>QRFJ01000122.1:487361-1180030 GCA_006176705.1 Cocos nucifera
ATGGAGATGGAGTCCTTGTCCAACAAGGACTCCTAGGCACCTTCAACTTGGGCACATGCCTAGGGTGGCGTGTGCCCTCCTCCTTGCAAGGTTTTGGCAGGGGGATAGGCCCCCACCAGCTCTCCAATAGGTGCGTGACATGTGGTCAAAAGTTAAAGTGTCAATGGTCAATATTTGACCAGTCAAAGGTAAACTTTTGACCAAAATCAAAGAACAAGAAATGGCAGGTGATCAAAAATGGCAGATAATGTCTTACAAAATAAGACAATCTTTTCTGACTTGGACAACCTCCAGTCAGACCATATGAAGGCCTTTGATTGAGCACAAACTTCTTTGGCTCAAACAGGATAACTTATTTATGATAGCAAAAGAAGAACGTTAGGCTCAATCGAGTGCTAGCACGATTTCCTTGAACCTAATTGAATCTCATTCAGATCAATTGAACTAGATCGATTCAATTGATGATCACCAAATTTAAACCCTTATTTGTGTGACCCAGTTAGGTTCAGTTCTGTATGATAATGGGATATATCATGATCTCTATCATCGACATCATCGAAACTTCTTTCGATGGATCAGAACTTTTCTGATTCGAACAGCTAGAATGATCGATCATCTAAATCATTCTAATTGCTCCCAAAATCCACCAGTGACACCTAGCAGTATATGGTGGCAACCCATCAGAGCTGAATGCGAACCTCTTGGTGCAGCTACCTGTGTGATTAAGTTCTTCTATCTTGAGCCCCGATCAGATTAGGGTTAAGGTAAACTCGTCAAACCCTAGTCTCTGTCATATGATGTAATCATTCGATTCGAGTTCAATGTGAAAATCTAAATAGAAACTCTTTCTATTATTTCACTCTACCATGGCCATGGACTTCTGGACTTGATTCTCATGATTATCATAGGGCTGCTCCTCTACCACCGAGGTAGATAGATTCCATCTTGATGCCATCCAGTTCCTACAATGAACATGCTATAGCCAACATACACCTCAGGGTTCCATATGGCTAGGAGATCGAGTAATGGTGTAGTCAAACTATAACACCCTCAAGGTGAACTGTCCGATGCACCTCAGGTCAAAGAACCAGACACACTACTGCAGCATCGAGTCAGTCATTGACGAGAAGGTAGACTCCCTAATGACTACTCGAGGTGGTCATGCTCAGTGCCCTCATTCTCTAATGAGTATCTATACTCTCACTCCGGTGTCTCCACACTATAGACTCAAGACTCATCTACTAAAGAGAAGCAATTGTACACCAACCTTCTGGATCAATCACCATCCTCGTGATGGTCCTATGGTCGGAAGCATTTTATGAGTTAATAATGATTATTCATGTCTTAAATTTTCAACTCTTGAAAATATGAATTATCATTACCATTAACTCAAAGGATGTATCACAGACACTAAATACACATATATGATAGAAAATAATTTATTTTATTCATTATAGTCAAAATTATAATTTTGCCCCTAGAAGTGTATTATAAGTGTCAGCCAATTCTGGCTTCTAGGGCACATATATCTAACACCAACCACCTGGACCAAATTATCAATTTAATGTCTCACTTAAGAATCCCCAATTTGAGAATACCAAAGTAATTTCTGAACTTAAAAGCTATAGGATTCTTATGGATCCATACCAGGACCAGGTGAGAGAGGCTAGTACTGATGCTAGCCAAAATGAAAATTTAGAGGAACTGGTTAGTACTGAGATTAACCATATAGAAGAACCCAAGCCAAAAATTAGTACTGATGCTAGTTTCAGTTTAAATGAGATAGAAATAGAAAAAAAGAGAATAGATGATTTACCCAAGACTTATAAACCTAATGTCCTATTCCCTTCAACCCTAGAAGTAGGTTCTTCTTACAAAAATCAAGAGACATGTAATGAAATGTCAATGAAGTTATTTAAGCAAGATCACATTAATTTACCTTCAGAATTAAAATCGTCTTTAGTCACCATTCCAGCACCCATTGAATCAAACTTGACTCGTAATATAAAAACTCCATTCATGAGCATTTTAGAAAAACAAATAGGAGAAATTCTTAAAAAACATGGGTTTGAGAATGGAATCATAAATTAATCCCTAAAATTAACAATGAATATATCAATAATGGGATTATAAATCAACTTTCTGAGATTGATAATCTAAAACCATTAAAATTTGTCAATCCAATATTTGACACAGGATAGTAAGCTGCATTGTGTCTGGCTGAAGAGTGCTTATTGGGAGGCAATCAATATTTAGTTTTTATCTAATTTATCATTTTAGTTTATTTTTTTTTAGGATAATTTGAATAAGTTGGAGGGAGAGTTCAAATTTTCAAAGGCATGTGCTGGACCAAAAATATACTGAGTTAGATGTATTCTTCCATGTTCTTTATTACATCCTTTATTTTTTCTTCTCTATTGAGGACAATGTCGATTAAGTTAGGAGGAGAGAAAAATAAAAATTTTAAAAATTTTAAGTCCTCGAAAAAGTTAGTATTTAGTATTTAGACACCTGATTATGCTTAAGAATTGAATTAAACTAAGCATTTTTAAAAGAAAATTGATGCACAGATTAGAGAATTCGTGAGATATTGAGGAATCAAGTATTAAGAAAATTCAATAAAGAGTTAAGTCTAGAATATAAAATATTTTTTTTGGAGCATTTCTAATTATTTCTACTAGCATCAAAGAAAAGTCTACTTTTTATAGACTTGTGTAGGGTAACTATACATTTCTTCATATAATAAATTTATTTTAATAAAATAGTTTTCAAGTACTTCTCACTGAGTAACCGAGCCTCTTTGCCTAAGCAAGCATTGAGTTTCGCGTCAAAAGGTGGGAAGGGCAAAGAAGCTCATTGTAAAGCTAGTCTTAACTCGTAGCCTGTTTGATTTGAGCTACTAAGCCCGAGGGGTATTCTATACCTAGTTTCCTAAAGTTAATTGGTTTGAGAGTCATTGGCCCAAGACTCGCTACATGGATCAAATAGAAAGCTTAAGAGGTTAAGACACTCAATAGTGATATAACGTTAAAAAAAAAAAAAAGATTTTCCACCAAGTAATCGGGTCTCGTTGCCTAATAAGCAAATATATTCACGTCAAAAAGTGGGCAATATAAAAATAAAAATCAATAAATGAAGGATGGAAGTAGCAATACACTTTTCTATATGAAAGTTTAGACAAATCAGAGATAAAGATGGGATAATTTAAAAAAAATTCTAAAAAATTTAATATTCTTCACTTAATTTTTCTATTGATAAGTATTAATATCCCAATGATATGTCTCATTTAAGCTCTACTGAATATCAATGGCCATTTTGAAAACTGCTTAGATAAAATTCGAAACTCTAAAATTAAAAAGTATTTAAAACTAAATTCTTTCTTTACTCAAAGATGAGCAAAGCTTAAGTTGGGGGGGGTGTGATAAGCATCATAAATTTATCAATAAAAGTATTAATTTATTAATTAATTTATATTAATTTTTAAGAATTATTAATTAATTTATATATAATTTTTAAGAAATTCATATTTTTATTAATTAAAAAAAATAAAAATTAAAAAAATAAAATTTTATTATCAATGGAGAGAGCTCATTTTTTTGATCACAATGAAATAAATTTTGAGTAAAACAAAGCTAAAACAAAAAAGATATAAATTTTTAAAGAAATAAAATAAATAAAATTTAAATTAAAAAAAGAATGGCTCAGCCGGCTCCGCAAGCCAAGCCACCAAGCCAAGCCAAGCCATCAAAGTTGACTCAGCCGATGAAGCCATCAGTCGGTCTACGATCCAGGCATGGACTGCTAGCTCAGCAGAAACCGACGAATCACAGCACGATACGTGGTGGACCTGAACCCTTAAAAGGTCCACAGAAATTTATCGCGGCTCATAGGACAATCTAGTCTTTTTACTTAGCAACAGAGGTACTGATTAGCTGTGGTGTGTGGTGCGGCCGGTCCACACAGTCTATGGGAACAGTAATTGCACGATCGGACGGCTGCAGTTGATTGCGGTCAAGATCGGACGGTGGTGGTTATTTCCAGATTTGATTCAAATTCTATCAGCGATATAGCGCAATCCAACGGCCAGAAAATCAAGTGATGAAGATTCAATGATCCAGAATGCTCCCGACGGTGATCGGGACTCTCGATGCATGATTTGCAGCCAGATTTCCTCCATCAACGTGCGATCGAACGACCAGAATTTAATCCGACCTGATCTGGACCGATACTCATCCAATTTTGATAATTTTTGAACCGTTGGATTCCTATTTATGGCCAGATTTTATCTAGAGTAGTAAAATTCATCTAGGACTTTTTTAATTCAATTTTTATTTAGATTTCTTTATATTTTAACGATCAAAGAGTTCCTTAGTCCTACATTGCCCAGAAGCAAACTCTCTAGCCCTCCTAGCTCTATAAAAAGGACCCCAGACCTTCAGAAATCAACATCTTCGATCAAGGTGAAGCTTTGATTCAGGGTGAAGCTAGGCTATGGGTTAAAGGCTGCTTCAAAGCAATGGGTGTCAAGAAGAAGAGCTGGGTTTCTACACCATTTTTCTGCCAATGCTGATCCAAGATCAGAGATCAGGCTATTTTATTCTTTTTAAATTTCATGTATTTAAATTCTAAAATTTTAATTAATAAAAATTTTATTTTTATATTTTAATTTCTTACTTTTTATTATAATTTAATTTTTATATTTTAATTATTATTTTTTATTTTATTGCAAGTAGATGCTAAGATCTAATTAGTAAATCTTAGTACCAAGTTTAAATTTCTGTATCTTTTAATTTTTATTTTTATTTTTAATCTTCCGACTTCACTTTTGATTCCAAAACTCAAATCATTTTCTTTTTTTTTAAAAATCAAAGATTTCAAATCTAAAATACTATCTTTTTTGTGGATTCGATCCGACTCACTGCTATCTATGCATTTTCAATTATTTTAAGAAGTCGAATTAAACTGATAAATACGGTGTCTTAATGACAACATCGCATTTTTATTAAAATCCATCACACCTCGTGAAAGCCCGATGAATATCATTTTTTGTGACTTTGGGTCTAACTTGCTCCATCGGCTTCTTCCACTAAAGCATATGCAAAATAGTCGAATACCTTTAGGTAGCCAAGTTCCATCATCTTTCCACTCCAAATAGTCTCTAGAAGTTCTTCATTCAGTTTCCTATGGGGAGACTTGTTAACAAGAAAACAAGCATAAGTAAGAGCATCACCCTAAAAGAATTTGGACAGTGATGCTTGCATTCTCAAGCTCCTGGCCTTCTCCGTCAGTGTCCAATTCATTCTCTTTATGACATCATTTTGTTGAGGAGTCATCTTCATTGTATAATGACGTTTGATGTCATTTTTCTCATAGTATTTTCTAAACTCTAGGCTAGTATTTTTTTCTTCATTATCAGACCACAAATACTTTACTAGCTGTCCTAGCTCTTTCTCCACCTCAATTCTCTAGATTTTAAATTGGGCAAAAATATTTGACTTTTTTCTGATTAGATAAACTCATACCTTCTTGGAAAAGTCATCTATAAAGATGGTAAAGTATCTCGCTCCACCTCAAGATGCAACAGATGTTGGTTTCCATATGTTCGAGTGAATTAGCTCCAAAATAGCTTCACTTCCCTTGGTACTACTAGTAAATATAACTCTATGCTATTTGTCGTAGATACAAGGCTCACATAAGTCATCCTTTTTCTTTTTTAGTGTTGGAATTAGACCTCTCTTACTCAACTCTATGAGCCTCCTATCACCTAAATAACCTATATGATAGTACCATAGCTTATAGGTTAGCTGCTTCTTTGGTGCCGCTATAGACACCTCTACATTATTAGTAACTATTGGAATATCAACTACTCTGACACCACTTATTAAGAATCTAGTACCGACGAGTTATGACAGAAAGAAAAAAAAATAAAATAAGAAAGCAATCAAGTACATGGATTAGCCCAAGGGCTTGCCTCCATGGGGCATGAAAAGCTTCACTATGAGAGAGAAAATCAAATAATACAAGAAAAACTTACCACTCAACCCTTGTACAAGAGTCTCTCAATAAGAAACTCTAAAACCCTTATAAAAGCTCTCTAAAATCTTTCAAGAAGTCTCTCAGCACCTCCAAGACATTGTTAGCTTTCCAACATAATAAACAGTTTGTCAATCGAAATTATATAGGCTCCAAAAACTCAAAAATAGTATTTTAGTAGGAAATCCAGTCCTAAACACACTCGAGATTGCATCTAGACCGTCCGATCACGATCAGCTCCCTCCTAGGCCATTGAATCATGCAACAATAGTTTTGATCAGGCTCGGATCGATCTTCGACTATTAGATCATGATCGGGTTCTCTTCCAACTATCGGATCATGCAAAGAAGAGGGCCATCATGCTAGATCAAGGCCAGATCGAATTCCAATCATTCGATCATGATCGGCTCTGCTCTGAGCTGTCCGATCATGATTGGTCCATGAAATAGTATCGTGGACTATGTGAAACGAAAAAGAAAACAAGTTGGAGGTCCATGCGGGAGCCCGTGAGCCAGCGGTCCATGATGGACCGCGCTCCACCACGTGGGCTAGGCGCCCATGCGGCCCAACGCGCCCCCTGTGCGCGCTCGCACGCCCGACCCTTCCAGCATGCCGTTGGCCCAATGCCACCAGATGCGGTCGGTTTGGGCTGCACCGTCGCCATCTGACGGCACCTATGGGCCCCTCCGACATGCCCGAGGTCGGCAACTCCGTTATGATCTTCTTTCAAGCATATCTTCTCCGTTTGGACTGTTCTTAGGCTCGTTGGACTCCATTCATCATCTTGGATCTCATTATGGGCTTATTATGGAAGAATTCGAGATGCTTTTCTTAACAATCTTTATCTTGACTCGATATTTGATCTTCATCTATCTTTGAGAGCCTATGATCCATCTCATTCCCATGCCCTAGGACATGCCTGCTGATCATGGATGAGCAAATATGAGAGTTGAGCCAGACCACTCGATTCCATCTCCACCATGGATTGTGTCCATTCTGATCAAAGACCTACTCAAAAAAGTCTCTTATGGCAAAAGAAACTTCACTCTGCGATGTCGCCTCTCGTCCTTTCGAGTCTTTTGTCTCATGCTCGATCCACCTCGATCTAGAGCTCTATCTTGCATTGGACTTCCTCTGGCTCCTGAAGCTCTACCTCACACTGGACTTTCTGCCAGATAGTAATGTCCTCTCATCTTCTTCTTTTCTTTCAATATCATTCTATCGCCGTGCATGACCTTCAGAATTTTATGACCAGCTACCCACCTATAGTTATTTGAATCCAGTCTGCTCAGTAAGATAAGATTTCGTCTGAAATTGGATATATATCGGACCTCTCCTAATCTTCTCACTACACCATTATGTATCCTCCAACTAACCATCCCGATGCTTCTAATCGCACAGCTCGATCCATCCGGCAGATAAACATTACCCTCACTACTCTCTAAGGAGTCAAACTGCTTCTCTCTATGATAAATATGATATATGCATGCAAAATCTAAAATCTACTATTAGAAAGAAGTAGATACCTTGTCAGATATTTTCAGGACATCATCCTCTGAGTCGCTATTGATCGTCGCTATAGTAGCCCTCATCTGATCCCTGAGCTGTGAGCAATCTCTGACACGATACCCCAATTCATTGCATCGATAGCATCTAATTTTGGTAAGATCCCTCATCTTTGACCTGGATCATCCTCCTCGCGATCCTCTGCCGCTCCTTCTACTGCCTCCTGCTCCTTCAGAAACCACCAAAGCTGAGCTGCAGCCATCTGAGCTCAAAGCTGGGTTCTTCCTCTTAAGAATCTCATTCTAGAGTATCATTGCAATGATCTCGTCTATTTTGATGGTGCTCTTTTTCATTAGAAGAGTAGTCACCAAGGACTCATACGAAGGAGGGAGTGATGCTAACAATATTAACGTCCTGGTCTTCTCCTTAACTTTTTTGCCAACACTGAGGAGGTCGATGAGAATCTTCTAAAAGTTGGATAGATACTTCCACATGCTCTGACCTTCATTCATCCATAGTTGGTAGAAATGCCTCTAAAGAAATAGCATGTTGGTGAGCGACTTTGCCATATACAACTCCTCAAGCTTTGACCACAGCGTCGTCAGAAAAGTCTTGCCAAACACATTGATCATCACATTATCTGCTAGGTACAAGTGGATTATGCTCACCACTTGCATCTAGATCCGCTTTCAATCCTTCACGTCCATGGTAGCTGGCATCTCATCGTTCAAGAGAGCGTCAATCAATCCATGTTGGATGAGGACATCCTTTATCCTTACTTGCCATAAAAAAAAAAATATCCTTCCCATCGGACCTATTGATCTCCACCTTGATTATACTTGTCTTCTCCATATTCTTCAATCTCTATCACCTACTATAATCTACACTTCGATATTGTCTGACTCTGATATCAATCTGTTGGGATATCGGCTACTCTAACACCACTTGTTAAGAATATAGTATCGATGAGTTACGATAGGAAGAAAGAAGAAAAATAAAATAAAAAAATAATCAAGTATATGGATCAGTCCAAGGGCTCACCTTCATGGGACAAGCAAAGCTTTATTATGAGAGAGAAAATCAAACAATACAAGAGAAACTTACCACTCAATTCATCTATAAGAGTTTTTTAATAAGAAGCTCCAAAATCCTCATAAAAACTTTCTAAAATCTTTTAAGAAGCCTCTCAACACCTCCAAAATATTATCAGCTTTTCAACGTAATAAATGATTCATCAATCAGAGTTATATAGACTCCAGAAACTCAAAAATAGTATTCCAGTAGGAAATTCAATCCTAAACACACTCGAGATCGCATATGGACCGTCCGATCATGATCGACTTCCTCCTAGGCCATTGGATCTGCAATAGCAATCTTGATCAGGCTCGGATCAATCTCGAACTATTGGATCATGATCCGAAGCTCTCCCAACCATCAAATCATGCAAAGAAGAGGGCCATCATGCTAGATCAAGGCCAGATCGAATCCCAGCCATTCGATTGTGATTGGCTCCACTTTGAGTCATTCGATCGGGACCAGTCTGCAAAATAGTGCCGTGGACCACGTGAAATGGAAAGGAAAATGAGTTGGGGGTCCATGCGGGCGCCCGTGAGCCGACGGTCCATGGTGGACCATACTCCATCGCATAAGCTAGAAGCCCGCACGGCCCAGGCACACCCCCTGCACGCGCTCACGTGCCCAACTGGCCCAGCACATGGTTGGCCCAACGCCACCACGCACGATTGGTTTGGGCTATGCCGCCGCTGTCCGACGCCACCTGTGAATCCCTCCGATGGGCCTAAGGCCAGCAACTCTGCTCCAATCTTCTTTCGCGCATATCTTCTCCGTCTAAACTATGTTTGGGCTATTCTTAGACTCATTGGACTCCATTCATCATCCTGAATCTTGCTGTAGGCTTATTATGGAAGAATTTGAGATACTTTTCTTAACAGTAACCACTGAGCCCTCTATCCTGTATAGATTGTTGCTCATTCTTCTTTCTTTTATTACCATCAATGAACCCTTGGAAATCCTCAAACACCTGCTGTCCGACTGATAACTAAAAGCATACCCCTATCCTTTCAAGTAACCTAAAGATATTAAGTTCTTCTTCAATTATGGTACATGTTGTATATTACTTAGTGTCCGTATGACTCAATCATACATCCTCACTCTAACTATACCAACACCAACAACCCTACATGGATGATCATCTCCAAGCCTAATACTTCCTCCATCAGATCTCTCATAAGATGAGAACCACTTCCAATGTGCAGTGTAATAGTAGGAACATGCTGAATCCAGTATCCAGTGGCTATCTAACTATATAATTTCATCTGATACAACCAGTATATCATCTCCACTATCCTCAAATGATAGAGCACCACTCCCGCTAGTCGATCCATCCTTAGAAGCATCCTTTCCCTTTTTATTCTTCAAAAATGGACAATTTTTTTTTTAATATGATTAGGTTGATAACACTTGTAGCATTTCCAAGCCTTCTGATTTCCTCGAGACTTCGATCTATCCTTTGATTTATCTCGAGTTCTCTCCTTAGGTCGTCCTTGCCTCTCATTTACAGAAAGCATCTTTGAGCTAGGATTTTTTTTTAAATAACCTCTCTCGTTGCTCATTAAACCTGAGAATTTTAACCACTTTTTCGAAGTTTAAGATCTTTTTTTCATACACCACAATAGTAATCAGACCATCATATGCTATTGGCAGTGAATGCAATAATAGGAGAGCTCTATCCTCTTCATCGATCTTCACATCAAGGCTCATAACATCCGAATAAACTTAATTGAACTTCTGAATGTGAAAAACTAGATCTCCTCCTTCGGACATCTGCAAACTGTACAGCTGCTTCTTCAATCATAGCTTATTTGTCATATTCTTGCCTATGTACGTATTCTTCAATTTCTACCAAAGCTCCTTCGATATGGTTTTCATGTTAATTTTTAATAGAACTTCATCAGCGAGGTGCATCAGAATCATGCTAAAAGCTATCTCTTCAAGTTTCTCCCATTCATTAATAGAAATCTTTTTTTATTTTTTTCAATCAAAATCTTATAGATTCTATTCTGTACTAGCAGATTCTTCATCCTTTGCTACCAAGGATGAAGTTATCCTTGCCATCGAACTTTTTAAAGTCTGTCTTAATTATACTCGATGCCATCTCAACCAAATTTTTAATAATAAAATACAAAAATAGAAAACAGTATTTAAAAGAATCTATTCAGCACCTTACCATAATTTCTAGTGAAGCTTTAATCTTTTCTCCATCATATCTAATACCAGGGCTCTAATACCAATCTGTTGAAATAATCCTTGCTACTAGATTATTGTGGAAACAACACCAAGGATCTAAGGAAAGAAACGGCAGCGTTCTATCAAATCCTAGCAAATTCTAGGGCATGAAGAAGAAGAGAGGAAGAGAGATATTTCAGGAAAAAAAGGCTTGTATTCAATTCATTTCTCTATTATAGACTCAATATAGAGTATATATATACACCTGGTCAAAGAGATCCAACTTACAAAACTCTTCTAGTTAACCTAATATGATGCACTTCCCAAGCCCACGTACATCCATGTCTCCCATGCACACATCTATTGAACTAAAATTGGTCCAATCCATAGGTTAGCCCCTTAGGATCTCACAAACTAAGGCCTTAAGTTCCTAAGATTAAACTCAATCCTAGATCAGAATAGAAACTATAACCTATTCTATTCACCATTCGAGCCGATTCGGTCAGCAGTCAGGCCAGCTCGACTGTAATGTCTCCTGCGAGAGCCCGCATCACTGTTCTCTGCTCTGCTGCTCAAGCCGGCTCTTTCAAGATTCGAGCCGGCTCAATAGATATGATCATCTTCTATTCTATAGCTCAAGCTAGCTCTTTCAAAAATCGAGCCAGCTCTTCCAGTGTGCTAGCTTGATACTCTTGATTCGTTGCTTTCTGACTTTCTGTTCGAGCCGGCTCTATTAGGATCCAAGCCGGCTCAATTTCTGTTCAGGCTAGCTCTATCAGAAATCAAGCCAGCTCGACTAAAGCATTGGCTGAAACTCTTTGATGGTTGATTTTATTCACTTCTTAGTCTCTCTCCATCCGCTTCCAAGGTTTGAAAGCATCATACCTGAGCTCATGCCCTCCACTATCGGGCTCGACAACAATCAAATATTAAGGATAGTAGAGATTGTTTTGGTAGGCTGGGAGTAGAGCAACCAGTAGCAACTCTGGCAAATCTTACAATAGTTACCTCTCTAGTTCCGAGAGAGCTAGAAGAGATGAGGATGGAGCTTGCTTGCCTCTAAGACCATATAGCAGCATTGAAGTAGGGTAGGAGTGATGAGTTCATGGACATGTTTGACCTGGCATGGGAGGCTACTAGATTGAGGTTGAGAATTGAGGCTAAAGTAACCCAGATTTAGATGGAGATCAAGGATTTGGGTGCAGCTCAAAGGCCATGGGCCTCCTAATGGAGCAGTTGGAGACACTTACACTAGTAGTAACAGCAAAAGTCCGTGGCCATAGACGCAGTTCACCTCCTCAACCCACACCCTAGCACAGCCATTTAGCATGGCTTGGCCTACCTAGCTAGTCTACACACCCTAGTCAGCTTACCTCTAGACCACCTTTTAGATCATACACTAGATCTATCTTAGGATTCTCCACTCAAGCATTAGTCCCTTTGGTAGGACCGAAAGGAGGGGCTTCCTCATCTAGAGCAAGCATTTCCATTGCCATAGATTTGCTTTCAAATCAAGACTAGGTCTTGTGGTTGCTCATCTAGTGTCTCTGATTGTATTTATATTACTTATCTTTGTATTTTACTCATGTATCTTCCTATACTGTTCCTATTATTATTTTATAAAATGGTACATTCATTTTGGTTGATACACATGTGTAAAAACATGCTTATGAAATGAAATTATCATTTTCTCTGATTTCCACTTTTTGTTGATGACAAAAAGAGGAAGAAATATATAGATGGTGGCAAGAATAAAACTAAGTAAATAAAAGTAATAAATTAATACCATTATCTTTGGACATAAGCAAAGAAATAAGCAATCATCACAAGTAAATGCTAAAGCAAATTAGCGCAAATTTTAAGATTTGAAACTTAAATTCACCATCTTTGTTGATATTTGTTGCTTTAATATACAATTCTTTCAATTTGATTGATGCTCTGATACATATATATCTCATTTTGATACACACTGATATAGCTCTGAAACATAATCTTTTAGCTTTGATACTAAACCTCTTTCTCTGATACTTAACTAAACTCTCAATATCAATAACACTTGAGCTTCAAAATGATTTTGCCCCAATTAAAATCTCACTATAACACCAATCAATCCTGCAACCTTGTTCTGCTATATTTTTGAATACTTGTGCTAATATTTTCTTGTATACTTGCTCACCTACTTCATGAAACGTCCTAAAGGTTAAACTTAAAATGCTTGTCATTATAATCTAAAATCCTAGCCTAAAATGAATGCTTTGATACTTTGATACATATATATTAGTTGCATTACGATTATTTTTGGCTATGCTCAAAATTTTGTCATCATAAAAAAGGAGAAGACTATTGATCCAAGAAATGATTTTGATAAATATAAATATTTGAATATATGACTATATTAATAGTTTGTTGAAGTGTGTGTTGAGAAAGTTTTAAGCAGTTAAAAATACTTTAAGTATGCTCAAAAAATTGCTGAAGTTGTAAGCCAAAGAAAGCAAGTTTGGGAAGCTATTCAATAATAAATGTAAAGGTTAAAGTAAAGAGTTGACCCCAAGATTCAAAGAGACGATTCTAGCATACAAAACTCAAGTGGCATAGAATTGCAAGTCGACCTTAAGATATTATGAGTTGGCACTCTCAGTCAAGACAGATAACTATATTTTTTAGTTTGATCTTCAAATCGACTCCAAGTTTTCCGAGTTGACTCCTAGTCAATTTCAAGTTGACTCCTACTTAGCTGAGTCAACTTTCTTAGATAAGATAGAAAGACGTTAAAATAGACCTGAGCCTGAGTCAATCCCAAAATATCTCAAGTCAACTTCAAGCCAACTTCGAGTCGATCCTAAGTTGGTCTAAATCGACTTGATTGCATCTGATAACTCTAATA
Source organism: Cocos nucifera (assembly GCA_006176705.1). Classification (NCBI taxonomy): domain Eukaryota; kingdom Viridiplantae; phylum Streptophyta; class Magnoliopsida; order Arecales; family Arecaceae; genus Cocos; species Cocos nucifera. The sequence continues at coordinate 501,031 of QRFJ01000122.1, forward strand.
GCTAGTTTTACAAAAGTTGCAGCTTTGCATAGAATGCTCCTAATGGCTAGTTCTAGCTCTCCAATGGGCATAAATCTATTTTTGGACATTCTAAGAACTTAAATGCCAACCTAACTCATTAAGAAAAGTAGAGAAAACAAAGAAGAAAGAAAATAAGGAGAACATTCGAGATTCCTTAAGAGTTCATTCAAAAGAGTATAATCAATTCCCAACCATCAATTTCTTGAGATTTCAGTGGGTTTCAAGAAGAGGAAAAAAGTATTAATTATCAAGTTTCCTCAGCAACTATCTTACAAGCTTTAATGATCTTTTCTTTTGCTCTCAAAGAGCTTTCTTATTGTGTTCACATTCTCTTTCTTATATTCTGCTATAACAAATTTTAATAATGATTAAAACTTGAAAAAAAATCTATTCAAGCCTTATATTAGATTGTATCTTTGTGAAAATTAATAAAGACTTTGGAAAGTAGTTTTGATTGGTTTCTACAAAGAAAATTAATTAGATTTTAAATTGTGAATCCAAAAAAATAATCTTACTATAATTTTAGAGAAATTATAGTAGAACTTCCACAAATGTGCTAGAGGAATGGGGATAGATGCTTAGTTTGACATCAAACTATAATTAAAAATTTTATTTGTATATACCTTTATTGCTTTCATATTGCTCATCCTTGTATCTATGCATTTCAGTTTTTAGTTCATTATTTTCACTGCAACTTCACTTGTATAGTTTATATTGTAGTTTATTAAAGTTCTTAAACTTTCAAAAACTCAATTCACATCCTTTCTAGTTGTCCATCTGGACAACAATTAGTCCCTCCCAAGATTAAAAAAAGAATATAAGAAAAATGTCAATGGAATTCCCCCTTATTAGAAAAAAGAAAAAACCTTTTATGTGATTGCGCATATATATAACTTCATAGGCATGCTCAAAATCCAATGCTAAATATACATGCAGGGGACGTGTTCGGGAGTCTAGCTTGATAGTTGATTAGAGCCTCCATCTTTTCTAGAGGGGGTGAGGAATTAAGCCTTAATGATTCTACAATCTCAAGACACTAACCCGAAGTCAGTGAACTTCACAATAGTCTTCAAAGAATAGCTTAAGATATTGATGGATGATTTGAACCCTTTCAAAAAATTCATATACATTTAAGTGTTTAGCATGATTGCACCTTTCATTTTCGAGGAATCATTTTAAGCATATTTTAATGAGGGAGTGGTTAGCAAAACCCACCTGCTTACATCTTTATTTTATTTTTTTTATTTATTTTGTGGTCACCATTGCCAACCATCTATATACGTCATGATCGTGATTGATATGATAAATGACAAAGATATAAGATGCTTTGCAAGATATTTTACTGCCCAGATTGTATGTGAGAAATTTTGCACACCGACTCTCAATTTCATTTTTGCAACGTTCCGGATTGTCTTGGGCATATTTGATGCTACATGGATTCAATTATGTATATGTATATATTACCGCGGGCATGATATAAAATTCAATTCCAATATACCGCGTACATACAGGGGGAAAAAAAAAATCCAGGAGCACGTAATCACACACACACTCTCTCTCTCCGGATCCTTCCTGTTACCACGTGACCGGGATAAACCTAGTACCCCATGGAGTGACGGCGACCCGAGCCCACAGGCCTCATCTCTGGAAGAGGACAGCTCCAGTAAAGCCCCTCCTTTATTTTTATCCCAAGGGCCAATCCTTTCCAACGGAGATTAATTGCCCATTTGCGACCCTTAGGTCCCACCAAGCATTTTCCCACCCTCAATGGATGGCTGTCCGTAGATCACACCCTGGCCTCCAATATTATTATTATTTTTATTATTATTGTTATCATCTATCTATCCCAGAGCGATTAAAGATCTCCTATCTCAAGGTAGCCCTACGTGGCCCAGGCCCATTGAAAAGATGAGAGACAGATGTGGCTTCCATCCACCACCACAAACCCCACCCCGCCTTCTTCACCACACACGTGGCGAACCCCTCACCAGTGGATCCCTCTCTTTTTTTGTCGATCTCCCACGTGGCAGTTCGCACCAAAAATATCCCAGCTTGCTTCGCAGGCACGAATCGGAGCCCGAATCCCGCGCGGGAGATATCATCCCGACCAGTGACCCGGGGCGGGCCACGTCAAGGGCGGCGAGCCTTGGGGTCTGTTGACGTGGCGCTCACGCCATCCGGGTGCGCGGAGATATTTTGCGGCACCAAAGGCCAAAACCATCCGCAAGGGCACAACTAGCGAGAAAGAGAGATTTGTGGAAATGGAGGAAATTGTGGGGAGAGCGGCCAGGTGGAAGCAAGAAGGAGAGGTGAGGAAGGAAGTTGGGGTGATGGCGGAGGAGGAGATGAAGGGAGGAGGAGAGGAGGGGGGGGAGAAGATGGGGATCGTTAGATGGGAGAGGTTTCTGCGGAGGATGCCGGTGAGGGTGCTGTTGGTGGAGGGGGACGACTCCACCCGGCATATCATCACCGCGCTGCTGAGAAAGTGTAGCTACAGAGGTCAGTTCGTTGATTCCTTTCCCCGAAAATAGAACTCTTTTTTTTCCCTCTATTTATACAGGGTTTGTTTCTTCTTTAGTCCTTCTCGGGTTCTGTTTGGCTTTGGGTTACGATGATGCATCGGTGAATTGTTCTGAAGTGTCAAAATGGTGGATCTTTGATATCTCGTGCTTAGAATTTTGGGTGGCATAGTTTATGAGTTTCCTTCCATTCTACTCTGTTTCGGATCCCCCCAGCTTCTTTTAAAAAAATAAAAAAATAAAAAAATAAAAGTTGTAATTATCTTGATTTGGCTGTGCCTATTCGTTTGTTCTTCATCTGGTGGTGAATATTCAGTCATGCGGAGTACTCTTAAACAGCTGCAAGATCTTCTTTTTTTCTTTTTATGGGACTTCTTTGGAAGGTTTTGTTACACTAAGTGGTTTATTGGTGGTCTCATTTAAATTAGATGATCTTCACATTTCCTTTTTTTTTTTAATTCAGTTTGTCATCTCGTGGTAAAAGAATGTGATGTAGAGGTGGTTTGTTGGATTTGGATGGTGTGGAGCACCGGAAAAAATAAAAGAGATCAACGTTAGATTATGGTCTACAGAAAGCAAGATTGAATTAGAAGTGATCAGTTGGTGTATGTCTCCATTGGGATTGAGGCCCGCCTCTGTAATTGTCGATTGGTTTTAGATTCTGCCACAGCTATTTGATGACAATTTAATAGATATACATGCTTGAATTTGAGCTTCATCATTGCTAACAACACTACTATTTTATTTTTACCCACATAGATGCTTGGTGACTAGCAATGAGTACTTAGTTTCAGGCCCCAAACGTTTAAGTGAGCCCATGTAACATAAAGTTGCACTTTTTAGGGAATAATACAAATGAAAGCTCCTAAATTAGATCATTTGTTGAACTTAAATGGCTTGGCTGGTGAGAATTTGGTTGACCTTTAGAATCCAACGAATTTTAAGCTATTTACTTCTCAACTTGCTCATGGGTGACAGGAGGAATATAAATTGGATGGTACTAAAAAGTCTTTATTTGTATTTTTTTTTTTATATATATAATGTTTCTATGTCGAGGGTTCAATACTATTAAATGAAAATAAAAGGGCAGCCCAATGCACCAGGCTCTTGCCATTATAGGATCTAAGGAGGGTTAGACGAACACAACCTTACTCCTGTGTGGAAAGAGGTTGTGTCGGTGTTACAAAGCCATGACACCTAGGTCATAATGGAGAAACCTACTGTTGTGCCAAGTATTGAATGAAAATAGATCATCTTGAATGCCATTCTGTTGGGAGGATAGATGAATAGAGGATTCAGCCAAATTTAGTATAGCAAAAACATTAGGATTTGGGTAATTTTAAATATTCAGTGCTAATTATGGAAAGGCCTGATGATTATAAACATTTTGTATGAACTTAACAGATGGTGGTTATGGTGATGTTGCTTTTTGGAGTCAACCAATCTTTTCCATGCTCATCTCGCTTCAGTTCTAATTTTATAAGAAAAGACATTTTAGATTTTGCTGTCATGGAAAACCTAATTCTATGACCAAGTTGTGGTGGTTAGTGTTATATCTTTTGTGTGTCTGGAAGTCTGTACACTTAGGATTATGTACTGCATTAATTTCTGACATTGGAAGCTTCTTACTATTGTCTTCAAGTGAAACTTAATGATAGCATGGAGTAGCTTCAGTAATATATTTGTTGCAGCGTATCATTTACAGCTTTTGTACAATAACTGCTGCTGAATGTAACTGGACACTTATGAATGGCTAAGTAAGATATCTTCTTATTTCCTTCAGGATTGAACACTTATGAATGTAACTGGACACTTACTATTGTCTTGAAACCTCTATGCTCAGGATTGAACACTTACCTGTTTCAGTTTGAGAATTTGGTAATGTTAATGGCACTTAAATCATATTTGGAGATGTAAGTTGCAGGACACTCAGGACTAGTCAGCAGCTTTTCATGATCCCTCTTTCTTTCTTTCTTTCTTTTTTAAAAGTTACATAATATTATACTCTTTTATTAAGTCCTGGAATAGTTAGCCTAGCCTTCCTAAAAGGAGGGGCTTAAGTTTGGTTTGAAGTATGTAGAAGGAAAGGTAGGCCATAGACTGGTGGATCTTATGTAAGGATTGTGTCTAAACTGCTTTTGGACTATGCTCTTGCAGCGAGTAGCATTTCCTCACCATTTTATGCTGGTGACTTATTATTATCATTTCTTTGAATGATGTTTCTGCTCCCATTAGGCTTGTGAAACTTTTGGAACTTCCAGAAAAATGTTCTATGAGACTTAAATAAAGAGGAAGTGATTCTAAGTAAGGAATTGATGATGTTCTATAATTTATGAAGCTACCCAGGTCAATGGGAAGGTTATGATCAAATCAAGTGTCTCGGCTCTTTCTGATGGTTTTCAACTTATTTTTAGAAAATACAAGTTCGCTGCATAAGCAGCCAAGAAGCACCATGAAGACTTGCATGAACAATAATGCCTGCTGCTCTAGGAGGTCACCCTGCACATCGGATGACCAACCAATAAATCAAATCAGCAGTGAATCCATAAAAGCAGGGATGCAGTATGTTGGGAACTCAGCACTGCAGCCACCAGCACCAGATGCCATCTGATGGCAGGAAGCACAGCATCAGATATGCAAAGCATGATTTAATGTGGCATCTTTTTTTGACATCAGTGTGTATGCTGATGAGAAACTGTTGCGGTTGGTCTATTGGTTTGAGTCCAGGCCAGTCTCAAAAGTTGTTTGACATCAGACAACCCAGTGTTTGGTCCTTCCAGGCTCATTAGGGAGTTATTGGTTGCTAAACAAGTCCGCTTGTAGCTGCAGTCCAAGTGTAACTCAAATAGACTGGGGAGGGATGAGAAGATCCCCTTATCTGATGTTGCCTAGTGTAGTGTAAAATCCAAGGGAAACTGTTTGGGCATTTGGTAGTCCATGCATGTCATAGTTTTCTTACATGTAGTTTACCGATTCATAGAATTTGGGTCCATGGATATCTCTAAGGGTCAACCTGACTTTTAAGGGTCTCTTGGAGTCCTCAGCCATGTAAGGAGCTTAAAGTTGTAAAATTAGAGCCATCTGCCTATCCTTTTCGATTTGGAGCTTTATGTCTTTTCTTTGCATTATTGCTCGTTAGGTGCCAAATCTTTGTCAACTTGTGGTGCCAACTCCAAAGGAACTTGAGGGAGTGTTGATGGATTATGAGATGGCCAGCAAGATGCCCACCATGGTGGATTACTTGCAGAAGCAAGGCTTTGGATAGCATGGGTTTGCAGTTTGCTACTTGTCATCATATTATATATCCAAGTCTTATTCATTCTATATGCTAGTTGGTAGCCATCTTTTTACCCTTCATCACTTGCAGGGTTTCACTTATCTCACGCAACTTCTCTCCTAGATGGTGCCTGGTCACATCGCATTTGATTGCAAAAGCATGCATCATGTGAAATGTTACAGACATTGAGCTTGCTATTTCTTTCTTATGTAGTAACAAATTTTAGAAGTTCTACTTATATTTTTATTAATATAATTGATTCTTTTGTTGTTAACTTAGTTGTGAATTGGAACCAACAACTGTTATCCCATCTAGTCTTGGTTGCTTTTGGTTCAAGGAATGATCCATCAAGGTCGTGAGCATTTAGTTACTGGCTTCCATCATGATGTGAACATATCATGGAACTTTGTTGATGCTTCGGTTAACTTTTTCAGCCATTAGCAACCTCTTTCCAGTGTTTCAAAAATTTTATATGCTTTAGGACTGTAAACTTTTTTCTGCTTGTTGTTGATGAAATCTGTTACATGGACACTCATGTCTCACTCCTCGAATCCATCTAAGATATGTATCTGAATCAGATATGCCTTAGACACTTTGACAACAATACATTATAATTGTGGCTTTTATTTATTTATTTATTTTTTGGGATTGGTTAAGAATATAATTTTATAATAACTTTGTAAAATGTCATTTTTCAAAAGTTCTTAAGCTAATTAGAAAGTCTGGATGAGAAACACGTATATTGGAAAATATTAACATATAATATCTGTTAATTTCTTTCATACTGATTAAATATATATTTTTAATGAGATTTATCTCTTCTGCAATCCTTATATGTCTCTCTCTCTTTTTTTTCCCCCTCTTATCCTTCTTCTGAGATAGACACTTGGACACGTGTTTAAGTCCAATTCCCATGTCTGTGTCCATGCAACATGAGATAAAACCTGGGACATCATGATACACAGGCTTTGGGGCATTAATTATTTTTCTCAAATTATTTTATTTACTATATACAACATAGTCTGTAAGGTACCAAAGAAAACAATAGTGGATATTCAGATAAAATTCTTGATAGTTCTTTGTGATAAAGTTTTCAAGTTTGGTTCTTTCTGCGTTGTAGTAACTGTACCATAATTGACACTATATTTCAGTAGAAATCTGTATCTTGACCAACCGTTGCCATGTGAACTATGAGGGGCAAAGTTACATGGTCATTGAACCAGGGCAAAGTTACATGATCACTGAGCTTGGTCAAATTTCTACTTTCATCTTTTGGGTTGATGATCTCACAGTGGATGTTTGTGGAGTTAGTGATAATATATATTCTCTTTACATGAGTTGTTTAGGATTTTTTTTTTTTTTTTTGCTTTGTTAATTGATGGTTTGTTAAGACTATCGTGTTGAGGAACCTTTTTTAATTTTCTACCCTCTTTTATATTTTACACCCCTTTAGGTAAAGTTTATTATTTTTCTTTCATGTCCATTACAGTTCAATTGCTACTAGTGTTTTATTAATGCTTGAATAATTTTGGCATTGTTTCCTTGATTATTTTCTCTTCTCGGTTCAGTCTTTTCACATACTTACATCTTTTCTGGCTTTTATTTAACAGTTGCTGCAACATCTGATGGCTTAAAGGCCTGGGAGACACTGAAGGAGAAACATCAGAATATAGACCTTGTTTTGACTGAAGTGGAATTGCCCAAAATCTCTGGGTTGAGCCTTCTTACAATGATAATGGACCATGTGACCTGCAGGAATATTCCTGTCATAAGTATGACTACTTCATTTAGTTGTTTATCATGATGTTGTATTGCTGTTTCAGAAATGTCAATCTAGTTCTTTTGATTCATGCAGTGATGTCTTCACATGATTCAATCAGCATGGTTTTCAAATGCATGATGAAAGGTGCAGCAGACTTTCTTGTTAAGCCGATTCGGAAAAATGAGTTGAGGAATTTGTGGCAGCATGTCTGGAGAAGGCAAATTGTAAGCCTCACTTTGATTCTTAGAACCTTCTCTAAATCTTTATCTTATGTTTGATTGCATTATCTTTAATATCCATGCATGTACTGAGTGTTGCATTCCCACTTTTTTTTTTTCTTTTTAAGCAGTCAAGTCATGGCCATGGTGAGGATCAGGATGGAAATGCAGTGTGTAAATTTGAACCTGAATGTGGCAACCATTCAACTGAATATGTAGCTTCTATGCAAAAAAATAGTGAATACAGTGAGAGAGGGAGTGATGCTGAAGTAAGTGTTTCCTCATATGAACATGTAGCTAACTTAAACATTGCTTTTAACTTTCTTCATGCATGATATATAAAAATCATGCCTACAATGCTAATGACAGCATTTGTGTATTATTGTAGAAACTCTTATGGTCAGGTTGGCAATTTTATATCATTGTTTATGATAGATTATTCCAACTGACCGACTATCTATATTTTTCTTCTCCTTGTCTGAGAAATATTTCATATCTGTTGCTTCATTTGCTAAATTACCAGTCAAGATGCCAATGAAGGGTTCCCCCTCAAATATGGTATTTAACATTTTTGGCCTGACGATTGTGTATTTGATTATTGTAATTATGCGATCCCTTTTGGATACCTGTAGATTCTTCCTTGGCATTTAAACAGAGTTGGTTGGGGCTTGCTGTTCATGATAGAATAGCATTATTACAGTAAAATGCTGCATATTGTTGAAAAGTTGTTTGTAAAATTTAATGTTGAAACTGTACATTTGCCACTTTTTTCTGCAGAGCTCTTGTACAAGGTCAGATATGGAAGCTGAGAGTGCACACATGCAAAATATGCTGGAACTTAAGCAGCAAAATAGCAGGGATATCTCTTTTGTGGAGCATACATTACCCCAGATTGGTGAAACACGTACACATTTAGATAGTTCGTTGCTGATGCACGATGGTGAAGCTAAAGGTACTATTACCATTCTGGTGAATATTTTCCATTCTATTATTGTTGTGTTTTACTCAAGTCAAATGAGCTAATTCTAGAATATGATGCTTGTGCGGTAGCAGTGACTATGAATGATGATACAGTCCCAACACAATGCCTGAACAATAATAATATTACAAGTGAAACTTTCAGCCGAAACTTTGATCTGGACAAAACTTCTAAAGTAGTTGTTGATCTGACTTATCAACCGCAACCTAACCATGCACCAAGCCATGGTACTGCTGCTCAATATGGCTTCTCAAACATTGCAGAAAGTCTTGGTCATGAGAATGGAATCATGTGCAAGGCAACTCGCATGCCTCATTTGGAGCTTTCTTTGAGAAGATATCAGGATATTAACCCAGAAAAGCAAGAGAATGATGAATGCGGTATTTTGAATCATTCAAATTCATCAGCCTTTTCAATGTGAGTGATTCTTACTCTTTATGCCTCCAGTCATTAGTTGACTTTGACATGCTTGATTTTCTGAAAGATGCAACAGTCAGAGAATGTGAATCTTTAGCACCATTTGTTTCTCCTACAATTTCAGAGTCAGAAGACACTTCTTAGTTCTGTGCAGTTCATATTATTAGCTTGATGTGTTTGTTTTATTAACTAGCATATGACTGCTTCTAGTTAAGGTTTGTAGGAATTCTTTCTAGAATATTGCAAATGCTGTCATGCTTTCCTATTGGTAATTTACGTCACATTATGGGTGGTAATTTGCTTAGAATAAGCTTCATGATGTCAATGATATTCAAGTCTGCAACATCTGGTAAAGGGAGTTCACTTTTGTTTAATCTTATTAGCTGAATTCACATTAGTACTTGTAATCTCAATCAGTTTATGGATATTAAGATCTTCTGAACAATTGAAGAATGATTAAATGATATGTACAATACATGCACGAGCATGTGCACACACGCACACACATATGTCAAAAAAAAATAGATGAAACGGAAGAGATCTGAGTGAATGGAAAGCAAAAAGCAGAGGGTGAATTCCACTTTCACTTTAAAGAGATCAACAAGTGGAAGTCATAAAAAAAGAGATGTTTCTCTTTCACCTCACACACACACACACACCCACCCAACCCCCCATATATATAAGAAAAATAGATGAAACGGAAGAGATCTGAGTGAATGGAAAGCAAAAAGCAAAGGGAGAATTCCACTTTCACTTTAAAGAGATCAAGAAGTGGAGGTCATAAAAAAGAGATGTTTCTCTTTGCACCTCAGATCAAGAGGAATGGTAGCTTTGCAAGCTGGCCTATATATTATAAAAATGTTAGCTGTCTTTTAACTGGCTGTTCTTCTTTGTCAATGCTACTGAGGACCTTTAGGTTTGCCTACTTGATGAATGAAAGAATATATGTATGTATGGACAGAAATCACAGTAGGACATATTCTAATGAAAGGAAACATAAATTTCAAGAAAGTATGGTTCTTCAGTTCTCAGATTTGGAGTGACTTGTAGATTCTGTTTTAAGAACTGTTTTCGAGTTTTTTGTAGGAGTTTCCATTACATTAGTGTCACCCAAGTGAAGAAGAGAGGAATAGTCTAAAATTGGCTATTTACAATGAGAACTATTTGAAGATAAGTGTTGTTTTGGTCATGGGAAAGAGAAGTGGATATTTATGCTGGATTCTTAAATACAAACTGATATAGTTGTGTCATTCAGGTGGGTTTTGGTTGGCCCCTAACCTGAGCCAGCACAAGTAGCATTCCCAAGTTCAGGTGAGTGGCTTCCCTACAGGGCTAGACTAAAGGAGAATGATGTTGAGCGGAAGTAATGTTAACATAATGATCTAATTGTCAGAATAGGAAGGCACTCAGAGAGGTTTAATCTTTTTTATAAGCCTGTGTTCCCTGGAAAGAAAAAGGATGGAGAAAGTCAACCATTGAATCTGGCCATCATAGTTACCGAGCAATGTCACTTCTGTTTTATTCTTTAATTATTTATCTTTTATGTTTGCCACAAGCTTTATTTTTTTCTGCCAAACATTCTTTGGTTTACTCCTTTTTTTAGGAGATAAAGAATGTTGATTGCATATTAATCATTTAAACAAATTGGAATCATATTTAGTCTAAGTTTGACATCTACTATATCCATGTGTGATGATATTAATCCTACGATCTCTTATAGGTACCACAACAGGACAGGGGTGCCTACTTCGATGACACCAAGGAATTTTGGAACTGAACCCAAGGAATGTAACAGTATTTCATGTAAACCTCAGCCAGACAACGGATGCAGTAATGCTAATGATGCTTCTCAGTTTAATGGCTTGAGACAAAATATAAGTTTGGAAGAAATGAAATCCCTTGGTGTTGGACTTCCAGCTCAAGATGGAATGGCAGTTCGATGTACTCCCCTTCGAGTTATCCCTTTTCCTATTCCAGGGGGTGGCATGTCTTTTGATAGTCTGTGTGCTGGGTATGGTCCAGTAATGCAACCCACATATTATCCACAATCAGCTCATAATTTGTGGAGTACCATCCCATCCATGTGGCATGGAGCAGCTGTTCGCTCAAACTTGTCGCACCAATCTGACCAAAATACTCTTGATTCTCTGCACGGTGACCATCCAAATGATCAGAGTGCCAGAAACCCAACTTCCCATTCTGCAGAAAAGCAGGAAGAAATTATGGAGCTGCTGGATGAACAGAGACATGTTTCATCTGCTACAGCTGAAAGTGGAAGTGGGAGCGTATGTAATGGTGGCAGAAGTCATCTTAACAGCAGTGGAGGTGGAAGTGCTTGCAATGAAAGTACTGGGCACATTACCGTATCCAATATTTTCAAGGCCACAACGGAGAGTGGCAATCATGATGGCATAATTGCTCACGAAGGGACTAGGCCAATGGATTTTCATCAGCTAAGCCAAAGAGAAGCAGCCTTAAACAAATTCCGAATGAAACGGAAGGACAGATGCTACGAGAAGAAGGTATGATGGGCCTGCACATTTTTGTAAATTTTTTGAACCTTCATTAGTTCTCCTTTAAGCCGTCTTTGTTTAAGCCAGAAGTATAGTTGAATTACAATATCGATAAACAAGAGATACAGTGAAAATTATTTTTTTTGTTGTGGCTTGGCTCTCTCCATTCTGTTTATATTTTCCTGCCTGTACTTTAAAAGAAAGTTACTTCACAGGTTCGGTACCAAAGCAGGAAACTTCTAGCAGAGCAGCGTCCTCGTGTTAAGGGACAATTTGTCCGTCAAGTGCACCTCAGTCCGCAATCTGTGGGAGCAGGCTGCTACCTTGGTGATCCAGCTACTGGATAAATATGTGGAGTCGTCCCAGTACCCAGGTTAACTAATTTTGATAGTTGACTCATGTAGCTGCACTAAATTAACTAAACATACCAGCAGGAGTGCCACTATATGCATCTATTTCTCCTAAAATTCAGGTTTGTTTTTTATTAGGCCTGTTATATTTATTAACAGGTTGAATACAGCCAATGTAGTTGTCAGCGTGTGTAATGGTGAGAAATATGTCTGAAAAAAATTTTTTCCTTCACTTATGGATTTTCACACCGAATATCTTCCTTGTGTTGTATATATTTGCACAAGCGTTGTGAGTGAAATACCCTCATTGATTGCTTTTCGTCTCTGTACAAAGGTGGTTTGCTTTACTTACAAGCATCTAATACCTTTTTGTGTGCGCCTTTGTAGTATGTATTTTTCATTTATTGCTTTCCTGTTTTTTTGCAGCGAGTTAGTCTGATACTCGTGTGTTCCTTCTCTTTTGCAAGACAATCTTGGAATGAACGTTGTATTTCTCTTGAATGTATCATAAATGTTTACCGCAGACCGTAGATGTTTTTGCTTTTAGGAAAAATGAATCCTGAAAACATCGTTATGTGCTGTCATGGTTTTATCCACTTTTGCATTTTTTATAGTTCTTTCTTCTCTTCTTGCTGGATATTTCTTTTTCTTGCTGTTATTCTGGAATCTTGGTTGTCAACGTATCGTTCCTCCAAGTAACTCAACTCCGTACATTTATGGTGATGTTATTCTTGAATCTTGCCAGCGCATAATTGGCGTTTTGCTGGGTCTGCTTAGATGGGTTAAAGTTGCCCTTGCTGGATAAACGGACTTGGTTTTGAGAATGCGAAAATTGCAAATGGCCCCGGTAGAGGGAACCACGAGCACTGGCTTTTTGCTCCATTCCTTGATGGGTCGGATGAGGATATAAATACCGTATTGATCTGTTCCCATCGTTCAAGTATTATGAGAATTTTACTTTAAAGGGTCTATTGCAAGGATTGCTTCAGCTTCTTGTGGCTGAACTTCTTTAACCTTAGAATTTGTTCAGAAGTCGTCCTTCTTTCCTTAGATAGAAGCACGTCTTCTTCATCAGCAAACAAGAGTTTAGTTGTACTCAGGTGAAGATGAGGCGTGAGCTTGCTGGTTGAATCAAGTTTTTGGTAGTTATGCTAAGTGAATTGGGATCTACCTTCACCAAGGGTTGAGAGGTTATATAGTTCTGCGTCATGTAGGAGGGGGGCTACTTTCGTGTTCTGTAGCCCACTATCTACACCCCTGTTTGGGGGGGAGAGGGAGAGATTAGGGGGTTTCTCTGATGAGTGGAGTGCTCAAAAGCAGTAATACCAACATGAACACCATCGTATGTCTATCTACTTACAGCTATAACATGTTTTTCAAGTACCCGTAGTAATTTTGTGACGGAGACTTTTAGCGTTTCAGGTGAGAGGAAATGAAAAACGTTAGGCCAATGAGGGAAAGTTAGGCCTCATACAACACGATGAAAAATATGTGTAATTACTAGTCTGTTTTGTGATGGACGCTTTCAGTGAATGTAACACAGCAGAAGAATACAAGATACATCAACAGGTGCATACAAAACTTATATCTGTGCTATGTTGTAAGATAAGAGATGAGTACTTTAAATAGATTTTATCGCTCACTCTGCTGTCCTTCGCCAACCCAAAAAAAAAAAAATCATTCCAATGGTGCAACATATCTCTTCTTCTTTAGTTATTTTTATATTTTTATTTTAATGACTATTTATCTTTCTTTCTTATTTTCATACTTTATTGATCGATCTTAGCCAACATAACAGGTCAATCAATCAGAGCTCATTATGAAATCTTCAACCAATCAAAGCCTGTTGCATAGTCGATATGAAGGCATATGGAGAATTCAAATTTTTCTCCTAGCACATGGCACTCTAGCTATGATCACCGGTGGTTTCTGTAATCATGAGGACATGATGTGCGGGCTAAATGCTTATCCAAGACTTTCCGAATGTACAATCGACTATCAAAAACAACTAATCCATACATCTCAATTCTTTAGTGATGGGTATTAACTCTCGGCTATCAAAAACAACTAATCCATACATCTGAATTCTTTAGTAATGGGTATTAACCCTCGTGTTTATATCGACCACTCCATGAGATTTTTTAAGTGAGTGCTCTTGAGCTCTCGTACATCTGTACTATCATTTCATTCTTGTAATATTTTCACTGCATCCTAAGAGTTTGTCTAACAATAGGCATCGAACGATCCATCATGGGATGCTAGAATTTTTTCATTTGTGCCATTTTCGGTTGGATTTGGCATTGGTGCAAGAGTTCGAATATAGTCTTTTCTTCCTAGCATCACCTTGGAAGTGATAAGTATTGGAGCCATCGCCACGAAAGCATAGCAGCCATAACATCATCATCTCAAAGATATTGTGATCTCTAGCCAACTCCTCTGGTTTGTTCAACCAATTGTTCAAGCCCTTGAGCCGATCAGCTTGTTTAGTGTCCTAATCAAATTGATTTTTAATAGCAATAGTAGAGGAAGGATCGTAATCCCATTATCAAAGGTTTCATTGGATGAGAAACAACTCACAGCCATGAAGTCTCAAAAAGCACGAGCAATGCTGATTGCCCATCTAGATATGTCTATATAGTCCAATGGCTCACTATAAAACCAACGGAGTGCTCTACCTCCATTGGAGTTGCAGGCAACACTAACAGTTACTATCGAGCAATTTCAAATGCTTATGCAGTAGGTTTTGGTGATAGCCATAGTCATTAAGAATTTATAACAAATAACCACCAACCAATGACAGCAACAACAAATTCACAAGTAGAGCAACCCCAAAGTCTCAACCAAGCCATCATTTTATTTTCCGAAGTTTGTAGCAAGCTCAACAAAGCCATCTCTCCTATCCTTGGAGCCTAAGGAGGGCCCATTGCAATCACCACTCCTCTCCTTGAAGTTTGGGGCGGGCTCGTCGGCCATTGCTCCTGCCCTCGATCTGTATAGCCACCATTTTCATCCATGGAGCCTTAGATAAGACAAAAGGTATTAATCCCCGAGCGCATCATCTTGAGAGGGATCATTGTCTGGCCACTCCTCTCCATCGATTCGAGAGTCTTTAAGAGAGAGACTGACCTCGATCTTAAGCTTGAGGAGATGGATTGCCACCTTGAGGCCTTGCAGAAACACCACACCAATCTCAGGAATGACATCGAGTTCATCATCGAGCCTCCATTCTTGGTAAAGATCATAAAGAAATTTATTCCTCTCTTATTCAAGATGCCATAACTTGAGACCTACAATGGTACTACCAACCCCTTGGACCACTTAGAAAAATCTAAAGCTCAAAGTCAACCTACTCAGCACTATACAGAGCCTTCTTAGCCACACTTCAAAAGATGGCCCAATTATGGTACATAGGGCTTCAATCAGACTCTGTCCATTCTTTTAAGGAGTACAGCAAGATATTCGGTAGTCACTCTATGAGCAGTTGGAGGTAGCGGAAGTATTTCGACACTCTTTTCTCTATCAAGCAACAAGAGGACAAGTTCCTCCAGGCTGCCTTGGAGATTCATAACCTAAACTATTCAGTCACCATATCAGGCATGAGGAGAGAGCTAAAGACATCTTGATTCCTCTTTTTTTTGAAAAAAGATTATGGAAGGATTACGCTGAGCTCTTGGCCCAAGCTAACAAGTACATCAATATTGATAAGGCCATGGCAAATATGCAAAATCGAAAGGACCAATAAGAGCCTCGCAAGAAGCCAAAGAAGAATAAGAAGAGCTCCCACCAACCAAGTCCTTCTTGATGGTTTGAGAGGTACATTCCCCTTAACGCCTCCAAGGACAAATCCTCATGGAGATTCAAAATCAGAGCTATGTAAAGTAGTCTCGAAAGATGAAACTAGCCACTTGTAAAGATATGAACAAATTTTATAAGTTCCACTAAGATTATAGTCACGACATTGAGGATTTCATTTAGCTCAAAAATAAGATCAAGGCCCTCATCTAGTGAGACTACCTCGGTGCATGCGTTAACTACCCTTAGTATCAAGTTAACACCATTCACGAGCAACCTACTTCCAAATTGTAGATCAACAACCAGTTGACCACATGGGTTACCAATACCATCTTGAGTGGACCAACAGTTGATAAGATGAGCTCATCCAAATAGAGGAACTATGCTCAGGCAGTCAAAATAAGAAATCTAACATAAAAGAGGTAGCGATCAGATGAAGTCATCTCCATCTCAAATGTCGATGCAAAAGGCATTCAAACTTCTCATGATGATATTGTTATAGTTTTTCTTACTATCACTAACTATGATGTAAAAAAAATTTAAAAAAAATAAAAATGGAACCTCATGCAACCATATTATTTGCAAGGCTTTTGGTAAGATGAATTTTTCAATTAATTGATTAAGAAAGATCAACTCTCCTTTGATTGGGTTCTCAAGAGACTCAATCCTTGTGGAAGACATCATCTCCCTTCCAATCACTATAGGAGAAGTATTATGGCAGATCCTTGTGATGTTTGATGTCTTGGTTATCAAGGTGCCCTCAACCTCCAATGCTATACTGGGATGGCCAGACCTATACAACTTGTACGCCATAGTCTTCACCTATCATTTACTAATGGGGTTCCAACCACGAGTTGCATAGGAGATGTCCGAGGTAACTAAGTGGTCGTCCAATAGTGCTACACTATGAATGCTTCAAGGAAAGAAGCCAACAAGATGTTGCCCATTAAAGGCTTCAATGTTTGAGATGAGTAGAGCAATAAGGGGAACTAGCCAAGGAACTTCTAACATTCCCCCTAGATGAAGTGGATTCGAGCAAGATGGCGTAGATTGGGGCTCACCTCAATGAAGTATCTAAAAGCTTGTGGACTTCCTCCGATCTAACATTGATGTCTTCACTTGGTCAGCTCTGACATGTCTAGCATCAACTCTGATGTCATTGTTTATGAGATGAGTATGGACCCAATACATTAACTTGTTCATTAGAAGAAGAGAAGCTTCACCCTGGAAAGATTATATGCCTTTGATGATAAGGTAGACAAGCTCCTCAGTGTAGATTTTGTATATGAGATTGGCTATCCTAATTGGCTGGCCAACATCGTCTTGGTCAAGAAGGCTAATGGGACGTGCTGAGTGTGCATCAACTTTATCGACCTCAACAAAGCCTATCCCAAGAATAGTTTCTCGTTGCTGAGGATTATCCAGCTTGTAAATCCTATATTGGGACACGAGATGCTGAGCTTCATGAATTCATTCTCAATTTACAACTAAATTTGAAAATCATCTAGAATGAGAAACTATTATTACAAAGTCATACCTTTCAATCTGAAGAATGGAGGAGCTATCTACCACCAATTTGTCAACAAAATCTTCAAGAACCTAATTGGCTACACTATGAAGATGTATGTTGATGACATGCTGGTCAAAAGCAAGCAGGCCAAGCATCACAAGATTGACCTCAAGAAAATCTTTTGAACTCTAAGAAAATATCCTGCATGAAGCTCAACCCGTGCAAGTACGCCTTCGAAATAAATTTCTTAGATTTATGGTGACACAATACAAAATTGAGGTTAATCTGAAAAAGATTTATGCCATGCTGCAAATTATGCCTCGAGGACAAAGGTACAATACATAGCATGTTGTATCATGGTGCCCAGTAGATTTATAGTGAGATTGGTGGAGAGATGTCTGCCTTTTATCAAAGGCTAAGGCAAATCAAGAATTTTTAATGGTCTAAAAAGTGTCAAACCGCCTTCAACCAATTCCAAGACTATCTCAGCTCACCATCACTATTCACCAAACCAAGCATGAGAAAATGCTCTATCTCTATTTGATTGTACCCTCCTCAATACTTTGCTTGCTTCTCATTCATGAAGAAAATGGTGCATAGAGGCCAATCTAGTACATGTGCTAAATTCTATGTGAATGCTTAGATTAGGTATCCTAAAATATAAAATGTTGCCTATGCTTTCATCACCTTGGCTAGGAGACTTTGGCTCTACTTGCAGGCCCATTCCATCATCATGCTAATCGGCTAGCCACTAAGGCAAGTTTTGCAAAAACTTGATTGTCAAGAAGGCTAACCAAATGGACGATCGAACTCAAAGAGTTTGACATCCACTATCAACTTTGACTAGCCATCAAAATGCAAGCATCGACCGACTTTCTTATGGAGCGTACAATCCCGAGGGTACAAATCAGAACTAGAGGAGCATGAGCCAAATTATTCCTCACTCCATGTTGATGGGTCCTCCAACCCAAACAAAAGCAAAGTCGGAAAAATCCTTAGCAACTTGAAGAGAGTCACAATGGAGTATGCTTTGCATTTTAGCTTCAAGGTATCCAACAATGAAGCCTAGCATAAGGCGCTTCTCACCGACCTTAAGCTCACCCATGAGCTTAAGTTTGGTGCCTAAAATCTCTCAATGACTTCTAGTTGGTTGTTGGACAAGTCCAAAAAGACTTCGAAGCTAAGGTCTCTAGGGTAGCAAAGTAACTTCAAAAGGTCAAGGACATCTCCTCAATCTTTGAAGAGGTTGAGGTTCTACAAATTCCTAAATTGGAAAATGCTAGAGCTGACCTACTTTCAAAGCTCTCTATCTTAGAATGTAATGATCTACAGAAGATGGCCTACTTAGAAGTGCTCAACAAGCCAAGCATCGAGGAGGATCTAGTCCTAGTCCTACAAACTGACTTTGAATTGTGCTAGATTGACCCTCTCGTTGACTACCTTCAGGGGAGGAAACTTTCTGAAGATATGAGGAAAGCTTGAAGACTCAAGAACCATTGTGCAAGAGCTTATTCACTATACCCCTCCTTCAATGTCTCCGATCCTTTGAGGCCAAATATGTACTTTGATAAGTTTATGAGGAAATCTATCAGAATCACTGAGAGATAGGATCTTAGCTTACAAAGTATCGTAACAAGGCTACTATTGACTGAGCATCCAAAAAGATGTAGCTGACTTTGTGAAGTTGTGCAATCAATGCCTGCAATGTGCAAATATTCAACATTAGCCAGTGGCTCCACTCACACCAAGCGATGCTCCTTGGCCTTTCATCTAGTGGGGGATGGACATTATCAGACCATTCCTATAGGCAACCAGATAGAAGAAGTTCTTAATAGTGGTCATCGACTACTTTACCAAGTGGGTCAAGAACAAGCTATTATTTTGGATTATCAAGAAAAATGCTTGAGACTTCATCTGAAAGTTCATCATATGCAGCTTCAGACTTTCTCAAATTATCATCACCGACGATAAGAGATAGTTCAACACTACCTACTTCAGAGAGTTTCATGGCGACCCGTATATTAATTATTATTTTACCTCAGTCGAACACCCCCAAGCCAACAAAGAGGCTGAAGTGACCAATAGAACCATCCTGCAAGGCCTAAAGATCCGACTAGATCAAGCAAAAGGGCTTTAGATGGATAAGCTCTGTAGTATCCTCTAGGCTTTCTATTTATCCATTGGATTCCAATAAGGAAAACATCCTTCAACCTTGGATTCGAAATTGATGTAATTATCACACTAGATATTGGTATACCCTCTCATTGGATGGATTTCGATGAGCAAAGAAATCTAGAAGACCTTTGAGCCAACTTAAACCTTCTTGAAGTAATAAGAAAACAATCTCAAATTTGGATGGCTACATACCAATTATGAGTAGCTCGATATTATAATTTTTAAGTGAAAATTAAGTTCTTTTGATTTGAAAATTTAATGCTCAAAAAAATTGAGATGGCCGAATTATAAACGCACACCAAACTAGAAAGGGTTATACAAGATATCCGAGATCGTGCATCCCGAAATCTACCACTTGGAGCATCTGGACGGGACTTATACCTTGGATGTAGAACTCAGTCAATCTCTGAGCTTATCATCAGTATGATGTATCAATGTATTTTATAAATATTATCTATCAAGAAAACTCTTTCTTTCATGCAAGAAGTTGTCTTAAGTATTTTAAGTCGGATATCTAGGTCCCAAGCAAGTATAAAGTTAGACGC
This sequence comes from Cocos nucifera, assembly GCA_006176705.1. NCBI lineage: Eukaryota > Viridiplantae > Streptophyta > Magnoliopsida > Arecales > Arecaceae > Cocos > Cocos nucifera. Next base: position 521,109 of record QRFJ01000122.1, read on the forward strand.
ATCTCGATACGACCACCAATAAAGATGCCCTCGAGCATAATAGGTCAAGTGAGCCATCCAACGGCTATAACCCATAAGTCTTCATGGCTACAAAGTTCTTAGGAGACTTCCTGATAGACTACACCTCTGTTCATGGGTGAGCCATCCAATGGCCCCTACCTACAAGCCTTCATGACTAGAAAATTTTTAAGAGAGCTTTCGGGAAGCCTACACCTCTATTTATTAGGCAAGCCATCCAATGGCCCCAACCTACAAGCCTCCATGGATAAAAAGTTTCTAGTAAAGATTCCTGGGGGCCTACTCCTCCATTCGTCGAGTGAGTCATCCAATAGCCTCAGCCTGTAAGCCATCATAGCTAGAAAGTTTTTGAGGGATGTTCCCAAGGGCCTACCCCCGTTCATTGAGTGATACATCCAACGATCTCAACCTTCACACCTTCATGGCTAGGAAGTTTCCTAGAAAAACTTTTAGAGGCCTATATCTCTGTTCATCAGGCAAGCCATCCAAAAACCTAACCTACAATCTTTCATAGCTACAAAATTTCTAAAGGAACTTTTTAAGGATCTACATTTTCATTCATCTGGTGAGCCATCCGACGGCCCTGACCTATAAGTCTTTACAGCTAGAATGTTCATGGGGGACCTTTTCGAGGGAGTACACCCGATTTTATTGGGTAAGCCATATTCATTAGGTGTACACTCAAGGCTTACACTCCTATTCATTGGGCAAGCCATCCAATGGACCCAAGCTACAAATCTTTATAGCTAGAAAGTTCTTAGGAGAGCTTGCCGAGGGCTTACACCCTTGTTCATTAGGTGAGCAATCCAATGGCCGCAACCTACAAGCCTTCATGTTTAGGGAGTTTTTATTGAAGCTTTTCATGGTCCTACACCTTTGTTCATTAGGCAAGCCATCCAATGACCTTGACTGCAAGCCTTCATAGCTAGAAAGTTTTCGGGGGAGCTTTTCAGTGGCCTAAATCCTTGTTCATTGGGTGATTCATCTAACGGCCCTAACTTGCAAGCCTTCAAGGCTAAGAAGTTTTCAAGAAAGCTTCTATGTTGCCTATATGCATCATTTTAGCCTCTAAATCAAAATCTTAGCAAGCTAGCTAACCTCTCTAGGTTAGGATGACCCAAGTAGAGAGATTGACCTTCCATCTCTCTGATCTTTGAGTCTAAAGCTTGGCAAGCTAACCGATCTCTTCAGATCAGGATGGCCTAAGTAGGCATGCTAACTTTTTATCTTCCTAGCCTCTGAGCCAAATACTTGGTGTGTTGACCGACCTCTCTACATTAGAATAGTCCAAGTGGGGATATTGATCTCCTATCTCGTTGGCCTTTAAGCCTAGGACTTGGTAAGCCAACCAACCTCTTTAAGTCGAGATGGCCTAAGTAGAGACGTCGACTAATAAAGTGGCTACTTAATACTTAAATCCCAATAGCTCTAGATTCAAGCCTTTAGGTTCATCTTGCAAACAGATGCTCCAAGCCCCTACTTCAGCTAAGCAACACCAAAATTAAAAGACAAGGCCCGACTGCCTCCTAATGATAATGAGGCAAGACTGAGACTAGGGGCTAGGCTCCTATGTTTCCCCAATAATAAGCTCGTGCCTTGGCTAATAGGAGGGCTTAGCACGATGATTGCTGATTTGTTCAACTTGGCTAGGTCATATATATCATAAAAATTAGAGCAGCAAAGAAGAAATATAAAGTTGAAAGAAAAAAATTCATTCAATATTTTAATTACAATGGTGTCAGCACGGCAACCGAGCATATTTATAAAAAGTGCAGTCTAAGATTCCATACTTCATCTCAGTTGCCACTTTGTCTTCATAAAAAGCAACTCAAAAATGGCCAAACCCTTGCCAACTACAACATCCAAAATGACTCCAACTTTCTCTGCATGCTGCATCTCCTTAGGAAGATCAAGGAGGTCAAAAGAAAGTCCTCTACCGAGCAGTTGTTAGCAAGGATTCAGCAATATCCCTCTCAAACTCAATTAAAAACTCTACATTGACTAGGTAACTTTTCTCTCAACCTTCATGGCTTACTATCAAGCGATATGCAACTCCTTCAAGAATTCGAAGACCTTGAGGTCTGCCTCCTCCTACTGAATTTCAGCAATCTTCAGCTTATCTTTTTCATCTCCATCACCTTTTCATGGATAATTGCCTTATTCTTCATGGTTAGTTTGCTACAAAGGAGCCCCAGCTCCACTTCAACTTCTACCATCTTCTCCATGGCTTGTTGGAGGGCTAGTTGAAATACCTTTAGATTGTCTAGTAGCCACTCCATTAACAAACATTTCATGGTAGCAACATAAAGGAAAGAAAGGCAAAAAAGAAAGAAAATCGTGAAGAGAATATGGCAATTGTTCTACCTATGAGAGACAACCTATCTCTCTTTTTATAGAGTTCTTAGATGGTCAAGACTGAGCCATCCTTTCTTGATTGCTCACCATGCACCTAGCATACCGAGCCCCTAACGATTCACCTCTCTTTCAAAAAATATTTCTTAAGGCTCGTCCATCGAAACATCATCGCCTAGAGTTATTATCCTTATAAGGATGATGAAAAGTTCGATCGAAGATCTATTCTATACTGGATAGTGAGCTTGAGGAAAATTTCTCATAATCATTAAATGAGCATGCATGATGTCAACTGCTACTTCATGAAGCAAACCAATGATCCTAGAGGGCCATCCTAGATGCACGATCTTGGCCATATTGAGACCAAGGACAAGTCGTATTTGAGCTTGCCTTAACTCATTGTTGACCTATGACAAATGGAAGGCAACTCATATATCAACTTGCCTGAATAGACCTACATCGGCTTGTACATTGATCTATAATAAAGGCTATGTCGGTAATGGCATAGACCTGCACTAGACGACCTAAAAGACTTGCCAAAAATTTGAGCTAAGCCTACAAATTGAGCTATTCTAAGTAGAATACTTAATACAAATTGGGTAAGATAAGAAGAAGGTAAAGGAAATAGTTCATGTAATTCCAAAAAGCAAGATTATAGAAGGGCAAAAGAACGGAAAGGAAAAAATAAGAGCTCAGCTCATGACTACCTAAGCTATAAGGCCATCCTACTTCTCTCTTTTCTATCCTTCCTCTCCATCATCTTCTTCTCCTTCATCTCCACCCAAGCATGCCTCATCACTAGAAGATTTGCCAAGGAAGGTAATTAAGCTAAAGTCAATCTTAGGAGTAAACTGACAACCTTTTCCTTGCAGACCTATGAGCCTATTTTGAAAGAGTTCCTGATAGCTTTCAGCATCTTGCTATGGAATTCCATGGAGAACTTGTACTCCATGATGACCTGTCAAGTCGCCTCCTCAGTTCAAGTAGCACTCTTGATCTTAGGCAATGTCTCTCTTCTTGGTCAAGTGGCATCTTCTCCTTGGCCCCAATAATTCATTCATCGACTCAGAACATCCTTTATAAATGCAGTATCCAGAAGATCTTTATAGCAAAATCAAAATTATAGATATCTACTATTGAGGGTAAACCTCACTCCTGTCGAAGTTTGGGTTTGTGCTCCACCAAGTGTAACTCATAATCATAAGAGAGCTTCAATCACGAACTCCTTCCAAACTCCTTCAATAGCTGAACTTCTTTCGGATTTCTTTAGCAGCCGAACTCCTTTCAGACTTCTTCAGTGGCCAAACTTCTCCCAGATTTCTCCAGCAGTCAAACTTCTTTCGGATTTCTCCAGCAACCGAACTCCTCTAGCAGTCAAACTTTTCACAGTCGCCCAAGAAGATCTTCGCACAAATCTGGCTCCACACACAAACCAACTCACCCACAGACTACCTAAGAGGGGTCCAAACTTTCTTAGTATTGATGTAACTCAAAAATTCATCACCAACTGGCATCTACTCCTCTGAACTTTGACTATTAAATTTCAATGGATTGGCACACCATGACAACAAACACTATCCTCCATAACAAACTTCACATGGTCTCGAGCGGCCCACCATCTGACAGTTATGGTTGTCGCTATCAATTTGTTACAAACTCCGTCTATAAAAGAGATCATTCAGATATGTTTTCTCTAGGCTCTCTTCTCCTTCTTGATATTCTATAATTTTTTCTCTTGAGTACTCTATCTCTATTGGCCGATAGAGCTGACTTGATCGTCGGAAGGTCTTGCTAGAGCCACTCACTCTAAGCTCTGGATGAGACTTATTATGCAGATCACCGATGGTGACCTCATCTTCTTCGACTCCGGCGCTCCTCCGATGGTGACCAAATTTCATGCCAACAGTTGCAATGGACTAATTTCATGACTTGACTCCACAACTCAGCTTCATAACTTGTCACGACTAATCATTCTCATCAATAAGTTTAGTTTTGACCAAACCAACAAGTTACCTTAGCCTCAAAACCAACCATAAGTTATGTGGTAGACCAATTAATTGGAGCTTGTCATAAAGCCTATGATCAACCAATCAAAGCCCATCTCATGGCCAACCCAAAGATGTATGAAGAATTCAAATTCTCCCTCCAGATAGCGGCAACTCGGCTACAGTCGTGAGTGGTTTTAATAACCATAGAGGAGTGATGCATGGGTAAGACACCCACATAAGATCTTCGAGACATATAATTGGCCACCAAAAAATGGCCAATCCGCATGCTCAAATTCCTTAGCTACGGGTGCTGATTCTCGTCCATATAAATCATTCTCGAAGACTCTTCAGGTAAGTACTTTTGAGCCCTCATACGTTTGTGCTGTCACTTACCCACTCTTACAATATCTTCACTCTTTTTTGAGAGTTTTTCTAACTTATGCATCAGAGAATTTGTCGTTGGATACTCTCGAACAAGAAGATTTCTTCATTTATGCTATTTCAAATCGAACCAATTATATTGGCACAAAGGCTGAAACATGATCTTCTCTTTCCAACATTGCCTCTAGAGAGATCACTACTGAAGCCATCGCCACCTGAACAACCACTACATCATCATCTCAGAGGCACATTGTGATCTCCAACCGACAGGCCTCTCCATCTTATCGCCAATTTAGCCCCCCTTTAATTCATGCCTGATGCTCTCTTCTTTTTTCTGAAGTCTTTCTTGTACAAATCATGACTTTAAACCTCACCGACTTTTACTTTACAACAAGAATACAGTCTCTCTCTATCTCTCTCTCACCTCATCCCACATCTTCTATTTTTTTCTATTTTCTCAAAAAACTCTCATCCAATTTAACTTTGGTATCAATTGCTAGCAATTCTTGTGTATAACTTTTGTTATTTTAGTATTTCATATTTTCTTAGTGCATAATTTTTGTTTAGATATGTAGGAGGGTCCACCACCCCATCTCTATTTGCAACATGAAGATTAGAGATAGCACTAAATCAACAAATTAAAGCTTTGGTGGTCTTGAATGTTTATGAGTTATCTGGTATCTATTTCTAGGTTTTAAGCAAAGTTTTTTTTTTACTTTTTTATCCTTTGAAGCTATTTCATTATTTATGCATTATTTATTTTATATATTATTTTTAATTTTTAATTATGGCCGAATTTATATTTTTAATATTCTAATTTCTTATCTTATATATATCTCGTTTTGTGTCTCTAAATTTACTATTTGATCTTGCATTTTTATAATTTTATTTTATATTTATTTCACTTTTAATTTTTTATCTTATTATATTTTTAGTTCAATTTATATCTAACAATGTAATGTTTCTATCATTCCTATATTTATTATTATTATTATTTATTCTTCTATATTTTTTCATATTTTGATTTACTTTCTATTTTCTAATTTATGTTATTTTTGTTTTCTTCTAATTCATTTCTTGATCAATTATCCATATTATTGTATGTATTCAGTTGGTCCTCTCCTTTGTTTGCATATCAGATAATATATTTCAAATGAAGAAAATAATATCATATTTAACTTATTATGATTATTTTATTTTTTCTTAAGCATTCAGGGCATGTGCCCTTTTGCTACTGTTGATTAAATATCATAATGCTATATATGTACAAGGGGTGGTATAATAGTGTATGTTTGAGCAAGACCGGATAAAGAACATTATAATCGCCAAGCATATACTAAGAGCAAAGGTAATTCTAAGATTATCATGACTATGAATTATAGAGATGTGCACGCATAGAAAGTACAATGTTACAGTGGACGAGCTTGAAAGACGATATAGAACACTATGGATGCGGCACGCGCGCTTGGAAATGAGTCAAGTGGCATCAAGAGAGACAACATGTTCTTGAGTTGCAAACTTTTTGGCGGCACCAAATGATATAAGGACATAATTTCAGCTCAAATGTAGGCTACTTGAAACTATGTGTGGAGAGGAAATCCGGTCGGCTAGCAAGCACAGCCCATTGGATGGCCCATCTGGATGATGATCGTGGAGTGCTTTGACACTAAGCAAGGACATTATTGTCATCAAATACAAAAGACTACGGACCTGGAACGATGTGACATTTTAATAAAAATATGAGATTGATTTGGATTTTTTTTGAAGAAGTACGAGGCAGTTTAATTAATCCTGGGACGAAAAGCAGGGATCAAATGTCAAAACCCCTTGCAATTGATAAATAATTAATGTATCCTTCATTGACTCAAAAGTCATAGTCAGCGTAGCATGCACAACATTTCTTTTTTGGCATTGTAATTTCTAACTCAACATAGAGTGTTAAACTTGGATCTTATTAGCGTAATAACTTTGACAAGCTGAGCTAGATATGAAATCTCGTCAGGGTTAACTGCAAAGCATAGATCCTACAATGCATATAAACATAGAGATTGAAGTCCAACAAGGATTTTGGCTTACATAACAAGCAAGTGAAAGTAATGTCCCATACTAGATCAAGTCATTTTGACAAGGCAAGATTTTTCTGCAAGAATTAAGTACTTCTCTCTAATTATTTTAAATATGGAAAGGCAAAAGTCAGAAAGAACCCTTCATGCAACCGCAAACCTTGCTTACCACCACCATCCTTTTCCTCTCCATCGCCCACAAGTCACCACCGCAGCAAAAACTGCTCACCAGTCCCCACACGCCCATCACCCCTTCCCAATTTGTCATCTTTCACAAACTTTCCACCACCTGGCACTTCCCTCCTCCCCCAGTCCCCATCCGTTCCATAACCTCCCCTTCCATCCCCTCCTTCCCTTCCTTTCTTCACCATTAAGAAACCACCCACTCCCAAGAAGACAAGAAGACCAAACATAATAATAAAGATGACCGACGAGAAGAAGGGAACCATCCATCGCTACGTCCCCGCCGTCCACCCCTTCCGCCTCTTCTGCACCATCCTCGTCACCATCTTCCTTCTCACCGGCATCATCGTCCTCATTGTCTACCTCGTCTACCGCCCCTCGAAGCCCCACTTCACCATCACCGGCGCCACCGTCTTCCAGCTCTCCAACTCCTCCACCCAACCCAACGCCCTCTCCACCAGCATGCAGTTCACCCTCGTCAGCCACAACCCCAACGAACGCTCCTCCATCCTCTACGACCACCTCTCCGCCTACGTTTCCTACCGCAACCAGCCCATCACTCCGCCTGCCGACCTGCCCCCGCTGCTCCAGGACCGTGCCAGCTCCGTCGCCATGTCACCGGTGCTCGGCGGGGGCTTTGTGCCCGTCTCGGGGGACGTCGCCTCCGGTCTGCTCACCGACCAGGCCTACGGCGTCGTCAACCTGCGAGTCGTGCTGATGGGAAGGCTCAGGTACAGGTCGGGGCCGTTCAGGAGTGGCTGGTACAACATGTACGTGCGGTGCGACATCCTGGTCGGAATTCGGAAGGGGGTCACCGGTCCGGTGCCGCTGATCAACGAGCCCGAGTGCAATGTCGATACTTAGATGTTTTACTCTTGTTGCTAGCTGGCTCTGGTGCAACATTTCAGCTTCGGATCTTGAATGTGAAAACGTATATTTTTTTTTTCCTGTTGAAAAATAAAACATAAATGGAGATAGAGAGTAGTAGTTAAGTGTGTGTGTGAGTTATGAAGAGTAGATAATAAAGAGATGAAGGGATCATCTCTGGTTCTTGGGAGGAACAGGTGGAATGCTTTGCGATTTTGGTGCTTCGTCCTCTTCTTGCTATTTCTTGTACCAGCAATAAAAATAATGTAAAAAAAAAAATTCAATTTGCATTATGTGCTTGTTTTCATGATGAAGTTGGTCTATAATTCAATAGTGACATTTATTATTTTTAGAAAATATATATAATTTATTTAATTTCATAAGAAAATGATAGAGATGGGTCGCATGAATCTTGTACGGTGCCATTCATGGATGGCTACGTGCAGATGCATGTCCGTTATATATATATGTGTGATGGGCGGCGTGCTGTGCAGCAGAGAATCCACGCTCATGGCTGATTGTTGTGGCGGTTAATATTCTTGTTCTCTTTTTACCCTCCTCAAGAGTGCTGTCTTAACAAGAACTAGGAAAGTACGTATCTCGTGGAACTGTGAAGGAAATCTCGGGTTGAATCGGTCGTTTCTGGCTCTCAAAAGTTGCTCGCGTTGGAGAACAATTACAGGAACGGAAAGCTCTCTCTAATCACAGCACAAGAGCCCTATCTTCCTAGGGCAATGGAAATTTTTTTTTCCTCTATTGTTCTGTTTCTTCGAGAGAGGAGAGAAATGTTTTAGGTATCTTGAACAATTTTGGATGTTCCCAAACATCAAAAACGGTTGCCTCATATACCTCCTTTAAAATTAATTAGATTGGGTCGCATCGGGTCAACCAATCATGGGCGCCAAATCATATCTGATTATAATATCTACATGATGGGCTTAAGGTTGCCCAATCCAAGTATAAGAGTCCTCAATATTTGTTTATTCAAGACGACGTTCAAACTAGCAAATGGGCGTTGCGGTCTATGAGGACATCAATAATTGGAAGTCTAATATTTGGGAGCTCTTACTGTGCCCCTGTTAGGAATGACATAGCAGCTACTATCTAGAAAAAATATCTTCCTATGCCCCAGATACAATTTGTTAGATCAATTTAAGCATCTCTATCTCTCAAAGAGTACGGTTAACTCTCCTTCACCTGTGATATATCCATAATTATATCTTCGTCACCATGAGGCTACATAACTAGTCCACTAATGAATATATATGTTTACACCACGTCCTAACTAATGATGGCATACAAAGCATACATGTATATATACTCAGCCATGTAGTAATACCAAGATAAAACAATAGTGAAGGAGTCTTGAGCCAAGGACCTAGAATTGATGGAATGAAATGATAACATAGAGGCTGAAACCTTGACACCCTTAAATTCTATCTTAGGAAATAGATCAAGAATGCAAGAGAACAGCTCAATACAGGAACTACATGACATTTCACTAGCCAAGTAAGGAAAGCATCGGCTAGGATAAATTGAATAGTTGTGAAGATTCGACCAAGTGAAGACTAATCATGTCGGGTGTGAGGCTGATCAGATGTGGCGAACCACGGGGTCTTCCCTATCAGCCTAACAAGTGGAATCAAGCGTAACAATTATTAGAGCGTGAAGAGTGGAGAATGGCTAGCGCCAATCACTAGAACCATCGGAGAAGTGGAGGTTAGCTGCAGGTAGGTGTCGATGCTAGAGAGTAGTTACTACAGCATTTAAAATGTGATATATAAATATTGGAATATAACCCTTTAGAAAAAAAAAATTGGGCCATTCAAATACCTATCACTTTGCTTATCTTTATCTTTACTATTGATCCTAGAATTAATTTTGATAATGTCAAAAGAATTTGACTACAAATCATGATTACTGTTGGTGCAGAAATCCGTCGCCGCCGGAGGCCGCCGCAATCGAGGCCGCTGGGCGCCGCCGGGGACCTGCAAAACGAAGTCCCGCCCGGAACCGGTGGGGTGGTGGCTCCGGCAGGACCCTCCGACGGTCAAGTTAGTTTCCGACCAACAGTAATGGAGTGCCCGGAATGAGTTCCCGAGCTTAGAGATGTGGAGAGGAGCTTAGAGAGTTGAGAGTTCAGAGAGCTTAGCCTTAGTATGTCGGGAGGGGTCCTTTTATAGCGGAGCTTAGTTGAAGGTGACGGCTGTGCCGTCTGGCAGAGAGTCGTCGGGCAGCTCGAGGTTCGGCGGAGTCAGTCTCACGGGATGGTGCCGTGTGCGGCGGATTGAGGGTGACAGCCATCGCCGCCTGACAGTGGGTCGCTATCGCCCGCGGCGGACTGACTGATGGTGCGGCGGACTGACTGATGGTGATGGTTGCAGAGCTTGCCGGATGGAGGGTTGAAGGCCTTCGTCGTGTGCCCATTTCGGAGGAGCTCGGGCTCCTGAAGAGGAAGATAGGAGGGAGTTCGACTCCCATAGGCGTCTGGCAATAGGTATGGAGCTAAGGCTCGTCCGCAGAAGAGTTCGACTGCTGAGAAGCCGCAGCTCGGCCGTTTGGGGTTCGGCCGGCCGTTGGACTTGGGCTGAGGCTTGGACACTTGAGAGTTCGGTAGGAGCTCGGTCGGCCGAAGTTTGATGAGGGCGACCGCTGAGGAGTTCGGCCCAGTGACGACTGCTGAGGAGTTCGGGCTCGTAAGTGACGACTGCTGAGGGGTTCGGGCTCCCGAGTGACGACCGCTTGGGGATTCCACTAAAGCCCGTCCGCTGAGGAGTTCGGCCACTGAGAGGACTTCATTGAAGCTCGGTCGCTTGGAGTCGGTCCGTAGGAGTTCGGCCGTGGGAAGTCCGAAGGAGTTCGGCCGCATGGAGTCGGTCCGAAGGAGTTCGGCCGCATGGACTCGCCTGGAGTCGGTCCGAAGGAGTTCGGCTACATGGACTCGCCTGGGGTCGGTCCGAAGGAGTTCGGCCGTGGGGTCCGAATGGGTTCGGGCTCGTAGGAGAGTTCGGCTGAAGGGAAAACCCGGGAGGAGCTCGGATGGCCGAACGGGCGTCTGGGAGGAGTCCGTCTCCTGAAGAAGTCCAGCCGCTTGGAGTCCAAGGAGCTCGGCCGTCAGGAAGTTCGGCTGGCGGTGGGAGTTCGTCCTCTAGGCAGTTCGGCCGTGTTAGGGACTCGGCCTGGCGCCTGGCGCTGAAGCTCTTCAGCAGCTACTGGTTACATTGGGCTGAGCGTTGGGCCGGGCTTCGGCAGGAGCGGGATTTATCCCCAACAATAGCCCCCCCACTCCCGAGTTCAAAAGTTGAAGGAAGGGAGTACCAAAACAGGCGACTGCCGAAGTCTTCTTCCAAGGCTCCGCATCTGAAGCTCGGGGAGGTCTCATCTCCAGCCAAGATTGACGCTGAAGTTGAGGCTGAGGCTTGGGGGAGACCTCATCTTCGGTCGATGTTTGGAGTTGGAATGGAACTCGTTTCCGGCTAAAGTCGATGAAGCTGACGTTGAAGCCGAAGTAAGATTCGCCTCCTTCGGTCGAAGTCGGATTTGAGCTCCTCGGGGGCGACATTATCTTCGTCAGTTGAAGTCGACTCGAGGGAGACCTCCTATCGTTGCAGCCGAGGTTGAAGTGCGCGCTCGGGGGAGATCTTATCTCCTACGGCCGAGCTTCCCTCGGGGAGATCTTACCTCCTGCAGCCGAAGTGAAGTGCGCGCTCGGGGGAGATCTTATCTCCTACGGCCGAGCTTCCCTCGGGGAGATCTTACCTCCTGCAGCCGAAGTGAAGTGCGCACTCGGGGGAGATCTTATCTCCTGCAGCCGAGGTGCGCGCTCGCGTTAGAACGAGGTTCTCCTCCTGTTCCTAACCGAGGTTGTTCACGATCGCTCGGGAGAGATCTTATCTCTAGCCGAGGTTATCAACGGTTGCTCGGGAGAGATCTTATCTCTGGCCGAGGTTGCGGTTCGGGAGAGATCTTATCTCTGGCCGACCTTGTTGTTCGGGAGAGATCTTATCTCTGGCCGAACTTTACCTTCGGGAGAGATCTTATCTCTGGCCGAGGTTGCGGTTCGGGAGAGATCTTATCTCTGGCCGACCTTGTTGTTCGGGAGAGATCTTATCTCTGGCCGAACTTTACCTTCGGGAGAGATCTTATCTCTGGCCGAGGTTGCGGTTCGGGAGAGATCTTATCTCTGGCCGACCTTGTCGTTCGGGAGAGATCTTATCTCTGGCCGAACTTTACCTTCGGGAGAGATCTTATCTCTGGCCGAGGTTGCGGTTCGGGAGAGATCTTATCTCTGGCCGACCTTGTCGTTCGGGAGAGATCTTATCTCTGGCCGAACTTTACCTTCGGGAGAGATCTTATCTCTGGCCGAAGTTGCGGTTCGGGAGAGATCTTATCTCTGGCCGACCTTGTTGTTCGGGAGAGATCTTATCTCTGGCCGAACTTTGCCTTCGGGAGAGATCTTATCTCTGGCCGAAGTTGCGGTTCGGGAGAGATCTTATCTCTGGCCGACCTTGTCGTTCGGGAGAGATCTTATCTCTGGCCGAACTGTGCCTTTGGGAGAGATCTTATCTCTGGCCGAAGTTGCCGCTCGAATTAGGATGAGGTTCTCCTCCTGTTCCTAACACGGCGACTATTGACTGCTTCTTTTCCAGCCATTACATAGTTTTTGGCGCCCAAAAATAATACACTGTTGGAAGGAAAGGACTTTATTGAAAGGAAGTTACTGGCAATTTTTCCTGAATTTTCTGTGACCCAGGGTCGTGGTAGTAGCGTCGTTCCACCGCGCTTCCCCACGCGGACGACCTTTCCCATTTCATTCGAGCTTCCTTGCGTTGAAGCGTGCTTCCGTTGGCTTCCACGCTGGATCCTGGAGTGATGTTGACGACGTTGTGAGGCGGCCGACTTTGTTGTTTCTCGTTACGGCCGCGCCCTGCACCGATCTTTAGACTGGCGTCGAATGAATCTACCCAGCCGCCCCTTTCTGATGAGTTCCTCGATTTCATCTTGGAGCTGGATGCATTCCTCAGTGTCATGACCGTGGTCGCGATGGTAGAGGCAGTACTTGCTTCGGTCACGTTTATTTGGGGGAGACCGTAACCTTTCTGGTCTGGGGAGTTGGTCCTTAACTTCGGTGAGGATCTGTGCTCGGGGAGCGTTGAGGAGGACATAATCGCGAAATCCTTTGGGAGGTGGGCTTCTTCGCGCTTCCCTGCAAGCTCGAGGGGTTCGGGCCCGCCTGCTACCGGAGGGAGTCCGTGAGCGCAGCCGAACTTCATTCGGCTCCCTGTCGCCTGTCAGCCGCTCCCTTAAGGTTTCTTCGTCCCTCAGCTTGAAGGCTTCTTCCGCACGGGCGTATCTCTCGGCCCGAGCTAGCAGGTCGGCGAAGTCCCTGGGATACCTTTTTTCCAGGGAGAACAACAAGTCATTCTTCTGAAGGCCGCCCTTGAGGGCGGCCATGGCGACTGATTGGTCTAGGTTTCGGACCTCCAACGCGGCAGCGTTAAACCGGGTCACGTAGGCCCGGATGGGTTCCCCCTCCTTCTGCCTGATGGCCATCAAAGAATCCGAACCTCGGCGTGGTCGCCTACTACTGATGAAGTGGGCTGCGAACTGTTGACTCATCTGGTCAAACGATAAGATGGTTCTCGGCTTGAGCGTCGAGTACCAATTTCTGGCAGCTCCTTTGAGGGTAGAAGGGAAAGCCCGGCAAAATATGGCGTCCGACGCGCCGTGAAGCAGCATCGTCGTCCGGAAGGCTTCCAAGTGGTCGACCGGGTCGGCGGTCCCGTCGTAGCTTTCGAACCGCGGGAGTTTAAAGTTCGGCGGGACCGGTTCCTGCATGATTTCCTGCGAGAAAGGAGGGTCTGCACAAACGTCATCATCACGCGAGGGGGGACGAAGTTCTTCAATTCGCTGGTTCATCTCCAAGAGCCTTTGGTCCAGCAGGTCCTCACGGTTTCTGATCTCCAAGGCTTTCTGGTGAGATGGGCGCGAGGCTTCACCCTTGGTCGATCCATGATCCGAGCAAGGGTTCTCCCTCCTCCGCCTCTCCAATCCGGGTATCGGAGGTCGGTCTGCCCAGGCCGGTCGCTCTTGGACCGGATCATCCGACTTCGGAGAGTCCCGTGCCAGTCGGGCTGGCACTGGGACTTGTTGGTGCAGCACCTCCTGCACCGCCTCCGTGAGACCACGAACGTGCTGGACGAGCTGGTTGAACTGCTCCGTATCCACTGCGGCTATAGACGGGGGCTGAGTCACCGGGGCCGGAGCAGGGACCGACGGACTCGGGAGGGATCGAGCCGCGGAAGCCGTCGAGCGCCGCGTCGAAGCCCTTCTGGGGGGCATTTCCTCTTTCCAGAGAAGGAATTCTGGAGAGGGAGAAGGGAGATCCGGAGCAGGGGCGGAGAATCATCGCCGAGCACTCCTTTAAGAACAAGGGAACCTCGAAGGTTCAGGCCCTTGTTCCCACAGACGGCGCCAATCTGTTGGTGCAGAAATCCGTCGCCGCCGGAGGCCGCCGCAATCGAGGCCGCTGGGCACCGCCGGGGACCTGCAAAATGAAGTCCCGCCCGGAACCGGTGGGGTGGTGGCTCCGGTAGGACCCTCCGACGGTCAAGTTCGTTTCCGACCAACAGTAATGGAGTGCCCGGAATGAGTTCCCGAGCTTAGAGATGTGGAGAGGAGCTTAGAGAGTTGAGAGTTCAGAGAGCTTAGCCTTAGTATGTCGGGAGGGGTCCTTTTATAGCGGAGCTTAGTTGAAGGTGACGGCTGTGCCGTCTGGCAGAGAGTCGTCGGGCAGCTCGAGGTTCGGCGGAGTCAGTCTCACGGGATGGTGCCGTGTGCGGCGGATTGAGGGTGACAGCCATCGCCGCCTGACAGTGGGTCGCTATCGCCCGCGGCGGACTGACTGATGGTGCGGCGGACTGACTGATGGTGATGGTTGCAGAGCTTGCCGGATGGAGGGTTGAAGGCCTTCGTCGTGTGCCCATTTCGGAGGAGCTCGGGCTCCTGAAGAGGAAGATAGGAGGGAGTTCGACTCCCATAGGCGTCTGGCAACAGGTATGGAGCTAAGGCTCGTCCGCAGAAGAGTTCGACTGCTGAGAAGCCGCAGCTCGGCCGTTTGGGGTTCGGCCGGCCGTTGGACTTGGGCTGAGGCTTGGACACTTGAGAGTTCGGTAGGAGCTCGGTCGGCCGAAGTTTGATGAGGGCGACCGCTGAGGAGTTCGGCCCAGTGACGACTGCTGAGGAGTTCGGGCTCGTAAGTGACGACTGCTGAGGGGTTCGGGCTCCCGAGTGACGACCGCTTGGGGATTCCACTAAAGCCCGTCCGCTGAGGAGTTCGGCCACTGAGAGGACTTCATTGAAGCTCGGTCGCTTGGAGTCGGTCCGTAGGAGTTCGGCCGTGGGAAGTCCGAAGGAGTTCGGCCGCATGGAGTCGATCCGAAGGAGTTCGGCCGCATGGACTCGCCTGGGGTCGGTCCGAAGGAGTTCGGCTACATGGACTCGCCTGGGGTCGGTCCGAAGGAGTTCGGCCGTGGGGTCCGAATGGGTTCGGGCTCGTAGGAGAGTTCGGCTGAAGGGAAAACCCGGGAGGAGCTCGGATGGCCGAACGGGCGTCTGGGAGGAGTCCGTCTCCTGAAGAAGTCCAGCCGCTTGGAGTCCAAGGAGCTCGGCCGTCAGGAAGTTCGGCTGGCGGTGGGAGTTCGTCCTCTAGGCAGTTCGGCCGTGTTAGGGACTCGGCCTGGCGCCTGGCGCTGAAGCTCTTCAGCAGCTACTGGTTACATTGGGCTGAGCGTTGGGCCGGGCTTCGGCAGGAGCGGGATTTATCCCCAACAATTACTAATGATGCTTTTAAGGGTGGTCGAAGGATTTCTCAAAATGCTGAATGGTTGATTTCATCTAAGAAGAAATCTTCTGAGCTTTAAGTAAATTTATGCTCGTAAGTCAAAATTTCAAATTTTGGAAGTAAAAAAATTGAGTTTAACATGAAAAGAATATGATAAAAGAAAAATCCAACCTAAAAATACCTGTCAACAAGTTCACCTATTCATAAATTAAGTTTGAAAAGGCAAGTATAGCCTAAAATATATTTTATCAAAAAAAACTACTTAAAAATCAGAGAAAATCAACTTTGGCACGCATGCGCACACCTTTGAGTCAATCAAGAATAAAGCTAAGTCGACCCAATCTCAATTCAAGGAAAAACAAAAAAAATAAATAAACATCAGATGATCTCTCTTAGTCGAACAAGATTTTTTCTTAGCCGATTAAGACAGGATCTTCATCGACTAATAAAAAAAAGATAGTCGACTCAATCTCAGAGATAGAAGAATATTAAAAGTAGTGTAAATTTGCAAGTTCTCTAAGTCGACTCAGAAAGTTAGTTAGCTGATTAAGTTACAATGTTGGCTAACTAAGAAGGTATCTGAACCAACCCAGTCTCAAGTAGATAAAATAGATAGAAAGTTAAAAAATTTGCATCTATTATAGAGCCATCTTAGAGTTTCATTTAGCTAACTCAAAACTTTAGGTTAGCCGATAGAAGGTTGGGTGGGTTGACTTATAGAATTCTGACAAAATAATGGTTAGTTTCTCAGATTATTTCAAACGGCCATATTTTATTTCTAATAGCTATTTTCAAACTTCAAATGGCTAGAGCATTAGTTACAGATATTTTTTAAGCCATAAAAGTGAATAATTTAAATGAGGAACCAAGTTTTTGAGTTTATTAATTTTATTTTTCAAGCTATTAAGTGGAACAAAATGGAAGAGAGAAAGTAAATTAAAAGAGCTTTTAATTTAGACCTTCCTATATTTACTTAACTAAAAAGAGATGAAGAGTGCATTAAATTCAGCCAATGACTAACGAGCAAGAGCATTCAAGTCTTCATCAATCCTCTCTTAAGCATTGAGCAGTCAAGCAATTCAAAAGCTCAACTATTTTGACTTCTGCAAGAGTTTAGAGAGTTTTATTGTTTGAACTTTAAATTATTGTATATCTTTCTTTGTTTACTGTGATAAGTTTCTTAAAAAAAAAAACTTGAGATTGGTCCAAGCGTTAAGTTGGATATTATAAGATTTTAGTTGATGAGCTAGAAAAAACCAATTAGATTGAATTTGAGCCCATGAAAATAATCAATTATAAATTAAGTTTTAATTGGTGAGCTAAAAAAAATCAATTGAATTGGATTGTGAGCGTGTAAAAATAATTGGACTATACTCTTTAAGGATTGTAGTTAGAATTCCTAAGTGGATTGACTTAGAAAGTGAATGTAGGTATTGAGTTAAGCACCGAACCACTATAAAATTTGTGTATTTGTAATTATGTATTGTGTTCTCATTTATCTTCTGCTACATATTTATTTTCTATTAAATACTCCACAAACACATTTAAATTTATTGTTGAGCACAAGTTTCTCAAATAGTTTTTCAAAAATCCAATTTATCTCCCTTCTAGATTGTCTCCTCTAGAAAATAAGTAGTATCGGAGCAGATACTCAGCCCATTTGATCTAATTATCAAGAGTTAAAGATCAATGGCAACCATAATTAGTATATTTTTGGTTGAAGGCCAATCAACTAATATATCTTTACTTTTTAATGGTATAAATTAGACTTACTAGAAAGCACCGATAAAGATTTTCATTCAAACACAAGATTATGAGATATGGAATTATTGCCCAGAAAATAGCAACCCAAAAGAGAAGGTGCATTGGGTTCTTTTAAAATTTTAACCAAATTATAATGTAAAATAAATATATACATTACTTAACTCAACTTAGTATAATTGTATAGTATATGTAGTGGAATCAAATATATATGAAGCTAAACAAGAGTTAAATAAATATTAGCAAGCAATGCAATAATTAAAAACATGCAAGGTATGTAAAGTAATAGAATAAGAGGCACAATACAAATACAAGTAATTTATAGTGGTTTGGTGCAATTTTATACCTATGTCCACTCCCAAGCTCTTCTTGGAAATTCTACTTTAATTAGCCTAATTACAATACGTTTGCTTTCTTGGACTCACAAATAAATCTAGTTGATTTTTCGGGATTACCAATCAAAATCTTACATCGATTATTTTTCGGACTCATAATCAATCTAGTTAATTAATTTTTTAAGTAGTGTAAATTCGCAAGTTCTCTGAGCCGATCCAGAAAGTCAGTTAACCGATTAAGTTACAATATTAGCTAACCAAGAAGGTATTTGAGCCAACCCAATCTTAAGCAGGTAGAACAGATAGAAAGTTAAAAAATTTGCATATATTCCAGAGCCATCTTAAAGTTTCACTTAGCTAACTCAAAACTTCAAGTTAGCCGATTAAGAGATTAGATGAGTTAGCTTATAGAATTTTAACAAAATAATGGCTAGTTTCTCAGATTATTTCAAATGACCATATTTTATTTTTAATAGCTATTTTTAAGCTTTCAATGACTAGAGCATTAATTATAGATATTTTTTAAGTTATAAAAGTGAAGAATTTACATGAGGAACCAAGTTTTTGAGTTTATTAATTTTATTCTTCAAGCTATTAAGTGGAACAAAATGGAAGAGAGGAAGTAAATTAAAAGAGCTTTTAAATTTAGACCTTCCCACATTTACTCAATTAAAAAGAGATGAAGAGTGCATTGAATTCAGCCAACGACCAACGAGCAAGAGCATTCAAGTCTTTATCAATTTTTTCTTAAGCATTAAAGGAAAAGTCAAGCAATTCAAAAGCTCAACCTTTTCGACTTCTTCAAGAGTTTAAATAATTTTATTATTTAAACTTTAAATTATTGTATACGTTTCTTTGTTTACTGTGACAAGTTTCGTAAGAAAGAAACTTAGGATTGGTCTAAGCCTTAAGTTGAATATTGTAAGATTTTAGTTGGAGAGCTAGAAAAAATCAACTAGATTGAATTTGAGCTCTAAAAAATAATCGATTGTAAACTAAATTTTAATTAGTGAGCTAGAAAAAACTAACTGGATTGGACTATGAGCTTGTAAAAATAATTAGACTATATTTTTTAAGGATTATAGTTAGAATTTCCAAGCAAATTGACTTGGGGAGTAAATATAGGTGCTGAGTTGAGCGCCGAACCACTGTAAAACTTGTGTATTTGAGATTATATGTTGTGTTCACATTTTATCTTTTGCTACATATTTATTTTCTACTAAATATCCTACAAACACATTTAAATTTGTTGTTAAGCACAAGTTTCTCAAATAATTTTTAAAAAATCTAATTCACCCCCTTCTGAATTGCCTCCTCTAGAAAATAAATGATATCAGAGTAGATACTCGGTCTATTTGATCTAATCATCAAGAGTTAAAGATCAATGACAACCCTAATTAGTATATACTTCGTTGAAGGCCAATCAACCAATATATCTTCACTTTTAATTAGTACAAATTACACTTATTGAAAGGCATCGATGAAGATTTTTATTCAAGCACAAGATTATGAGATGTAAAATTATTACCTAAAAAGTAGCAACTCAAGAGAGAGAATGAATTAGATTCTTTTAAAATTTTAATCAAATTATGATCTAAAATAAATATATTCTTTACTTAACTCAACTCAACTTTGTATGATTGTATACTATATATAGCAGAATCAAATATATATGAAGCTAAGCAAGAGTTAAACAAATTTTAGCAAGCAATACAATAATTAAAAACATGCAAGATATGTAAAACAATATAATAAGAGGCATAATATAAATATAAATAATTTATAGTAGTTCGGTACAATCATACATTTACATCCATTTTTCAAGCTTCTTTTGAAAATTCTACTTTAATCAGCCCGATTATAATATATTTGTTTTCTTAGGCTCACAAATAAATCTAGTTGATTTTTCAAGATTACCAATCAAAATCTTACATCGATTATTTTTCGGACTCACAATCAATCTAGTTAGTTAATTTTAGGGCTCACCAACTAAAATCTATAAAGTCTAATTATAGACTTGGATGAGCCTAATCTTAATGTTTCTTTTTTCTAAAGAAACTTGAAAAGAAAATAATATACAAGATAAGATTTTTAATTCAAAGTAAAATAGAAAATTTAAACTCTTTTGGGCATAAAGAAAAGGCTGAAAGATTGGCTCTTTAAAGCTTTGCTTTTTCTTCTTTGAAGCTTGAGAAGTTGCTAAAAAAGCTGTGGAAGATAGCTCTTGAATGCATCATCTTCTTTTTCTCTCTTTTTATGTGCAATGAAAATTTTTTAAATCTAAAAATATTTTTTTTTTAACTTTTTTAATCTTACTTTTTAATTTTTTCTCTAGCCTTAAATACCCTTAGAGATGCCTGAAGAATGAGTTCTAATCATTGAAAGTCTTAAACTAGCCATTGAAGTAGAAAAATTGCTATTTAGAAGATGCAAAAAACTAGCCATTATGCTTGTTCCGATATTAGGGTCGACTCCAGTTTCTCAAGGATTGACTCCAATTTGCTTCGAGTTGACTCGATGGGTCCCAAAAATATTGCTCTCTATATTTTCTTGGAAGATCTAGCTCGCCTATGCTAGAGATGGCTTGATTTTTGGGATCAACTCCAATCTTACTAGGATCGACTCTAATCGAACCATCCTGAAAAATATATTCTCTATTTTTATCTAAGAGAGTCGACTTCTGCTGAACTTAAGTCGACTCTAGACTATGCCAAGGGTCGACTCCAATCTTTCTAAAACTTAAGATACTTTATTTTAGGATTTATTTTAGTGCAGAGGTTGACTTCTTTAGATTTGGGGTCGATTCCACTAAGTCTAATTTTTTTTTTTTTTAAAGTTCTTGACTTAGTTAATATTAAGGAGATCTTTTTCATGGGATATTTTTTCAATTTGAGCAACTGAAATGACCTACATTCAATCTTAAAATACATAATTAGTATCATCGATACTTAATATTTTGAAATCATCAAAATCAATCATAGGATCAATAATCTCCTCTCTTTTGATGATAATAAAATTTTAAATATATACATAATAAAATAAAAATATATTTTAATGTATTTTACTAATATGTATCATAAAGTAATATATTAAACATATGAATGCACACTTCATGAATATTCTCAATTAGTCTTTTAATTTATTATACATATTTAGTTCATTGCATATTTCTCGTATACTCATTTCAAAATAATATTCTAATTTAAATCAATGAGTATTAAGATTTCGATCTTAAGCATTAATTTATTGAGTTACTTAAGCATTAATCTTTTAAGCATATACTCAATATTTTTTTTTCTTTTTTGACAGCATCAAAAGGATCAAGAAATATCATCAAAATCAATAAGATTAAATTTAAGAATGTATCAAAATAAGAGATGTATTAAATTCAAAAAATCAATTTAAATGAAGCATCTTTTCTTTAAAAAACTTATCTTTTGATTCAAAATATGTTTAAAATATTTCTTTCTTTTTAAAATTCTCTTGAATTCAGATACCAAAAAGCTCTCCTTTTTTGAATGAATTTAACTCATTAATCAAAATTTCAAGCAAGTATGCAATTGCTTTGAGCTTCTAAAAAGAATAGAGCTTTTCAAAAAATTTGAACAATAAAATTAAGTATAATATGTACTTAAATATTTATTTTTTTAATAAAATTAATTATTTTAAATATAGAAAAGGTAGGTATCGAGAATGTATCGAGCAACTCAATGATAGTATCAAAGTAAATAAAAGTTACTTTTAAATTCATTTCTTGAGTAAAAGTTACTTTGATACAAATGATTTTATAAAAATTTCTCAAGGCACATCAAAAATTCTATATTATATTTAGATTTTCAAATATATTTTAAAATTAGATTTAAAAATTTATTTTTTAGAGTAAGAATTTATTTTAAATTTAATTTAACTCTAATTAATTATCAAGAATGATTAGGCTAGCTATCAAATCATGCAAATCAAATTGAATGATCAATAATAAGTGATGCACAAATGGTCATCAATATGTTCAAATGGAGCAAAGTAAATGAAGTATATATGGTCACCAATAAATTCTATTTTTACTAAATTTCAAAAAGATATTACTTTCAATATTTCAATAATATTTTCTCTTCCTATGTTTTATAATTATTGCTAGATAATTTTATTTTTTAACTTTTCTCATCTTTTTTCTTTCAAACTAAGCATATTTAATATAAATTTAACATTTAAATTCAGATTCTTGATTTTAAAAATATTTTCAATCAACTAATTATTTTATCTTTTAATATTTTCTCTTCCTTACTTTTATAAATAAAGCCATTTTAAAGTTAACAACAATACAAAAATATAAGCATCAATTGATCTAAATATTTATCAAACATAGCATTCACTTAAGTAGGTACCAAATTTTTTAAAAATTTAGTTTTTATTAATTTCAAAGGATATTTACGAAGAGTGTTTACCATGATAACAAATATCAAAAAGATCAAAAGACGTGACACGTACATCTATCAAAAATAGATTGCTAGGAAGAACTAATCCTCTATAAAAATATGTCCTAGCATCATAAAAGATAAGGTCGGAGGCTCTATGAAGTAGGTCCAGGCTGAGAAGGGGATGATGATCTGGTGGCTTCTAATGGCTGGCCGCTGCTATCAATCCTCACCACATAAATGATCTAAGCCAATCGAGCAGTCTCCTCTCTGACCATAGTCAAAGTCTCCATGAGCTCTCATCTCACCTATTATAGGTGAAGAACCTTCGTTCTTAAACGAGAGAGTAGGAACAACCTTCTTCTTAAACAAGGCCAATCAGGCGGAAAACCTTCATTCTTAAATGAGGGAGACCGAGCTACCTTGTTAGCAATCTTGTTCTTAATCAAAATCAAATAAAAGACTTCCATTCTTAAGTAAGGTATCAAAAAGAACAAAAATTAAGAGGTTCTTAAGAGATCTAAATTTGTATGACATCAAAGTATACTTAATATCGTCC
Organism: Cocos nucifera; assembly: GCA_006176705.1. Lineage (NCBI taxonomy): Eukaryota > Viridiplantae > Streptophyta > Magnoliopsida > Arecales > Arecaceae > Cocos > Cocos nucifera. Next base: position 543,871 of record QRFJ01000122.1, read on the forward strand.
TACGTGAAGATAACTTCGGGTGATCTCTGAACTCAAAGAATTAAAAAAATATATTTTTTTATTGAAGTACAATTTTAGACTATAATGACCTCATAGGAATAAAAAAAATTATAAAAAAAATCAATCAAGTACCTGAAGCTACATCAGGCGGCAATGACCTTAGTGGGATGATGTCCAGCACAACCTATTCCGAACTTGAAACATTATGTAGAGACAAGTCCACCTCAGAAAAAAGCTGCTAGACTAGACCCTCACTCCTTTCATATTCGACCTCGAAGGCCATGGCTGATATATCCTCCACCTTGAGATTAGCAGCATGCTAGATTATGATGAGCAATTTCTCTAGTTGTTTAATCTTTTCTTTGGCCTTCTGCAATCTCGTCATGCCCTCGACTTCTTCATTGGCTGATCCACTTACTGCCAATTTGATACGGAGGTTGATTAGCTCAACCCTATCCTTATTTAAAGTTTCTAAAAGACAACAAATGGTGTCTCGGGCTATAATTAGCTCATCCTCAATATCTTTGGAACTATGCTTCCTAGTATCCTCCACTCACCTCAGTTCAGGTGGAACCTTAATTTTCTCCCTAGAATAGTGCCAAAGGTTGGCAACCACCTCTTCTGCAGAGCACAAGTGGCACCAAAGATTGACAATTTGCTCTTCGATAGAGCGCAATTAGTCCCAAAGTCAAGCAACTTCCTCGGTAGCTCCCGCTTGGCCTCTTTAATAGCCTTATCAGAATTGATATATTGCTTCATAGCCGAAATTTTCTCTCACGTTGAATGGAGTTCATTCCAGAGCTGAGCTACCTTCACTGCCAAGCCCCAAGTCTTTTTTTTAGCAAGTTTGACCAACTTTTCGCATCTTTCGATTTGTTGATTCCTCTCAATGATACATGCTTTGGTGGTTAGCTAGAATGCCAACCTTAAATGCTTGATTTCTATCGAAACCTTATCGAATCTCTTTTTCATTTTTGAAAATCTTCGTTCGGCCGTGATCGCTTTCTTCTTTGCCTGACTCATCTCTTTTTCAAGTACTTCAAGGCAAACCTTGATCGACACAGCATGAGGCAAAGGATCGGCATGGAAGTAGATAAGAGGATGACCACAATATCCATAAAGATCTGACTAATCAAAAAATATACATCTAAGAATTGGTAATTAAAAATTTGCGCAAAGTCAATTTCATTTCATCGATAACGAAAGTTTTTTACAACGAAAGCAATAAAAAGAAAAAGATACAAAGTTAAGGCCTCCCCAATCTTAGATTGAGAGGTGATTGAAGAACTCGAAGCGGTGGCTATAGGATGGCTGGACTCCCCTGGCCACTGTCAATGATAGCAGCAATAGTGGCTGGACTTCAGATATGATGGGAATAGGTACTTCATCCACTGCCAACTTAGAAGGAGGTTCGATGGCTGATAGAGCTTCAATCCATGCAACCGAGTTATCCACCTCTTCATCGTCATCCAAGAAGAAAAAATCCCACTCTGGATGATGCTTGACGATCCTTTGCTAGCACAAATCCTGACTAGCTATGAAATCTTCCATCGTGAACTCAACCTTTATCTTAATGAATTCAAGAGAAGCTTTAAAAACTTGAACAACGAGCCGCCCAACCTCGATAATCTAATCCTTAGCCCTTTTCTCCACCTCAGTAACCTTGGACTCTACTGTCTCTCTCCTTTTCTTCTCTGCTTCCTTGTTAGCTTTAGCCTTCACCTTCTTAGCCTCCGCTTTCACAAGTGCTTCCTTCAGATGCCTAATTTCAACATTGACTTTCTTGCAAACTTTAGTTAATTCTGACCTAGCGGCCCTGACAATGTTCATGAAAATGGTCATGTAGTGGCTCAACTATGTACAAAGGAGAAGAAGAGGAGGATCAGTAAAAAAAAAAATAGGAAAGAAGAGGGAGAAGAGGGAAGAGTTCCTCCAAACCTATCTTGAGGATTGAGGTGAAGGCTTCTTTTTGCTGGTTAAAGAAGCTCAACCCCTCAATCTTCTCAAGTTTGATTAGGAGAATGTCTTATTCGATCACTTGATAGATGACTTTCCAATCACCCAATGAAGCCCTCTTCCTAGTCGAACTCGAACCCAACCCTCAAGGAGCAGTCTAGATTCAAACCAAATTGTCTGCTTGATCACTTTCAGCTTAGGAGGCGGATGCCACAGATGCTGGTGGATGAGAGTGGGTCGGGGAGGCCAGGACGACCTCAGTTTTGGTAGAACTCGAGATCGGCATCGCTTCGGCAACTACTTTAATCTTCTTTTGACTGGTTGCCGAACTCAAAGCCTTCCTCTTTCTCATGTTCTTTTTTAGCAACTCCAGCTCTTTGGGCTTCATCTTTGCAACAAATCAAAGCAAGGTCAAAAAAAACGGGGGGATAAAAAATCAAATAAAGATTGAACCCTCACCTCTAGGGTCGGCCAGACTGAGACCAAAACTATAGGAAGACTATTCCAACAATAGTTGCCTTAAGAGAGGAACTTTGTACTCCTGCAAAGTCCTAGCACGATTGGAGTCCTCTTTCCCTAGCCTTGGGATCTAAAACATTGAGCCCCTCGACCGATCCTAATAAGAAAGCCCTTAGTCTTCGACTGACGAGCTCGACACAAATAGAAACCACTCCTTCCACCCATGAATGGAGGAAGAAGCTTCTTTTATTAGGTCCAAGGTCTTCCTTTAAGAGAAGACATACCACCAGTCCTTAATAGTAGGATGCCTCTTGATGGTATAAAAAGATTGAAAAAGGGAGATAATAGGATGAACTTCGGCTAAGAAGTAGATGACTAGAAAATCTATGATGAAAGGAAAAAAGTTCAGGACTACGAAACACAACGAAATGCACATAAATCGAAAAAGCTCAAGAACAAAAGAAGGAATAGATAGCCTGAGTCTAGCCTAGAATGCTTCCTCATAGAGCCTGAGCTGCCCAAGATGAGGGACACAAATACGACCACTTGACCTCGACACTCGAGATCAAACTCAAAAGGGATCCTGAATTGAGCTCACATGAAACTTAGATCGTCTAAATCTAGAATGGAAGCAAAAATACTTGAAATGAAGACTAGTCCAGTATCGTGCCTAGGAGTAGACCTCTTAGAATTTTCTTTTGAAGAAGAAGATTCCGAAGTCCAATCCCTGATAGAACAATTAGAACCAGCATGAAATCGACAAAAAAGGAGGAAGAAAATCTTGAATTATAAGAGCAAAAGCTAAAAGGAAAAAAAGAAAAAGATCCAAAAGATTGTATGGATAGTCCTACAAGAAGAAATCTTTAAAAAAATAAAAAATTAAAAAAAAAATTAGAGATAGAATGTGAAGAAAACTAACCTACAGACATGCTGGTGATGGAAGAAAACTAAGGGATGACCGAAGAATGCCGATGGCAGACGGAAGAATCAAAAGAGAAAACTAGAAGACTCGAAGGAAACTTGAGAGAAAGCTAATAGCGTAAAAAGAAAAGAAATCGCCAGAGCACCTTTTATGAGACACAAGAAAGTCGATACAATGAAGATACCAAATCTCCCTCTAGATCAACGAGAGGATGACAGCTAGCAGGATTTGATACGCTTGAAGGAATGTCAGGTGGCTCATTTAATTCAAAGTATGCCAAAAGAGGAGACACATTCGCTCATTTCTCAAGGTGAACTGCTTTGACTAATTGAGCGGTGCTACATACCCCGGTAGGTCCAAACTTGTATGCTCCCTTCGTCCGAACCCTATCTAGTTCAAACTCGGAAGTTGGGGGCATGTGTTAGAGATAAAATCTTTCCTAATGGAGATAGTAATTTCTAATCAAGCCTCTTCTACAACTACCCGCTAACTGCTAAAATCTACTGGTGAGTTTGGTGTAATCCGATCCCATTTCTTTCAAATAACTGTGATTCTGTTGCTAAGATCGATGGTCATCGAACCTTTTTTCAACTTTTGTCCCAAATTCGTATGCTTCTGATCCTATTGTAGTTAGTTTCAGCAAAGTTCAACAATTACCGGTCCCTACTTGGTAAGATCGTAGATCACCGAACCCCACTCCAGCTCCATCCAGATTTAGATCTCTCTAAGCTCGGTGCCCTCCGACACATGCTGCAAAACCCATCTCCAGACTTTCTTTGAGTTTGGTATAATATGAGTTTAAACATTGCCAATCTCTAACTCATTCGATCCCAGTATTCATGGCCTCCAATATAGTTCGAGTTTGAAGGCGCCCGATCTCACTACTGATGGCCTCTAAGCCTACCTGAGTTTGATGCTATCTGACCCTGCTATGCAGTGACTTCCTTCTACAAATTCGTCAACTACTGATCCCCTTCTGACATTGACCTTGCCGATAATCGGATTCATCTCCATCGTCTTGAACTCAGCTCAATCCGACCTACTTTGGGAATCCTACATCTCATGTTCAAATTTGCACAACTATCTTGCGACAGCTAGCTCTGATTTAGATAAAGCAACTATAACTACTTATTTTCATGAATTTTGGCTACAAACTCACATCCGATCTGAGAGCCATCAAAAAATTACGTCCCACGAATGACTCCAACCTCTATCTATAAATAGAAATCTCAATGGGATCCTTAGGTACAATAATTCTATCCTTATGCGTACTCCATTTTTATTAAACAAAATTCTAAATTAAGCATCAGAGGATTCCAACCAGAGCCATCTCCGATCAGAATTTTTTGTAAGTCTCGCCATCAGGATAGTTAGTGCCGTCTACTTCAGTTATTTCCGACGAGAGTCAAAATTCTATAGTAATAAAGATTATTTTAAAATATTTTAAAAATTTTAAGATCAGTCTAATATCTTTTAAAGTAGAGGGTATCCAGTGGAACTGATTTATATAATTTTTTTTAAGATTTTATCTTTAAAATTTTATCTCCGTTTCTTAGTTTTAATGATCAATTTGTGTTTAACCCCTTTTTTTGAGCATGCGCAAAAAAAAAAACTTTTGCGTATCCGAAATCCGACGCGATTGGTCCAGTGAAAAACAGACTGATGGTTCAACTAGCGATCCAAACCAGACGCGTTGCCGCCATGCCATGATCGGTCCCCTGCGGCGCTCCCTCCACCCTCCCTCCTCTTCCTCTTCGTCGTCAGTAGAATTAGAATTAACAGAGGATCCGGATCCGGACCCGGACCTCCCCCACGCCATCGCCCGTCTCATCAATTCCCATGGGCCCCTCGACCCCGCCCTTTCCGGCCTCATCCTCCGCCTCACCCCCTCCACCCTCCTCCGCGTTCTCGGCCTCGTCCGCACCCCGCCGCCGCCCTCCGCCTGTTCCGCTGGGCCCAACCCCTCCTCCCCTTCCTTCTTTCCGACCGCCGCCCTGCCGCCAAGACCCTCCACCTCCTCCTCCGCTCCCACGACCCACGTCCCGCCCTCCACTTCGCCCTCTCCCTTCCCCCTCTTCCCTCCCCGACCACTCCCTCAACGCCCTTCTCCGCTCCCTCGGCCGCGCCGGCCACCTCCGCTCCGCCATCTCCCTCTTCCGCCTCTTCCCCTCCCCCTCCGTGTTCTCCTTCAACTCCCTCCTCGCCGCCCTGCTCCGCCGCGGCCGCACCCGCGCCGCCCGTTCCCTGTTCAACGAAATGCTCCGCCGCGCCCCCGCCGTTCGCCCCGACGCCTGTACCTTCAATACCCTCATCCGCGGCCTCTGCCTGAACTCCATGCCCGCCGAGGCCTTCGACCTCTTCCGCGAGATGCCCCGCCACGGCTGCCAGCCCGACCTTGTCACGTACAACACCCTCCTCGATGGCCTTTGCCGCGCCAGCAAGCTCCACGCCGCCCGCGGCCTCCTCGACGCCATGCGGACCAAAAGCTCCTATCTTGCCCCCAATGTCGTCTCCTACACCACCCTGATCCGCGGGTACTGCGGCAGCCTGCTCCCGGCCGAGGCCGTGGGCGTCTTCGAGGAAATGGTATCGGTTGGAGTCAAGCCCAACCGGATCACCTACAACACCCTCATCCAAGGGCTCTGTGAGGCTAAAAGGATGGATTTGGTGAAGGAAATCTTGGAACAGGGGAATGTTGGCAATGGCGATTCAACTTTCAGGCCCGATACTTGCACTTTTAACACATTGATTGCCGCACACTGTAAGATGAGCCGCGTAGGTGATGCGTTGAAGATGTTTGATAGAATGCCGGAACTGAAGGTGAAGGCTGATTCGGCCACATACAGCACGTTGATACGGGGCCTCTGTCAAAGTGGTGAGTTTGGGAGAGCTGAGGAGCTCGTCGATGAGTTATTGGAGAAGGAGGTGTTGCGGCGGAAAGGCAGTTGTGTTCCTCTGATGGCGGCTTATAATCCAATGTTCGAGTGTTTGTGTAATAAGGGAAAAGCCAAGAAGGCGAGGAGGCTGTTTCAGCAGCTGTTGGATAGGAGGGCCACAGTGGATGTTGGAGCATTCAAGACTCTGATCTCGGGGCACTGCAAGGAGGGGGCTTTTAAAGAAGGGTATGAGCTGCTGGTCTCAATGTTAAAGAGGGACCTTGTGCCAGATGAGGAGACCCATGAGGCTTTGGTTGTGGGATTTTTGGAGAAGGGGAAGATGGACTATGCTTTCAAGACTCTGGAGAGGATGTTGGACAGCGGACATCGACCAAGCACAGCTACCTTCCATGCAGTACTTGCTGGGCTTTCGAAACAAGATGAATGTGCTAAAGAAGCTGGTAAGCTGGTTGCTGTGATGGTAGATAGGAAGATTCGTCAAAGCATTGATCTTTCAACAGATGTGATTGCCAGTCTGTTTAGAAATGGATTGAGTGATAGAGCTTACGAGATTGTTAGATTGCTCTATGATAATGGCTATTATGTGAAAATGGATATGTTGGCTGGATCACTCTGCCAGGGTCAGAAATTCTTGGAAGCACGTGAGCTTTTGCTGTTTAGCTTGGAGAAGAGTCAGGATCTGGATGGCAAAGTCTATGGTACAGTGATTGGTGGCCTTTGTGTCGCTGGCAAAGCTCCAGAAGCATTTGGTTTGTTTTATGAGATGGTAGACAAGGGAGGTGCTAATGTACCTTCTAATTGCTTAGTCTCTTTGAAAGCTGCACTTGAGGGATCAAGAAAATGGAAAGAGGCAGAGTTTGTCTGGAAACAAATGTGTCATGCAAATTCAAAGTGTTAATTATAATGGAGTTCTGTTTGTATGTGTCCTCAATCTTCTCTGTTCGCTAAACATTTCCTCGTCAAGAATGTTTCCCAGATAATTATCGGTACATCAAGATAACAAGCTATAAAAATTACATATTGAGACTAGTGCATGAAAGAGCATACGACAACTAGCGATATGCGCTGAGAACAAACAGCAGATTGTGTGGAGTAATTTCTACGCAATAGAAGAGGTACCTCTTTGTTCGTGTATATAAAGTGCTGCATGTCAAAAAGACTTATTGGTGCTATTCACCATGTTTTTCAAAAAGACTTGAGGGCAGATTCTTCTGTACCATGGTATGCTGGAGAAGATATCATGCTGGAACGCTAGGGGGTTGTTTGGTTGCCTACAACGAGATGTATAGCTCCAAAGTAGAAATGTTGCATTTGTAACTGTAGTTGGAAAAATTATTTTTGTTTGATTACCTATAGTTCATGATTCCAAATGCAATTGCAGCTGTTTCGTTATTTGATGCTGGCAGGGTGGTGATAATCTTGCAAAAAACATTACCTGATCAGGTTACCCTCCTTGAAAACATTTTACCGTTTGTTCTTTTCTCACATTTGACCAACTACAACCAACCATTAACCATTCTCAATACCATACGATATGTGATAATATCATTTCCACTACTATGATAATTATTTAATGTTTATAATAGTGATTAACTTGGAATTTTATTTTTATGTGATAATTTATTATTATACGATCTAAAACAAGATGTATCTTAATTATTATAATCTTATATAATAATGACTATAATAAGAATAATAATATAATAATTTATTTTCATTGTTGTTGCTGTTGTTGTGGTAGTTAATAATGATTTTATATGTATATCCTCCTAAACATATGAAATTGCATGACTATACTCATAAAATTACTATTTGCATGTAAATTCTTATAAATACTTGTTTTGCATGTATATTCTTTTCTTTATTTTTTTTTTTTGCATATATACTCATGCCATCTAGCATTGTTAAAAAATAAATATTTTAAAATTAAAATACCTATAATATCCTTAAAATTTTATGAGGATATATATGTAAATAATAACTTTGTAATGGTATGTATATAATTTCACATATTTAGAAGGGTATATACTCAAAAGAATCTATTAAAAATAATCAAAACTCGATTAAGATTTGCCAAGTCATTCATAACTTGGTTGAATAGATAAATTAAAAAAAAGCTAAGTAACATTATCAATTTTTCTTTCTTTAAGATCTTAACCTGGTCAAGTTGGAATATTGGATGACTATTTTGGTGGTTCTATTCTCCCATTTGATTTTAATATAATTATTATTATTTAGTCAACGCCATCTATATATTCTTTAGTGAAATGACTTTTAGTGATTTATAAATTATAAATGATGAGTAGTTTGTTTTTTAAGGCAAAAGACATCTTGATTTCTTCCAATAATAATTAATGTCAGCATGGGATTACGCAACATAATCGACTTTTTATCACCACCTCAATTAAGAGTGACTAAATTATCTTCACTAGAATTGACTTCTACCATTTAAGCATATACCCAAAAGCTTGCGATTTAACTGTATTCAATTTGGGGCACATGCTCAAATGGTAGAAGTCAAATGGAGTAAAGATAATTATGCCTCAACAAACAATCAATATAATGGGTATGTACCAAAATTTAAAAAAAGAAAAGAAAAAAACTTTGTTATATGATTATTGCATTAATCATAAATATAATTGGTACATAAGAGATATCTAGAACCTTTTAGATAAGAGATGCATAATATATCAACAATCACTAATTCTCTCAACTTTATAAGATTTCAAATTAGGACAAGTCTTGTGCCATAGAAATAGCTCCTCTTACCAACTAATGGACCACCATTTTACCTTCTTGACAGCCGTGGAAAGCCTTATGAACTCAAGAGCCCTGAGGAGAACTATTAATGATCCAGAAGGATTGGCAGACGCGGTATGACCCACTTTGATCGTTATGGGTAGGGCTGGACCAGGTGTAGAAGCAAGATCTACCATATTAAAAACTAAATAACATGCAAAACTTCCAAAGGATATAATCTTGTTGGATGACACTTGATTTAGATGATTATTTTTTAATAAATTAGATAATTTTTCACCCTGTATGATGTGACACCACTCCATTAAGGATGCAATGTAGCTAGCGATCAAGGCTAAATTTCATTGTTTGGGCCAATTAAATCAAAATTTTTCTTTTTAGAAAAGATTTTAACCAAATGTATCTCCCAATCCAAAAATAATTAAGTGGAGCAACAAAAGTAAAGTTAATATAATAATCAAGATCTATATTATATAATATTTTAGCTTTTTTATATTTATTTTTATTAATCATGTCTATTTTAGGAAAGCAAATGTTCGAACTAAAAAAAGAATCTAACCTAAACCTTGAAACGATGGACCTCACTATTAAAAATAGAGAGCTACATATCTTAGTTTACAAATCATCAATAAAAGAAAAGAGGATCTATACCCTACTTTCAACAATTTTTTTTCTTTTCCTACATCTTTTTGAGAGATTCAAATTGAGCAAGTTAAAAAAATTCTTTCTTTTATTCAATTAGATAAATTATAATATATTTAGTTCTTTGGATTGATATAACTATTAATTAGTTCGACAATTATAAGTCTACAGAAAAGCTTTATGTAGAGTATATTAAAGAAAATTATAAGCCGGTTCATAAATAGATAGATAGTTTATTATTGATCCATCTCTAAGTATGTTGAGATAAAAGTGTTACAAGGATCCAATATGTAAAATTATTTGATCGGTCAGGATGTCACAAATCCTATTATTCAGATAGAGACTGCAAGTGTTGAGAAAACTTACTCATGCTTTCCTTAGTTATATATTTATTATTAGCAATTCTTGTGTTACAAGTATTGTACAAAAGTATAAGTAGTTTGGAGTCTCTAATCTATCATTAGTTCATTACTAGTAAACTGACACATTAGTTCATTACTAGTAAACTGACAAATGCAGTACACATCAGAAAATGAAATATTAGTGAAATCTCTAAGCATGATGAATAAATCTCGACTATTATTAATGCATGGATGTACTATAGATGATGTCTGATTATTTAATCAAAACACAATCATTATGGAGCTTCTCATCAAGAGACTACCTGGACTTTTGGATCAAGAATTACGTATCTAAGTCCTCTTGGCATTGTTCTCATCTCAGAAAGAAAAGGATTCACCTCACCACCAACAGCACCAGCTATTGGGGTGGGAGCTTAAAATTGTGACACATATCCCTCTTTTTTATTTGCAAAAGACATCAACTAGTATCCACTAGTTTTGTTTTGATCCAATTGGAGGGAATAAAGAATTTCCTCAATTGGCTCAACTCGAATCTCTCAAAACTTATGAAAAAATAGAAAAGATTGGTGAAGTTAGGATTACATTTTCTTTTCTTTCTTTGATAATTCATAAACTAAGATACATAACCTTTATTTATAATAGTGAGGTCTTCCCTTATATAATTCAGTTCAAATTTTTCTTCTAGTTCGAATAGTACTCAATTTTCTAAAATAGACATAACTAATGAAAATAAATATAAAAAAGCTAAAATCCTATAGAAGATAAATCTTGACTCCTATGTTAATTTTGTCTTCTATGGCTCCACCTAATCTTCCTAGATTAGGAGATATGGTTGATCAAAATCTTTTTTGAAATAAAAATTTTTCATTTGATTAGTCTGCATCAAGGTCCAAATAATAGAATTTGATCCTGATCATTAGTTGTACTCACCCTTTAAGGGATGGTATCATATTGTAGATCTTAAAATATTATGTTATTAAAAAAAAAGATAATTTTAATTAGACATCATATGGCTAAGTTATGACCTTCGTAAATTTAGCATATGATTCTTCTTCGTTCAGCTTTCAAATATAGTAGATCTCACTCTCAAACCGTATCTAGTCTTATTTGTAGTGGCTAAAGTGGTACACATTGAGTCTAGTGATCCTCGAACCAAATAATTATTTTTTAAGTCAATAAAATAGGATTGTATTTTGATCAAATTCTAACAAATGGTTTACTGTCATGATCGATGGTGGGAGTAGATTGGGGATGACGATCAAATTGGGTTGGGTCAAATAAGGTACTAGTCAGGTCAAAATATTTATCAACCCAAACATGACCTACTTGGTAAATGGGTCAAAAATCTAAATATAAACCTAACCTTTTTACTATATAGGTAACATGTCCTAACACACATAACTTGTTAATAAATAGATCAAATCAGGTTAAGTAGATTTTGAATAGATTAAATGAGTCTTAAATGGATTGAATAGGTCCTAAAATGGGTTGGGTACCTAACCTAACCATTAAACAAGTGAAAGGGGCTTAAATGGGTTAGGATTTTAAATATGAACCTGATCCGATTAAGAAAAAGGTTATGTCAAGTAGACCAATTTACAATTATGATCCATTTATGCAAAATATAAACCCATTTAATGTGGATTGGTTAATGATTGGATTGGTTGGTCAAGTCTTAAATTGCTACTTTTATAGTATAGGCTAGAAAAGAAATTTGTGATGATGGGAAGAAGTCTATGAGGAGGACTTGAAGAGTGGTGACACCAACAAGAAAGAGAGAAGACAATGTTTTTTGCCAAAAAAAAAAAATGCCTAGAGGCCTTCCTTCTCTAGACCGAACCAGGTTTTTTAGATCAATTAATTAAACCTAAAAATCTAACCAAGTCCATGAGGATGTTATGGGTTATGGTCAAGATCAATCATGGAGGTAGAGGCTAGGAAAAGAAATCTTCAAAGATATTAGAGAAGTCTATAATGAGGAGGGTTGCTGAAGGGAAGAGAGAAGGGTAGCAAGGTTATTGAGAATGAGCATCTAAGGAGGGTGATGATGGTCAGATTACTTGATCCCATGGGGACCTCGATTCCTGAGTTTAATAGAATGTGTTTAGTTTAAAGAAGGAATGCCATCGAGTAGACAAGTGTCATAATTTTGAGGCTTCCACCTCCTCAATAACACTCACTACTAATTGTGAGATAAACATTTTCCCTCCTAAAAAAGCTTCTATTGTCATCCAAAGCCTAATTGATAGATCAGAGGGCTTTGATGTGATTTTTACTCCATTGGTTCATAATGCATCCACTATCCTACACTCTAAAGAAAAGAAAGGCTCACCAGATTGGCTCTAGCTAGGCCCTTTGATGCTTAAGTCAAAGAGCGCTTTGGAGGAACAACAAAGAGACAAGCAAGAAAGCTACAAGAAATAATTGAAGGAGAGTTCGATACCTCCTTTGGATGTTGGGCCATATTTTATAGATGAAGAGTTCTTCTTCTAATGTACTCGGACTTTAGAGTCCTTGATTCGCTAGAAAGAGATCTGGGCATTTCTTATGTGTATTAGCTCAAATGTTCAAATTCAAATAAAACCCCACCTCTCTATACCTTATATCATCTCCTGATTGGTTGACATACTTCAGCCATATCATCTCTCCTCCTCACTTTTGAGGCCAAGTAGGTCACCTTATTATTGTATTTTGAATGAGCTCGAGTGAAGGAAGTAGATGGTCAAGCACATCAGTTCACCTTAGATTCAAATCGCATCCATCCGAAAATAAACTCTAATTTATAGGTTATCTAATTTGATAAGTTTCTCAAATAAGCTATTTGAAGACTTGAAGAGTTGCTCAATCTATGTTGATCCTCTTTTGCCAAACCAGAAAATGATATACATCACACCATGCGACTTCTAAATTGATCAAACGTGACTTCTTAGGTCAATCTGCACCATTAGAGTAGCCATAAGGGTGAGTGAGCTCTCAATGTCCGTCCTACTTTGCAGTTTATTCTTTCTCTTATTTCTTTGCTTTTGAGCTTCTCACATTTGTATCTCACTCCATCTTTCTACCTAGCAACAGTAGGTACTCCCTCAATTTTCATTTGCTTCTTTCAAAATATCCAATGTTCATAAAACATTTTTGCTCGGCTATCCTTTTCAAGTAAGGTAGCCAAGTAGCCCATGGGGCCTAGTACAAGGCCGTGTACCTTGAATGTGGAGGATCTTAGGGTCTTCCCAAAAGTTTCTATTATTTCTTCCTTAGGATACCCTAAACTAACGAGAGGGTTGACACCTTTCTATCTAGATATTTCTCTTTGTACAAGGAACGCTTTCGAGTAGGCCTCAGGCTTTCATTTCATCCTTTTATTTACATCTTTCTAAATTATTAGGGCTTAGTTTCTGCTTAGTTGATCTCCAATTCTTAGAAGACCATTATAGATTTTCTCGTGCACACACTTCTGCATAGCATACAGTCTTGTCTTGGACTCTTTAAAATTTTACTTATCATCAAAGAGCACCAATCCAAGTGCAAATGGTGGTGTATCTCAACTCAAAAAGGATTGTAGCTAATCAAAGGCCATCCATTCACCATCCATGATTGGAAAGGTCATTTCTACTTTGTCAACCAACCAACTATGATGGTTCAATATGATTTGGAGAATGTCTAGAAAAGGAATAAACCAATTTCTAAGCCTAGATGATGAAGATCAGAAAGCACTAGAGGAGTTGCATTGAGCAGAAGTTCTTCCGATGCAAGAACTTCTAGCTGAACAAATCTTGGTCAATGCTAGCTTGAGCTACACATGACCTAAAGGTAATTCTCACTTGTTACTTAGTTCTTCTACCTTCTACTTTTATGTTGAGTTGAGCTAATAATAATATTTGTTCTATGTAAAAATAAAGATTGACAATTTTCTACTCAAACAAGCTAACAAATAAGGTACCGACAAGAGCAATGAAAATGCTCCTTCCATAAGAAAAAAATTGATAGTGCAGGTTCCTCATGAAATCCATGCGGCGACTCCTCGACTAGTTACCCAATGGAGGCTCCTTGGATCAAAGATCCTAAAGTTGAGCTGGTATTGGGTCCACCTTCTCTATCTGCTCCTAATTCCTTTCAACCTCAAGACTCTAGAGATATTTTTAATCCTAGATGGTCTGTTAGAACCATCAATATAACTTTCTGTAACAAGCACATCTCTCAAGATTTGGCCCATGGGTTGTCCTTCTGGGCGATCGGAATAAAGTAATGGGCTAGCCTTCTGAGGCACCATTCAGCATGGCCTTCAAAGAGGCTATCAAGATGAGCTTCTACAAACCTATGGGCCATGAACAAAGTCTTTTAGTATTGACTTATCTTTACTCTATGCAAAATATCAACTTTTAAGTGGCTAACCCCAATCGCTACTTCAAGTTGGTCCTAGACCTTAATGACATGATGATTAAGTGGGACCAACTGAAGGAGAAAGTAGTCGAGCTATGGCCAAGCTAAAGAAAGGGCATGATGAGATCGGCACACTTTAGGTCAAGCAAGATGTGGCCAAGAATGAGGCCACCAAGGCCAAGTGTAAGGAAATCTAGGCCATTGAGGAATACAAGGCATTCGAGTAGTTCCAAGTGGACCTGGCGTCGCAAGGATTTGAAGTCTATGAAGAAGGCTTCAACTCCTAGAATAGGTTGAGCAGCTCTTTCCTGGTATTGACTAGAGTAACCTAGATCCATACTTAGGGGTTGATAATGCCAAGCCAAGGCCTAGCAATTTTTGATAATTATCTTCGGGCTAGTCCGGCCAGTAATCTCTCAACCATCCTCCAGTTGTGTCCCCATCAAAGCAAAGTAATTTGGTTTGATCAGATGCCTTCCTTGTCTTGGAGCTTGGCCTTCTCCTTGGGTCTGACCATGATTATTTTTCTAGTTATTTCTTCAAGGATTCAATCTCCTTCTTATCTTTTACCATAACTAACCCTTGCATTATTCTGTACTGTTCATTTTTTTTCTTAGCCTCAAAGGCCCTTTTTGATGTGCAACTTTGAACACACCTATTTATCATAGTTAGTATTAATGAAAAGTTGAACTTTTTGTTCACCACTTAGTACTGGCATGTCTAACATTTGGATGCCCGAGAGCATTTTTCCACTCCACTTATTTTTTTCATTTTTACATTCCATGGACTCTTTTTCTTTTAGACTCAAGCATCCAAGTTTTTCTCCTTGGTACACCATTTTGGCATTACAGCTCCCTTGGAATTCAAGAATTGGGCAACACTCAAAGTTTCAACATGAAGAGCATTAACACATTACTTGGGATTCAAAGGACCTAGACATGTCTAGGTTTTTCTCTTGCTCGATTTGGTTTCTATCTGGATCTTGTCTGAACATAACCACTTATGTTTTGAGCCTAGCTTAGCCAAAATTTTACTTTAGTAGAAGTTGGGGACTTGACCATGGTTAGAATTTTACTCTAGCAAAAGTTGGGAACCTGGGATTTCACCTTGGTCGATCCAAGAGACCTAGGTATTGCTAGGTTTTTCACCTACTCAATTGGCATTTTATCTGGATTTCACTTAGTAGAAGTTTGGAGACCTAGTCATGGCCAAGATTCACCTCGATTGATCCAAGGGACCTTAGCATGGCTTGGTTTTTCACCTACTTAGCTAGTATTCTATCCAGATCTTGTCCAAACAAGACTATTTACATTCCGAACCTAGGTGTAGCTAAGATTTTACCATAGTAGAAGTTTGGGTACCAGACTATGGCTAGAATTTCACCTCAGTCAATCCATGGCACCTAGGCATGGCTAGGTTTTTCACCTACTTGATTGATTTTCTATCTGGATCTTGTCCAAACAGGACCACTTATATTTTGAGCCATAGTTGTAGCCAAGATTTTACCCTAGAAAAGGTTAGAGACCTAGCCATGGCCAAGATTTCATCTTGATCAATCTAAGCAATCGAGGCATGGCTAGGTTTTTTGCCTACTCGACTAGTTTTCTGTCTGTATCATGTCTAAACAAGACCACTTATATATGTTCCAACCCTAGTTATAGCTAGGATTTTACCCCAACAAAATTTTGGGGACATAGTTGTGGCTAGGATTTTACATTGGTTGGTTAATTTATGCTAGTAGGCTTCATATCGCAAAGAACTCATGCTTTGTTCAGAAAGAAATTGAGCTAAAATAAAATATTCTTAATAACAAGCATGTGAATTCTCCATATGATAAATCTTATAGATAGTTGATCCTGAGGTTAACAGAATTGCATGCCTGAGGTAGTGATTCTGCATCTGCTTCTCTAGTTGGTAGATTCCTAGGATAATTACTTTGATGACTTGGTATGGTCCTTCCTAGATGGCGATCAATTCGCTAGGTTCTTCACACTCAATGACTTCAACCATCTTGAGTAGTAGGCCCCTAGGATAGAACAGTCACTTCCTTACCCTCAAGTTATAGAATCTGGCATCTCTTTGCCAATAGGTAGCTAGTTGAATCTGGGCTTACTCTCGAGCTTCTTCAAGGAGGTTCAAATTGGCCCTTAAATCCTCAGCATTCATTTGCTCATCATATTGTTATGTTTGGTAAGTTAGTAGTTCAATTTCTACTAGAATAATAGTCTTAGTCCTAAATGCCAAATTAAATGAGGATTTCACTTGTCGGGATTCGGCTTGTAGTTCGATATGCCTAAAATATACTAGGGAGTTCATCCGTCCGATAACCTTTAGCTCAATTCAAACAAGCCTTCAGTTCCTATAAAATAGTGTGATTAGTTATCTCTGCTTGCCCATTTGCCTGAAGATGACTGATAGAGATAAATCTATGCCCTACACTAAGTTCTGTGCAAAATTCTCAGAAGTATGTATTATCAAACTTCTTTCGTTATTGGTGATGAGAACCGAGGGTATTCCAAATCTATAGACAATGAATTTCCAAACAAAATTTTGGGCATTCTTCTTTATAATCTGAGCTAATGACTTCACCTCAATCTATTTAGTGAAATAGTCAAAAGCTATTATGAGAAACTTTCGCTATCTAGTCATCAATGGGAAGATTCCAAAATATCTATTTTTCACTATGCGAAGGGCTATGGACTGCTAATTAAGGTGTGTTGCAAGTCAATGTGAAAATGTGTGCATGTTTCTAGCACTTATCACATGTTTCACAAACTAAGCAATATCCTGCTTCAACATTGGCTAATAATATCCTTATCGGAGTATCTTAAAGGCTAACGCTCTTTCCCCCAAGTGATTGCTTCAAATGCCTTAATGTACTTCTCTCAAAATATATACTTGACTTTTGTTAGGCGAAGACACCTAAGACACGGTAGGTTGAATGATCTCTTATATAGCTTATCATCAAGCCATGCTTATTAGGCTGATTTAAAAATGACCATCCTTGCTTCTTTTTGATCTATTGGGAATTGACCATCTTTTAAATAAGAAATAATTAGGTCCAACCAGCTTGGCTCATGATTGACTTGACATGCCTCCGCTTCTTCTATGATGGACTTGACCAATTCTTCAATAAGGACAATTTTGCATAGGTTAGCACAATCTAAAATTGCCAATCTAGACAAAGCATCCACCTTCATATATCTAGGCATTTGCAATACCTCAAATTCTTCAAAGAAATGAATAAACTGTACACTTTCTATAAATACTTCTTCATTGTCAAATGTTTGGCTTTATGACCTCCTTGGACCTGATTTACAATGAAGTGAGAATCGCTAAGTCACATCATCTATATCTACTTTGTGAGCTTTATCCCATAATCAAAGCTTTATACACTTGTTGGAGGATTTTAAATAAAACCACAAGGCATATTCTAGGCCGTCTGATCTAGACCGATGAGTACGAGTCAACTCTACTTCTCTCTACACAAGTTGAGCCATCCACATAGATGGTCTTGGGTTTTTCAATTCCATTGTTGCTTGGTTCATCTCTAAGATTCTCATCTATTAGCAAAGTACATTCTATGAGAAAATTAGCCAATAGTTGTGCTTTCATAGCAGGCTAGGCTAATACTAAATATAAAACTTTCGAACTCTATGGCCCATTTTACATGCTATCCAAAAATATCAGGCTTCTATAAGACCTGCTTGAGGAGCAGATAAGTGAGGACTACCACAGTATGAGCTTAGAAATAAGGTTTTAACTTCCGTATAGAGATCACTATCATGTATGCCATCTTTTTAAGACTCTTATACTTTATTTATGTATCCTGCAATATTTTACTGATGTAGGATACCATCTTTTTTTCCCTTCCTCTTCTTGGACAAGGACTAAGCTCGGAGTTATAGCATTTATTACTAAATATAAATAAAACTCTTCTCCAAACTTGGGTTTGGTCGGCAGTGGTGACAAGCTAAGATACTCCTTGAACCGTTCAAAAGCTATATGACATTCATCTATCTATTGGAAGTCCTTAATATTCCTGAGTGCTCTAAAGAAATCAAGATATTTTTTTTCCAAGCATAACATAAAGGGCTTAGCATTGCAATCTATCCAACAAGGTGCTACACATCTTTTGTGGATCTCAATGACGATATTTCTAAAATTTGTCGTATCTTTTTAGGATTTGCCTTGATCCCTTTTAAGTTACCATGGAGCCCAAAACCTTGCCCGAGGTTATTCCAAAAGCACATTTTCTTGGATTAAGCTTCATATGATAGTGACAAAGAGTCTGGAATGCATCATTTAATCAACAATACATTGTTTAGGCATTAAACTTTTTACTAGTATATCTTCAACGTACGTTTTCATATTGTGGCCAAGCCAATTTTTAAAAATTTGATTGATGAGCCTCTGGTGGGTTACCTAGCATTTTTTAGCCCAAATGGCATGGCCCTATCTTCTTAAGATATTTCATAATTTATTTTAAAAGTAAATAATTATCCTTTAAAATTATGCATGATTTATAAAATTATATTTTGAATAAAAAGTGATTTTAAAATTGAGATTCTAAAATATTATGATTTATTGATTTATTTTGGAATAAGCATATGGAATTATGATATCTATATTTTATGTTGCAAAAATGCTTTGATATGGATCGGATTTTGTGCTCTGAGTCTAACTATATTATGGACCCTGCCAATTGGAGTTATACAATTGGAGTTATACAATGATTTTTGGATCCCACCAATAAGGATTATACATTGATTTTTGGATCCTGCTAATGGAGTTTGTGCATTAGTTTTTGGACCGTGCCAATGGGAATGATATGTTGGCGCTATGTTTTGGGCCCTACCATAGGGATAAGTATGGTCGTAGTAAGGCTATTGAGTTATATATGCTTTATTTTGGATCGAATTTATAATTTTATATATATATACACACATATACATATACATATATATATATATATGAATATTTAAAAGAATTTGAATTGCATTGAGTTAGTATAGGATATGTTCTTATATTTATTCATGGCATCTGTTTTCGAATATCATATTTTATGAATATATCTAAAATATTTAATTGAGATATTCATTATTTGCTGGGCTATCAAGTTCGTTACCATTTTATTTTATTTTTTAGATTCAGATACTTAATCATGGACATGGGTACTGCTGTGAGAGTGAGTTTAGAAGCAAGACTCGATAGTTACATTTAGACATAGACATATTTTATAGAATTATTATTTGAGGCTTAATTAATGTCAGACCTTCTGAATATTGTTGAAATTTTGTAAAAGATTAAGGTTGATTTTAGTTGATCAAATTTTGAACTTAATTTATTATAAATTTTATTGTGATGAATCGATATCATGTTTAGAATACTCTACATACTTATGGAGAGAGTTCTTAATCAGTATGCGATTCGCCATGACCCTTTGGACTCACAATCTTGGGCTGGAGGCATGACAGAAAAGATTTGTTGGGATATAGGTTTCTTTTCTTCCAACCCAAACCACTTTGTTTGCCTTATCAAGACATATATATAAAAACATTTGCAAAATATAAATAAGTCAAGGTGTGTCATCTCAATATTAGATCCTATTTATTATATTGGTATGTGTGTTATTAGGCTCGGAGTACCAAATATCAATATGCCCCCATATCGCATGCCAGTTCTATCGGTATGGTTCGATACCATCCCATACCGCCTGATTTGGTGTGGTATAGTGTACCTTAAAGCAAGATTTTAAATTTCATGGGATAAAGGTATTCCAATTTTTTTATGGAATAAGATGCCCCGCTATTCCATTCCATCCTGACAGTAGTTTCAATCATGCATCCCGATGGATGTCTTTCACCTTTCTTCCCTTCTTTCATTTCTTTCTTTTTTTTTTCTTCCTTCTTTTCTTTTTTCCCTTTATCTTCCTTTCTTATTCCTTTTTTTATTCTTTTTCTTCTCTCTTCCTTTCTTTTTTTTATTTTTCTTTTTTCTTTTATTTTTTTCTTCATCTCTCATTCTTTTTCTTCTTTCATGTTTCTTCCATGGATGGATTTCAATATCCTGAGCCCATCCCACTTCCATTTTCTCATAAAGACGAGATGGGATAGGATGGGATGGCTAGGATACCTCCCATCCTACCAAGACGTAAAATCTTGCTTTAAAATAAGATGTTTGAATCATTTTTATAGACGTAACATCTTGAATCAAATCAAGAAAGTATTTTGTTTTTGATGGACAACTGACCACATACAATGTACTTAAACAAATCCATTCTAAAAACTATGTATAGTTCCATTTACATAATGGAATACAGGAGATTCACAACACTGACGATAGACAGGTGGCTACTAAACATACAGTAGACTGCTAACTTCTTTCTTTCCTTTCAATCTAAACCACATTGCTTGCTTTAAGCATGTTTGAAACATTTGAACGAGAAGTCTAACTCTACTTGTCAAAATATAATGTCTTAAATCAATTTAAGCTAGCATGTCGCTGTTGATGCACACAACTGATCAAGTAATATAGTCATTTAACCAAAGCAAACCAGTCAAAGGGCTAATTTTTAAAGGGAAAAACATATGAAGCCGTATAACATTTTTTATGTTAGGTAGGGTACAAATAGAGAATAACTTCGCTAGATCATGAAGTAAATTAAGGGCCTGTTTGGCCAAACTGTAAAAATCAGCTTATTTTAAAATTATTTTTTTTCAAATAGAATTTCAGAAATAATACTGAGAGAAAAATAATTTATATTTAATAAAATTATTTAATAAGCACTTTTATCAGTATTTAAGAAGCCGTTTGTATTTGACAAATCTTTCAAAAAAAAGTATTTTTGACTATCAAATTATGAAAAAAAATATGTATATATTTACTTTACAATTAGTATTATTTAAATAAATAAATAATTTTAAATATTCATTATGATTAATTTTAATTTAACTTTTTATTTTTTATTTAATTAAAATAAAAAATAAAATATTAAAAAAAATATTAAAATTTTAATCAATATAAATATAATTGAACCAAAGATAACACATATTGAATATTTTACATAATTTTTATACGATAATATACATATATCAAAATACATCAAATACATCATTTACTAAATAATGGAAGGGTTAGGTGAAAATAAATAGGAGTAGTTATGATAAATAATTATTTTGAATAAGAATATTTTTATCTTAAAAAATTAATTTTTTGCTTCTGCTTTTAAGAAGAAATTTTAATTTTTTACTTTCTTTTCATAGCAGAAAAACTGTTTTTACGATCACTCAAAAGTAAATTATTTTTTAAAATAAATTTAACCAAATATTTTATTTTTTAAAATAAATATTTTTTAAAAAAATATTTTTTTCTTTTCGAAAACTTGGCCAAACAGGCCCTAAGAAAGTGTACGAAGCAAATGAGAAATTGAACATTATTTCCTATTTTCACATGAGATTGGCTTGATGATATCTTGTGAACGATCTAGGAGTGCAATGACCAGCTCATATAGGAATTTTACCACTTTTGGAGATGCTTCAGAAAGTCCATTCTTTGGTATGGTGATTTGCAGTTGACACCAATAACCCACGGCACTACGAGTTTGACAAGACTGGCTGTGGCACTTGAGCAATCATAATGCAAAAGCAGATGTAGAAATGGAAGGCCTAACCATATTGTTAGGCATGTGATCGGTCACTTGCCATTCAGAATGTAGGCACTATATGTATATCATACTGAACCATGCCAGCACTAGGCATGCATCAGCATGGAAAGATACACAAGTTTGTCAAAATGATCACTATAGAGTATTGTCATTCTAAGATAAATTCCTTGATTAAAGCCTTTTAAGAAAATCTCTTTATACTAATGAATGGTGAAATTTTAATCAAACGGCAGTGATCTACAAGCATAATTTTTCCTAAATATCTACTTGGTATCTCTTTTTATGTGCATCACACGGCCGAGTAACTTGTCGGAAAAAATAATATGCAAATATTTTGATGCATCAGCTATATGCCTAAGGTCAAAAATTTTATAGAAGTTATAGGGAACATGAAATTATGGCTACATGGTAACCACGCATTATAGCTGTTGTTTGTTAATATGAGCTAGACTAGAATACATTCGATCAGATTTGAATCCAGATTCGATCAGATCAAAACTTTATA
Source organism: Cocos nucifera (assembly GCA_006176705.1). Lineage (NCBI taxonomy): Eukaryota > Viridiplantae > Streptophyta > Magnoliopsida > Arecales > Arecaceae > Cocos > Cocos nucifera. The sequence goes on from QRFJ01000122.1 coordinate 566,414, forward strand.
ATAAGAATTCTACATCAATGATCCAAGTTGTTGGATATGATCTACTACTACAAAATTATTTGCACACCAAAAATCATATGATTTGAAGACCTCCAACCTATGCATTAAATAATCAAAAATTGGACAACCTAAATAAAATTGAATTAGATATATTTTTGAATCACTTGATGCATAGTCTAAGAATTTTCAAATCATATTATTTTTAGTGTGCAAACAGTTTTAAAATTAGTAGATCACATCCAACGACTTGAATCATTGATGTAGAATCTTCATTATAAAATTTTGATATGACCGAATCTATGTTCAAATTCGATGGAATATATTCTAATCTGAATCTTGTTAATATTATGAAATTCTTTTATACTTCTAATAATGTGAGAAACTTCATTGTGTTAATTTTTAATTTTTTTTTTATGATGCAGAACTTTTTTTTTTCCTTCCATCCTCTGAAGTATGAAAGTTGCATGGTGATGGTGCGATGGATGGAGAGTGTTTATCGAAACTGGCAAAGAGCATTTCTTGTAGAGATGACCGTGGAACCCCTTGAAGTATCTGCGGTGGCTGACCATTCAAGTCCTTTTTTCTGTTATGTTGAATAGTTATCAGCTTCCATTGAGTTGTAGGGGGAAGATGCTGCAGGTATTTGATGTGGCACAAGATGTTGCATAAAAGGCGCAGACCGTCCGAGAGTTCACATAGTTTCGAGACAGGTTTTCATGTCAAATGCAATAAAGCTTTGCACCTTTATTAGAAACAATTTTGATAATTTCTTATTTACACAAACTAAAATTTGAAGCTTGGTATACATTTGACCGGTGTACACAAGCATTTACAGTATATATATGATTCTCACATGACAATACACCTATCCTTTGCTTTTGGTCCACTCTTCTGTGATGCATTGGAGTTCCTGGGTGCCTGTAAAAATTCAAAGTCAATATATATATATATATAATGATCATCAAATTATAGCAAACAAAGCAACTTTACATGGTGATTATATGCAGCACCCATCTATCGGGTAGCATGTGACAATACAAGCCAGAGTGGACGAACATGTCAAGGGTTCAAAAAAAAACTACCCAGGGTTCATCAAAACGAAAAACCCAACAAGCAAGGCATCATAAAAAGCCCATATAAACACGGGAAAAGAAGGATCTTATACCCACCAGATGATATCTTGTGATAACCATCTGAGATTCTCAGATAGAGAGTAGCTATAAGAACAAAACAAAAAAATAAAAATACAAAGTGACTAGGATTGCAATTTTTTACGGCCAGATAATAAAACTTGATATGTACTGCCAGTGCGCTGTAACTTGCTCCTCCTCCGTTATCGCTCTAATAAGAACATAAGGATGATGGTTGACATTTTTGTAAACTACCCGAAAAGCCAGAGACATGTTCTCGCTTTAGAGCAAAATTTAAGAAATGCAAAACTCATTGCAAAAGAGTTGATCCAAGCAAGTCAGCCTTGGAATTAGACCACAAACAAATAGTATAACTGTCAACACCCATGACTTGAACGAAGCCCAAAAAGAAAAAGACAAAGGAAAAAGAAAACACATTTGACTACCTTTTCTAATTGACTAGTCACAACAATTCTGTCGCAAAGACTATGTTTTTTATGGTATCTTGTTCCCATTGTCTCCATAAATGTAATAGAAGATACATAATGATACAAAATGTTAAAAAAGCATTCATCTTCTGGATCCAGAACATCATCTCAGTACTGGGTTGGTAATGCCAAAAAAGAACAATTCTGAGTGAGCGGACTCAAAAACAAGTTACATTACAAGTTTGACTGTTTCAATTATTATTTGATGATAGTAAATATTCCCAACATAGTTAGATCAAAGTTCACATAATCCAAGATAGGGGAGCTAAATGAATGCAATCTCAACTATGACAATCATTCTTCTGAATCAAAAAACTTCACAACAATGTACCATTGCCACTCTAAGATAAAAATGCAATATAACGTTTCCACAGACATATATGCCATTATGTATGCCTAAGAGAAGAGGACCACTTCAATGGAAATTTATGAACCAAGATTTTCGGTTTGAACATGTTAAATAAATTTCTGATTTGGTAGAATGAAGTACAATCATAAATGTTCAAGGAGACCCATGCACCATTCCTTAAAACTTTGGTAGTCCATTAATCCATCAAAAATTAATAGCATCCAACCTTAAATTGTCCAATGTTCTATGTGACCTGATCCATATAGATTTATGGACAAAGTTTTTTAGCAGCACAATTTAACTCAACTAAGTTTTTGATCTGATCAGGGACAAAAAAGCATTTTCTCAATCCACTCAACTCGAATCTCTATAAAGAAATTTAGAAAAAAATAGAAAGAAATTTTAAGAAAAAAGTTGCATTTAGGTCCCCTTTTCTTTCATTGATGATTTAAAAACTGAAATATATAATTCCTATTAATAATAATGAAGTCCATCCTATACAATTCGGACCGGATTTCTCTCCTAGTTCATATAGGACCAGCTTTCCAAAAATAGACATGACTAAAAAAAATAAACACGAAAAAGCAAAAATTATATATGAGAGAGATCTCGACTCCTACATCAACTTTGCATGCTATAACTCCACCTAATTTTTTCCAAAATAGGAGATACGTAGTTCAAAGTCTTTCTTTAAAAAAAAACTTTCAATTTGATGAGCTTGTTTCAGAGTCCAAACAAAAGAATTTATGCTTGATCACTAGAAGTGCGGCCCTACTTAAAAAGTGACATCATGTTGTAAATCTTGAAAAGTTAATTTTTTTAAAAAAAAATTATCTCAATCGAATGTCATATAATCAAGTTATGGTCTCCAAAAGTTTGGCGCATAATTCAACTTCCGATATAGCGAATCCTGCTCCTACACCCTATCCAGTCCTACTCAAAGTAGTCAAAATGGTCTACAACAAGCCTAGTAATCATCTTGGATTAGGGCATCCTCAGTTTAGAGGATTTAGCTCCTACTAAATCAGAACTAGATAGGACTTCCCTACTTTGTGGCTAAACCACTTTGCTTGGAGATGGTTTCCAGCCTTGCTCTCCTTTACTCCTAGATCTCAGTGAACCACTTGCCTCGCTTCCGCATCTGGACTCGATAGTAGGAATACTCCATGTTGTCCTCATTGACAATGATGACTTTTCCGTGATCTCGATCTCAATCGATTAGCAGGTGGCACCAAGGAGCGAGAACTTGACTTCTTATAAGTGATATCAATCATCAACATGAACTTATTGCAAGCATTAACAAGCCACTTTGCCCGAGCTGCGGTTGCAAGGTCTATGTTTTCCTATATTCGAAAGGCATTGATCATGAACTCCTTCCCATCCTTTTTGAGATGACACTTCCTCTACTACCTATAGAAGACTGCATCCCAATCCAATAAAAATCGGCTCCCAAGGATGATGTGGCAAATATCCAAAGGAATTAATCATAGATTACCTTGTAAATGTATTTCTCAATTATTGCACATTTAAAGGTACACTACTTAGAGATCTTCAACTCGGCATCCTTCTGAATTCACCTAAGAGGGTAGAGATGCAGGTGAGGCTTGATCTACAACCATAGCTTCTAAACAAGGCATTAAAAGATGAGGTTCTTTCGGCTTCTAGGACCTACAATAGCTCTAATGATACTCTATTTCACCTAGATCTTCAAGTGAGAGTTGCTATTATGCCTTTGGGTAAGCCTCAGTTGATGCCTCAAGTTTTCTCACCATCAGACTTAATTTTGAATCTACTTGCTCCAGCTTAAGCAGCTCCTCAACCTCAATCACATTAAGGACCGCCTTCCTTTTCTTCTTAGGATCCTCATCCTTCAACTTCTTCCTCTTTAGCTGCAACTCAGCATGAAGGTTCATACACATCTCTTGGGTATGTCCACTGATATTACAGTGGTCACAGTAATTTTTTTGAGTCATGATGATAAGCTTCTTGCTCCAGTCCCCTTTCTACCTAGGTTTTCTACCACCTTTCTTGAACTTATGGCCCTTCTTTGTTTCCTAGACCAGTTTTTCTTGTTGATCCCCAAAGCTTTTATGCCAGCTTTGCTGATGGTTTCAACTTTAAAAAGCTTCAGCTCTTTTCAAATGTTCTCATAAAAACCTTTGATATATTTCATGAAGACTGCATGATCATCAATGAAGATTCAAAGTAAAATAGCTTGCTTATGGAACTTGACGGTATAGTCCTATACAGATTGATTATACATTTGCCACAGGTATTACCCCTCAATCCATCGATCGTGCTCATGATCGATTGGATCGAATTGTTCTTGATTGGGCCCTTGGATTTGCTCCACGTCAAATTAGAGATATCATTGTTCCTCGTGTATGAATTCCACCAAGTAAGGATGTAGCTGGAAAGCTTGAGGTGGACAAAAAATACCTTCTGAGGATTAAAGTATCCATAAATAGTGAAATAGATTTCTAACTAATCTAGCCAGTTATCTAGCTTCTTTGCATCAACAGCTCTATTATATGTAAGGATCTTAATTCAAACTTCAACTTTGAAAAGCTGAACAGGTGGATTCTAAGTGCCCATAAGTTGCTCATCACCCTCGCTACATGGTAGATCATCTTTAGACATGAGAAACAGCTTTGTTGCAAAAGTTGCTAATGCTTGTTCTGAAGGTATCGCCAATCAGAACACACAATTGATGAGTTAAACAATATTCTCTTCTAGTTGTATGAGACATCCCTTCATATCATCATGTACAAAGATAGAACTAGCAATCATACTTGTCTTTATCATTTGATATACTTCAAGCACAATAGTCCTCTCATCTACTTGTATTGCTTGTGTTTGGACCATACATTAAGGCCTCTACAAATATAGAAGACTAAAGCTCTAATACCAACTTGATCCGATTAGGGAGAGAATTTTCTAAAACAACTCAATTCAAATCTCTCACAAAAAAAAAATTTAAAAAAAAGTAAAAAAAAATTGATGAAAATAAGATTTAAATACACTTTTTTCATCAATGATTCAAAAGCTAAGATATACGGTCTCTATTCATAATAATAAGGTCCGCCTCTGCACAATTCCGATCAAATTCCTCTCTTGATTTGAAAAAGACTAGAGATGATCATGTGCCATGCCTCAACCTAAATCATATTCATTTTTAGTCAAGCTTCATGCTGAGACTGTTTAAAATTTGACATTTTATGTGCCTAAGCCTGACTCATGATCAACTCTAAATAAGACTATCTTTCTAAAACAACATGACTAGTAGAAATAAATACGAAAAAAATCAAATCCTATAAGAGGTAGATCTTGACTCCTACAATAACTTTGCCTTTTGTTGCTCCCCCTAAATCTTCCTGGATTGGAACATATGCTTGGTCAAAATCTTTCATGACAAAAAAAAAAATCAGTTCAACCAGTCAGCCCAAATGGAGTTTGGACCTAATCGCTAGAGATACAACTCTTCTTACAGGTGTGCCACGTCACAGATCTCAAAAAGTTATATGATTTAAATAAAAAGATCATATCAATCAGGCATTATGTGACTAAATTATGACCTCTAGAAATTTAGCACATGATTCAACTTCTAATGTGGTCGATCTCGCTCCTGAACTTGACCAAAGTAGTCCATATTAAATCTAGTGATCCTCTTGAATCAATTTTGACCCGAATCAACAAATTTTGAAACCACAAATGGAACCTCAATATAATCACAAACATAAAACATCTTTCTACACGTTTATACTGATGCAACCCACTTTCATTGAAAACCAAATGTGAAAGGGTTCGGAAAGCTAAGCTTCTTAAGTTGACTACTTATGCCCGCATGGCTCTTTGTCATCAATATAAGGTGAAGAGTTGAGATAATAGAGGGAATCTTCTAGTTTTTTATTTCCTTAAGTCTTGATTTATTGATTCAGAAGGTGGTTTTCCAAAAAAAACAAGGTTAAAAAAACTCAAGTTATAACCTAGTGGAAATTAAATGGTACATTCTCTTTTAAAAGAAATATTATCAAGAATAGGACAATGCCTTAAAACTTGCTAATGCTTTAATCCATCCGAAATTCAACTACTCATATATGAAATTGGTTTAGTAGATGATCTAGTTGATACCAAGTTTTCGATAGATTCTTGGCTAATTTGACTCAATCTAGGTGATTCTTAACTTATTGCAAGCTTATTGTTTACCCTACACTCTATTACAGACAGTGACTATAACTCAAATAACAAGGCTTATTGTATTTCGAGCCTTATCCATATAAGTGTGGATCAACTAGGACATGCAGAAACCCATCATCACCAGGATCGAATAGGTGGAACATGTGATCGCTGTCAAGCTAGCAGCAGTTACACATATGATCAGCACATATCAATTAACAATTCCAAAGGACCAAGATCATATTATTAAAGACAAGGATGCTGGACGTTTAAAGTCAGTTCTGCAAGTGTGGTTCTCCGCGGTCATCAAGTTTAAAAAGAGACCCAGGCCACAATCTCCTCTCCAACACATTCTTTAACTAATTCCAACTTGCCACTACAATTTCCTAGAGAGAACCCATGAACATCTTGTTTCTTTATTAGGCGACCATTCCACCTAGAGAAATATGTCTTGTACTCAGTTCTATCTCTTTCATGTAATTAATCTCTTATTGGTTAGTTTATCTATGTCTGAGTGATTCCTCCCTTATTTGCTTCATTTATTTGCAATATTCTCATGCTACTAGAAATATTACGTTCCTTTATTAAGGCAAAACCTAACCATGTCTTTTCAAGAAACACATACACAATGATTAAGCATAGGTGTCATGGTTAGCCAAACCGGAACAAAATCGGGTCAGTTCGGCCCTGAAATTTGAAACAGAGCCCAAACCGGCCTAAACTGCACAGTATGGTATGGTTCTGCATTGTTCAGATTTCTTTTTTTTTTTGTTACTGTTTGCTACAGTGGCCTGTCGTGGGGAATCTTAAAGGAAAAGATGGCCTGTCATGGGGAATCTTGAAGGAAAAGAGTCCTAGAAGGAAGAGAAGTCTCGCTTTCATCCCCGAAAGAAAAATCCTCACCCTTTCTACAATACAAGCAACAAGCAAAACAACGAGAACTCATCAAATAGAGGTATATGAGCTTATCTCCCACTTTCATTTCTCCTCTGTCTCTTTTTCTTTAACTTTAAAATCTATGAAAATTGAAAAAATAAGAGATCATGCCAAAATTTTTAATGTTGATATGATTTCATTATATGTTGTAAATCTATGGATCATCTATACAATGATACTGAAATCACTAATTTTCGTTAAGTATATAATTTTTTAAATTAAAACTATATTTTGAAATAAAAAATTATTAAAAGAATAAATTAAAAATTAAATGTTAAATCAGAATATTGTTTAAAAATTTTAACATAAATTTGATGCCCGTTTATCAAAATTTTGACACATCATATTCACAATGGCATAGAACTAAATTGAATTACATTAAAAAATAAGTAGCATTTCATCTATGCCCACTGCCTTAGAAAAATATATGTAGCATCTATAGTAGAATTCTACATGGATCTAAAACCAAATATTTTTTTCATAATTTTTTAATTTTAAAATAATTTCTTAATTTAAAAAATATTTAAAAATATAAAATTAATTAAAAAATAGAAAAATAAAATTTTATCATTTTTATATAATTATTGAACAACTATGATTTTCAATCTTTATGAATGGATCAATCAAGAAAGGAGTCAACGCGTGATATTGATTGGGACCATGGACAAATGCTCTCAAATTGGCACCATTGGAGATGCAATTGGTGCAACATAAAGTTCAATAGAGGAATAACTAGGTTAAAACAATACTTGACTGGCGGTTACCACAATGTGCCTATGTATCGAAAGTGCCTACAAAAGATTCCTCAACTGATGAAGAAACACTTTGCTGATTTCATAACAGCAAAGGAAAGTACTTCGAAGAAGATAGAGGTAGACCACCAAGCCACACAGCCACCTTTCTATCACTCTAAGGAGTCAAAAGAAGCATCTGCCCCAGATAATGAGGCACAGATCTAAACTCATTAATGCAAGCTTGGAAGATCAGTGGTAGCATGAGTTGACCAAGCATAAGGCTCAGTTTGGAGTGTCAGTTTATGAGTCGGAGTTGGACTCTGTGAGCACTATAGAAGAGTCCAAGTTTAGGAGAACCTCCTCAATTAGAAAGCCCATCAATACAGGCATGAGCCGTATTGCTTCTATGTTAGGAGCTTTTGACAACAAAAAGAAGTCTTATAAAAAGATTCCAACTGGAGCCATTATCCATGATTTAGATCCATACGACTTCTCCAGCAGGGATTGCAAGCAACAGAAGATTGATAGTATGTTGAAGAAGGACAAGAAAGATATGTTGCATCTTGATTGTACTTCAGTCACATCCCAACGCATACGGCAGGCAACACATATTAACGTTCTATCATTGCATCTATACAAACTACCAATTCAAGTGTAGATCCTCCAGGATCCAAAGACATCTACTGTGGCTTCTTGATGATAATAAAAGAGAAACTACATAAATGGATTGCATTATATCAGAATAAGTGGCCAATGTATGGACTTATGTGATGTGGGTTGGACTGGTTCCACCAAACAACGCATTATCAGCTTTCTAACATATTATGATGAAAAAATATTTTTTCATAAGTCCACTGATGCTTCAGATCAAGTGCACGATGCCGCATATATCCTTGGATTGGATTTGATCAATCAGATCGAAGAGCAAAATGTCATGCAGGTTATACCGAGGGCCACAGGGAAGATCCTAATGTAGCAGTGATCATATATATTATAGACACTATGTGCTGCACATTGTATCGATCTGGCATTAATGGACATTGAGAAGCTTAGTGGGGTGAAGATAGTGGACTCACCGTAGACGATTAGTAGATTTAATTACAATCACACATGGATCCTATTATTGATGTGGCAATATACGGAAAGACACTAAGACCAAGTGTCACGATTCCCTATGAATTATATAGCACTTGATAGCCTTATTGACAAAAAAGTACATCTATTCAAATGTTTGTCAGTTACAAGTGGCAAAAAAGTAGATATACTAGGGCAGACACTGAGGAGAGCAATGTGGAGAACTTAGTAATGAGATAGATATTCTAACAACAGGCCAAGAATATAGTAAAGGCTATCAAGCCTTTATATGAGGTACATCGGACCGTGGATACTGAAGGTTACCTCATATGGGCTTCTTGTATCACATGATGGAGAAGGCAAAGGATTAGATTAGATAGAGAAATCCAAATAGACCTAGAAGTGGGCTCAGGCCGAGCCGACTTCGAGTCAGGCTTCGGGCTCGGCCCGAAACCATTCGGACCGGGCTCGGGCCAAAAAATAGAGCCCATTTTATTTTTGGGCCGGGTTAAGGTCTATCTTTCGCCTGGCTCCGGCCCGATTAAACCCACCCACGCGCGCCCTAGCTAGGCCCGGGCCCTATTAACCACCTGCCATCCCCCACCTCCCTCTCGCAAACCCCCCTCCACCCTCCCCGACCCCCAAACACCCCCCCCCCGGCTTCTCGCCCTCCCAGGCCCCGACCCTCATGAACCCCCCACCCCCCAGGCCCCCGCAAAACCCCTCGCTTCTCGCCCCCCCCGGCCCTGGCCACGGTGCAAAATCTCCCCCCCTCTCGACCCGCCCTGGTGCAGAATCCCCCTCTAGACCTCCCTCGGCCCTGCCTCCTGCCCTCACACCACACCCCCGGCGGCCGTTGCCTATAGCATGTCGCACCCCAGCACCCCCTGTGGCTCCCTTAGCACCCCTCCATGCTCCTCCATGGCTCCTGCCTTCGCACCGCACCCCCAAGGCCACCGCCACCTCCCATGACACCCCGCAAACCCCCCCCGCCCCGACACCCCGTCCGCTCTCCTTCATGGCCAACTGGCCCACTCCCACCCGTGTTGCCACCCCATGACGAGAAGGGGAAGTCCTGTCTGCCGCCCGCCGCCGTCCAAGCCACCTTCCCCGTTGATGAGGGCTGGCCCAATCGGGTTCAGGCCGGGCTCAGGCCTAAATTTTTCAAAAAATTTTGGGCCTAAGCCCGGCCCAAAGCCCAAAAAAAATTCAGGCTAGGCTCGGGTAGAGGTAAAACCCAGCCCGGCCCAACCCACTTCTAGCCCTAAATTAGAAACATGTTCGTGACTACATTCAAATCATTAAACATCGATAGGACTATCAGATAGATAGAAACTTGCATCTAGGAGGTAAGCAGCAAATCAAGAACACAAAATTTGATTGCTCTTGTATTTGTACAAATATGCTTAATCAATTCTGAAATTTATCTATAACTATCGAAACCCAAGGTTACAGTACATGGTACCTAAGATAGGCATGGATGACGAGTTTCTGACATCCCTACAAAATATGATAAAACAAGATGGAGCCTGACCTAAAAATTGCAGCCATATGCATAAAAAAAGTTAAGTGTTTTTGTTGACTTAGCTGTATCTTCAACCAGTAATACATTATAACAAATATATTTTTTATAAATGAAAATATTTAGGGATGGCACCAATAGCATTGGAACAGATGATGTGATGGTTGTAAACAAAAAAAAGTTAAATTAGATAGATTATATATGAATGACAACTCCTATTTGACATTACGCAGCTACTAATAAGTCTAATATGATATAATTTTATTTTTAATTTTGTTCAATTTTAATACTATTGCGACTGAATGGTAGGTCTATTTTGAATTTGTGGCTCCCACTTTAAAGCAACTTTCCATCCAGATCCTCTTCCAGACGATCTCCTCCGATAACAATAAGTGCAATTGGTCGACCTTCGTCCTTATCCACAATAAGTAGAGAAATTATCTAACACAAAAATACTTCAATGATCTTGTATATATTCACTATAAACTAAAGTTTAGACTAATCCATTCAAAAAAAAGTTGAGTTCAAATACTCGGATCCAACAATGAATGACTTTATTAATGATGAGGATCCAACGATTGGATAAATTGTGGATCAACAATAGAAGCAAAGCTTGATGAGCCAAGATCACCTCCACAACTAGCCAATTTCGTAACTAGGGAATTTGGAATGGATGCTGAGCAATAGACAACCAGCAGTATTCCACATAGGCTTCCAGTAGGTCAACCACAGCAGACTTCCTTATAAGGCACAATGAGAGGGTAGGCAACTCAACATAGAGATAACAAAAAGAAAGACAATTGCTGCCCCGATGGAGAGGATTGAGTAGTCGGTTGATCAAGTTCATTCAAATTCAGAGATAGGCAAAGCAGTGATAGTTCTTCCGATGGCCATAGATTTGATAGTCATAAAAAGAACGGAGGACAAAAGACCACTGTTTATGAGATGCAGCCGCAAGATGATCTTCGATTCACTTGTGAATCCCATTTTATGCATACTACATAGGATAGAGATCATGGTACACAGGCTACTAGAGCCCATGATGATATAATTTTATACAGACAACGAGCTCTTCAAGGTCATTCAGGATATCGTACAGTTGCAGATGACCTTGCATATGGAGTTGGATTCATGGACGTATCAGGTTTGTCATATTCTAGATCCTCTTATTCACAGTCATAAACAGCTTATAATTCATATGGATATAGGTATGCTGCGTCCGAGGCATCATTTTTCAGTGGCTACTATCCTATGCAGTCTAGAGCATCTTAGAGATCAGATTTTGCTATCAGCATATTCGGATGGACCCCATCATAGCCATACTATCAGTCTGACAACACCTCTCAAAGCCAAGGCTTTAGTGAAAGATTTGGACTAGTTACAATCCAGCATGCATCCTTATGGGATGAGCACAAAGGACTACAATATTGCACGATTAGAAGGATGGCCTGATAAGTCACCAAATTATGTAAATGATCCAGATATTTATGAACAACATTAACACTCAACAAGATTCTAAATCTCAGTATGTATTGATTATTTATTTTTTATATTTTTTAATTAATTTAAGTATTTTTGGATTCAATAATAGCTAATCTTTGTAAGATGGTTCCCCTCTAATATAATATTATGTTAGATTTAAATCCGCATCACATGCTTAATTGCAGATGTACCGAAGTGATACAAATGTCAAATAACATCAAAAAACTCAATTTGGACTTACAATCATTCAAAAAATAATGAGAATTGATTAGATATCTTAGAAATCAAAAAATACAAAAAAACGGCGTGCTAGTGAAACTGGCATGCCATGCCGATTCTGCCTTCCTAGATAGGTGTCATGATGTTGGATTGATGTTCAGGATCATCCATAGTAGGATAAAAAAATTATAATTTAGATTATAAAAAAAATATTAATTTGACCATTGTATATAGCTTTCAATATCAAATAATTATATGATATTTTATAGTACTCAAATGATTGGCCCTAACATTATCGTTTGGCATCTCTTAGTACAACAATCACATCGACTATTATGTTCCACTTCAACACATAATATGTGACCCACTAACCATGACATTAACTGCTTACTATATTAAACTTTATCATGGTGAGACAACTTTTCAAAAGAATGACTAAGCTTTTAGATGATTTGATTTAAAAGTTGTGAATGAAGTTTCACTTAAACAACAAAAACTATATGAAAAGAGGGGAGAATTTGAACAACCTTATCATTGGATCAATATATAAAATCAAAATATGCTCTGAAGCAACATTATAGTTGTCCAAGACTGATCCAATCTAAAGAAAATTTATTTTAAAATGCATAAGTTGGGAAAAAGTTTCCACTAAAGGTTAGAGTTCTCATCTCATTAGGGCTTGGAAGATGATGGAAGATGAAAAGATAATCCTTTTATGATTCTAATCAACTCAATTGCTTAAAATGTGATCATAACTTGAACTCAAGGACCTACAACATACCAAAAAGATGCATCAAGGCACCCAAAAGAATCACAACTAGATCGCCACATCACTCCTGCCCATTAATACCCAAAGCTACAAATAGAGTGAAAGAGCTGACTTCACAGAAAAAGATGAATGCGGCTATGCATCCAAATGTTAGTTTACAAAGCCCTTTTACTAAAACCTCTTTCTTAAAATGTTGTATAATGTTGTTTCCAAATTTCTACATATATGTGCTCAACTAGTTTTCCATTTTGACAAAAGATAAAAAAAAAAACACCATCGTGACGATCCAAAGCCTAGATGAGAAAAGGTGAGGTTTCATCAAGTTGAGAACCGATTGTAAAAATATGTCAAATACTATGAAATGGATCCAAATTTGATATGCATAAACATTTGAGCAGAAGTGGCCTTAAATAGGAATACTTGGCAATAAGGTTGGATGGTTATGGTTATGGTACCAAGAATAAAGAAATAAAAGATTATGTGATGCCAAAGTAGTTGGTATAGAACTCGCAACTTGAAATTCATCATGCTAGGAAACTAGAGACCAATATGTTAAAGAAAATGGTTCGAGAGTTAGCATCATCTACCAAATGCCAATAAGTCCAAAAAAGCAGCTCCAATTTCCATCTTAGTTGCAAAGAGATGCTCGGCAACCTCCAAGCATATTGCATATAGCATTAGATAGGCACATTTCTTCAAACATTATTCATGCTAACTATTGCTGCTAGAATTTGAGGTAAATGTTAAGGTTGGTAGGTAATGGAGGTCAAACAATGAGGTCAGCTCCACTCCAAGCTGGAGTGTTGGGGCTGATGAATGAGATGTCAGATGCTGACAAGTGAGATGCCAGTGACGAGCCTAAACAAACTTGGAAGATGCTGTACCTACCTAAAAATAAAGTTCTCTTGTTAGAGTTTGTCTGGTAGGGGATCCTCCGACGCTCAAGTTAGTTGAACTCCAGAAAAACAATGAGAGAGAGAGTATAGTAGAAAGAATGACTTACCTAAGGATATCCTGGTTCCCCCTATATAAGATAGGGTTGGCTTCGTTATCAGATCAATAGATATGCAATAACTGCCGGCAAACACAATAAAGACATGGCAGCTTCCACATAAGCATGTGGTAACCTCTTATTGTGCATATAGCCGACCATCACTGGGATTGTGGTCACGTCCTTGATGGGCATTAACAACGCTTGAATAGAGACGTGTAACTTCTCCATTACTTCATTGGACCAGGATGACACTTTGGCCAATACCAAGGTAAAACACTTTGAATCAGCATTCGCCAAACCATCTCAAATTGGACAATTCAAGGCATGCCTACCGACAGCCCGCCAATCCAGTTCCACTGTAAAATTAGGAACACCAGCAAGAGGGGGAAGGAAAGGAAGGAAAAGAGAGAGGGGAAGGGAAGGATAGAAGGGGAGAGAGCCTCCAAAGCCGGCTGAGGCATCGGGGCTGCTGTGCCCTTGGATGGTCAGCAAGGAGGGAAGGAGAAGAAAGAGGGGGGGCGCACGTGAGAGAGAGAGAGAGAGAGAGAGAGAGAGAGAGAGATGGTAAGGAAGGAGAAGGGAGAGGGGATAGAGCCTCTAGAGTCACGAAGCCCCTATTTTGATTTTTTTGTGAGTATCAAATGAAGTCGGCAACAAAATTTGGGTGAAGTTGGCAACCATTCAGACTTCACTTAGATTTTTTTTTTTTATGTTGCCAACAAAGAGTGAAGACTTCACTAGATATCGCATGAAGTCAGCAATCGTTGGTGACTTCACTTAGATATTTATATTGCCGACAAAGAGTAAAGTCGACAACCATTTTTATGTTGCCAACAAAGAGTGAAGTCAGCAACCATTGCCGACTTCACTTACATTTTTTTATGTCGCCAACAAAGAGTGAAGCCGGCAAATCTGTTGCCAACTTCATTGAGTCAGCAAAAAAATTTTAAATTACGATCAAAACAAAGGCAATAGCCTGATTTCTATCGACGGAAGGAGGGAAGGAATTGGACCTCTACGGCCCTCTAGTGGCTACTATCGACCTCCCCACCCTCTCCGCTCCCTCTCCCCACCATTTCCTCTCTCGATTCGAAGTTCCCTACTTCTCTAGGGGCCTCCACAGCCCTTTGGCAACCACCACCAGCATCTCCACCATCTCCCTCTCCCTCCCTCTACCTCTAATTCTCTTTTCCTCTCTTTGGTTCTCTCTCCCTTGCTTTCTTTACCGTGTCAGTTTGAGCTCGGTACAGAATGGTATGCTAGCGTACCAAATCATATCGTCAGCCAACCAACATGAGGTCCAGAACATGGCAAACCTTGCTTTGGATAGCACCTTGGTCAAAAGCTTTGATTTATACCTGAGGTCAAGCTGACAAATATTCACCATATCACTTGCTCCTCACTTCGAAGCCCGAGATCGCTTTCCACTGGAATGTAGTGGTATTGTTAAGCTGACCGAGGTCATACTTGGACACTTTTGGTACCATGCAGAAGGTTTTGGAAGCAGTACTTAATGCATCAATTAAGTTCCTCGAAGCTTCATCTTTTAGGTGTGATTTTCTAGGTGGTGATGGGATTTTTCAAAAATATTTGAAATGTTGGTAGCAACATGTCCTGAGCAAACATGTGGCATGATCAGATTGGGTAGCCGTAGAGTCAATGTTGATCTAGGCCGTTCGCATGCCTTGTAAAGGTGTTTACCTCACCCTCTTCATCTATATCTTCTCTCAATTGAAGAATTTTTTTGCTGCAATGCTATTGGCTCTCAAGCGGTCATCTTCTCCGGTGAGTCTTCATCTTTTTCGATGTTTTTAGCAGGATTTGATCCAGTAAAGTGCTTTTGCCAACACTTTTTGCATCTTCGATGACTACCCTTTCTTGCCTTCTTCAAATCTCATAGATTAGGCACTCTCTTCATTCTTTTTCCTTCTCCATTTTTCTCTTTTTCCTTCTCTCTCTTCTTTCTTCTTTCTACCATGAGTGACATTGAAGCTTTTGCCGAAAGACGGATTAGACTTCACCTCGAGCTCGTCGTTCTCCCTCCACCAGTTCAAAGGTCGAGTTCAAAGTTTACTTAAGACCTAAGAACAAGGAGTCTATCCTCATCCAAGAGGATCTGGATAGACTTCAGATCCAGTAATTTCATTCCTCCTAAATTCAATTTTGAGCTTGCCGATCCCACTGATCGAGTAATCCATCCTCAACTCAGCCTATATAAGGAGACTCTTGAGGCCAAATTGAGGCTTCCACTTTATCCCTTCATAGTTTAGCTGATGATGTATTGTTTTTTGGTCCCGACCCACATAGTTCCTAATTTCTGGCAGGTCATCATCAGCTTTCCTGTCCTTTGTCTTTTGCATGACATTTGTCCCACCATTACTCTCTTCCAAGCTTGCTTCACTCTAACAAAGCATCCTCAGGAGTGGAATTACTGGTATTTTTCTCCTCAGAAAGACCATCAACTAATCTGAGGAACTCCATCTATTCATGGGTGAAAGGAGGGATTTTTTGTTTCTTTCGAGCAACCATGGCACTTCAACATCCTTTGGGGAAAGCCTCAGAGGTTGTTGAACAGACTCCAAGGTTATCGGACGAAAAACAATGGTCACTCAACACTCTACTCAAATCCAATGTACCTTCCTTGCGGGATTTTTTGTCCAAGCAGACTTTGATCAATGTCAACATGATTCCAGCTAATCCCTAGGGTAAATACTCGAATTATACTCTTGTGCTTTGTTTGGACAGTAGCAAGATCTAACTTTTCTCTTTGGTTTTGCAACAATGAAGGCTGATCTTGCACTGCTCAGGAAGGTCGTTTGTAAAAGGATGGCCACTGAGAGGGAGGCCCCCCATGCAAAGAGGGATCAAAAGAGTTCCTCTTCAATCCCTCCAAGGCTACCAACCAAGCCCACTCCGACCTTGGCCAAAGGACTAAGCTCTAATCCTGAGCCTCGGGGAGTCAAGCATGATCCCGAGGTCAAGATCATCTCGCCCATCGGCTCTGCTCCACCAAAGCCCATCTTCTCACCAAGCCCTCGCCATCAGCTACAACTTCATCGCAGCCATTATCATCTACTCCTGCCTCTTCGGCCCCTATCTCTTCTGCCCCCGAACCAAAAGTATATCTTCCAAAGTGGCCTATTAAGACCACAGACTCGACTTTGAGTCCTCGGGTGGCCAAGGATCAAGTTAGGGCTATGCAACTCCTTGTGGACAAATTTCGGACATGACCTGCAAACGACCTTGTCGAAGATGTTTTTACTTCGGTCATCTAGCTAAGTGTCAAACTGTCATCCTTCAGTTTAAGCTCCAAACTTAACTACTTTTCTATTTCATAGCACACCCACAACATCAGCTTCATGTACGATGGCATGACGACGCTCAGATGTCATGCTATAGAGGCCGAAGAGAAGCTGAAGGCCATCGAACTAAAGTTGTCCAAGCTGGAGGCGAAGCTGAATGCTGAACTTCAAGAAGCCAAAGAGAAGCTGAAGGAGGCGGAAGAAAAAGCGAAGGCGGCGGAGGCTCGGGCCATTATGGCAAGGTCTAGAGCCAAGGCCATGGAGCTTGAACTCACCAAGGCCAAAGAAGATGCAAGCAGCCGAGCAACGGGCAGCTAAAGCAGAAGAGAAGGCTGCCCAATCCGAAGAAAAAGTTGTCAAGGTTGTTAAGAGTTATCTGGCTTCAGTGGAATTTAAGCTGGAGATCCGGAGTACACCATCGACTCATTTATGAAGGGCTTTTAAGGACTATCAAGCCTAGGTGGAGAGGCTCCTTCCAAAAGCCGATCTCAACGACCTCTAGGCAGGGTTGGGCCATGACAATGAAGGTAGGAATACTTTGCCTGGTGATGGCAAGGCTTCAAAAGCCTATTTATAATCCTTTTAGAAACCTTTTACAACGTTTTGTGCTTGATTACACCAAGCTCTATGTAAAGACCTTTACATGTATATAAAACTAAGGTTTTAAATCCCGTGGGACAGAGATGTCCCCATATCTCCATGGAATGGGACGCCCTACTATCCCATCCCATCCCGACAGCCGTCTCGATCATGCATCTCGGTAGATACCTCCATCTCTCTCCCCTTCTTTTCTCTTTTCTTTCTTTTTCTTCTACCTTTCTGTCTTTCCTTTTTTCCTTTCTTTTCATCATCTTTTTTTCATTTTTTTCCTTTTTCTTCTTCTCTCTTTCCTTTCTTCCTTCTTTCCTTCCTTTCTTTTTCTTCTCCCTTTCTTTCGTTTTTCTTCTTCTTTCCTTTCACTTTTCCCTTTTTCCATCTTCTATTCTTTTTCCTCCTTTTTTCTACATGAATGGATTTCGAAGTCCCGACCCCGTCCCAATCCTATTTTCTCAAAGGAACGGGACGGGACAGCCGGGATGCCTCCCATCCCATCGGGACGTAAAACCTTAAAATATCTTTTGCATGAAGTAACTTTCCCTTAGAAATTTCACCAAGTATTTGAGCTCAGTTAGAATACTCATCTTGTAGGTCAACTTAATTGATGTATCTCCAATATGTTAATATTGTGATTGGCATAGGCCGGAGTAGATTAGATCAAAGTCCCATCATCTTGCCCCCTATTTGCCAGTCACCATTTTGATGTTCCCGACCTAAATAGGTCAGTTTGTTAGCTCATTTGGCTCACAATTGGTTGTGTTCATAAACAATTTTTGCTTAGATGATCAAACCAAGCATGTCTTCCCATCCAAGCCTAACTTTTGTTAGGTCTTTCTCGTTGATTCAAGGGTTGGTATATTAGAGGTCCAAGCCAATCCTAACTTGTCTCTGCATCGAGTTCAACTCAAGGTTTAACTCATCGGTCGCATGGGCTCGAATAACGGAGATCCAGATTAAATCCAAGATGTCTCCATGGGAGTAGCTAGTTCTTCCACCCGACTCTACCTAGCCTTGTAGGCTTTCATATCAGGGTCCCAAGCATTCTTGGGTTATCCCTATTTTCCGAAGGTAGGTGATCTTCATCCGACCAGAACTATTTAGTCACTTTATGGAGAATACCACCCTGAAACACCTTGACAATTTCGTGGAAAAAACATAAGTTTATCAAAAGTAATTCCAAAGTACAATCGACAAGCCTTATTGATAATAGGCTCTTAAGTTGTCCGAGTTCCAATTTCGGGGAACCGAGGTGTCATCAAGATATTCAAGTTTATATGTTCTTGGATGCACCACCTTAGTTATTCAATATAATTCTTCCTAATTCGGAGCTAGTTTTCCTTGTTCTCCAAATTGTGATACTTTAGCCTTTTGAAGATGAGGTCACCAAGCTAGGATAACTTCCCCCAGACTCGAGAATTGTAGCAACAAGCCACTCCCTATTAGCAGGCTACCTTCAAACCCGAGCTCACCCGTTATTTCATCAAGTAGAGCTAAATTAGCTCAAAGATGATCTAAATTCCTCTACTCGTCAAAACATTCCGTCGGAGCAATGGAAGGCCAATCTAAAGTGGGATCATAGCTTCTGAGCTGAAGGCGAGGTTGAAGGGCATTTCTCCTATAGAGGTTCGATGTGTGGTTCGATACGCCTAGTGAAAATTGTATAATTCTTCTGTCCAAAGCCCTTTTACTCGATCTAGCCTCATCTTTAAGCTCTGCAAAATTGTCCAATTGGTTAACTTGGCTTCTCCATTAGCTTGAGGATGCCTGACCAAAATGAGCCGATGATCAATGCCAAGTTCGGTGCAAAATCCTTTGAACCGGATGTTATCAAATAGATGTCCACAATCGATGATGATTACCCAAGAGACCAAACCTACATATCATTGCTTACATTTTGTTATCCGAGCTAATGGCTTGACCTCGACCCATTTGATGCAGTCAATGGCCACAATTAAGACTTTCCACTGCCCGATCGCCAAGGGAAAAGGCTTGAGAATTTCCATTCCCCCATAAGCAAAAGGCCAAGGGGCGTTGATTGGTGTCAACTATACAGCTAGCTGGCGTTGGATGTTTGCATGTCACTAACATTGGTCATATCTTTTGATGAAATTGATTGAATCATTCTACAAGGTCAGCCAATAATAACCTTGCCGTGATATCTTATACACCAGCAATCTCCCGAATGACATAATTTGCTTCGGAAGGTCAAAGACACTTGAAAAGAGGTAAGGAGCATATTTTGTACAATTTATCTTCAAAGAGAATGTAGCGCGAGGCCGATGCTTCAAACACTGGACTTTAGCTCGGTCATCAGGGAACCTTCCATCTCTAAGGTATTTAACGAGAAGGTCCATCCAGCTTGGCTCCAAAATCATTCGGCGTTATTAAGCTTAGTTCATCATCAATACTTGGCTTTTCTAGCACTTCAAAATAAGATGCCTTCTTTAGATTGGTACAGCCCAAAGTTGCCAACTTGGAAAGGAGATAGACTTTAGCATTCTCCAACTTGGGAAATTGTTGGATATCAAATTTTGAAATGGCCAAGAACCACTGATATTACCATGCCATTCCTAAGCCCTCTGAAGAAAACATCATCACTTAAAAGGTTTCGGAGCATAGATACTTAATCATTCATCATTATCACCATCCAATCCTCATCCCATCAAATTAGGTTCCATTAAGGAGAATAAGTCTATGTCAAAAATGATTCATGGACTGGTCGTGCAAGTTTTTATGACCACATGTCAACCTAAAATTGCTGTTCAAAAAATAAGTGTTAGGGTTCATGGTGAAGGCAACTTTTGGCAAATCATAAGCTTGCCAATGAAACCTAAGAAAACTGATCATAAGGTAGACAAACCTATGTATCCATCACATTTTGATATCATGCAACTTAGGAGCAAGCATCCAAAATTTTCCTAGACTTGGGAAGACATCAGATGAAGAGTAAGAATTCTCTATTTCCATTCTCCATTAAAGGAAATATGCTTCTTTTCCAACTACAAGAAAAAAAGAAAATCAAGCCCTGGTCAGCAAATGGAATAGAAAATTCTGGTATAACCTTTTTTTCCTTAATGGGTAAAGTTGACTTCCAGAGAAGGCAGGAAAGTATTTGTATCCCCATCTAATAATCAAATGCTTAGTACCACAAGTAAAACTGACAGCACTCTGGTTATTTTTTGGTTAAAAGATTAAAATGTCCCTATCCTTTTGGATTACCTTTTTTCTGTAATGCCAAGGATGCCTGGATCTGGTGCACCTAAGGAACCGCTAATCCATCCAGGATTTCTTCAAACTGTCAGGGATTAGCAGTCTGACACCTATTTAGGCTCATTTGGTAGTTATTCCGAGGTAGGCAAAAAATAAGTGGCTATCCAGGGAACTATTGCACATCCAGACTAGGCCTTAAAGTTCCAAAATCAAAAAAAGGACATGTTTCATCAATATAAACTACCAGAGAAACACACACACACACACAGAGACAGAGAGCAGATGTGTAATTTGCAAATGCAGTTCTGGTGTTTTAATTAAAAGCATAAGCACCAGATAATTTGAGATAAGGCACCTACATCAGAACCTGTAACAAGCCTCGAACGACTGGTTACAGGTGGCTGTTGTGAATACTGTTGTTGCTGGCGTTGGGGCTGTTGTTCAAACTCCTGTTGTTGAAGCGCAATTGCTAATTGCAGGTCAGAACTGCCAGATAGTAATCATGGGAGGATTATTATAAAGAAACAGGAATCAGGAAAAGCTAATATGAAGATGATTTTGTTTAAGTTATTTAGATAGGGAGGGGGGATAGAGAGAGAGAGAGAGATCACAGATTGTTGCAAGGATTAGCATTATAAGGAAAAAAAAAAGGGCTAACTGCTGAAACAGAAAATATGCACATTGGCCAAAGAATAATCAATTTATGCATGTCAGTTCACCCACACAAGCAATTTTAACAATCAGAATGCACACTTTAAGTAGGAGCTCCATCCATCTACAAATGAAGTCTGGATCTAAGGCAGACGAGGCCTCAATATTTTGTAAGGTGGTGGAGCCTACCATGGAATGGTTTAAACTTAAAAGTTTGCGGCTTTGGCCATACTGGATCTCAAGAGGGCTGGTGTGCCTAGCCCCAGCAACACCAGCCCCATTGGATCTGGGAAGTAAGGCCACTATTGCATCCCTAGCCCGGCTAGGCTTGCCATTAGTGAGGGCTACCATGATAATACATCAGGCATATTTAATAGGTTTGCACGTGGGTGTGAAATTATCCGAACACCTCTTTTCTTCACTGTCACGTACTTAAAAGATGAGGGCATTTTTGTAATTTCACAAGTATACAAGTCATCACTGGCCCTGCATGATCCTTTACGAGCATTCATTATTTAAATTACCAAAACACTTCCACAAGAACAAATACTAAGGGTGCTTACCCAATCTTACAGCAAAGTACTAACTACTCCAATAGGTCTATGTAACAAATTTCCAACAATATCCTTGGGGAAGGCACTGTTCATATCCTAGCTCATGTTTCTGGTCAAAAAATTCAGTTTTTCTTCTAGCATGCCAAAAACAAGATGAAGAGGATTTTACCGAAGGCCAGCACCATTTTTCAGCACATAGTAAAGAATTTTTGTCCAAAGCAACTTGATAACGACATTGCTGATAATGCTGATGTGGTTGATGAGGATAACAATGATGTGGTGGCAATGCATATGACGATGGATACAGTAGTGGTTATGTTTGTGATGGTCGCACTCCATCTTTTGATCTGAAGATTGGATTTACTATCAAAACTGGGGATCAAAAGCAGTAAGATTATGGCAATGTCTATAGTAAACCACGTCTTAGAAACAGAATCTAGTCACAACTAGAGCAGCCATGGTAAATGCTTTGGTTCCTATAGCAAAGATATATCCAGAATATTTTTGGGTACAATCGAAGGATATAATGTCCCATCATTATCAATCTTCAAGAATGGCCTTGTTTTGCATGATTATCTTTACATTCTTAAGGATATCTAAGCATTGATTAAAAGGTCCACCTAGATATGAGAATGACAAATGTATCAAGCAAGATTCAACATCTTGGTACTAGACCCCATACGGTACCATGCTGATAATTTGTCACGGTCGGTACACCCAATACAGGAGTCATGGCAAACCGAGTCTCATACCAAGTCTTGATTGGTATCAGTATGGTACGAAATGTCCAGGGCAGTACGCACTTGTATGGCGAACCATGCTATGAAGATCATAGAATTTAAAGAATGAAATACAACTTGAATTGAATTTCATTTCAGATCGGCCTCATAGCTAATGCAGAAAACATCTAGAAGATGAAAATCAAAAAATATGACAAGTAGTGGAAGCAAGAGTAAGAGAAGCAAAAGATCACTTGTGTTCTTGAAAACAAGAAAGTGTAGTGGCAAGAATAAAAGAGGAGACTAGGAAAAGTAATGAATTTCTTACCAAAATCAAATCAAGCATTCAATTATATACATTAATTAAAATATAACTAACTCCAATGGAACATTTAATTAGTAATTTCACATAGGTTGAACTCATGGTACTGATGTGATTTTTAAAATTTAAAGGCTACACAGCAACCTTTCTTAGAACAGATTTGATCTATGTATCAATCATGGAACCAATCAGCTTCAAAATTGATCTTTGATCTGCTCTCCAGATAATAACAATAGAAAAAAAATGATCTATATCATGATTTAGATCTAAAAACAGTAGTGTTAGAATTTGACGCCTCGAATTCGACCCACGGCAAGAAGAGAATCAGTTTTCAGTATAGCAGTCGAGCCGGCTCTGATACGTGGTCGAGTCGGCTCAAATTGAGATCGAGTCGGTTCGAACCACAGCCAAGCTGGCTCTCTCAGGCAACAAACAGCAGGAGTCCGGACGAGACGCAGTCGAGCCAGCTCGATCCCTGACCGAGGCGACTCGACGGAGGTGAATAGAACACGATGGGATTTTTTCTGTTTGGACTCAGATTGTGATTAATCCAAGGGGTCTACGGGAGTTGCGCGTGGAACACGAGATCCAACGGCCATGGAGGGTTGCGATCATGATCCAAAGGTCGGAAAATATTTCAAGACTCCATCAAGAATATGTTCGACTCATATTAGGAGAACGAACCCTATTAGGACTCCTGTGAACTGCTAAGAAGAGCATTCTCATCCTATTTAAAGAGTTGACGTGCTGTGGAGCAGAAAAAGATAGCGCGTGTGGCGCAAGAGGCACGTAGAGAGGCTCAGGCAGCCGTCAAGAGGAGTTTGACAAAGCGCTGAGTACGTACAGCCCGCGAGAGAGAGAAGCAATAGGTGCAAAGTATCCGGCGAGGAGGCTGTGAGAGTAGAGCATCTTATAGCTTCTGTGGGTCTCCTTAGGATTCCAAGAGAGCTTTTGTGAGGATAACTTCTAGTTGAGAGAGATTTGTGGACGGTGAGTTGAGAGTGGGTGTTCTTCTCTTGTACCTATTTTTCTCTTTCATAGTGAAGCTTTGCATGCCCCATGGAAGCGAGCCTTTAGGCTGATCTTTGATTATTTTTTTGTTTTATTTTTTTCTTCTTCCTACCGCAATAATTTGGTACTAGATCCTTAACAAGCGATATCAGAGTAGCTGATATCCCAACAGTTTAGTATCAGGGCGAGTTGATGCCACAACAATTGGTATCAGAGCCAGATAGTACCGAAGCGCAGATTGTAGCAGTGGATAGAGATTGAAGAATATGAAGGAGACAAGCACAATCAAGATGGAGATCAACAAGTTCGATGGGAAGGGCAATTTCTCCTTGTGACAAGCAAGGGTTAAAGATGTTCTCATCCAACATAGATTGATCGACGCTCTCTTATATGACGAGGCACCAGCCACCATAGAGGTGAAGGATTGGAAATGGATCCAGATGCAGGCAGTGAACATGATCTGTTTATACCTAACGGATGATGTGGTGATCCATGTATTTGGCAAGACTTCTCCGACGGCACTGTGGTTGAAGCTCGAGGAGTTGTACATGGCGAAGTCGCTAACCAACATGTTATTCCTTTGGAGGCAGTTCTACCAGCTACGGATAGACGAAGGCCAGAGCGTGCGCGAGCATCCATCCAACTTTCAGAGGATCCTCACCGACCTCCTCAGCATTGGTGAAAAAGTTGAGAAGACCAGAACATTGGTCTTGCTAGCATCGCTCCCTCCTTCGTATGAGTCCTTGGTGACTGCTCTTCTAGTGGAAAAGAGCACCATCAAGATGGACGAAGTCACTGCAGCGATACTCCAGAATGAGGTTCTCAAGAGAGAACCCAGCTTCGAGCTCAGATGACGGAAGCTTAGCTTTGACGATTTCTGGAGGCGCAGGAGAAGCGATAGAGGATCGCGAGGAGGACAATCTAGATCCAAGACGAGGGATCCTAGCAAGATCAGATGCTACAGGTGCAACGAGTGGAGGCATCAAGTCAAGGATTGCCCACAACTTAAGAATCAGACGAGGGTTACTGCAGCGACGGCCAATAGCGAGTCAGAAGATGATGTCCTGAAGATATCTGACGAGGTATATAGTTCTTTCCAGCAGTGGATTTTAGATTCTGCATGCACATATCATGTTTGTTGCAAAAAGAAGCAGTTTGACTCCCTAGAGAGCAATGATGGCACTATTTATCTACCGGATGGATCGAACTGTGCGATTAGAGGCATCAGAACGGTTAGCTGGAAGACACATGATGGTGCAGTGAGGAGATTGGGGGTCCGATACATACCCGATTTTAGGCGGAATCTTATCTCACTGAGCAGACTGGATTTAAACGGCTACAGGTGGGTAACTGGTGATGGAATCCTAAAGGTCATGCACGGCGATTGAATGATATTGAAGGAGAAGAAGAAGACAAGAGGATATTACTTTCTGGCAGAAAGTCCAGTGCAAGGTGGAGCTTCAGAAGCCAGAGGGAGCCCAGTGCAAGGTGGAGCTCCAGGTAGAGATGGATCAGATACGAGACGGAAGACTCGGAAGGATGAGAGGCGACGTCACAGAGTGAAGTTCCTATTGCCGCAGGAGAATTTCTCAAGCAGATCTTTGGTTGAAGTGGACAGCCCATGACAAAGGTGGGATCGAGCAGTCTAGCTCGATTCCCACATTTGCCCATCCATGTTTAGAAGGCATGCCCCAAAACATGGGAGCGAGACAGATCACAAGCTCTCAAAGTCAGATGGAGGCTGAATATCGAATCGAGGTGGAGATTGTTAGGATTTGACGCCTCAAATTCGATCCACACTAAGAAGAGAATCAGTTTTCAGCACAGCAGTCAGGCCGGCTCTGATACACAGTCGAGTCGGCTCGAATTGAGATCGAGCCGGCTCGAACCACAGCCGAGCCGGCTTTCTTAGGCAGACAGAGCCGGCTCTCTTAGGCAAACAGATAGCAGGAATCCGAATGAGATGCAGTCGAGCCAACTCGACCCCTGACTGAGCTAGCTCAATAAAAGCGAACAGAATACGATGGAATTTTTTCTATTTGGATTCGAATTATAATTAATCCAAGGGGTTTATGGGAGTTGCGCGTGGACCACAGGATCCAGTGGTCATGAAGGATTGCAGTCATAATCTGAAGGTCGAAAAACATTCCAAGACTCCATCAAGAACATGTTCAACTCATATTAGGAGAACGAGCCCTGTTAGCACTCCTGTGAACTGCTGAAAAGAGGATTCTCATCCTATTTAAAGAGCTGAGATGCTGTGGAGCAAAAAAGATAGCTTGTGTGACGTGAGAGGCACGTAGAGAAGCTCATGCAGCTGCCGAGAGGAGCTTGGTAGAGCGTCGAGTACGTGCAGTCCGTGAGAAAGAAGCAATAGGTACATAGCATCCAGCAAGAAGGCTGTGAGGGCAAAGCATCTTGTAGCTTCTGTGGATCTCCTTAGAATTTTGAGAGAGCTTTTGTGAGGGTAGCTTCTAGTTGAGAGAGATTTATGTACGGTGAGTTGAGAGTGGATATTCTCCTCTTATACCTATTTTTTTCTTTCATAGTAAAGCTTTGCATGCCCCGTGGAGGCGAGCCTTTAGACTGATCCACATACTTGATTGTTTTCTTATTTTATTTCTTCCTTTCTGCCACAATAATTTGGTACTAGATCCTTAACAAACGATATCAGAATAGCTGATATCCCAACAGTTTGGTATCAGAGCGAGTTGATACCACAACAAGCAGATATATCTACTGGATTTGAACAAAGCAGTAGGAGAACATGGAGAGGAATAATAAGAATAGAAAAGAGATGAGAAAGGAAACCCGTGGCCTCTATTATCCTTCAAAATAATCACATATAATTTCAAAATCACCACAACATTCCACCACTTATACCTTTTAATAAACTTAACAACACACTATTCCTACTACAATCAGGACATTAAATTGGAAATAAACCAAAACTAAATAGCCAACTAAACCATTGTTTTTTTTTTTTAATTGACCAGCTAACACACAATCAAGCTCCTATTAAAATTCCTAATCTAGATATGAACTCCAATAAGAAGGCAATTGAAGTATCCAAGCTTCAAGAACTGTTCAAAACCATAGCGTGAAAAGTAACCGTCATGCCATAGCAAATTGAACCCTAAACAAAATATAATGGTTGGAAAAAAATATTGAAAAATCTAATGCATCTGGTACCAACATTAACAGCCAAGTACAAAAACTTCATAGCAACAATAAACAGGTTCATGCAAGTTTAATGTGCATGGCATAGGTCTCCATGAATCACTATGGATCTGTACCTCTTACAAGCAATATTTGTGAAAAGAAATATCAGCAGTGCCAGATAATATCACAATAAAATACATTTGATAATATCACAGGAATATTTAAAACATGGTACTCTTAGATTAATTACAATCTAATCAACGAGTTTTAGGCAACAAATTGGAATTACCCAAATTATTCCCCAAAATCATGATACTCAGCCCCATGAAAAATTCACCCACAAGAGACCATTTCAAATATGTTCTTGATTAGATCTTGATCTACATATTTAAAAAGAAAATGGATATAAATTTCTTAAAATTTTCTCAAGTAAAATTAATATTAATTAAATATATACAAAATTAAGTATGAGATAGTTAAACACTAATTACCAGTATATTATCAAGTAATGATACAGGTACTCAAACTAACCCTAATAACAACTAAATCCTATTAATGGCATTTACAAATAATGCAAAAGATTATATCTAGAATAAAAAATGGGCTAAACTTAAAGTCATGTAACATACACAGAGAAAGAAAAGTATATGCACAAACTTTGCACTTCTAACTTACAAATTAATTTTAAGAATAATATGTGTTGATAATAATTTAAAATATGTTTATTACAGCCATATTTTGGCTTGCCAGAATTAGGGGGTGTGTATGGATATCAATTTTGCATCCAACTCATTCCCATCTTTGGTAACTCATTTATTGTGACAATAAAACAATATTCTTTTTACATGTTAATATTAAGTTTATAATGAAACATATCTACTAGATAATATGATATTATATCTTATATTAACAATATGCATTATATTGAACAATAAAATATCTTCTATTATTATAATTATATAGTTCACAGGACGTACAATGATAAGTTATATAATATTATATGATATATAACATAATCATTATCATATGATAATATAATATTAAGATGTTGTAACAATATTAGTATTATATTAATACTACTAGAACACTAGTAATAAATAATGTTATTATATCAATACTAATATCACAATTTATATAGTACAATACTTTATAATATATATATATATAATAGGTTCTCTAACACATTGTTTATTATATTGATATTATCTTATTATTATATTATTAATATTCATTATTTAATTTGTAGTTTCTCAGGAAAAATTATAATTGTATATTATCTTTCTAAATAAATTATTATAATTTGATAAGACATGGTTAACAATACAAATATAAAATGTGTACATTGAGATCCATTATAGTCATTTATAGGATTCTAATGATATATCACTATTACAATATATACTGTATAATGTATTAGCAAATTTTAAATTATATGTGTTATCATTAATACATACCATTAGGGGTGTCTGCAACAAACAGATCAAACCTACGCAAACAATCCAAAACTGCTAATTTTCGGTTCAATCTAGATCAGGTGTTTCATACACGGTTTAGATTTTGAAAAATTAACCAAAGGAAAAACAGTGTTCAGAGTTTCAGTTTAAATTTTTGAAAAAACCAATTTAAACCAATATTGCCCATACATACATACATACATACATTACATAGTTGAATATATATATAAACTTAAAGTGTGCCCTATCCAAAGGAGGTTGTTGACCCTTAGCCCATGTAAAAGGGCCAGTTTGCACATAAGCTGCCTATTTAGGATTGTTAAACTTAAATAATAGCAGCCCATTTAGCCTATTCTATAGCTGCAATTTACCAAAGTCCCAATAGGCCCAACATACTTGATTGAAACGGAATTGAACTGATTTTTTCAGATCGTTTGAATCGTATTTTCCTATGTGGTCGATCAGGTGTTCAGTTTTAGAAAACCGATTCAAGTCGGCTCATGTTTGAAGATTGATCCTAAATCGATCCCAAAACCAACCGTTGCACACCCCTACCATACTATATATGTCTATTGTTTTTCTTATTTTATTTTGAAATATATATAAATGTGTTATTATTATAATAGTATAAGTATTATATTAAACATTATATTATTATTATATTTATTATTAGTAATATTATTAAATAATGATAAACATCAACTCTAGTATAATATTACATTATATGCTTACCAGGTTTTCTAGATTCCCTAGAGATTACGTTAGACGTTACTGGACATGTAATCAGAACTCAGAAACCAATCATCTCCAGTGATTCCCAAGAATGAAGCGAATAGGAATAAGATTTAAATCTCGTTGAGATGGAGGTGTTTGGTTCTCATGATGGAGGGCCACACATCCGTCCATCAAGGACAATAGTCACAGTCGTGCATCCCAGGTAGACACTCCCTTGCTTCTTCCTTTTGTTCTTTCTCTTTTTTCCTTTTGCTTTCATTCCTTCTTTTCTTTCTTTTTCTTATCTCTTCCTTTCTTCTCTTTCCTATTTTCTTTTTTTTTACTCTCCCTTCCTTCTTTTCTTCATTTTTTCTTCTTTATTTTACTTCTTTTTCTTTTCTAATTCCTTGCTTTCTTCTCCTTCTTTCCTCTTTCATCTTGCTCTCCTCTGTGGATAGGCCTATGAGTTCCTGAACCTCATGGTCTCATTTTCTAAGTGAACGGAGACTAAGACTGCCCATAACCGCCTCATTGTCTGCCAGGACGATTAAAAACGAATATGGGGAAAAACTATTCAAAGTTTCCACTCCAAGAACCCAAATAACATATTAGTTTAACATTCAAACAAATCAATATATGAATTATGCATAAAGAGGACAACCAATTACTGGATTTTGCAACATTAGGAAACTTCATTTATGTTACAAAACACCTCAACCGTGTTTCATTAAGTATAATCTAGTCCCACACCTTTTTGCAAGTTCCAGGGTTGTATTATATTGTTCAATAATGGATCTACTTAAATGTAATTCATTTTTTAACATAAATAAAGCAAAATTTAACCCTTAGATTATCATACCCAGATCATCTGAGAAATTTCATAATATATGTTCCCAATTCTAATTAGTTTTCCCAATGATTTTTCCTTTTGACTTTTGAACCTTTCTATAACTAATATAATTTTCACCAATCTTGGTGTTTTTTTATAGCAAAATCGTGGAAGAACCCAATATGAAGATCAAAAGACAAAGGCAGCATACCGAAACTTTTTACCCTCTGCTTTGTAAGAATTGATGGATTAGGAGAAAGGAAGGATAGATGAAGGAGAGAAAGATAGGAAGAGGATGGATGGATCTTTAATCCATCCTCTCATGTATTTGCGTAAAAAACATAAAAAGATGGATGAGAATGATTTCCAGCCTCTGCTTTGGTATAAGGAATGAAAAGGAGGGATGGATGATATTTGTATGAATTTTTACTTAAAACTATCCTTTTGATAAAAAAATATTATTCTTTTTTTTTCTTTTTCCCCCCCATTTTTGCCCCAAAAAGACCCCCCAAAAAAACTTATTTATAATGAAGAAATAGAATCAAGCTATAAACTTATTAATCTTTTATATTTATTAATAGATAAAAAATATAATATTTAATTTAATTTAGTAAATAATTTATAAATTAATTATGTGATGAATTAATTATTAATACATAATTATATAAATAACTGAATTAATTAATGATTTAATTAAATATAATGAATTCAGTATAAATAAGGTAATTAAATATAGTAAATATAAACAAAAAATAGAAGATAATTTGTCTAATTAGTTACTTATATTATTGGAAATTAAGTAATAAAATTAAAATAATTGGTAATAAAATTTTAACAGATAAGAAAATTAATAGTATAGAGTAATATATATATATATATATAGTTATAGTATATGATAATATATAGAGAATGAATGAAAAAGAGAGAAAACTATTAAGTTTTGTCAAAAAAAATTAATAAGAGGATTACATTGTTCAATTGATTAAAACCCACCCCTCATATGCTCCATCCGTCCTTCCTTTACATTTCTGTCTAAATTGGAAGGGATTACAACTGTGCAGATCCAAGATAGAAATGCGAAATCCCTCTTTTTCAATCCATCCTTCCTAGAAATTTTAAAACCATGAGGTATAATAAAGGTTCATCATCCTTCCAACCCCATTCTATCTTTCGCTTCTGATGACCCCAACTCAAACATTAGGGTTAGGAAATTGTTTATTACCTCTGGAAAACATGATGAGGAAATCCAACACTTCAAATCTGCTATAGGAGGTATATGACAAAGGCTTGCAAGTTATGCATTAATAATGAAATGTTGATAGCCTCCTCGCGTAACACATGCAATGCGTTTTTATGGGGGTTACAAAGAAATGAGTGGCGTTATAATAGTTTCACATGATTCAACTAAAGCTTACTGTTACTAGGTATATCTAAACATAATATGAGTGTCCTTGCCAAAAATAAATAAATAGGATGTCCAATATTCTTCCTATAAAACAAATCACTTCTCCAAAATGGTGCTCCCAATCCCAATTAAGTGACCCCTTCTATCCCCTTCGTAGATGAAGGCTGTTCTGCTCTATTCTATCAAGTACTTACCCTATGTTTGCTTGGGGTCATGAAAGGGACAATGGATGAAAGATAGATGGCATTCATCCATCATTTGGTTACACAAGTTTTAGGAAGAATGGATGAAAAGAAGAGATTGCCCATATACATCTAGCCCACCAATTTACATCGTCCCAATTTGGGAGCATGCAATGAAAGATAGATGGTAGATGGAGCATGTCAGGGGTGGGTTTCTATATTAACAACATTACCCCTCATTAATTTTTTTGACAAAACTATAATACTTCACTTTTTCATTCATTCTATTTATATATATTTTTATTTTAAGTATACTATTAAATTTTATTCCTAACTATTTTAATTTCAGTACATAATTTTCATAATTATAAATATTTAGAATTGTCTTCTATTTTTCTATTTATATTCAATATTTTTAGTTAACTATTTATATAAAATTAAATTAATTAGTTATTTATAATTAATATATATACATAAATTAATTCATATAAAATTAATTTGCAAAATCATCTACTAAATTAAATTAAAATTGAATATTTATATAATTATAAATTATAAATATTTATAAGTTTATAATGCTCTAATTATTAGTTATAGATAAGTGTTATAGAATGATTAATAATAATTTTTATCCAAATGGGTTAGTTTAGTAAAAATGTTTAACAAATAATCATTCTATTTTCTTTTCATGTCCTTTATACCAAAACAAGAGGGAATTTTTATATCAATCCTTCTATCTTTTCTCGAAACAAACGAGATCCACCCATCCTACTCTCTTATCAATCCTTCCTACTTGATCCATTCTTCCTCCAATCCATCCTTTTATAGCAAATAGAGGGTTAAGCTCGATTGATATTATGACCACAATTGATTTCATAAAACTTTGCATTTAGATATTGTATTTCCAAAGATAGAAACACCATTGCAAAGTAGATATTATCATTGTAGATTTTTTAAATATATCTTTAAAAGATTAATCCCAAGTTGCAACCAACTTCTTTTCATTTTTCCTTTATTGTCATCTTTCAGAATTTACAATATTCATGGTTGCTAAATTTAACTCTTAAGAACTCATAAACTGGAATCTAAACAGTTTCAAGGAGGCCTAATGGTTATGGTTGTTAAATCTAATAATTCCTTAATAAAAATTGAATTTGAAGGACTATTGATGGTAATATCTCAGATCCTGCATCTCACTGATATTTTATTACATTAAATTATTTTCTGCAAAGAGGATGGACCACTGCACAGTATCATGCCTGTGAAGATTATCTGGATCCTCGTATGATATCATACCCAAAAAATTAGATATGATACCATATTCTAAGATTTTAAATCCCATGGATGGGCGTCCCAATTTTTCCATGGAATGGAAACACATCACTATTCCCGTCCCGTACTCATTCCATCCCAACACTTGGGACAGAGGATGTCCCGATTATTGTCAATCGAGAGATATTAGGATTATGGTGTGCATGTGTTTTGGCCCAACCACATTGGACGGCGTTACCCCATCCGAATATTCCCGCTGACGTCCTATTGGACTGGAATCCTTGACCGTTAATTCAATTTTTATAAGAGATATATCATTCTATGATTTGTTCTAAACTCTTCAGAGAAAATAAATCTATACCTTAACAAATTCACCAGAATATGCATGATATTAAATTCAATGGAATTGCCGAACCACCCCAAACTCCAGGCTCTTCGTGGCCACCGCCGGCCATCTCCACTTGAGCTATCCTTTCCTTCCTTCCTTTCCCCCCCTCTCTCTCTTTCCTCTCACCATTTTTTAGTCATTTCCGTGTTGACTTAGTCCAGTATGATCTAGCATATAGGGCATACCACTCATACCCCAGCAGAGATCTTTGGACTTCGAACGAATGTCAGCATAACCTGAATTGATCATTAAAACAGTACATATATAAGTTTAATAAGCATGAATTGTCTTGAATACTGTTGTATGATTTCTAAATACTAGAAGAATTAAATGTACCTTCATATTATTTTATGCCATCCAAATACATCTCATCACATGGTGAGCATCCCGGTAACACTCACCACAGCATGCATTGATGCAGAATACTGGTCGTCGTGCGCGGGATCCGCTGGAGTGGAGTGCCAATGAGGTTGCGCCGGACCTGCCAAAACAAAGGTCCCTCCGGAAGCACGGTGGGTGGGATGGCTCCGGCAGGACCTCCGACGATCAAGTCAGCTTGGCCAACAGGAATGGCATGTCTCCAGAATGAGTTCCGAAGCTTAGAGAAGAAGGAAAGCTTAGAGATCAGAGTTCAGAAAATTAGCGTATCTGTGAGGATCCTTTATAGGCAGAGCTTAGTATGGTGACGGCCATCCGGCCTGGCAGAGGAGCCGTTGGGCCGCATGGAGGTTCGGTTAACGGAAAGGAAGGCGTCGTCAGGTGGATGGTGAAGCCATTACATGCAGGTCGTGGGCCGCTTGAAGTTCGGATGATGAAAGAGTGGTGTCGTCAGTTAGTGGGGCCATATCAGTCGGTCTGTTGCCTGTTCAGACTGATGGCAATAGTTCGTTTTCCAGATGGAGTTCGGACTTGTAGGAGAGTTCGACTGAAGGGAAGAGCTCGAGAGGGAGCTGGCCGTAGAGGAGTTCGAGGAGGCGTCGCGCCTGGCTGAAGGGACGGTCGCTTGAGATTTCGGCCGAGGGATCGACTGTGAGGAGTTCGAGAGCGTCGTGCCACTAAGTAGTTTGGCCGACTGTAAGGTTTGGCTAAGATCCGTTGCTGAAGCTCTTCCATAGTTACTGGCCGCATCAGGCTGGGCACCGAACTTGCTTCGGTTTAGGAACGGGGTTTATCCCCAACCATATTAGCCCCCCCACTCTCGAGTTTGAAACTCGAAGGAAAGGAGTGTAGAAAAGGCGACTGCCGAAGTTCTCTTCTGGGCTCCGTGCTGGTTCAGGTCGAAGCTCGGAGGAGATCCCATCTCCAACCGAGGTTGAGGTAAGCCTCATCCGCTGCGATCGAAGTCGGAGGTTGAGCTCCTCCGGGGCGGATACTGTCTCCCAGCAGTCGAGGTTAATACGGCGCGCTCGGGAGAGATCCTATCTCTGGCCGAGGTTGTCAACGGTCGCTCGGAAGAGATCCTATCTCTGGCGAGGTTGTCGCTCGCGTTAGGATGAGGTTCTCCTATTCCTAACGAGGTTGACTCGATCGCTCGGAGAGATTTTATCTGTGGTTCGCAGGTTGTCAACGGTCATGCCGGAAGAGATCTTATCTCTGGCCGAGGTTGTTGCTCGCGTTAGGACGAGGTTCTCCTCTTGTTCCTAACCGAGGGTTGACTCGGTTTGCTCGGGGAGAGATTCTATATCTCTGGCGAGGTTGGCCACGGTCGCCTCAGAGAGATCTTTACTCTCTAAGCGAGGTTGTCGCTCGCGTTTAGAACAAAGTTCTCCTGTTCCTAACCAAGGTTGAGTCGATCACTCGGAGAGATCTTATTCTCTTGGCCGAGGTTGTCAACAGTTTCTCTCGAGAAAGATTCTTATCTCTGGCCCGAGTTGTCCACGGTCAACTCGGCTAGAGCATCTATCTCTAACCGAGGTTGTTGGCTCGCGTTTTAAGACTGAAGGTTTCTCCTTCCTGTCATTCCTAACGATGTTGACTCGATCGCTCGGGAGAGATCTTATCTCTAGCCGAGGGTTGATCGCTCGCGTTAGGACGAGGTTCTCCTCCTGTTCCTAACCGAGGTTGTTCACGGTCGCTTGGGGAGAGATCTTATCTCTAGACGAGGTTGTCAACGTCGCTCGGAGAGATCTTATCTCTAGCTGAGATTTCACGGTCAAGAGAGATCTTTATCTCTAGCCGAGGTTGTTTTGCTCGCGTTAGGACGAGGTTCTCCTCCTGTTCCTAACCGAGGTTGCTCGGTCGCTCGGGAGAGATCTTATCTCTAGGCCGAGTTGGGTCGCTCGAAAAGATCTTAATCTCTGGGGTCGCTCGGAGAGATCTTTATCTCTACGGACTCGCATTAGGACGAGGTTCTCCTCCTGTTCCTAACGGACTGTGAGGCACATTCGGACCGTCGTCCGTCTCCTCCCATCTCGTCCTTTGTGAACGAGGCCTTCGATTTTGCTCGCGTTAGGACGAGGTTCTCCTCCTGTTCCTAACACGGCAACTATCGATTGCTTCTTTCCCCTATCATCACATAGTTTTTCGCATCCTAGAGATAATATTATTCGAATTGGGGAAAGAATTTTACCGAGGGAAAGTCATTACACAAGCACATTCCCAAATTCTGTGTTTCAAGATCGTGGGGGCGTTGCTCTTCCTCAAGCATTTCTCTCCGGCAGTAAGTCCTCGAGCCGGACGACCTCCTCTATCTCATGCCTGGCCTTCTCAATTTGGGCAAGCTCTTGTTGCTGGGAGACGACGAATCGCTGATGCACCAAGCTCCTCCTAGGAGTAACGCTGATGACACCGTAAGGCGGCCGACGTTGTCGTTTCTGGTTACAGCAGCACGCCCTTGGCCGATCATTTTCCTGCTTCAGACTGGCGTCGAAGGAATTTACCCAGCCGCCCCTTTCTGACGAGCTCCTCAATTTCGTCTCAGCAGCTACATGCATTCTTCAGTGTCGTGGCCGTGGTTGCGATGGTAGACGGCAGGATACTTGCTTCGACCCGTGCTTGTCTTGGGGAAGACCAGCAATCCTTCTGATCTTGGAAGCTGGTGAGAATTTTGAGTTCGAGGAGCGTTGAGGGGGGTGTGCGCCAGTCGCGGAACCTTTCAGGAGGAGGGACTTCTTTGCGCGTCCTTTATGTCGGGAACTTCCTCGGTGGTGAGCTCAAAAAGTTCGGGCCTTGCTCGTGCTAGGAAGATCATGGAGCGCGGACCGAACTTTCATTCCGTCTCCTTTGTGAAACCTACGGGAGAACTTCATGCCCCTTTGTCGGGGCTTCCTTTGAGTCATACTCGAGAGGGAGTCCTCGCTCACCCTGGGCGGTTGTGAGCTCGGCCGAACTTCATCTCACCTCCTGTGAAATCTTTGTAGGAGGCTTCCTTGGTGACATACTCGAGCGGGAGTTCCGGCCTCACTTGCGCCGAACTTCATTCTGATAATGAGGTTTGAGGGGAGAGTTCGGCCTTGCATGCGCCGAACTTCATTCCGATGACGAGCTTCGAGGTGAAGTTTGGCCTTGAGCCGAACTTCGCTTCGCTTTCCCGCGAAAGCTTCCGCGGGAGGACTTCATGCCCCTTTGTCGGGGCTTCCTCGATGATGAGCTTTGAGGTGGGGTTCGGCCTCACTTGCACCGAACTTCATTCCGCGGGAGAACTTCGTTCCGCCCTCGCTGCGCCTTGCGCCGAACTTCCTACTTCTTTTGTTCCGGATTTTCCTTCGACGACGAGCTCGAGGGGGGAGCTCGGCTTTGCTTGCCCGAACTTCACTCCGCCTTCGGTGAATTCTTTTGTAGGAGGTTTCATTGATGACATACTCGAGGGGGGAGTTCGGCCTCACTTGAGCCAAACTTCATTCCGATGATGAGCTTCGAGGGGGAGTTCGGCTTTTCTTCCGTCGAACTTCATTCCAACCTCCTGGTGAAACCTTCTGCGGGAGATCTTCTACTCTCCGTTCCTCCTTCCTAAGGACGATTGATATGCCCAAATGCTCTTCCTTAAGGCCGGTTCCTCGCGTCCTCATGGCGGGTTTGCTGACAAAGTCTCCACCAGAGGTTGTCGCACGGTCTGCATCATCTCGGTGGAGTCGCGAGCCCGACCAGTAGGTTGAACTACTCTACATCTGCGGTGGCTTCGGGTGGCCTGGGCTGCCGGGGCTGCAACGGGAGCAGATGAACCTGGCGCGCAGGATGCCGATCGTCGAGTCGAAGCTCTTCTGAAGGCATTTTCCCTTCGAAAAAGAGAAATCTTCGGAGAGAGAGAAATCGTCGCCGAGCACTCCTTTAAGAACAAGGGGACCTCGGAGGTTCGGCCCTCCTTCTAGCGCCAATATGTTGACGCAGAATCTGGTCGTCGCCGGAGTCCACTGGAGTGGAGGCCGATGAGGTCGTCGCCGGAGACCTGCAAAACAAAGTCCCGTCCGGAGCCGATGGGGGGTGGCTCGGGCAAGACCCTCCGACGATCAAGTCAGCTCTGGCCAACAGGAATGGAGTGCTCCGGAATGAGTTCCGGAGCTTGGAGGAGAGGAGAGCTTACAGATCAGAGTTCGGAGATTAGCGTATCTGGAGGATCCTTTATAGGCGGAGCTTAGTTGATGGTGACGGCCATACTGCTTGGCAGAGAGCCGTTGGAGCCGCATGGAGTTCGGTACGGAGAGAAAGACGTCTTCAGGTGGATGGTGGCAGCCATACTGGCAGGTCGTGGGCCGCATGGAGTTCGGTACGGAGAGAGTGGTGTCGCCAGTAGTGGCGGCCATATCGTCCGGTCTTATTGTCTGTTACAGACTGATGGCGACAGTTCGTCCAGAGGAGTTCGGACTTGTAGGAGAGTTCGGCTGAAGGGAAAGCTCGGGAGGAGCTCGGCCGTAGAGGAGTTCGGAGGAGCTTGACCGGCTAAAGGGATGGCCGCTTGAGGAGTTCGGCCGAGGGATGACTGCTGAGGAGTTCGAGAAGCTCGGCCGCTAAGTAGTTCGGCCGGCTGTAAGGGTTCGGCTAAGATCCGTCTGCTGAAGCTCTTCCGTGACTACTGGCCGCATCAGGCTGGACACCGAATTTGACTTCGGCAGGAGCGGGGTTTATCCCCAACAGCATGTATTGACCCAAAGCAGATATACTAGTTTATTACCACAATAGACTACAATAAAGATTGTTATGGGTCATCACATGATCTAAGCATAGATTAATTCACTAAAAACTTTCTCAAACTCTCTTGAGCTTCCTGGATTTTTTTTGTCTATTTAATCAATATATTCCTAACAGTTTCTAGATTTCGTGAATAATGTATAAACATATACAAAAACATACATAGCTTGTAATCATCAAAAATGTTCATCAGCAAACAATATTTGTCCTTAGTTGCCTTAGATGTTAAACCTGTTAGGGTGATTTTAAAAAAAACAAAAAACAAAAAAAAATGTCTATATCCACTAGGAACTAGAACTAATCTAAATGCAGCAGCAGCAGCAGCGGAAGAAGAAGAAGAAGAAGAAATGATGATGATGATGATGATGATGATGAAGAAAAAGCAGCAGCAGCTTTTGCAGCATATCTTAGCACGTTATCTGTTTATTTCTTGTAGTAGCAATTACCATTTATGTCTACATGTCAGCACATGCCTACCATCAACATAGCAATGTAGAATACACGTGCTGGCCCATGATCCCTAACGTAAGGCCTATTCATCTACCTAAATGACTCTCCATCATAGCAGAGATTAGCATGATGTCAATAAACTCAATAATGATGATGATATCGTATAAAACTGAAAGTGTGACGTTGACAAATTCAATGATAATATCATATGCTATGGAACAATACATATCACCTGTCTGGGAAAAATAGAGCCTAGTCAAGCACCAATTAAAGGATCAAATAATAAAGAAGCAGTTAAGACAGTCAATTAAATTTAAAACAATTAAAAAAAAAATAATAATAACCTAAGATGGCAGGACATCAGTATGGGGTGGTCAAATGGATGATGTGGGAACTTAAGTGCCACATATCATGATCCAGGATCTATAAGGCTTTCTCTGTTTACGAGTTTATTAAATAAAAACAGCGAACTCACGAAGCTGATCCTACACAGATGTTACAAGGTTAACCAAAATAGCAATGTTCTTCCATTTAATGTAAACTAATTTTGCATTAACTAGTTTTTATGAGAGCTTAATTTGCAGTTACACAAAGCATACACCAGGACAATACAGCTTTTCATGATTACTAGTTTGAGATGAGTGATATACTACAGAGTTTGATAATTTGATAAAACAAATTAACAAACTCACAGAGTCAACATGCTATATAGAGAATGCTTTCCAAATTTGTATCTTACTTGTCCGACACAGATAAGCTACATTCAAAATTAAATTATTTAGTATAAAGGACATACTTTACAGTTGAACCTGAAGGAGATGACCTTTCAAGCAAAGCTAGATAATCCTGCAATAAGGAAATTTGTCAATTCCATCTTGTTCATTGGCCGTAAAACTAAAAAGAAGAATAAATTGATTATAATCCACCATAGGAAGATAAATACAGCAGTACTGGTCATGGCATTCTGTTCATTCCACAAGTTGTTGATATGATTTTCAGTCTTAAATTCCACAAAGTTGCCGGTCATAAAAGCAGTATCTCCATTGACCTCATTTAGACATTTGAAGAGAACAAATCAGATTAAGAACAGCCTTCATTTTACAGAAAATTACGAGTGAAATTAAGGAAACATTTAAAACAAAAGTTACTAAGGGCAGCATTTTTAAATAAACCAAAGTTGATTAGCTGACTTCTCGTGGAAGAAGAAACGAATAAAAACTAAAAACATGGAGTCGACATGGACAAATGACAAAAACTGTAACACACCTCATTTAACTTTTCCCATACCAAATCAGGTTGGTTAAGATAACCTTGATCAGTAGCCAAGAGATAGAGTTCACTGTTGAACTACAAAACAAGGATCAAAACTGTAAGGTTCAACAAAACAAATTGAACTACTAAATATTTTGCCTTCTTACTCAGTTCACTGTATCACCAAAACAAAGGGAACTTATACAAGCATGGTGCTTGATTGTACCTTAAACATAGTGCAGAAATGATTATTACGAAAAAAGACACAGAGTTCTCTTTCTTTAATACCTTCTTGTAAGCAAAATAGCCTGTGAAAGAAGAGACAAGTTTAAAATAATATAATTCTTCTTCATACATTAATATCATAGAAAGAAAAGCAACTGCATCAGTTCGTGATGAATATGCACCCATAGATAGTCAGTTGGCTTGCATTATTTTCCAGAAAATTCTTTATCAGTTGCCCTAAAAACAAATGATTGCACAAGTATTAAAACAGATGCAAGAACCATTTCAATACCAACAAAAGGGGACACACAAAACAAAAATCTGCATGACTAAAGATTATCCAAACCCTTACATTGGTGTCGGGCAACCTCATCTTTCAAATTTGTAGAACAGTTATCCTCTTCTGTTTTGTCAGCCTGCTCAGCAAGAACCACCTCGCCTTCATAGACTGGCTCTCGGTTTTGAGCTGTCGAAAGCCCAGATTCAAGAATGTGTTCTTCTCCTTCATATATGGGCTCACTCCCTTCAAGGCTTGAACTGACAACCTCAGAAACATTTGAAAGCTCTTCTCTATCATTTGAGGAAAAGAAATCAGAACAATGGGCAACTGGACCAGAAAAAACTGCAGAGTTGCAATCAATCAGATTATCAGAGGGCTTATCATGAATTTGAGATGTGGAGATATGTTCAGTGCATGTTTGTCCCACAGATTGATCCTCTCGTGAAGCAATCATTAGGTCTTCATTAGTGCAGCACCTATTAGAACCATCTTCATCAGTAGATTGCAAAGGTGGAGACACATTCTGTAGTAACATATGAGTCCTTACATTCTCCATTGAATGATTGGACACTAAAAGTTCCGCAGATCCTTCAGAGACTGTCTGACCAGAGTTATTTCCAGAACTGATCCTGGGAACTAAAGGACTATCCTCTGGTGTGGCACCATCCTTCCAATCAGTGGATGCATTGGATTCTTGTCCTGCAAACAAGTCTGACTGAGACGATTTTATAGATTCAACTCCATTTTGTACCCTCAAAGAATCAGCATGAATTCCTGATCCAAAACACTTAGTACGTGCACTTTCCTCTAAATTAGGAGATGGATTACTCCAATCAGCAACAGGGGACATGGAAACCTGAACTGGATTGGACATTTCAGCTCTAG
Organism: Cocos nucifera; assembly: GCA_006176705.1. NCBI lineage: Eukaryota > Viridiplantae > Streptophyta > Magnoliopsida > Arecales > Arecaceae > Cocos > Cocos nucifera. The sequence goes on from QRFJ01000122.1 coordinate 608,274, forward strand.
AGAGGGTCAAAGCTCTCATCATCTCCTCTTCTTCTTCTATGTCACCTCTCCCTCTTCTTTGCTCAACAGGGGCTGAGACTTGATGATCATCAAATGACCTAGCTCTTGAAAGGCTTGGCGATGGAACTCCCAAGGTTGCAGTTGTTGCAACAGCAAAATCAACAGAGTCTTCTTCCTGCATATCCCTATTTTCTCCCTCAGGTTTCCTCGTTTCAAAATCAACAAGCTCAGCAACAAGCATATTATAAGACTTAGATCCAATTGCTGCTGCAGTATCAGTGTCCTGGAAAATAGTGGATCCTGTCAATGATATGAAGCACAAAAATAATGACTCGGATTAACCAAAAAAAGAAAGCAACAGATAAAAGCTAGGGATAGCAAGAAAGACAGCTGGCTCAAATAATCATTTAGTTGTGAAGCAAAAACAAAATGAAATAGGCATGACAGGCTTAATATGCAACAAAATGATGTGCTTGTTTAAGGTTATAATACTGAATGACTAAAGTTTAATCAACTAAAATCAAATCTGGCTATGCTTGCATTAGCTTCAATATGATCCAGCAGGATAGGATTGTGTTATCTCTTGTTGTAGCAAATTAAGCAAAGTTAGGTTAAATTAGGTCAGGTGTGGCCTGGTTGGACAAAGTAGTAAAGATATCTCAAGCTCCAGCCTGCTTGCATCCTTCTTCCACCTAGAACCTAACATCATTCCCCCGAGGCAGAAGTCAAACTGATGACATCGATCAAAGTCCAGTTGATGACCTAAGCCCTCAATATGACTAACAAATCAAGCAATCTAATTACAACAGAACAAACAAGTACAAAGGTGAATTGAATCTACGAGCATAAAATAGGATGATAGGAGGCAGTTTTGTGGTATCAAGCAAAGAAGAAAATCATGGGGTCAGCTCACAAGGTTAGGTGGAAGGTGACATCATATAAGCCAAAATATGCTAAAGAAATCAAGCTTAAGCAAGATATGCAGATGGATTCAAGGATTTTAATTTAATAATGAAATCCACTAAACTGCATATTGTTTACAATTGTCAACATGGGCTGCTTGGAAACATAATAACAGGTTGATGAGCTTAAAATAAGAGTAAGAAATTGCTGATCAAATAAGGTCCACAAAAATCCTTAAGGATATGCAACAAGTATGATCAAATAACCATTTAATAATGTAGGATCATAAGAAAAAAAATTTGTTATTATGGGATGAGGTTATGGATGCAAGAGAGAGTGGAGTATAAGAAAGACATTGGTTTTCTTGTAGTCAAATATTTTAAGATAACAAGAAAAAAAACCATTCTTCCCAGTGAATTTGGTACAAATCTTTTCTAATATATACTCATAAAGTGACTTACACTCGAGAAAGTACCATAGAGCATATACTCACAAGGAGAATATTATCGAACATTTTATGAACCAATGTATTATATCCAGGCCAAGATATGGCAATTCATGCTTAACATAGCTTACAATTGGTAACACAAGTAGACCAAAGCATATGCTACAAAATATCAATGTCAACAAAAGGAAGCTAATGCATGAAGGGGAAATCTTCAAAGAACAGCCATTAGTCAAAAGTCTCCAAAATACAAAACTTGAAAAGAACCACTAGCATCAAACAAGAGAATTAAAGAATCACCAAAGTAACAACAACAGAATTAGAATTTGAGAGATTAGACATATTTGTTTAATGAGGATGAGCCTTGGCGCAATAGTAAGGCCGCTCCCTTGTGACCTGGGGATCATGGTCCGAAACACTAAACAACATCTCCACATGCAGGGTGAGGCTGCCAACATCTGACCCTCCCCAAACCCCACAATAGCAGGAGCCTCATCAATTAGGCCATCCTTTTTAGACTTATTTGTTTAATAGTATGAAAACTCAACCAAATTCCCCTCATACATTTCATGTTCATCAACTTCTCTTCTAGATGAGGGGACAGCATTAGTAGTGTCATGCATTATCTTAGGATTTGGGGCGCTCCCATAACATTGTGCAGAACCTTAACCATGCCATTTTGTCTATAAGCATCATCTCCCAATCACAGTGCTTTGCACATCTTTGCGCATCCTTAGCTTTCTCAATTCTTAATCAAGCAAGAAACTAAATAACTAATATCAAAAGGTTTCATCTGAAAAACATTGGAACACATGAAATAACATTACAGTTTTATTTGTAACAATTACCAACATAGCTTATGTAGGTCATTGATCAAAATATTCAAAGCCATCCACAGGTTAAGTGTCCAAAAGGAATAAAATAATCATGTGTATCCAAATTGAAAATGTAAAATTAAGACAATCATAAAGGGGAAGCTCTTTGAGAATTAAGGGATGGCTATCTTGGTTATTTAAATTCTACAAACTTTTGAACCGCAATTTTATAGCTCATTGAAGCTTAAATTTCATGGTATATAAAGAGATAAACATGATGATAAAAAGAAAGATGCAAATATAAACATATCTACATATGAATTTGCAACATTGTACTTATATATGCCTGCACATGTACATATAGATACAAGTATGTGTTTACTTTGCTCGTGAAATAACATATTACACACAAGTGCTTGCAAACCACGCACACAATTGCATAAGCAAGCACAAATGCACATAACACATAGACATGTGCATATATGGAGAAGAGAGAGAAGGGACCACACAAGGTGCCCCACTAGTCCTGTGTATGCATTTGCAATTTTGTATTTACATATGCATGCACAAGTACATATAGATATGGCCATACAAGTTTTTATGTCCTTTGCCTATGAATAACATATTTCCCAAAAGTGCATCAGAGCAAGCATGCAGAAGCAAACACACAAGCACATATAAGCATATATGGAGAGGGAGGGGGGGAGAGAAAGAAATGGAATCCTCCCGGCAGAAGTGAACACTCAATGCTACCAATGCAAAAAAAAAAAAAAAAAAAAAAAAAAAAAAAGCAGGTTTGCACTGTTGATCATGACATTCATAAATAAATGTTTAGAAACAAAAATTCATGTGTATAGAGGTACCAATAGTACCGTGTATTAAAATGTGGGACATATAAAATTTTGGGACTTAAGCCCATCTGATGCAAAATTCAATCCAAGAGGGCTTATTGAGGGACTTAATAATATTCGTAATGATAGAGCAAAATTAAACGTTACTTGGGCCCAAATCTTGCTCTAGTTTGAGCTTTATTTGGCTTACCAATATTGCTTGCCTAGTTAAGGCCTAAGCTCCAGTGCTTGAATAAGCATGCTCATCTATCTACCGATCCATGGGGGGGGAGAGAGAGAGAGAGAGAGAGAGAGAGAGAGAGAGAGGAAGAGTCTGAAGAACTTAAGGACAAACTAGAAAAGTTAATTAATATTATAGACAGAAAAGATAAAAGAAATTAAAGTAGGCTGTTGTTCAAATGTCGTGATGAATATTCGAGTTCAAAAGAATATAGTGATAGTAAAATGTTAGCATTGTTAACTGAATTACAATTTATGCTAAGCACAATAAACTCTTTAAACAACCTTGAAAAAACATAAACAACAGTTCTAAACTATATATATATATCAGTTGCATAATAGACCAGATGTTAAATCTTTGTAAAAAGACTTAATGATTCAGAAATTTAAGATAAGTTATTTAGATTGGAGATACATATTATTACTCATAATCTACAAAAGAAAAGAGCTTAGAAACCAAAATTCATAGGTTTAGATGGATTATTACCAATACATCAAGTAGGTGCAAAAATAAATGGCTCTAATAGTATATAGGATGCTTTGCTATGATATAAGCATCAAAATCTATAAAATGTTAATATATACATTTTTTAGCATATATGGATCACGATAAGTGGAGTCTGCTTTCAAATAATATGTCCTATCATGTATTTCAGCACACTATCACAATTGGTACCACCTAGTTTTTCACCTACTTCAAACGTAGGTAAGAGACCAACAAAATCTATCAATTTTTGTTTCTTGGCATTTCCAGCAGTATGGATCATGATCAATGGTGTGAATTCCAATTCAGATGCTCCATTATCAATTCTGAATTATTAAATCTTTTACCATAAATTTAACATTTAGTTCATCCCAGCCAAGTCCCTAACTGAAATGGGTGATTTTCCCATCTATCCTAGAAAAATATGAAAAAAATACGATAAAGGTTCCCCTAACCAACAATCATACTTTTCTCTCAAAATAAAATAAATCTTCCTCCAACTGCCACCAACAACCGATCTACCTCGAGGCTGAGGGCACTATCAAGGAAGCATAGGCAATTAAGCGTAGAGTGCCAGATCCAATGACCAAAGTCCTCGATAAGCATCGGAGGTTAGAGAGAGGAAGAGGAGAAGGGATCAACGGAGAGAGGAGAAGAAGGAAAGAAATTTGAAAACGGGATAATAATTATTGACGCTTTTGGGCCATCAGTGATTAGGGCATGAAACTTGGCACAATGCGCATACTCATATGCACAAGTTCAAAACCCACTGTCAGCTAGACATGGGCATCGAGCCGTGCCTGGCCCGGCCCGGCCCGGCACGGCCGTAGGCCCGGGAATTGGCGGGCCGGGCCTAGCACGGTCCGTTGGCCCGTCAGGCCCGATTTTTTTTTTTAGCCTTAATGGGTCGTGCCTGGCCAGGCCGGCCTGTAATGGCTAAAACCGGATTTTTTTATTTTTTAAGGGTTAAAACGGCTAGTTTTCTTGTTTTTACCATTTTAACCCCTTCAACAGCCAAAAAAATGGCTAGATTGAGGGGTATTTTGGGGAAATAAAAATTTGGAACTTCTATAAATAGAGCCTTCCTCTTTCATTCTCACCACATCAATTCGTCAAACCAATTCTCTCTCTCTCTAATCTTCCTACTTCTATTTGTTCTCTCTTCTAGCAATTCTTCTCTCTTCCATTAAATATTTAGTACGTAGCAATTATAATTTAGCAATTCAAGAGTCATACAAGAGGAGGAAGTACCTCTCTTTTGGAGGTAGTAGTTCAAGGATAGCTCCACAAATCTAGCTCTCCGGCTCTCCAACTATCCGACCTCCGACGGCCCGGCCCTCCTCCAGCTCTCCAACTCTCCAGTCTCAGCTCCACCTCTTCTTCCTCTTTAGCTCTACAATTTAATTTTCTTTTGCTGGTTACTGGTTAGTTTTTATTTTTTTATATTAACTTAGTTTAGATGGTAAGTTATGATGATGAAAGTATGGCCGGCACCACTAGGCATGCCGGCATTTCTCTTCCTATTTCGAAGGAGGAAGAAACTCTTCCTGCTTCCTCTGAAGCCTCTTCTGGGGAAGCTAAATCCTCTTCGCATAAGAGAACTAGCACTGTATGGAATGATTTCGATAGAGTTTTGATAGATGAAGTCTATAAGGCAAAATATAAAAAATGTGCCAAATTATATAGTTGTGCCAGTACTGGAAGAACTGACCATTTGAAGAGACATCAAGAGTCTCATAGGATAAGTGATTCTCGTCTTCAAAGCACTCTTAATACACAAGGAGGTGCTCTTGTTGGAACTTTTGCCTATAATCATGAAAATCAAAGAAAGGCACTTGTAAAATGGATAGTTAGAGATGAATTACCCTTTAGCTTATGTAAATCTTTCAATTTTGAAGAATATGTTCAATTAGTTTTACAATCCGCTTATAGAAGAAACAGTAGACGTACATTTAGAATAGTAGCTATGATAAATTATTTAGCAATAAAGCATGATTTAATTGATACTCTTTCTGCTTTAAATGCAAAAGTATCATTAACTTCTGATATATGGACTGCATCTGTAGGTAGTATGTATTTTATTTCTGTTACTGCTCATTACATAGATAATGATTAACAATTAAATAAGCATTTCTTGCTTTTCATTCTTTTGATTATCTCCATTCTGGCCAACAAATTTCTAATGTTATTTATCAAACTGCAGCTGCATATGGTATTAGTAACAAAATTATGTCTGTTACATTTGATAATGCATCTAATAATAATGTAGCTATCCAATTATTGAAAGACTCTTTTCGTCCCATTGTTAATGAAAAATTATTTCATATTAATGTGTATGTCATATTTTGAATCTTTCTGTTCAAGCTGGAACAGGCATGGTTCAAGATATAATTGCAAAAATTAGGAATGCGGTATCTTTTATTCATGCTTCAAGAGCACGATTACAAGAATTTAAACAATTATGTTTAGACCATGTTAAACATTTTAAAAAATTTAAACTTGATGTAGTTATCCGTTAAAACTCTACATATATGATGATTCATGATGCATATCCATACAAAAATTTATTAAATGATCATGTATTAGGATTTATTTTGACTGAAAATGATTGAAAAAAAGAAAAAATTTTAGAAGATTTTTTACTTAGTTTTTATAATGCTACAAATACTTTTTCCGGTGTTTATTTTCCAACCTCTTGTGCATTTTTACAACAAGCATATATAATTTATGGTCAATTTGCACAATATAGATTTGATGATGTTTTAATGCCTATTATTTATGAAATGGAAAGAAAATAAAATCAGTATTGAGATATGGTATGTTCCATGCATAACTTAGCTGTTGTATTTGATCCACGGATCAAATTAAGTGGCGTACATATTTTACTTGATGAAATTAGTAGATATATGAATCATGATTCCGAAGAATCTAAAGCTGAGGTAACTCAGCTACTTCATGATATTTTTGCATTATATAATGAAAAGCTTCGTGGATCTAGACAGTCCACATCATCTTCATAATCAACTTCTAGTACCTCTCGTTCATTATCTGTTTTTTCATTTCTTGCACATAGAAAACATTCACATGCATCTTCTTCATCTTTAAGTAATGAATTAGAATTTTATTTACAAAATGATATATCTTCTGCATTAGATAAAAATCAAATAGAAAATCTTGATTTATTAGCCCGGTGGAAGAATGTAAAAAAATCAATATCCTATTATGTCTGCAATTGCACGTGATATTTTAGTTGTGTCGATGTCCACAATAGCATCGAAATCAGCTTTCGGTGCAGGTCAGTGCATTTTGGATGAAAAGAGTAGGATGACGGATGAGACAGTAGAGATGCTGCTCTACTTCAAAGATTGGCTGGATGCGGAGACGAGACTTTAAGATAAAGGAGGACATAATACTGGATCTGATGATGAGGATGACACAAATACAACAGATAATTAGTAAGATTTATTTTCAATTCTTAATTTTAAAAAATTATACATTTTTACTTTTTATTTGTTGAGGTGAGTCACCTCTATTTTCTTATCAGTTCTCTATCTTTGTATTTTGGAGGTTAGGCCTAGCCCCCTCCATCTTTTGTATAATTTTGATTTATATTAATAAACTGATAGGAGTCCACGCCAAACCCTCCACCATTACAAGATGGTTTTTATTTTTACAAAAAATTTCAATATCTTATATTTTTTTATTTATCCACCAACTTAATTTATTTTATAAAAATTATTTTTTAAAATAAAAATTTTAAAGAGGCTGTACGGTGCCTTGCCATGGCACAGCCCATATGGGCTGGCACGCAGGCTGTGCCGGGCCTGGGCCGCGAGCCACCAAACCCCAACCCAGCCCTCTATTTTGGGCAGTGCCATGGCACAGCCCGCTACAATGCTAAGCGGGCCGTGACCGACCCGGCCCGGTGCCCACCTCTACTATCAGCATAAAAATTTTCCTCAAAATAATATTATAAAAAAATCAAAAAATATTTTAAAAATCAAAAAAAAGGTATTAAATTTTTTCTTCAAAATAATTTTATTTTAAAAATCAGAAATATAAAAAAGAATAGGTATTACATATATACATATATAACATTATACATTCTCAAAACTAATATTATATAAAAATCCAAAAAACTTGCTCATCCAGCTTCTCTCTCACGGTAATATTTTCAAACTCAGAAGAATAGGTCACCATGTTAATTATCCAAAGTAACAATTTAAGAAAATTAAGCAATAATAAAACAAATGTGTATGCACACTTAAGCTTATTTTGTTATATAATATGACAGTCTTGCTTCCTTCATTGCCGCTCATGGGGCAGTGGCACCTAAGCAATAATTTGTAATTTCAACAACAGACTACTAAAAGTCTAAAAGTAAAAGTAACTGGCCATGCAACCAAGCTTTGTGCTATAAAAATTACCATTTTTCCATCAAAACAAATCATTTTTGCCCTATCAAGGGTTTGTGCAATATTAATTATAAGAAATCATTATGCTAATCAAGAAAGGATCTTTGATAACATAGAATGCCACAAGAAATTGTAGTGTCAATTTTAGATAAATGAACAAGATAGAAATGATCCAGAAAGTGTCAGAATATCCAATCAACAAGTTTCAGCACATGATGGACCAATATAAGCAGATCTCCTTAACTTATACAAAAAATTGCTCTCATGAAATCTGACAGTAGCAAGTCTTGATACAACCAAGTTAGCATTGATCTAATGGGACACAAAAATATTAGCTGGCATCATTTGATCAACTGAGAAATACTAACAAGCAGCATTCAGATAATTATATCCATTTATATGGCTTATAGTACAATAAATGGGGTAATTTTATCTTAAATATATTACTTCTAAAGTTCAGATATTTTTAAAAAAATAAAATAATAAAATTTCATAGTTAAATTAAGAAAAAATACTAATATTTTATTAAAAAAAATCCCGAGCAAGTACTAGGATGCTTGACTGAGATGGCCACTAGGATGGGGTGGGCCGTGAGGCATCCTGCTATACAGGGAAATTGGGAGACCACCGCTCCCTCGAGATTTAAAACCTTGCCTCCTACTATAAGATTTTTCTAGAGAATGCTTCCCCATACCCACCTGCAAATCCACTCATGCACCAAATCACACTTCAGGCGACTAGGGTCGTGATGCCAAAATTCAAACCTAGAATGTGTAAACACACTTCACCTCCATTCATGTAAAATATTAAGGTTAGGGCTCTCAATAATTGGACTGGCCTAATTTCATCATATTTTTAAATTGAAATTCACTTGGATATTAAAATTATTTTAAGAATTGTGCTGATAACAACCTACAGATTGCAAACATCTTTGCAGCATTGATGTTTAACTGCACTCAAACATGTCCAAAGTGTGTGCATAACCATGAACAAAGCTTTTAGTAATTTAGAAACAAGATTGCACCTGTAAATGATACAACTGTTAGTTAAAAATTGCATTTTATCAGAGAAAATTTGACACAGTATATAAGGTAAAATAAATTAGGAAGAAGATGGGCACATATTGAGATAACATTTGGATAAACAAACATGGAAAAGTATTGCTAAATATGCCATCTAACAAACATAAGGTGAACATATCATTCACATCCTTTTCAGAAATCCTGGTGTTTTAATGACAATACAATAGAAGCTTACCTGATTGTGAATGGCAAGATCACCACAAGTTGTATGCCCTAGAATTTTCTAATTTTGTCGTGAGGCCTTTGTACTTCATATATTTAAAGTAGTTATATTTAACTAACCAGACTAATGCAAGGCAAGAAGAGTAAAAATAGGAAACCCATAAACACACAAAAATTGAGTATAATGAGGATAATGCTAAATCATATCTTCCATATGATTAAAATTTTCCACTATTAGTAATATTTGTAGAGCAATTCTACTAGCTTATACAGTTTGATTATGCAATTTAATTTTATTAATTAGTTCAAATTGTTTCATCATGACTTGAGTTCCAAAGCAATAAAATTGTTAAAGAGAAATTTCACAATTTTATCATTGAGTTGTTCGATGAGAAGATTTGGTTTTTACACCATTCTTCAAAAGTATCAAAATTCCCAAATAATTTTCAATGATTTGCAATGTACAATAGAAGCATTTCAAGTACCCGTGTTAAACAACTTAAAATATAAATGAAACGATAGGAAATTAGTGTCTTGTTATGAGTATATGTATCTTTGTAATTCCTGCAATGCACCCTAGATCAGAAATTTGTGCAAAAGTGCTTAAAGCATTTATGTTCTTGTATAACGAGCTATCATATGGTATTACCTTATTCAATAAGAAAGACAATTATTGCTAGATCACAAGTTGACCATATTGTTAAAAGGAAATTATTTATTAGGCATGGCATCACCATAAGAACAAAGCAAACAAATAGGAGACTTACTACTATCACCATAAAGATTACATTTCCTATGATTATTTAAATTGCATAACCACATAACAAGGTGTGGTTGCTAAAGGGAAATGAGAGGAACCTAACATTGGTATTGATTTTTAATCATTTCAACCCACTAAGTTTGGCATTGGATAGGATTAGCTATCTTAAATTTGAGGCCCATTCCAATACCACACCTAAAAATACTGTCAACCTGTATGCAGCACGTGTTTCTTCTGAACAATAAGAAGATGACATCTTAATATGTCTTTCCTTCGCAACGTAAGACTTGATCCACAAAAAGAAGAAAAAGGAAATGTAATACAAAGGATGATAAGTGCATCCTAAAATGTTGAGACAGTAATGTGGCAAGACCAATTATACATCTTTTGGTTTGATCTCATTTTCATTTCAGAAAAATTGTCCTCACATTGCTGAGTAATGATCAGGCCTAGAAAAAATTTTACACATTCTAGTAATGATTACTTGATCACAAGTCGAACTATAGAAGTCATTAACATAGTGATCATCAGTATGTAGGAACTGAATGACATGTTGCTATAAAAGTTGGATGTCAACAAGCGCTATGTTCATCAATCATGCTAGAAATGACAGGCAAGACAATGTGGAGAATACAGGAAGGTGCACTAACAAAAATACAAATATTCTCGGTGAAGGTCAAATAAATGGAAAGATGTCATGTATGTGAAGAATACAGGCAAGACAATGTGGAGAATACAGGGAGGTGCACTAATAAAAATACAAATATTCTCGGTGAAGGTGAAATAAATGGACAGATGTCATATATCTCTCCACCAAATTCAAAGCGAGAGACATAACACCAAATTAACAAGTTTCAACATTTGAAGCAAGAAAACAATAACTATTACAGAATAAAAGAAGCCAAAGGCATGTGGCACAATAAAGCTAACTGACAATGCCATCCAGCCATAAGTTTGGCATAATTATAAGAAAAACAAGCACCATTTTACAACAAAGGAAGTGAGTAAGGTAAACAAAGACATGTCACCAAGGTAAGTTCTTAGTATAAGGGCTGTCAAACATGAATAATGATGCCCAAACACAGAACACAGACTTCTTCAAAGTATTGTCGAACAACCCAGAGAAATGGTAACATTGAAAATAAGACAAGCTTGAAAAGCCAAAACAAATCCAAGTGCTGCAGAATAGTACCTGAGGATCAACCATCCACCCATGGTACAGACCAATATCAAGGAGATCAAATATAGTGCATTCCCGCGTAAATTCAAAGTCATTTATCCTACATAATTAAGCAACAATACTGGGATTCAGTATAGGACATCTGTACAAAAAGAGCAGCTTTATAAGCTGATGATGACAGCAGCTAAGAGTCTAATTGATACTCACTTCCTGAAATGCACATTGACATCAATCCCCGTAGCAAGATGAGGCAGCAGATCAATCGCATCTGCTATGTTCTGTTGCTGATTGCTAACACACCCGTCATCCTTGTCCTGCATGCAGCAAAAGGAAAGAGTCAGCGCACAAAGGCACAACTTTGAATGCCATTCGACAACTTATCCATCTCCACCAAATCCACCTACGGGAACCTGAACGTTACTGTTAGAATCAATCAGCCTTTCTGCGACAAGAGAGAGCAGCTTCTGCAACGACACCTCTGACGCATCCAAACTCAGATTAAGGTTATTTCTCAGCAGGAGAACATTACCTAAAAAACATAAATTCAAGAAAAACATCACCGGACGGCCAAACTATATCCAAATTAGATCAATCTACGAAAGCTTTTCATCGTAATCCCTCCAAATAGAAAAGATCAAACAGGACAAGAAAGACAGCCACATTCCAGCATCCAAGAAAGCAAATGAATAGAGGGAAAAAAAGGAAAGGGCTCACAGATGGCGAGGAGAGGGCAGGGCCCGTTGTCATTCTGGAGAATGATTGGGATGGAGCGGCCGAGGAACTGGATGACCTTCGTCTTGTAGACCACCTCCAGTTCCGCCTCCGCCTCCTTCCTCTGCTCCTCCGTCGACATGACCGACCTCCGATCGCCGCCCAAATATCTCTCTCCCTCCCCTCTCCCTTCAGAGAAATCCAACCCGTGGAACCGCCTTAGAGCAAGAAAGAGAGGGAGCGACAGAAAAAAATAGATGGAAGAGCTCTGAGTTGACGGCGAAATACCCAAGCCTTTGGCCCCTTGTGGCTTATTTTGGGCCTTCATTTTTTTTCCTTTTCGCAATCGCGCGCAGGCAATTTTACCGAAATAATATTTTAATAAAAAATAAATTATCAAATTAATGATATTTCTAAAATATTTATAAAAATACAATAAAAAAACCATCCCTGGGATACTCAATGAGCCACTCCATATATAAACCCAAGACCAAGCATAAATGCTGAAGGAAACTGAGGCTTGTTTGGAATTGCTGTTGGCAGCGGAGCTTTTAGATCTTTTAAAAGTAAAAATTTTAAGAAATAGAGCTTTTGAAAATAAAATTTTTACAAAAACTGTTTACTGTTCGGTAACAAAATGTTTTGAAACTTTAACATATATTTAGCAATTCAAATAAAAAAATACTTTTGATATGATAAAATGATAATAAAAGATATTACATAATATAGTATAACAAAAAATAATATTATATATTATTATATATTAAAATATTATTATATTATTTAATATTATTATCATATAATATAATATAATTATATTATATTATATTATTATAATTTATAATATAATATAATATATTTGTTATAATCTAATCTAATAATAGATTATAATATATAATATTATAATATTATAATATTATATTATATTATATTATACTATATAAATATATAACATAATTTATTATACTATTATTATATTACAAAAATATAATTTGATATAATAATAACTAATAATATAATAATATTATTATATTATATTAATATAATATGATATGATATATTATAATTTATTATTATATTAGATTATAATCTATTATATTATATAACATTATATATTACATCATAATTATAATAATATTATATTATAGTTACAATATTACATTATAATTATAATTATATAATATGTTATATTATATTATATTACAATATTGTATTACAATATATGATAATAATATTATACAATAAAATAATATTTTAAAATATAATAATATTTAAGTTATAAACATAATATAATCTATTAGAATATTATTATAATAATATATATAATATAATATGATATGATATAATATTATGATATAATACTAATATTATTATATTAAATAAAATAATACTTTAAAATATAATAATATTGAAGTTATAAACATAATATAATTTATTATAATATTATTATACTATAATAATATAATATAATATTATAATAGTATAATATAATATTATAATTATGATGTAATATATAATGTTAAATAATATGATGGATTATAATCTAATCTACTAATAAATTATAATATAACACATTATATTATATTATTATAATATAACAATATTATTATATTATTAGTTATTGTTATATCAAATTATATGTTTATAATATAATAATATTATAATAGATTATATTATATATTTTTAATATATGATAATATTAATTTATTATTATATTATATTATATAGTATAATGATGTAATATGATATGATAAATGATAGTGGGCATTTTAGTCATTAAAAAAATTTATTTAAATCAAAATAGCTTTTTGACATTAACTAGAAAGCATTTTTGGAGAAAGTTTCAAAATGAATTTTTTTTCAAATAGATCTTTTCAGTTTTCTGGCAAAATCAAAATAGCTTTTTATTTTTTTATCAAACATCACTATATCATCTAAAAATACTTTTAAAAGATCAGAAAGTACTTTCTGACACTCCAAAAGCTCAACCAAATAGAACCTAAGTTATGAGACATCCTACCATAAGACGGCTCTCTAAATCATCCTATTTAAGCCTAAGCCTGAGATGCGCACTCCTCAGCGGTATCGTATCTTCTCTATATAAAATTATCAAAAATCAATTACAAAATTATTCTAATCAAACATAATATAAACAAATCGCATACATATATAATTAAGATATACTTATCCAAATATCCTTCCATACCTGGTCTTTAACACTAGCATCCATCAATCGCCAATCTACGGGAAATACGGAAATGATGTTGGACTACCTCACAAGCACTCTAAAAAAGAAATATATCTCTCACACAGTCTCTCCTACTAGCTTTTCCTCATGATCATACTCTATCATAACCTGATACTGACGGTTCCATACATACGGCATGCATATGAGACCACAAAATATCCTACTGGATGATGCACCTGTAATTAAAATACATTATGAATATATAAAAATATATAATAACTATATAAAAAATAATTAATTAATTAATACAATGAAAACCTACTTTCATTGGAATCGTGCGGCGTGGATGCCTATGGAGCTAAATTGGTGGGTGGAGTATGTGTCGGAGATGCATAGGTTGGCGACATGGCTGCCGATGGAGGCTTAGATGTGCTGGTGGAAGAAATATGTGCTAGCAAAGCTAAAGCCGATGTGGAGATGGATGAAATATGCATCAGTAGTGGCTCAGATGCAGAACTTATGTAGTTTGCCAAGGGATGAGGGTGAAAGCTAGATGGCATTTCGGTACCATCATAACCTATAACGTTAATGAATATTAAAAAATATAACATATTGAATAATAATATTAGTAAAGCATCAATAAATAAATATCAATATTTATACCAATGCATTATAAACAAATATTTGAAGAAACAAAATTACATTGAATATTATTTTTAGATATACAATTAATGCATCATATCATCAACTAATAGGTAAAGATAGATCATATCCCATTCAAAAATTATATTAATTATGTAAGTTCTATTGGTGTAAAAATTCATGAGGATGTCGAAGATGGCTGGAGTGGAAAAGATGAGGTCGTCGATAGGACCTGCAAAATAAAATCCAAATTAGAGGTGGATGGCTCTAGCAGGATCCTTTGATGCCCAAGTTAATTTTTTGATCAATTAAAATGGAATGCTCGGAAAAATAAAGAAGCAAAGTAATGGAAAGAAGAAGAGAGCCTAGAAAAAATATATCTAGAGAATCATTTTATAGATGGAGTGCATAATAAATTGATAGCGACAGTCATAACCATCGGATAGTGGACCGCTCAGACCATATGAAGTTTGTTATGGAGGGTGGTGTTTATTATCATGACTTATCAGTCGAGAGTGGTGTCTATTGTCGTAACTTGTCAGTCGAGAGTGATGTCTGTTATCATGACATGCCAGTATGTTGGGGGTTAATAGTCAAAGTTTGGATGGGATAGGCGCCGACGGCGAAGAGCTTCAAGTCGCAACAGCACCAGAGAAGTTCGAGCTCTTTTGGGGTCATCTACATGTATATTGGATCGCATTGAATTGGTAGCTGAATTCATGTAGACGATGAGGTCCTTTTGGACAATTAGGAGGAGATTGATCGAAGGAAACTCGCTTGGTGACTAAGCGGGTTTGTCAGGATGGAGTTTATCCAAAAGAGGTGCAACTGAAGGAGTTCATCCAGAAGGAGCTCGTTCAGAAGAAGCGCGACTGGCGGAGTTTATCAGAAAAAAGTTCGTTCAGAAAGAGCACGACTAGCGGAGTTCGTCTGAAAGAAGTTTATTTGAAATGAGTGCGACTGGTGGAGTTTGTTTGAAAGAAGTTCGTCCGAAAGGAGCTCATTCGGAAGGAACGCAACTAAAGAAATTTGTCTGGAAGGAGTTTGTCTAGAAGAAGCTCATCCAGAAGGAGCGCGTCTGAAGGAGTTTGTCTGGGTCCTAACTCTGCTATTCATTTTAGGAGGTTCCGTAGCATGAACTCATCACTGAGGAGATCGATGAATCCCAATAGGAAGGAGGTCGACGATCGAGGACTTTAGGCAAAAACTTCGATGAGATCATTTTATCCCAAACACTTGTCTCCCTACTCTCAAGTTTGAATTTCTAATAAAGAGAGTACGAAAAAATTATTGCAGTTGAAGTTTTTTTTGACAGTTTCTCATCTTGGAAAATAAAACTTTTTTGTCTTCTTTTAAATTAGCACCATGATTTGATATCGAATGAACTAGACGGATGGAGTCCCTTGAAAACTCATTTGACGTGGAGCTCCATGTATGGCACAGTTATTGCTTCGTCAGGTGGCAAGTGCGAGTGGGACACGTGGAGGGTTGGGATTGACTGAAAAAGTTTTGCAATCATAACTTCCTCTAGGACTCTGATTTTCTATTTAAACTCCCCCTCCTTCACCTATAGTTTCTCGCTTTTGCTTGGGCTTCTACTTCTTCTCCTTCCTCTAATTCTCACCATCTCCGAATGTCCTGTTCTTGTCGCTTCTACGATTCCTTCGACCATCGGCATCTTCCTCGACCCTCTTTCATCCTTTCGGTCTTCTTTCCATATTTTTCTAGGTCAATCTTTCATCCCTGTCCTCTTGACTTTTAGTTTTCTTGCATTTTTCAGGCTTCTTCAAGTTTTCCTTGATGGACATTGCTGTCCTTAGTTTTTGAGCTTCCACCATCCCTCTTTCTGAATTCTTTTTTAGAAATTTTATTTGATTTAGCTTGATTTAGATGTCGTTTGAGGTTTTCTGGTCTAATAGTTCTAGGAGTTTGGTTGATCCAAACCCCAATAACCCCGAGGTTAGAATGAGAATCGGGCCCAGGGCAGCACCTCAGTCGGACTTTAAACCAGAGTCCATTCCCTATTCTTTGACCGTCGAGGATCTGTCACTAGTTAGGATCCAATATGAGGTGTCTATCGAGTACGAGCTGGAACTTCCTGGTTCGAGTGGTCGGGCTTGCGCTCCTCCTCCAGGTCGGTTCTGCTTGTATCTGGAAGTCTTTCGTGCTGGGTTAAGGCTTTTCCTTCCTGACTTTGTTGTAATCTCTTTTTGCTTTTTAAATATCTCTCTGCCTTTGGTAGTTTCGAACTCCTTTATATTTATTATAGGATTCCTTGCACTCTATATATCCACCGGGGTCTAGCCCACTACTTATCTTTTCCGAACCTTCTTCACCTTCAAGTGTCATCCTACTACCAATGACTGATGGTATGTTTTTCCTCAGTCCGACAAGAAGAAATTGCTTAAGGGTGCCCCCTCCTCCATCCATAATTAAAAAAAAAAGTTTATCTTTGTTTCATGTCCGACTCTGCACTTAAGACTCTCATCTTGGGGATATCTAAGGAACTCCATCTGCTGAGCCCCAGGACTAGAGAAAGCAGACCAAGAATCGATAACCATAATCAAAGGTTACCAAACTTCTTTGATATTCAAGCTAATAAAAGAATAAATCCCGTTCAACCTCGGCTTTAGTTCTTAAAATCTAGCAGGTACACGATCGAAGTCGGTGGGTCATCTTCTTTTTCTTCTTTTCCTTCCTTCTTTTCTAACCATGCTTTTTTTCTTTATGGCAGAGATGGACGCTAAGGCCGTTGAAATGCTTTCAAAGGGGCTCCAGCCTTGCAAAAGAAAAGGTGTTGCATCCGATGAGCTACTTCCAAGAAAACCAGGGTGAACATTCTCAGCTCTATCGCACCTGTCGATGTTGCCACTACCACCGAGGTTGCTGTCATCATCAAGGTTGTCCCCATGGTCAGGGTCGGTGCCATTGCCTAGAGCTCCATGCCTCCATCATCCAGGAGTCCTCCAGTCGAGGACCTAGCCCCGCAACCTCCCACTAGAAGGGAAGAGGGGGAGAGGAAGAAGGATAAAAAGGTTATCGTGAAGGTGCATCACAAAGCACGCCCTGATGGGTCCAATGACGATGGCGATAGTCCAAAAGAAGACTCCTTCAGTGATCTAAACCTCATTCGAGATCTAACTGACAAATTTATCCTGCCCGAGGTGATAGACCAGATGGCCAACCTCGACCATATGCAGCTCATTTAGGATTTCCTCGGGACTTTCCTCAAGATAGTCATCCTATCAATTTTTTTTTTGTAATCGATCTTGCAGACCCTTACCTCGTAATCAACTTTATCTTTAATGAAGTCATACTTTCTTTAATCATTCTTTTATTCTACTTAGATTCAATGTTCATTCACCTCTTCATTTCCTTCATTTTCCTCTTGTCTCACATAACCATTGGTCTTTATTATCCGTGTCAGAATGAGGTTCTCCTTCTATCTCTAACAAAGATATAGGGGCATAAAAAGATCGTTGAAAGAATCTCTTCCCTCCTCCTATCTTAAATAATCGGAGATCTTCATCACCAGTATCAGGATGAGGTCTTTCTCCTATTTTTGATACAGTTGATCTTTCTTATTCTCCTATTAGGATGAGATTCTCCTCCTATTCCTGATGGGGTTGGCTTTTTTTTGTTAAGATAAGGTCCTCCTCCTATTCCTAACAAAGGTATAGGGACACAAAGGGCCGTTGAAAGGACCTCTCCCCGCCTCCTATCTTAAATAATCGAAGATCTTCATCATCTATGTCAGGACGAGATCTTTCTCCTATTCTTGACATGGTTTATCTTTTTTATCCTCCTGTCAGGATGAGGTTTTCCTTTTATTCCTGATGGGATTGATCTTTCTTTGTTAAGATAAGATCCTTCTCCTGTCCCTAATAAAGATATAGAGGCACAGAAGGGCCATTGATATGACCTCTCCCCTTCTCCTATCTAAAATAATTGAAGGTCTTCATCATCTATGTCAGGATGAGGTCTTCCTCCTATTTCTGATACGGTTAGCCTCTTTTGTCCTCTTGTTAGGATGAGATTCTCCTCCTGTTCCTAACGGGGTTGGCCTTCTTTTGTTAGAACGAGGTCCTCCTCTTGTTTCTAACAAAGATATAGGAGTACAAAAGGATCGTTGAAAGGATCTCTCCCCTCATTCTATCTTAAATAATCGGAGGTCTTCTGCTTTATTTATTGACGAAGTTCGATCGAATCATTTTCTATCATCACATGATTTTGTGCCAAGAAACAAAAATATCGAAATAAAAGGATTTTATTGGAGTTAAATTACTGGTAGTACATTCATAGATTTTTTGAATTTTAAGGCTATTGAAGCATAGATATCCTGAGATCCTTTAGATAATATATTTCTAGTCAGACGATTTTCACCACCTCATAAAGATCTTTCCAATTTGGGATGAGCTTTTCCTAATTTTGAGGCTATGAATTATCTGCTCGCTGAAGTACGAGATCCTCTATTCTGAAGGTTTTGCTTCTAACCCTCGAATTGTAATAGCGGGCTATCCTTTGCCTGTAAGCTGCCATTCGAATCTGGGCCTTCTTCCTCTTTTCTTCTAGTAGATCAAGGTTAATCCTGAGGTCCTGCGAATTATCTTATTCATTGAAGGCACCTACTCGTACCGAGGAGAGTTCAAGTTCGACTGGGATAACTGCCTCGATCCTGAAAGACAATGCAAAGGATGTTTCTTTAGTGGATAATCTTTGAGTAGTTCGGTAAGCTCAGAGCACATGATAAAGTTCATCCACCTAGGTTCCCTTTTCTCTTTCAAGACTAGCCTTTATCTCTCGAAGCAAAATTCTACTAGTCACTTCTACCTAACCATTCGCTTATGGATGAGCCACTGATGTGAAGTGGTGAGATATATTCAGACCTTCACAGAACTTAGCAAACTTCGCACCTGCAAACTGATGCCCATTATTAGTGATCAACATTCGAGGTGGACCAAACCTACAAACAATCAACTTCTAGACGAAATCCTATACTTTAGCTTCAGTAATTTTTGCTAGAGATTCGGCCTCGATCCACTTAGTAAAGTAATCCACTGCCACTAGAAGAAACTTTCGCTACCTAAATGCTATGGAGAAAGGTTCGAGTATGTCCATTCCCCACCATGCAAATGGCTAGGAGGCACTTAATGGTATGAGCTACGAAGCTGGCTATTTGCATTTTTTTGATACTTATCTCACTTTTTCACATAATCTACCACATCTTGATACATTGTCAGCCAATAGAATTCCTGATGGAGCAACTTGTATGATGGAGATTTCACTCCCAGATGATATTTGCAAATCTCCTCATGAACTTTTCTTAAGACATAGTTGGCTTCTGAAGGTCGAAGATACTTGAGGAGTGGTAATGAGTATGATCTCTTATACAACCTATTTTCATACAAAATGTAGCAGAATGTTTGATTTCTTAACTTCCGAGCTTCTTTGTGATCTCTGGAAAGAGTTTCTTTCCTCAGATATGCTACCAATGGGTCGATTAAGCTGGGCTTATGATCGATTTTCATTATCGTCTGAGGCTCTTCCAAACTTGGGCGTTGCAGGACTACAAAAAAGAACTTCTTTTGGTAGCTCGTTTGGGGCTAAGGTGGCTAGCTTAGAGAAGAGGTCGGCTTTGGTATTCTCCATCTTAGGGATCTACTGAATGTCAAAGTTGTCAAAGGTCGAACTTAAGCTCTGCACCTTCTTCATTTACTTTTTCATACTTTTCTCCCCGGCTTCAAAGGAGTTATTAACTTGTCTTACCACCAACTGTAAGTCATTGTAGGCCTTCAAATGTTGCACTTCCAGCTCCTTAGCTATTCTTAGTTCTACAAGTAGGGCTTCATACTCCGTCCCATTATTAGTAGCAGGAAAGTTAAAGTGCAACGCATACTCTGCCACAACTTTCTTCGGATTAATGAGAATTAAGCCCGCACTTACTTCGGAAGTATTGGATGAACCATCCACATAAAGTACCCAGAAGTTTTCAGGAAGATCGACCTTCTCTTCTCGGGAGCTAGGGATAAAGGCTTCTTGATGCTTTGGTTTGATCTCCTCTGGAATAGTGCACTCTACTATGAAATCAGCCAGTATTTGGACTTCAATGGACGGTCGAGATTGAAAGTGGATGTCGAATTCAGTCAACTCAATTGCCCACTCTCTACCAGAAGTATCGGGTCAGTGAAGAACCACCTTGATGGGTTGATCGATGAGGAGAGTGACGGTGTGCCCCTAGAAGCAAGATTGGAGCTTCCTAGCTGTAACCAACAAAGCATAAGTTAGTTTTTCTAATTTGATATACCTTATCTCCATATCCCTCAAGACTCTGCTTATGTAATAGATTGACTTTTGAATTTTTGTTTCTTCTTTGATCAGTACGGCTCTAATAGCTACAGGAGATTGACGAGATACAGGAATAATTCTTCCTCGGGTTTAGATTTGGCAAGCAGTGGGGGTGAGCTGAGATAGCTTTTCAATTCTTCAAGAGCCCACTAGCAATCGAGAGTCCAACTAAAGTTCTTTGATCGCTTAAGTACCTGGAAGAATGGCAAGCAGCATTCTGCCGATCTTGACATGAAGTGATTCAGAGCTGCCACCTTGCCTGTGAGGCATTAGACTTCCTTTATTATTTTTAAGACAGTCATTTTTCGGATGGCTCTAATCTTCTCTGGGTTACCCTCAATGCCATGACTTTACACCATAAATCTTAAGAACTTCCTTGATGTTACTCTAAAAGTGTATTTCACAGGATTCAGCTTCATGTCATGCTTTTGGAGGGTATTGAAGGTCTCCTCAAGGTCGGCGATGTGATTTGATGGAGATCGACTTTTGATCAGCATATCATCTACATAGATCTTCATGTTGCAGCCAATCTGCTCTTTAAAAATTTTATTCACCAAGCATTGGTATGTTGTACCTACATTTTTAAGTTCAAACGACATGATCCTGTAACAATAAAAACTACAGTCAGTAATAAAAGCAGTATTCTCCTCATCTTCTAGTGTCATCTGAATCTGATTATAATTGAAGAAGACATCCATGAAGATGAGGAGCTCGTGGTCTGAAGTCTCATTCACCAGCTGGTCGATCCTGGGCAGAGGATAGCTGTCTTTTGGGCAGGCTGCGTTCAAATTCGTGAAGTTTATGCACTTCCTTCACTTGCCATTAGTCTTTTTAATCGGGACAACATTCACAATCCAGTTTGGATAAAACACTTCTCGAATGAATCACACCTTGAGGAGTTTATCAACTTCATCCATTATCGCCTTCTGTCTTTTTGGTGTAAACTATGTTTCTTCTATTTACTGATCGTCGCTTAAGATTTATGCCCAAGCAGTGCTCCATGACTTCTACATCGATTTTAAGCATATCTGTAGGCACCTAAGCGAAGACATCAGAATTCTTTTGCAAGAAGATGACAAGCTGCTTTCTAACCTTTCCTTTTAGGCTCAAGCTGATCTTCATAGTATGTTCTTTATTTCCATCATTTAGAGGGATCTCCTCAAGGTCATCGATGAGTTCTTCTCTTTTTTCAGATAGATCATCACGAGCGTCAAGTCCGTCCATCGGATAAAGATCTATTTATCTCCCTCCTACAAGGCTATATTATAATAGCGCCGAGCTAGCACTTGATCTCCTCTGACCTCTCCAACTCCATGCCTGGTTGGAAACTTCATCTTCAGATAGTAAGTAAAAACTACAGTCCGAAATGCATTCAGTCCAGATCGGCCAAGAATTGCATTGTAGGCAGAAGGAGCTTTAACTACCAAGAAATCAACTTATGTTGTAGATTGCTTTGGATACCGATCGACTACCACAGGTAATGTTATTATCCCTTCCACCAGCACTGCATCACCTATGAATCCTACCAATGGAGAATTCATTAGGCCCATTCTATCATCAGCTATGGACATTTTGAAAAAAGCATCATAAAACAAAACATCAGTAGAGCTTTCATTATCAATTAAAATTCGGCGTACATCATAATCAGCAATATTCAAAGTAACTATAATTGCATCATTATGCAGAAGCTGAACTCTCTGAGCATCTTCTTCAGTGAAGGTGATGGGCTCCTCATTCCGTTGCCCCTTCGCCAACTCTATTGATTCACTGGCTTTCCTGCGCCGATGTCTTCCGATAATAGTGTTAATAACTCCAAAAGGGGGCCGATCTTCTTGGAGTTCATCCTACCGAGGTGGTTCAGGTTGTGGTGGGGCTTTCGAATGATCTTCTCTCCTCTTCAGTCGATGCCTAATGATTCGGTCTAACCGACCTCTCCTAATCAATACTTCAATCTCATCCTAAAGCTGGATACATTCTTCAGTATTATGACCATGGTCACGATGGTAAAGATAGTACTTATTGAGATTACGCTTGACTGGATGAGTCCGCATCTTTTCGAGCTCTGCCAGCTGCTCTCTTATCACCATCAGCACCTATGTCTTTGAGGCATTCAAGGAAGCTATTAAATCTTCTAAGAGGGGAGTTCCACCGAGTCCTCCAATTCGACTTTCCTATCGATGAGCTCAAGAAGGAGTTCGGATTCATCTATGCTCGGTAGGAGGAGTTCAGGAGCACGACCGAGCTTCATTCGACTTTCTTTTAGTTGCGGATCGGCTAGGTTCACCCATTTGCTACTCTCTTGCGGTCTCATCGTCCTTCAATTTAAATGCTTCTTCCGTTCGGGTATAACCTTCAGTCTAGACCAGCATATCAACAAAATTCATGAGGACTTCCTCTTTAGAAAAGATAGAAGATCATTTTTCTGAAGGTCGTCCTTTAGTGCGGCCATAGCTATAGATTGGTTCAGGTTTCAGACCTTTAATACATCAGCATTAAAATGGCTGACGTAAGCTCGGATTGACTCCTCCTCCTATTTTATATTAACGAGGGAATCTGAATCTCATCTTGGATGTCGGCTGCTTATAAAATAAGCCACAAACTGATGGCTTATTTAATCAAAAAAGAAGATTATATTCGAATTAAGGCTCGAGTATCAATTTCTTACTGCTTTCTTTAAGATAGATGGAAAAGCTCAGCACAGGATGGCCTTCGATGCACCATAAAGTAGCATCATCATCCGAAAGGCCTCTAGATGATCAATCGGATCAGAAGTTCCATCATAGATCTCAAATTAGGAGAGTTTGAAGTTCGGCGGAATATGTTCTTGCATGATTTTGATCGAAAAAGAAGGATCAATGTAGATATCATCATGGTGAGATAGGATGGCATGGTGAAGCTCCTCAATCCACCAATTTATGACTTGAAGCTTCTAGTCGAGAGTATCATCTCAATTGTGGATCTTTGAAGGTCGCCAATTATAGATAGAAAAAGTCTTCTCCAGAAAAGAATCATGATCGGAACAGGGGCTCCTTGCTCTCTACTTCTCCTTTTCGAAGATGATGGGTCTGTTGACCTAGGTTACCCTTTACGGTGCTGGCTCCTGAAGCTTTGGCTGGGGATTTTTCGATCGAGCCATTATCAGAGGCTACTGTATAGCCTATACCATCTCGGTAAGGCTTCAAATCCACTGCATTAGTAGGTTGAACTGCTCCAGATCCACCATGGTCATCGATGGAGAATGTTGGGGAGCGGATGATGGAGCCAGAATGAACGAAACTGGCTCAGATATGATGATAGAAGCAGTAAATCATCGAGTGGTCGTCTTTTTTGGAGGCATTATCTGAAGCAAGAAGAGATCAAATAGAAGTAGATTCGAGAAATTAAAAGAGAAAGGAAGGTAAATAAAATCGACTGGGCACTTCTTTTAGAACAAGGGCTCAGAGTCCCTTTTTCTAGTGCCAATCCTATTGGTACGAAAATCTATGAGGATGTCGGAGATGGTTGGAGTAGAAAAAATAAGACCACCGATAGGACTTGTAAAATAAAGTCCAAATCGAAGGTGGGTAGCTCCGATAGGATTCTCCGATGTCCAAGTTAATTTTTCGACCAATTGGAATTGAGTGCTTAGAAAAATAAAGAAGTGAAGTAATAAAAAGGAGAAGAGAGCCTAAGAAAAATGTATCTAGAGGATTCTTTTTATAGACGGAGTGTGTAACAAACTGATAGCGACAGCCATAACCATCGGATAGTGGGCCGCTTAGGCCACGTGGAGTTTGTTACGGAGGATGGTGTTCATTATTGTAACTTGCCAACCAAGAGTGGTGTCTGTTGTCATGATTTGCCAGTCGAAAGTGGTGTCTGTTATCGTGACGTGCCAGTATGTTGGAGGTTAATAGTCGAAGTTTGGATGGGATAGGCACAGACGGCGAAGAGCTTTAAGTCACAATAACTCCAAAGAAGTTTGGAATCTTTTGGGATCGTCTGCATGTATGTTGGATTGCATTGAGTTGGTAGCTGAATTTATGTAGATAACGAGGTTCTTACGGACGACTAGGAGGAGGTCAATCGAAGGAAGCTCGCCTTGCGACTGAGCGGAGTTCGTCAGGATAGAGTTCATCCTGAGGAAGTTTGTTCAGAAGGAGCATGACTGAAGGAATTTGTCTGGAAGAAGCATGTCCGGAAGGAGCGCGACTGATGGAGTTCGTCCGGAAGGAGCTTGTCCAGAAGGAGTGCGACTGGCGGAGTTTGTCTGAAAGGAGTTCGTCCGAAAGAAGCTCGTCTGGAAGGAGTGCGAGTAGTGGAGTTCATCTAGAAGGGGCTCATCTGGAAGGAGAGCAACTAAAGAAGTTCATCCGGAAGGAGCTCGTTCGGAAGGAGCGCATCTGAAGGAGTTCATCTGGGCCCTAACTCTGCTATTCATTTCAGAAGATTCCGTAGCATGAACTCGTTGCTGAGGAGATCGACGAATCCCAATAGGAAGGAGGTCGACGATCAAGAACTTTGGGTAAGAACTTCGATGGGGCCCATTTTATCTCCAACAGGTCCATTATAGTAATCAAATAGTATACAATAAGGATTGAAAGAAATTTTGGTAGCATTTCTCTTTAGTTCTCCTTTGTAGGGAGAACAAAGAAAAAATGCTATCCAAAATTTTTTTTGAACCCTCAGCATATCGTTTGACTACTATAATTATCTATAGAATTATTTATAATTTTTAAACTATTCAAATTGAATAATTAATTGATCATTATATATAACTCTTCCATTCGTACAAAAATGTATAAATGTATGGATGCCATAGCTTATATACACTAATCAATAGACGGATCTATCATTATGCTATGCAACAAGCAAAAGCAACAGGGACTAAATAGTAACCTAGAAAATTTTATGCAATAAATTTTACAACATAAATTACATTAATTCTATAGCCAAGAACCCAGCGACACAACCCAGAACCATCCGGTATGGCCTAGAACTCATGGGCACGACCTAGAATCCATTGGGATGATCTAGAACTCGTGGACACGATCCAGAACCCAATGGCCCAGAATCCGCTAGTAAGGCATAGAATTCGATGGCCCAGAATTTGACGGTACGATCGACAGCTACTGGCATAATCCAAAATCCATCGGCATGGCTCAGAACTCATGGGCACAATCCAGAACCCACCAACATGGCCCAAAACCCATCGATAGGTGTTCTCTTTAAATATTATTATAAAATTATTATAAATATTATAATAAATATTATTATAAATATTTATAATATTATAAATAATTATAAATATTATAAATGATTATAAATATTATTATGAAATGAAATAAAAAAAATTCATACATCCGGCTGTGGGGAGGAAGGTCGTGCAAAGCTACGAGGGTTGTCCGCAGTGGCGCTAGAGGAAGGGGGTGGCGGTGGAGGGCAACGCCAAAAGTAGGGGGTGGCCAAAGGAGGCCGAGGTCAAGGGAGGCAAAGTGGGAGGCAGGGTAGGCTGGCAGCAATGCTACAAGGATGGGGACTGCCAAAGGGGGCCAAGGCCGAAGGAGGTGGGGCCGAGGGGGCCAGAGATAGCAGCAGCACTAAAGGGAGGGGGTAGTGGCGGGCAGGCCAGTAGTGGTGCTACAGGGAGGGGGACCAAAGGGGGTCGGGGTCGAGGGGGCAGGAGTTGGCAACGACACTAGAGGGAGGGGGCGGCAGCAAGCAAATCGACGATGGGGCGGGTAGGGCTCGAGTAGTAGAGAGGAGAGAGAGAGGGAATGAAATCGAGCGTGCGAAATTAAGAAGAGAGGATGCAGCTGGAAAAAAAATTTTAAACCTGTGGCAGCGATTTTTGAAACTACTGTCATAGCCCTATAGTAGCCGTTATCAACCACTGCTATAGATCTATAGCAGTAGTTTAAAAAATCGCTGCAACAAACATATAGTAGTGGTTACTTTCCAACCGCTGCTATAAAGCCTAAATATATTTTTTTCATATTTTCTTTGAATATGATATAATTTTAGAATATAAAGCCCATCTTCATCATTTATTATCTAAATAATTATTGTTAGAGTATCATGGCAAAAGACTGCCTTGATTCGATATCCTTAGCTATGTCGATCAAAAAAATTTGATATCGATAATCATGAACGATCGCATAATGATATTATAGATAGTGACTACCGATGAGTTCGAAAACTTACAACAATGATCTCGATGATGTTTGTAGCATACTATCAAAATTTTACTTCAATCGGACATCATTATCATGATCAATTTAGCATAGAATAATTTCGATCATTAAATAAAAAATGAGCGATCAAAAAACTAAACGACATCTGATTATAAGATAATTTTTTAGATAAATAATCTTTGCTACTACTTTAATCATTTGTATGATGGTGATCGTAAGATTCAAACCATGCGTATATAAACGATCCAAAACTATATATCTCTTAATACTTATTCTTAAGGTTCTTAAGTAATCATGCTTGTGCTTTTGTAAGATCTGCTTAATGTAAATGATTCATATAGGCACAGTTTGGATTTTATGATCACTACCGTATAAATAA
Organism: Cocos nucifera; assembly: GCA_006176705.1. Classification (NCBI taxonomy): domain Eukaryota; kingdom Viridiplantae; phylum Streptophyta; class Magnoliopsida; order Arecales; family Arecaceae; genus Cocos; species Cocos nucifera. The sequence goes on from QRFJ01000122.1 coordinate 636,028, forward strand.
TTAAAGCAGTAGCAAAGATCATTTATCCAAAAAATTATCTTATAATCGAACGTCGTGTGGCTTTTTGATTACTTATTTTTTATTTAATGGCCATAATTATCTCATGCTAAATTGATCATGATAACGATGTCTAATTGAAGTAAAATTTTGATAGTATAATATAAATATCATCGAGATCATCATTGTAAATTTTTGGATCTATTGGTGATCTTTATCTATCAGATAATTATGCAGTCATTCATAGTCGTCGAAATCAAATTTTATTGATTGACATAGCTAGGGCTATCAAATCGAGAAGATCTTTTATGATGATACTCTAATGATAATTATTTAGATAATAAATGATGAAGATGAACTTTAAATTTTAAAATTATATCATATTTAGAAAAGAATAAAAAAAATTATATGTATATAGCAGCAGTTGCAAATAATCACAGCAATAGATTAAACTTATTGCAATTATTATATATAACCGCTGTTATATGTCGAACCTATGATAATGATTAAATAATCACTATCATATGTCAAATCTATGGTAACGGTTACGCGTAACCATTGTCGTAGATTAAACCTATTGCAATGGTTATACATAACTGCTATCATTTGTCAAGCCTATGGAAGCGGTTAACCAACCGCTGCTATAGATCAAATTTATGGTAGTGATTATATATAACCATTGCAACAGATCAAATATATGGCAACGATGATGTAGAACCACTATCGTAGGTTTGACCTATTTATAACCGCTGCTATATATCACCTATGGTAGAGGTTATCAATAACCGTTACTATAGTTCAAACCTATTGCGGCGATTATGAATAATCACTGCCGTATACTCTATGGCAGTAGTTTTTGAACCGCAGCAGTAGTAAATACTATCATAGATCCTTTTTGTAGTAGTGCTCGGCTCCGGCAGCTCGAGCTTAAATTTGGAAGGAATCCTAAACTGGGTTTGCATTAAGCTTAAGTCATCTAAACCTAAAGAAGACCTAAATATACTGGATGCGAAGGTTGGGTCAACCTCACGATTGGTATCCGATTCCACCGAATTCTCCTCTGAAGAAGAGGAAAGATCTGAGGACCAATCTCTAGCAGAACTCCCAGAGTCAAACATCGAGAAGGTGCAAAAAGATCAAAAAGGCAAAACAAAATAGAAGATAAAGAGAAGAAAAAAGGAAAAATGAACAACATGAGAAAAGAGAGATTAGAGGACCAACTTATAGTTTTGTATAAGCGATAAAAAAGAGCAAGGAGGTGAGAAAGACCCTAACGATGATCAGAAGAGAGGGATGGGGTCTCGACGGTGATTGGAAGGCACAAAAACACCAAAAAAAGGGTGGCTGGTGGGAGCTCTCGCAAGTCAAACAGAGAGAAAAAGGAGAAAAGAAAAGGAGAGAATAGGAGGACTTAAAGATGTAGAGAGGAGACGATATTTATAAGCAAGACTTGGTAAGTATGGCTATATATCAAATCGCCATTGACCATTAATCTCCCACCATGTGGTGCCTCCCCATTGGTTCAAGCATTTTATCAATTGTCTCATTTCAAAAAGGTGCTCTAAAAACTAGGTTAGCCACCCTTCGAAATTGGAGCCCCCATGATTATCTTTTGGCACAACTTCTCATTTCCAGCGGAACTTGTAGATGTGTCATTTCAACTGAAAAGACACTACTATTGGTCTACGGTACTCTCAGTTCAATATACTCCCTTCATATGAGCCAACTTTAGTCCGAACTCGGGAGTAGGGGGCAAATATTGGAGATAAAATAGTTTATATTGAAGACCCCAAAACTCAGAAGCTTCATGTGGAGATTTTGTTAGATATATGTGCCCTAGAAGCCAGAATTAGCTAACAGTTGTAATATACTTCTAAGGGCAAAATTGTAATTTTGACTATTATCAATAAAATGGATTCTTATAAGGGCAAAATTATAATTTTGACTATTATCAATAAAATGGATTATTTTCTATCATATATGTGTATTTAGTGTCTGTAATACATCCTTTGAGTTAATGATGATGATAATTCATATTTTCAAGAGTTGAAAATTTAAGACATGAATAATCATTATTAACTCATAAAATGCTTCCGACCATAGGATCATCATGAGAATGGTGATTGATCTGGAAGGTTGGTGTACAATCGCTTCTCTTTAGTAGATGAGTCTTGAGTCTACGGTGTAGAGACACCAGAGCGAGAGTATAAGTACTGCTGATCTTCGAAAGGTGTTTGGAAGATCCTCCAAATCATATTCAGATCTGATTTTTGGAGATATAATAGAGAAGAAGAGAATCTCCAGATCTAGTTCGAATGGATATCGGTAGAGGTCAGGCACTTGCGTGGCTAGATCCAGAACTTTCTGTTGCTTACAGGATCATCAAACGGGTAATAGGATTATCCTACATCAAGGTAAATTTAATTTAATTTAATTTATCTAGATTTTATTTTAATTATTAAAATAATAAAAATTAGATCTAAAATATTTCAAATTTGATTTGGATCAAAATTTTTTTTTTTTGAAATATATCTCTTGATTCGATCAAATCTGAACGAACCTGATCCGAGAAATCAGGATTTTTCTTCAATTGGTATCAAAGCCAGGTTCTAAAGTATTTAGATTTAATTTTAAATTTATTTTAATTAAAAAATAAGTAATTTCAGATGTCACATAAGATGTAATCAGATCTGAAATAAAAAAAATTAAAATTAAATGATTTGGATCTAAGATTAGAAAATATGCATGACTAGTTCTAAAATAGAATAGTTCTATAGAATAGTCTTGCATGTTTTTAATTTAATTTAATTAAATCATATTTTAAATCTATTTATTTACTATTTTTTGATATTATAATTATTATAATAATATTTAAAAATAATAAATAAAAATTATTTAATTTTAAACATCATCTGAGATATGATTGATGCATGTCTAGACTAGTTATAGAATAGTTCTACATAGTTATCTAGATTAGAGTTTATTTTGATAAGATTAGTTTAAATATAATTTTTTAGATTATTATAAGATAATTTAGATCTAAAAACATACATGATATGATATATGAAATGTATGCAAAATATGCCATGATTAGATCTAATTTGTATATGAGATATATGATATAGATCTAAAATTATTTTGTAGTATTACATGTTTCTGATTAAGGCGTTCCTCTTAGCCATCCGATCATAAGAATGAAGAAAAATTTAAAGACCCTCCCCTCCCATCCGATGGGATGTTCTTATGACGTGTAGGGGTGCTACGCATTCGTCCTTAATCAAAAATCCAAAACTTATTTTTTGCAAAACTCTAGATCCTAAAATCTTAGGATTTATTGTGCATATTTTGTTTATGAACCCTACTTAATTAAAAATTAAGATTATGGAATATTAATTAGGTCTAAAATTGAGAATTTCATTTAAGACATATTCATAATACTGGGTTCGGGCCTGGGTAGCTCAGTTAGGTCTAAGTGGTTGACAAACTAAATCAAGAGTTGGTTAGATGGGATCAATAATGCTTAAATTGATCAGCCTAATAGGATTAAGTCTGGGTCAAGATCGAGTCATGATCAAGCAAGACCTAATTAAGCTCAGAGATTAGAGTCTGGATTGTAGGCTAACCCAATTGGTTCTGACTTAATAATTTGGTGTCTAAGGTAAGTTTGGCACATACGACCGATTGGTTTTTAATTGGGAGCTACTCGACCTAAATGCATTCTTGTACGAGTTAATGGCATATCCTTTCCTTTAGTCTCACTTACCTGGCCATATCCGTTGACTCAGTTCTAATTTGAGGTGGTCAATAATCCGAGCTAACCCATGCCACTAGGTTAATCATAATTGTTATGACTATGACAAGTCTAGTTTAATAAGATCTGAATTAATTCTCCCTAAGAAAAGATTAAGTCTGAGATCTTCCATCATTGTAGATGTGCGGACTCTTTTCGGGATTGATTGTTCTCGACTGGATACAGTAGCTTAGTTGCATCGGAAAGACGCAACCATGTCTATTAGGCATTGGATGCTATGGGCTGGAGGATGAGTTGGGCTCAAAATTTTGGATACGGTGAGAGACTTAATTAGGAATCCAGTCTGTGCAAATGGTGGGTCTGACTTAACTAAGGAGTGGATCAATATTTCGGATACGATGAGATTCATGAATTAGAGACCAAGTTTGGATGCACTATGATTAGAGAATCATTGAACAAGAGTTGTTCACTCATTGGCTAACCCATCACCAATAACTGTTAGGTGAGGTGATGAGTCAGTTGGTGAGACCGCACCACCCACTAGAAATCATTAATCGTGAAGATTTTCGCATCTCTATAGAGAAAGTGTAGGAATCCGAGAAAATAGTGGGAGCTAATTTATTTAAAAATAAAATTTTTAAATAAATTGGTCAAGTCATAATTACAGTATCTAACTTGAATCTTTGACTCTCTATAGAAAAATGTCTGCATCCAATTCATTAGCACATATCCTGGATACACATAGACTGACCGAATCTAATTATAAAGATTAGCTCAGGAACTACAAAATTATTTTGGATTCTAAGAAGTTAACCCATATATTGGACCAGGACCCTCCCACCTTACCAGTCCATCCATCCGCTGAACAGAGAGCATCTCTGAAAAAATGGATAGACGAAGATAATAAGGCTAGATATTATATGTTGGGCTTGATGTCTGATGAGCTCCAGTGCCAACATGAAGATATCGGGACTGCTCGCCAAATGTTGGCTCATTTGTAGGAGATGTTTGGTGAACAAAGTCGCGCACCCAAATATCAAGTCACGAAATGACTTTTTAAGGCTAAGATGCGTGATGGACAGTCAGTCCAAGATCACTGTCTGATGATGATCAAGGATATGAAAGAGCTTAAGAAGCTCGGTGTGAAGTTAGACTTGGATCTGCAGAATGATATTATTCTGCAATCCTTGACTGATGCATATGGGCAATTCATCATGAATTACCACATGTATAAACTTCAAAATTCCTTGGTCAAATTAATGAACATGTTGGTCATCGCTGAGCTTTCTGTGAAAGATTTTAAAGGCTCAGTTCTTGCTATGGAATGGACTTCTTTCAAAAGAAAATCTTCTAGAAAGAAAAAGAAGTCTGCAAAAAAGCAGAAGATGGAAAGAGCAAAAAAGAAGAAGACAGAGCTGAAGATGAAAGCCACTACCAAAGAAAAGTATTTTTATTGCAATAGCGACGGCCAATGGAAGCTGAACTGCCCTACTTACCTAGCCATCCTGAAGAACAAGAAGGAAGGTCCTTCTGGAGGTATGCTCGTTATTGAGTCTAACCTTACGATTTCTTCTGCATCCAGTTGGGTGCTTGACTCTGGTTCTAGTGCTCATCTGTGCACTTCCATATAGGATTTTAAGAATAGCAGAAGGCTGAGGGATGGAGACATGATCCTATACATCGATAATGGAGCAAGAGTTACTGTAGTGGCGGTGAGAACATATCTTCTTCGATTATCATCTGGTTTAGACTTAGTTTTGAAAGACTATTATTATGTGTTGCAGCTAGCAGAAATTTGATTTCTATTTCACGCTTAGTACTAGAAGGCTATGTGATTACCTTCTTTAAGGACCATTGTAACATTCTTTATGAAAGAAATAAAATTACAAATGGTTTCTTATTAACGATCTTTATCAACTACATATTGATGTATCTGTTCTAACTATCGAGCAAAACATGAATGCCAAACGACCTATGGATAGTCCAAATGACAAGTATCTATGGCACTTGAGATTAGGTCATATAGCAGAAGATAGGATTAACAAATTGAAGAAAAATAGACTATTGAGTCCGTTGACTTTCGAGTCATATCCAACTTGTAAATCTTGTCTTCAAGGCAAAATGACTAAACTCGCTTTTGTTGGACATGGGAAAAGGGCCAAAGATCTTCTTGCCCTAGTACATACTGATGTGTGCGGCCCATTTGATATGCCGACTAGAGGCAATTTTGTTTACTTCATTATATTTATCGATGATTTGTCTAGGTATGGGTATATGTATCTCATGAGATATAAGTCTGAAGCTTTTGAAAAGTTTAAAGAATTCGGACATGAAGTAGAAAAATAAACTGAAAAATCTATTAAGGTTCTTCAATCAGATTGAGGAGGTGAATACCTTAGCCGAAAATTCCTAGACTATCTCAAGAAAACTGGCATAGTCTCTCAATGGACTCCACCAGGAATACCTCAACTCAATAGGATTTTAGAACGGAGAAATCGGACTCTATTGGATACGGTTCGATCCATGATAAGCTTCACAGACCTCTCTGATTTTTTTTTGGGGACATTCATTGTTAACTTCAATTTATCTACCGAATAGGGTTTTCTCTAAAACCGTTCCTACCACACCGTATGAGATATGGCATGGTAAGAAACCAAGTCTGAGTCATCTCAGAATTTGGGATTGTCCGGCTCATGTCAAAAGACAACAAGTGGATAAGTTAGAGTTTAGGTCTTTTAGAGCTCGATTCATAGGATATCCTAAAGAGTCATTTGGATACTATTTCTACATTCCAGAAGACCATAATGTGATTGTGAGTCAACATGCCATCTTTCTTAAAAAATAGTTTATTCAAGACAGCGGCATTGGAAAGCAGATTAAGCTTAATGCTCACAAGTACAATAAGCTAAGGACCAATTGGAACCAAATCAGGTTGAGCCAATAAGAACACTACCTTCTCCATCTTGTAGATTGAAAAGAGTTTTTCGTCCTCCTGAAGAATACTTAGATATTATTTCAGAGGAAGTAGAGAAAATATTCCTCGTAGATAATGGTGCTCATGGTGATGATCCCAAAATCTACAATGAGGCGATATCAGATATCGACTCCTAGAAATGGCAAGAGGTAATGCAGTCAAAAATTGACTCGATGCACTCGAACCAAGTCTGGACCTTGGTAGATCTACCAGAATGTATAGTACCTATTGGGTGTAAATGAATCTTCAAGAGAAATATTGGTGCAGATGGGAATGTGGAGACATTCAAGGCTAGACTAGTGGCAAAAGGTTATAGTCAATGCGAAGGTATTGACTATCAGGATATATTTTCCCTAGTGGCTATGCTAAAATTCATCCACACATTGCTTGCCGTTGCAGCCTATTTTGATTATGAAATATAGCAAATGGACGTGAAAACGGCGTTCTTAAATGGATATTTTGAGGAAGATATTTATATGGATCAGTCGTTAGGTTTCACATCCAGTGATACTAATCACAAGGTTTGCAAGCTGCAAAGGTCCATATATGGATTTAAGCAAGCATCTCGGAGCTGGAATACTCATTTCAATGATGTGATCAAAAGATTTGATTTCATAAAAAATGAAGAGGAACCGTGTGTCTTCAAAAAGGTCAGTGGAAGCACTGTTGCCTTCCTCGTACTGTATGTGGATGACATCCTCCTTATTGGGAATGATATTCCTATATTGACGACAGTCAAAATATGGTTGTCGAAGGAATTCTCCATGAAAGACCTAGGTAAAGCATCCTTTATTCTAGGAATTATGGTCTATAGGGATAGACTGAAAAGGATGCTAGAACTTTCACAGAAGATGTACATAGAGAAAGTACAAAAGAGGTTTAGTATGGAAAACTCTAAGAGGGAATTAATACCCTTCAGACATGGTATTCATCTTTTCAAGAAGATGTGCCCTAGCACATCTGAGGAAATAGAATGCATGAGCAAGATCCCTTATGCTTCTGCAATAGGGAGTCTCATGTATGCCATGCTATATACACGACCTGATATAGCCATGCTGTGAGTGTCATAAGTAGATATCAGTCAAATCTAGGTGAAGAACACTGGACTTCTATGAAATGTATCCTTAAGTACTTAAGAAGAACTAAGGATATGATATTGGTCTTTGGTAACGAAGAACTCCAAGTTCAGGGATACATAGACTCAGATTTCATGTCCGATGTAGATGATCGAAAGTCGACATCTGGGAGTCTGTTTGTGTGCAATGGTGGTGCTATCAGTTGGAAGAGTTCTAAGCAAACCATGATAGCAGATTCCACCATGAAAGCAGAATATATTGCTGCATCAGAGGCTGCGAAGGAAGCATTCTGATATAAGAAGTTTGCTGCAGAAATCGAAATAATGCCATCAGATGCCATTCCTCTATACTACGACAACAATGACGCCATAGCTCTTGCTAAGAAGCCAAGGTCTCATCAAAAATTGAAGTATATTGAGCGGTGATACCACCTCATCTGCGATTACCTCGAGAAGGATTACGTCGAGGTCAAGAGAGTCAACTCTACAGACAATGTGGCAGATCCGCTTACAAAGCCATTGAGCCAGCAGAAGATCGAAGCTCATCTTGAGAAGATGGGATTTAGACTTGTAGCCAATTGGCTTTAGGACAAGTGGGAGATTGTTAGATATATGTGTCCTAGAAGCCAAAATTGGCTGACACTTGTAATACACTTTTAAGGATAAAATTATAATTTTAACTATTATCAATAAAATAGATTATTTTCTATTACATATGTGTATTTAGTGTGATACATCCTTTGAGATAATGATAATGATAATTCATATTTTCAAGAGTTGAAAATTTAAGACATGAATAATCATTATTAACTCATAAAATGCTCCCGACCATAGGATCATCACGAGGATAATGATTGATCCGGAAGGTTGATGTACAATCATTTCTCTTTAGTAGATGAGTCTTGAGTCTACGGTATGGAGATACCGGAGCGAGAGTACAGATACTCGTTAGAGAACGAGGGCACTGAGCGTGACCACCTCAAGTAGTCATTAGGAAGTCTACCTTATCGTCAATGACTGACTCGATGCTGCAGTGGTGTATCTGGTTCTTTGACCTGAGGTACATCGATAGTTTACCTTAAGGGTGTTATAGTTTGACTACACCATAACTCGATCTCCTAGCTATACAGAATTCTGAGGTGTATGTTGGCTATAGCATGTTCATTGTAAGAACTGGATTACATCAAGAAGGAATCTATCTACCTCGGTGGTAAAGGAGCAGCCCTATGATGATCATGAGAATTAAGTCCAGAAGCCCATGGCCATGGTAGAGTGAACTAATAGAAAAGTTTCTATTTAGCTTTTTACATCGGACTTGAATCGAATAATTACATCATATGACAGAGACTAGGGTTTGATGAGTTCACCTAAACCCTAATCTGATCGAGGCTCAAGATAGAAGAACTTAATCATACAGATAGCTGCACCAAGAGGTTCGCATTCAGCTCTGATGGGTTGCCATCATATACAGCTAGGTGTCACTGATGGATTTTGAGAGCAATTAGAATGATTTAGATGATTGATCATTCTAGCTGTTCGAATCAGAAGAGTTCTGATCTATCGAAAGGAGTTTCGATGATGTCAATGATAGAGATCATGATATATCCTATTATCATACAGAATTGAACCTAACTGGATCATACAAATAAGGGTTTGAATCTAGTGATCATCAATTGAACTGATCCAGTTCAATTGATCTGAATGAGATTCAATTAGGTTCAAGAAAATCGTGCTAGCACTCAATTGAACCTAATGTTCTTCTTTTACTATCATAAATAGTTATCCTGACTAAGCCAAAGAAGTTTGTACTCAATCAGAGGTCTTCACTTGGTCTGACTGAAGCTTGTCCAGGTTAGAAAAAGGTTGTCTTATTTTGTAAGATAATACCTGCCATTTTTGGTCACCTGCCATTTTTCGTCCTTTGACTTTGGTCAAAAGTTGATCTTTGACTGATCAAATATTGACCATTGACACTTTGACTTCTATCCACATATCACTCACCTATTGGAGAGCTAGTGGGGGCTTGTCCCCCTGCCAGAACCTGGCAAGGAGGAGGGCGCATGCCACCCTTGGCGTGTTCCCAAGCTGGAGGCGCCAAGGAGTCCCTGTTGGATCGGGACTCCATCTCCTTTTTGGATTTCGATTAGACTTCTCCTAAGAACCAAGTTTGACTGATCTTAGGTGCCATCTAAGGATGAATCCAGGAGACTCTATTCCCACCAATTAGATTTAGATCTGATTTCATAAAGAGTTGTGATTGGTTGGAAAGAAGAGGAGTTGGATCACGCATGGTCTATAAATAAGACCCTGCGCCCAACTCAATAAGTAATTAAAAATTCCCACGCCCTAAGGCTGCCTCTTCTCTCCTCCTCAATGCCAAGTCCATCTTCTCCCTCTCCTCTCCATGCCCAAAGGAGTTTGGGATCCAAGTTGGTGCAATCCAGATGAGAGAAAGGCGACAGAAAGCTAGAAGGCTGCGCTGCTGTAAAGGACAACTACTAATCTTCGAAAGGTATTTTAAAGATCCTCCAAATCATATTCAGATTTGATTTTTGGAGATGTGATAGAGAAGAAGAAGATCTTTAGATTCAGCTCGAGTGGATATCGGTAGAGGCTAGGCACTTGCATGGCTAGATCCAGAACCTTCCGCTACTTACAAGATCATCAAATGGGTAATAGGATTACCCTACATCAAGAAAAATTTAATTTAATTTAATTTATTTAAATTTTATTTTAATTGTTAGAATAATAAGAATTAGATCTAAAACATTCTAGATCTGATTTAGATCAAAGAGAAAAATTTTTGAAATATATCTCTTGATCCGATCAAATCTGAACGAACGTGATCCGAAAAATCAGGATTTCCCTTCAGATTTTGTAGCCTCGATAAACACCAACCTATTATCAGTACCAGCCAATCCCTTTTTGGCCTGTCGGAGCGACATGTCACCATCCTTAAACCATTATTTGCCAATAGGACTAGTTAGTGTCAACTAAATCATCATTGGCATTCATCAATCCCCCCTTGGTTTCTAAATCAGCTTAATTGAATTGGATAAGTACTTCCACCACTTTTCTCCTTTGCTGATCTATCGTTGGCATCTGACTCATCGTCGAATCTCACCGCCCCATTGCTAAGTATCAATTTCAGCTGCTGGTCGCCGATATTTGGATTATCAATGCTGTCAGTGTTGGAAAATATGTCCCAAATCTAATTATTAGCATGTTGACGGTTAAGCTACTTTATATTTATAATTGATTCATTAATAAATAAAATATATTTTTGATATTTTTTCATCATAATTATTCATCTTCTAACAAACTCCATTATTATGATAAAGTCCTTAAAACTATTTTACTTTGATAAAGAGAAAATTTATCGATTAGTCCTTAAATTTGTTCATGACCAAATGATAGGCTATTAATAACGACGACAATATCTATCGAGCATAGATCATTGTATGCCATATAAATTAATTATTCTTTTAATCAAAAAGTATGGAGACACTGATATGGCATATAAATGAGATGTATGGGTACATCATCATAGAACGTGACCAACTTCAGAGAATGTCTCTGATGTGATATAGATATAAGTGTCCCTTTTACCTGAGATCATCGTACTGACCTACAAGCAACTCACTATGCTTTGGTACCAGACTAACTGAATTTTTAATTCAGTAATGGAAGGCTTCTAAGCACAGTCAAGTACTTGCGAAGTCAGAGTGTGATCAAGATGAAATTGACCACTTCAAGAGTTGGAGAAGAATGTATCACTGTATTTCAATATAGCAAAACCTTGGCCAGGATAATCCATCAAATAGATTTGATATTTTGAAATACAATATGGACAACCTCATCAGAGTTAACAGTTGAATTCTAAGGTGTCCTACGAATATTTTGGTCAAGGGGATGAATTATATGAAAACTATATCCACATGGGTTCTAAGAATATTGTTCTACACATTCGACCTATACGGCCATCGTATACCATTGCTAGATGATCACTTTGATTGATACAAAAATATATTCCTATACTATCGACTTAGGTTTGAACCCATGAGGTCATACACATTAGAGTTCACGATCTGATCGGATGGTTGATCAACGATTAAGAATCATTTTAGGGTTAAATAATCAATACGATTGGTGTTTAACCTAGTACAAGTCTTGCAGGAGGATCTATTAGTAATTAGATTATTAATTGGCTTAATTTGATTAAGCCAGAGGATTGAGATTAAGTCTAATTAAATATGATTTAATTAAATTTAGTTTGGGCTTGATTGGATCAAGTTCAATTGACTTATTGGATAAGCCAAGTGCAAGGAAGAACTAGTCCTAGTCTAACTAGGACTCGGGTCAACCCAATTTTTAAATTTGATTAGAAAATTAAATCAAAATTAAATTTAATTTAATCTAATTTAATTAAATCTTTAAATAGATTAGGATCTTATTTAATTGAGTTGGTTTACTCTTAATTTTATTTGGTTAAAAGATCTTATTTGACCAAGTCAAAACAAGAGTCCTAGTGTGATTAGGACTCCCTAACCCCCACCTTAGCCCACGCCCCCCATGCTCATTTTTCTTTATTTTGTGCATGAGATCTCCTCTCCCTGATCATCATGCACGCCCCTCTCTCCCTCCTTTTCTCATAAGGCAATTTGTTAGAAGATTAAATCAAAAGGGGAGTTAGTTTTGCTTTAGGATTCTATGAGATAGAATTCTTGTTGACCAAATCTTCTCTCCCTTGTATGCCGCCCCCTCTCCTATTTTTTCTTCACTATTTCCATAGTGAGAAAGGAGAATTTTATGCATTCTCCCTTGTTGGATTCATAAAAAAAAAATCAGAGGAGGGGCACCCAAGAGTTGGGCACCCCAACCACTTGCCAAATCTAGTCCTGCCTTGTCTAATTTTTGACCTAGACAAGGACTCTTCTTTTTCTATAAATTTTGGATGAATTTTGGTCTGATTTTTTTATAAAATATAAAACTTTGGAAGGGGTTTGGGGTGTGCAAAAAATCAGAGGAAGAGGATCCTTGGGCATGAGGGTTCCATAGGCACCAAACTAGGTATCTAGGTGAGAGAAAAGAGAAGAAGAAGAAGGTTTTCTTCTAGGGCTATTTTATTCTTCATCTCTCCTCCTTCTTTTGAGTTTTTTCTAAGAGAGTCTCAGATCAAAAAACTCTTCTCTTTCTTCTCATATTTTGGAAAGTTTAAGTTTTGAAGAAGAAAGCATCGGATCGACCATCGAAGAAAGATCAGTACGATACTAGCATGCTGTGCTGATTTTCTACATTAGACTTCAGATCAGAGTTCGTAGGCTCGTGTGGATGACTCCTAGAGGCCGAACGTGTGTGCGGCTCATGACTTCATCCACAAGCTCAGATCAGTAAGTTAGAACATCTAACTTACATAGGTAATTGATCTGATCTATTGATTTCATACCTGCATTAGATGTAGTGTAGATCTAGGTTGATATGATCAACCTTTCCTTCTTCTTTATGTTTTAATTTTTGATTTAATATCATATCTTGATCATATAATAGATCTAAGATCTAGATATTTATATATTTATTTAAATAAATATTTAATTTATTTAAGTTTTTTGCTGCTTGATCCTAAAAAGTTTCAAGATCTACCCATGAAATCCTAGATCTGGTTCCTACGATTGGTATCAGAGCCAAATTCTTATTACATGATTTTTATGCATGTTTAGATTATTTTTTAGATTAGATCTAATTTATAATCTAATTATTAAATCTAAAATTAAAAATTTAGATCTCGCAAACTGCCATAAGATTGTCCTGCTGTAAGGTTTATCCCTTATAGTAAAAAGATTATCCTAGTTTATGATAATCTGACTCTAATCATAAATTTATTAGATTTAATTTAATTTTATTTATAATTTAATAGATTTAAAATAATTTTAAATCTAAAAATAAAATATTTTAGATTGCACGGACTATCATAAGGTTGTCCTGCTGTAAGGTCTATCATTTATAGTGGAAAGGTTATCCTAGTACGTGCTGATCTAAAATATTGATCATAAAATTTTAGATTAGATCTAAGAAATTTTATGATCTGATTAAAAATATTTTAATCTAATTTTAATTATCATAAATATGTTAGATTTGATCTAGGAAGATTTATGATTGATTATTATTGAAACTATTTTAATTACATGAACATGTTTAGATTAGATCTAAAGTAGTTTCATATTTATTTTACTTGCATATTGATTATGAATCAAACATGCAATTTGATTGATAGAATTATATTGTAAAAATATTTTATAAATATTAAAATTATTTTTGAAAAGTCAAATCCTAACTCTCAGCCTAAAACTTAATTAAGAATTAAGAAGTTGTTTGATTAGGTTCTAGGATTGTAAATCGAAGATCCTATACACGAATCATAACACATTGGGTTAATGGGTTAGTGAAAATTAGGTTGGGTTAGACCTAAGGTTAGATTAAAGAATGGACTTAATTAGAAAATTGATTAAATCTAATCAATTATTATCTTAGATTAGATCAAGAATCCTCTAGATCAATTACAGTAGTTGTAGTTGGTCAAGTTCATGACTTTAATAAGAACCAAATAGACTTGATTCTTGGCTAAGAGGTCTAGCTCAAACTGTTAGGTTGATCTAATCAAGACTAATTAAACTAGTTGGTGTCTAAGATAAGTTTGGCACATACGATCGGTTGTTTTTTATTGGCAGCCCGCTTACCTGGCCATTTTCGATGGTGTCTAAGGCAAGCTTTGGCAGATTCTTCCCCCGATCTAACTTACCTAGCTTTCTTGGTGAGATTAAGTTTTGATCATATCACTTGATAATTTGAGTTGACTCGTGTCAACTAGATAAATCAGTGTGACTGATTTAGGTACTCCTAGACTAGCCTATTAGTGGTCTTCCTTAAGCTGACTTGGTGAAGCTAGTGAGAGGATCATGACAAGCTGGTTAACCTAACCTACTCACTTCTATAAATAAATCTTCTAAAATTATTAGATTTCTAAAATAAAATAGTTATATAATAACTGGATCATAGCCTTCCATTAAAGTAGATGATAATGGATCCATTAGTTGGATAATCATTGGAGGTCCAAAGGTCTGATGCTTATCGATTGATGAAATTATCATTCATTGTATGATCTCTTGGATACATCTTTCTAAATTATGGTTAGGTAGGCCAACCAAAGTTGGATCTGATCATTCATTGGTTAGATGGGCTAACTATAGTCATGTTAATGGTTGGACCTTACTGGACCCTTTTCTGAGAAGATCAAAGCCAACTGATCAGGAGCTGGGGCAAAATTTAATTACTAAAAGTTGTTTGTAGAAATAATTAGTTATCAACCTATCCTTAGATGTACATAGATGGGCCAACCAAAGTTGGACTCATGTACAGTCTATGTAGATTCTAGTATCTACTAAGAAATTATGATAATTTCTCGGATTGGAGGTAGAGGCTGTCAATTTGAATAAATAGTGAAAGAACCTTTTGATTAAAATCCAAATCTTTAGGTTTAATGAATCCATTACTAATTAGGTTATATTTTTTCTTAGTGCAAATATGGCCACTTTTTTATCACTTCGATCATTGTTGGGCAATGATAAGTTGGTGGGATCCAACTTTGGTAGCCGGTACCAAAAGTTGAAGATAGTCCTGGAGCATGAACGAATCCTATCTGTGCTGATGGATCCTGACTTGATGAGCTAGCTACCAATGTACGTGAAACAGTTAGAGATACTTATCAGAAGTGGCTCGGTGATCGGACCATGGTGTATTGCATCATGCTAGCTATCATGAGCGATGAGTTCAATCACAGATTTGAGATAGCTCAACTAAAAGACATGCTTCAAGTGTTGGAGGATTCCTTTAGCACACTTGATGACGTGGAGAGGCACAAGACTAGTTGTATCATCTTCAACGTCAGAATGCAGGGCGGTGCTTCTGTCACTGATCATGTATTGTACATGATCAAGCTGATAGAGTGATTGAGCATGCTCGGCTTTTCCTTACATAAACAACTTGGGAAAGATGTAATACTGAACTCATTGTCCAAGTCATTTCTTCCATTCCTTACTCATTTCAGAATGACAAAGTCTGAAGTAAACTACCACGGATTACTAGAGTTACTTCAAAACTTTGAGAAGGATCACCAACTCCACAAAAAGTCGATGAACTTAGTAGAAAGTTCATCTTCTGGCTCTCGATCCTTTAGAAAAAAGAAGAAGAACAAGAAGAAGAAAGCTAAGAAGGTGCAAGTTTAGGCTGGAATACCCAGACTAGAAAGATTAAGCCCGATAAGAGTCAAGCTGAATGCTTCTTTTGCAAGAAGCGAGGGCACTGGAAAGAAACTGTCCTCAGTACATTGCCTATCTGGATCCAAATAGGTAGAGAAAAAAGCAAGCTATTACTGGACAAGATATTTATATGATAACTCCTTGTAATTTCTCTATTTGTGATATTACTGACTGGATATTAGATATCGGTAGCCCTTACCATATTTGCAATTCATTTTAGGGGTTGTAGGTCAGTAGGAGATTCGAGCAAGGTGAAAGGTTCATGAACGTTGGAGATGGAAGACCAGTTTTAGTTCTAGTTTTAGAAATTTTGAAACTTATATTTGAGTTCCATATCGTTGTTCTTAGTGATTATCGCTTCTGTCTCGGTTTCTTTTTAAATATCATTTCTATAGGCCTTTTGGCCAAAAATGATTATGAAATTTCAATAAAGAAACAAGTTTATAATATCATTATGAATGGTGTTACTATTTTCTATGGACATTTGAATAATGGTGTGTATATGCTATCACAACCTGTTAACGTAGTCTATTCAACTAGCAAGCACCCTAGATTAGATAGTGTGTCAGATATCTATTTATGACATTATAGGCTAGGTTACATAAATAAGAATTGGATAGATAGGTTAACTCAAGAAAAAATCCTCGAAGTCAGTGATTATGAATCACTTCCAACCTGTGAATTCTATATTCTTGGTAAAATAACCAAGTCACCTTTTGCTGAAAAAGGTGAAAGAGCCACTAAGCTCTTAGGTCTAGTACATACTGATGTATGTAGACCAATGAGTACAAGTGCCAAAGGTGGATATGTCTACTTCATTACTTTCATAGATGATCTATTTAGATATGGATATGTCTATTTGATGAAACATAAGTCAGATTCTTTTGAAATATTCAAATGATTCTGAAGTGAAGTAGAAAAATAAATCGAAAAGAGTATTAAAACTCTTCGGTCTGACCGAGGAGAGAAATACCTTTTCGATGAGTTTTTCACATATCTAGGAGAGAATGGGATCTCTCCCAATGAACTCCTCTAGGAACACCACATCATAATGGTGTGTCTGAAAGGAGGAATCGGACTCTATTAGACATGGTCCGATCCATGATGGATTTTGCCAGCTTGCCGATATCCTTCTGAGAATATGCACTCGAATCGGCTTGTTATCTGTTAAATAGGATTTCAAATAAGTCTATAGTTAAGATTCCATATGAGATATGGATAGGGCGTAAGCCAGCACTTTTATACCTTAGGATTTGGGGGTGCTCGGTTTATGTCAAACGATTAGTTATAGATAAACTTGGACCTAGGTCTGACAAGTGTATATTTATAGGATACCCAAAAGAGATAAAAGGATACTATTTCTATCATGCTGATGAACAAAAGATGTTCGTCAGTCTCAGGACAACCTTTTTGGAAAAAAAATTTCTTGATGAAGGAACTGTTGCCTCTAAGATTGAACTTAATGAAGTTCAATAGGTAGAAAAATCGACATCTATAGCTGAACCAGAACTGGATTTGATTGGATCAAATTCAGAGCCTAGTGTACCTGCACCATTAAGGCATTCCGATAGAGTACCACATCAGCCAGATAGATACTATGGTTTCTTGGTTCAGGATGGTGATCCCATCAAACTCAATGAAAACGATAAGGATTCGATCAACTATATGGATGCTATGTAGAGACATGATTTCGAGAAAATCTTAAGGCCATGAAATCCAAAATGAAGTCCATGAATATCAACAATGTGTGGACATTGGTTGACCCACCCGAAGGGGTTAAACCCATTGGGTGTAAATGGATCTTCAAAAAGAAGAGGGATGCAGGCGGAAAGGTGGAGACCTATAAAATTCGTTTGATTGCCAAGAGATATCGTCAACGTTATGGTATTGACTATGATAAGACATTCTTTCCTATGGTAATGCTCAAGTTCATTCGGATTATGCTTACAATTGCTGTCCATCTGGACTATGAGATATGGCAGATGGATGTGAAGATAATTTTTCTGAATGGAGAGTTGACTGAAGAGGTGTATATGATACAACCTGAGGAGTTCACATCCACAGATGAGTTCAAGATGTGCAGGCTTCAGAGATCCATTTATGGACTGAAGCAGGCATCTTGGAGTTGGAATATGCGTTTTGATAAAGTGATCAAAATGTATGGCTTCGTTAAGAATGAAGAAGAATCCTGCATTTATAAATAGACAAATGGTTTAGTAGTGGTATTTCTTGTTTGGTACGTTGATGACATTCTCTTAATCATGAATGATATCTCCGCACTATAGGAAATAAAAGTATGGTTGTCATTATAGTTCTCCATGAAGGACTTGGGTGAAGCATCCTACATTCTAGGAATGAAGATCTATAGGGATAGATCTAAAAGGATGCTTAGATTATCCCAGTCTACGTACATAGATACTATGCTGAAGAGGTTCAGCATGGAGAATTCCAAAAAAGGCTATCTTTCGATAGGTCATGGAATTTCTATCTATAAGAAGGATTATCCTACAACTCCTGAAGAGAGAGAGCGTATGAGTAGAGTTTCTTATGCTTTGGTAATAGAATCTATCATGTACGCCATGACATGTACGAGATCAGACGTGGCATACTCACTAGGAGTAGTGAGTAGATACTAGTCTGACTCCAGAGAAAATCAATGAAAAGTGGTTAAAGCCATACTTAAGTATTTGAGAAATACTAAGGACCAATGGTTGATTTATGATGAGTTAGATCTGAAACTTATGGAATTTACAGACTCCAGCTTTCAATCTGACCATGATGACGGCAGAAGCATGTCAGAATATATCTTTACTCTGAATGATGGAGCCATCTACTAGAAAAGTTCCAGGCAGCATACTATGGCAGGCTCTATTTGCGAAGTAGAGTACGTGGCAGCATCAAATGCTGCAAAGAAAGCTGTGTAGCTGAGAAAGTTTATCATCAAGCTCGGAGTAGCATCCTCTCTTGATGATTCGGTCCTGCTTTACTGCGACAGCACTGGTGCCATTGCCTAGGCGAAAGAATCGAAGGCACACTAGCGAACAAAGCACATTCTGTGCCACTTTCACTTGATTCAGAAGATCGTGGATCAAGGTGACGTCGACCTTCAGAAGATTGACAGAAAGAAGAATTTGATCGATCCCTTCACTAAAGCCCTGACAATAAAGGAGTTCGATGACCACAAGTCGAAGATGGGTATTAGATACTATACTGAGTGGCTTTAGGATAAGTGGGAGTTATTGAAAAATATGTTCCAAAGTCAATCGTCAGCTTGTTGACAGTTGAGCTACTTTATATTTATAATTGATTCATTAATAAATAAAATATATTTTTGATATTTTTTCATCATAAGTATTCATCTTCTAACAAACTCCATTGTTGTGATGAAGTCCTTGGGACTATTTAGCTTTGATAAAGAGATGATTTATTGATTAGTTCTTAAATTTGTTCACGACTAAATGATGGGCTATTAATAAGGACGATAATATCTATCAAGCATAGATCGCCGTATGTCATATAGATTGATTATCCTCTTAACCAAGGATTGTGGAGATATTGATATGGCATATAGGTGAGATGTATAGGTACATCATCATTGAACATAACCAACTCTAGAGCATTCTGCTGTCGAGAATGTTCTTGATGAGATATAGGTATAAGTATCCCTTTGACCTGAGATCATCTCAGTGACCTGTAAGCAACTTTTTATGCTTTGGTATCGGACTAATTGAATTTTTAATTCAGTAATGGAAGGCTTCTGGGCACAGTCAAGTACTTGTGAAGTCAGAGTGTGATCAAGATGGAATTAACCACTCCAAGAGTTGGAGAAGAATGTATCACTATATTTTAACATAGCAAAACCTTGGCCAGGGTAATCCATTAGATGGATTTGATATTTTGAAATACAATGTGGACAATCTGATCAAAGTTGACAGTTGAACTCTGAGGTATCCTACGAACATTTTGATCAAGGGGATGAATTATATGAAAACTATATCCGCATGGGTTCTAAGGATATTATTCTACACATTCGACCTATCCGACCGTCGGATACCATTGCTAGATAGTCACTTCGATTGGTATAGAAATATATTTCTGTGCTATCGGCTTAGGTTCGGACCTATGAGGTCACACATATTAGAGCTCACGATCTGATCGGATGGTTGATCAATGATTAAGAATCGTTCTAGGGTTAAACAATCAATACGATTGGTGTTTAACCTAGTGCAAGTATTATAGGAGGATCGATTAGCAATTAGATTGCTAATTGACTTAATTTGATTAAGTCAGAGGATGAGATTAAGTCTAATTAAATATGATTTAATTAGATTTGGTTTGGACTTGATTGGATTAAGTCTAATTGACTTATTGGATAAGCCAAGTGCATGAAAGAACTAGTCCTAATCTAACTAGGACTCGGGTCAATCCAATTTTTTAATTTGATTAAAAAATTAAATTTGATTTAAATCTGATTTAATTTGATTTAATTAAGTCTTTAAATGAGTTTGGGCCTTATTTAATTGAGTTAGTTTACTCTTGATTTTATTTGATTAAAAAATCTTGTTTGACCAAGTCAAAATAGGAGTCCTAGTGTGATTAGGACTCCTTAACCTTATGCCACCTTAGCCCATGCCCTCCATGCCCATTTTTCTTTATTTTGTGTGTGAGGTCTCCTCTCCTTGATTGTCACGCATGCCCCTCTCTTCCTCATTTTCTCATAAGGCAATTTGTTAGAAGACTAAGTCAAAGAGGAAGTTAGTTTTGCTTTAGGATTCTATGAGATAGAATCCTTGTTGATCAAATCTTCTCTCTCTTGTGTGCCGCCCCTTCTCCTATTTTTTCTCCACTATTTTCATAGTGAGAAAGGAGAATTTTATGCATTCTCCCATGCTGGATTCACAAAAAAAATTAGAGGAGGGGCGCCTAAGAGTTGGGCGCCCCAACCACTTGCCAAATCTAGTCCTGCCTTATCTAGTTTTTGACTTAGATAAGGACTCTTCTTTTTCTATAAATTTTGGACAAATTTTGGCCTGATTTTTTTGTGGAATATAGAGCTTTCGGAGAGATTTGGGGTGTGCAAAAAATCAGAGGAAGAGGGTCCTTGGGCGTGGGGGTTCCATAGGCACCAAACTAGGTGTCTAGGTGAGAGAAAAGAGAAGAAGAAGAGGATTTTCTTCTAGGGCTATTTTATTCTTCATCTCTTCTCCTTTTGAGTTTTTCTGAGAGAGTCTCAGATCAGAAAACTCTTCTCTTCCTTCTCATATTTTGGAGAGTCTAAGTTTTGAAGAAGAGAGCGTCGGATCGACCGTCGAAGAAGAATCAACACCATACTAGCATGCTGTGCTGATTTCCTGCATCGGACTTCAGATCAGATCTTCCAGACACGAACATTCGTCACCATCCCCAGATCATTGCTTATCGAAGTTGAACTATCTTCGGTATTTCTCAACCCTTCCTTGGCATCCATCGAGTCGTCATCGAGGGTTGCTCCTTCTTGTTCACCATCGACCTTATTGCTCTCTAGTCTAGTTGATCGCCAACACTTACGAGAAGTTGCCGATCGGTCTTTGGGGGGCGTCTGACCCATCTTTGGTCGATTGCCAACCTTGTCTTGGCTCTCTTTTTCAACTGGCAATCCTGATTAATTCAAAGCCCTCTTTCAAAATCAGATGATAATTTTTTATAACTAGCCACAATCTGGGTAAAGTAGCTATAACTACCCACTCTCATGAGTATCGACCGCGAATATCTTATGTTACCACCCAATCCCATCGAAACCATTCATGAATTGTGCCCCCGAATAGCTCTAACGGGATCTTTAGGTACGATAATTTTTTTCTCATGCATGTACCATTTCTATGAATAGAATGCACCATTTCTATGAATAGAATTCTGACCGAGTGTTAGAGGATTTTCGCTAGAGCCATTTTCGATTAGGATTTTTTACATATCTCACCATCGGGATAGTTAGCACCGTCCACTCTAACCATTTCGGGTGAGGATTAAAATTCTACATGACTATTATAACATCCTGATTGTTATTTAAATATTAAAGATTTGAACTATTAATTTTTGAGACAAATGACTATAACGGGGATTTATCATTCGTTATTGAAAACTGGGAAGGAACGGCACGTGTGACGCGCATTTGCCCCGGAGCCACCCTATCCCAGCCCGTGAGCCTGTGGCGCCCGTAGAAACGCCAATCTCCCGCCAGAGAAAAGAGAGAGAGAACGAACTGCTCTGTTACCATTCCCAGATGGCGACGTTACCCGCCGCGGCTCCGATTGCCGCCCGTTTCCGCTTACCTTCCCCTCTTTCGGTATTTTCCGCTCCCCTTCTCTACCACCTCGGGTTCCAGCTGGAGAAGTTAATTTTCGTAATCTTTCATAAATCCTCTAAACAAACTCTGGTGACCCTTCATATTGATGTTCCCCTCACTGCTTCCCTTCCGATTTCCAATTTTTTTCTTTTGACTTTGATTCCGGCTTTTATCTGTATTTAGGAATGGTCTTCATTTGTTCTTTTTGGCTTTTCGACGGGTATTTTATGGTAGTGGTAGTAGTTGTTGTTGTCATATGTATTTTAGTTCACTGTGCGGTGATGCAGAGCTCCCGGAGTAGGAGGTGGGGAAGTTTTCGGGATTCAGTGTCGGAGATTTGGAAATCATGTCCCCTTATGTTTCCTCAGAAATGCGAGAGGAGGTTTGGAGTTATCCTACGGAACTTCTTTTAATGGCGAAGTTTCTTCATTTATCTTGCTTTTGATGTTGCATTTGATCATTGAGCATATATCATCTGATTTGCAGTGCATGTTTTGAAGGTCTAACCGTAATTTCTCGATTAAGATAAGTAATTCAAGCAGCTACAAATTTGTTGATTTATACAAAATTAAGAGATGCTACAATCATAATTTTGTGTAACAGATACCACTGTTTTTATGGTAAAGTTTCTTGAAACAGTCCATAGAGACTTGCTTGTTTTTATTATAATGATTAGCATAAACTCGATTTGGTCTCAAAAAAGAGCTTTTAGGGACCGCATGATTTTTCAATTGTCCAAAATGAAATCTATTATTTTCATCATGGCTTTAAAATTTCAAAGAGAATGAAGCCTAAAACTTGGAGTGATGAGAACAAAAAGAGGGTTAGAACACTAATTCAGTGAAACATGCAATGATTAATGATGTAGATTAACTAAAGAAGGACCAGAATTGTTTATAATCTAGCAAAGATGAGGGAATGAACAACTGGCAACTTAGATAACTTTTTTTTTTTTTTGCTTTTTTCTTTCGATTTTTCATGACAGAGGGAGGCAAGCCTTATCAAACTTTCCGACGAAGGAAATACCAAAATAGTAATCTCCAACAAGAGTAAGAAAATAGGGGGAAGGATGCTATCCCTATCAGTAGCAGCAGCACATCTCAGGCCAGCCAAGGGGTGGTTGATTCCCCTCTTTGTATATGTGAGATGCTGGAAAACAAGAGCATGCATGAATCATAGCCCATATATCAAGTAGCAATGGATTGTAAATTGCCTATCATTCTTGACTGCTCTTAATCTGGGAGACCACTGTCATGTAGTCTCCATCCAGCCATACATGCACAACATCAAGAATGTTGTGACAAAAATGAGGCCTTCTTATGCTTCTTTGAGCCCAATATTTCGTACAGAGTAGAGACTGAGCCCCCTTGCTCCTGCATGAAGGACCCTGCTGCCCCAGTGAACATCGATAATAAATCCGGCACCAGAAGAACTGTTTGATCTTTGACTGTGTCACTGGAGTTGATCTTGATTACATCCATGGGAGGGAGAAGCCAGCAAAGAGATAAAGAATGTGATAGGCTTAACTTGCCATCTTAGATAAGTTTTACATATAAACAATAAGGATGGTCTGATAATTGTGGAGGAGTATAAGATCTTGGAGAAATATAGATGATGTATTCAGAGATTGTTGAAGAAGGATTGTTGTAAGCTTGTAGAGTTAAATGGAGATATAGAAACAGAAATGATGAAAGATTTTATTAGAGTGTGGAATTCAAGGGAACTTAATTACAGAGTGACCAACGTCCGCAATCTTAGTATTGGGTACCTAGTCAATACCTTACCTATTTGGTATAGTGCGGTTGGTATGGTATGGCATGTACTTTGCGAAATAGCTCTCTAACTATTTTTCTTAATTTTTATCTTGGTATGCCTCGATAGAGGTTGGTATGCTTTGGTGTGCCTCAGTATGGGTCGGTAAACCTTGGTACAAGATGGTTTGGGGCTTGTACGGACACAAAAATGAGTTTCATCCCAGTTTTCTTCTGGTATGGTATGATACACCCTGTATCGGGCAGTATGGCAGACCATGAGAGTAACAAAAGTAATGGGGCCTTCTTTAATAAAATGAATTAAATAGGAGGCCTTAGAAAAGATGTAGAAAGACAATTATTTAGGTTAGCAAGATATTTATATCAGGATTTAAATATCAAGTGATATGCACATATTTGCCAGTTTGCTTTGTGCATGCACTAATTTTACTGTGTCAACCCTTGGCTTGCACTAACATTGAAAGGTAATTTTTATGCACATTCTTATAACTTTTCTTCGAACTATAAGTTACTTGTAGTTGCTTTCTGGTTGGAGTAATCATGTCTTAATCACCATGATGATACTTTTAGTTGGTGATGTAACATCTTTTGTTAAAATAAAAACACATTGTTTTGACACAATCTAAACATTGAGTAACACTACTGGAAGAAATTGATACTATAAAATAATGCAAGCTAGTATCACGTAGGATTAGGGAAAACCCCGGAACAAAGATGAGTGCCTTCAAATTTTTAAAATAATTGACATCTCTTACCAGTTTTCTTGATGTTTAGATTATAAATAGTTTTAATAGTCAATATCTGATGTTACAGTGATAATGTGTGTGAGGTGACATGCCATGGTGATCTGTATCGTAGTTTATTATAATGTGTTACTGCTATGATACAAGCCGATGCAGATTGATACTTGTGCATACAAGCAGGTGCATGATGGACACCTACATACCAGTTGAAAACCTTTTTGCAAGGTATGTGTCGTATGGCACAATAGGACACAACATTGCACTAGTGGACACTTAAATTCTTGTATCAATTTGAAAAAAAATGCAAATATATGCAAGATAATTTAGTAAAAATTTGGATAGAATGTGGGTAAGAATGTTAATAATTGCCAGGTGCTCATGAGCATGACATGAATTAAACACGTATAAGATGTTATAAAGGAATTTGTGGGAAGCAAGAAAGCTGCAGTTAAAATTGGACATGTTATGAAGACAGTGAGAGTGACATTTTATAGAGAATAAAGTGGGTAAACTTGATGATTAAGCTGATTTACCATAATATAATTGGATAGAAATCATAAGGAGGGATTTAAAGAGATTTGTCTTATTAGATTACTTTAAGATGGATATTTGACGAGGTTGATCTACAGGAATGACCAAAATATATTATGCATGACCTATGATTTGTTTATGTTTATGGTAAAAACATTATTGTCATTATTATCCTTATTTCCTTGGGATAATGCTTCTAGTGAATTTTTTTCTTGGTTTAATATTTGGAAAGAGAGGGAATTAGCAAGTAAGTGTGCGAAGAAATAGAACATATACACAAAGGGGAGGGGAGAGAGAAAGGTCACAAGGATTTATTCTTATTCGGTGCATAGTGCTGCAAACACTAACAAAGGAACATTAACCCATTATCCACATTTGTGGCTTGATTGATATTTAAGCAAGTAGATATAACTAGACCTTTAGCACACAACACTATAAATTGACCTTTTCAACAGTAATAGTCTAGTGAACATGCTATACATGACCAATAATAACCAATGAGTAATCATAAATGAATCTCCCTCTTAAGCTAGATCACATGCAACTAGCTTGAATCAGTGACACACCGGATGGTTTTTACCTGAAAACCTATGTCAATATGTAAATCACTTGATCATTTGGTTGAACATGGAGTGGACATTTATTTACTCTTTATTTTCACAAATTGATCGGCAATCTACTTGATTTGTGCTTGTTCTCCAATGGTAGAGTAAATCATTTTCTGTATGTGAAGTTGTCTAATTATGACCTATAGCCATATTTGATGTTTGATTTGAAAGAAAAAATATCATCAACTGTGCGCCAATGTTGTGGTAGCTTAGTGCTGGCATCATGGCATGATATGCATCATGCTGTGTCATGTTGTGCTGTCTTGTGCCAATACTTGGCACATGCTGGCATGTAGGAGACAACCCGACAAAACTAACTTGTGTAGAGCCTTGTACCCAGTTGTGCTGCATTCTAGTGCTGGTCCTTGTTGACCATGATGACTAGAACTTTAGTCTTTGTTAATTATATCTGATCATGCATGCAAAATTTGCAATGACCCTCTTCTTCTTTGTTTCTAATTTTTTACCCTATTCCATCCATAGATGTACGATAGCTCATGGTTTACTCTTTGTTTCTAGGCAATCTTGCACAACCTACATGAGAATATTATTAAATTGTAAATTTCCATCTCACATAAAATTTTTGTGCTATGTTTACCTAGTGCATGCAAGGATCGTTTCTTTGCAAAACGATTTTCTAAGATGGTTACTAGTTAGACATCACCAATTTTATATCATAAAACAATCCTATAATGCTTTGTATTTGCTAAAAGATCAATTATTTCATAATCTGCTTGGATTCAAGCATCTCAATATCTGGTTAAAATTAGTGCCTTTTTTTCATTATTTAAACCTGATAAATTCAACCTAAAAATGTATCTCAATTTACTAGTATCAAATTAAAATCACTTTACTCAACAATTTGATTATGCTCTTAACTCATGCTCCAGCATTTAGTTTAGAGTTTAGACCAAATAATGAGTTTGTCTATGTACATAATTCATTCTTCTCCCTTTTAGCAATGAAGCTAGGAGATTTTCCCATAAGCTTTCACAACTTTTTACATCCATTTGGTACACTAAATAATTCAAGCTAACAACAATTGAATCACCTAGAGCGAAATGAGACTTTACTTGACTATTAGTTCTTATATATTCTACTCCATGTTTCCCATGTTCTTTGGCAAATGCTGCATACCATCAAATTGATGCATGAAAATTTATATTTATTTGCACCAAGGTTGGTTGTACCAGTATCGGTTGCTTGGCAGTACAATATGGTGCCAGCACTGTACCATTCCAATCTATTTTGGATGACTTTTTTTTTTTAACTTTTAAATTTTAATTTGAAGTTAGCATATGGTTTGCCGATTTCAGTTCAAAATTCGAAAAAAAAAGATAGAAATGGGAAAAGAGAGTGCCAACATAAGAAGAGTTGGAGAGGGAGGGGGAGAAAAGGAGAGAGAGGGGGAGAGAGAGGGAAACCCTAACCCTTACCTAATCGAGAGAGAGAGAGGAGGGAGGGAGAGGGAGGAGGGACTTACTGGTGGGGGCTCTTTGACCATCGAAGTGGGCAAGAGGGAGGGAGAGTGGTGTTCGTGACCTTAAAGGAGGGAGCCTCTTGAACATCCCTTGAGCAAGGGGCATGGGAATCGAACAAGCGGGGGGTGGGGGGTGAACCATCAAGAGAATGCAACATTTAGGCGAATCGAGGTGGGGGGATTTAAGTGAAATTGGGCCCCATCTCAAATCAAATGGATGAAGCATGCCAGTTCGATTTTGTATGCATCAAACTAGCTGGTTTGGCATGGTTCAGCTTTCCTTGGTGTGTACTCTATAGCATGCTTTTTTCTTCAAAAACATATTTACTTTCTCATGTGCCATTTTGCTAAAAAGCTTTTGAACTTACTAGCAATCTAGCATAGCTTTCCACCAGCCATTACAGGAAAAATTTCATTGATAACACCAACGAATATCAACAACTAATTTAATGATATGTAGAAGATAAACATGATGGAAGTATAAGTGAATTTACCTTCCCTTGTGGTTTGCATTCTTGATACCTGGACCTTGTAATGGTACCATGTTGGTACAATGTCAGTATGCACAATAAAGTCATATGTTTAGCATACCAACACTTGATTTTTCCCCGTATGTAGTATCAGTTTGATATTGTATCATTCAGCATGCTCGATACATGACAATATGTGTCAATACTGCGGAGGTTGGTTTCTTGAAAAAAATTCCTTTTAATTGAATAATAGGAATGCTTGGTGAATGAGGATTCATGAACCCAATCCTAAATAGTCTGGGCTAGTCTTATGGTTATGTTACTCACCATTGAAAAAATATGAATTTTAAGATCTTTAGGATTTGGTTACTTGAATTTGGTTGGGAAGTGGGTTGATGAATGGGCCATTATTTCAAGATTTCTATATGACCTTGATGTACTCATAAAACTCTTTCACTTGCAATGGAATATGACTGGAAGAAATAATAGGAGATGGTAGTAGGACTTGTTTGGCTTGCTTATGAATAACTTGGGATTTCCTTCTACTTGTCTGCCTAGATAATGGTTCATTAGAGTAATTCAAAAGTTTTGGGATCTGAAGATTGTAGCACTTGAACCCTCAAGAATGCGAGATGAAGCATTTTAGGAGTTTTGAGTATTGCAAGACTTATACCCTCTGTAACTATGAAAGTATCCAAGTTATGTACATTGTAGTTGCCACACTCCAAGACTTAGATGCATGGAATGCCGTACCGGGCCGAACCGCCCGGTACACCTCGAATCAAGCCGGACTGGCGGGGAACTAGTCCAGTTCGATGCTTTTTTTTAGAAAATACCCCAAATTGCCTAGAATCGGGCGGTTCGGCTCTGAACCGAGCCGTACCGACAAGGGGACAAGGGGGGATGGGTTTTACTATTTGTGGGATGGGGTGGGCCAGCCAATAATGGCCCTTTTCCTTTGCCTCAGAGATAAGACTGTCAGAGTCTGAGAGTCTGAGAGCATGATCTCGGACTCTCAGGACGCTGAGAGTGCGAATGAAGCCCAAAAAAAAGAAAAAAAAAAAATTATCACAATCTTGGAGAGACGATTTTCGATCGAAAGTAAGGTAATCTAGTATTCTATTAGTAAATATTTTATTTTTCAGAGTTTGTATCCAAAAAATGGTAAGAAGTAAAAAAATAAGAAAAATCATACCAAAATTTATGATTTTTGTATGATTTCATTATATATTATAGACCTTTGGAAGATCTATGCGGTGATGCTAAAATCATTAATTTTGATTAATTACATATATATATTTTAAAAAAATATTTTTAGAATAAAAAAATAAAAAAAATAAAAAAAAATTATAAATTTATAATATTATTTAGGACAGCTGAAGCTATGTATAGTATAAATTTTATGTCCGATTTTGAAGTTTTTGATGTATCATATGCATAGTAACCTAGGCTTAATTTTGAATAAAAAAATAAATAGTATTTAATGTATGTTAATAGGCTTAGAAGAATATATGTAGAGTCTATAACATGTTTTTACTTGGATCTAAGCTTAAATAAATTTTTTAAAATTTTTAAAATTTTTACTATTTTTAATTATTTAAATAATAAAAAATATAGGATCTTTCGATGAAAAATTTTAATTTTTATAGATAATTATTAAAATGATATATTTTGTTAAACTTGTAGAAATGAATAAGAAGAAGAATACAGAGCATGATATTGGTTGGAAGTATGGTGAGATGCTCTCGGCTTGGCATAATTGGAGATGCAAATGGTACAACATAGAATTTAAGGGAGGAGCGGTGACTAGGTTGAAGCAGCATTTGGCTGGTGGTTACCCCAATGTGGCCATATATCGAAAATGCCTGCAGAAGGTTCGACAACTGATGAAGAAACATCTTGTTGATTTTAAATCAACGAAAAAGAAGACCAAGCAGAAGAGAGCAAAGATGGACCGTCGAGCCGCAGAGCCACCTTCTTATCACTCTAGAAAGTCAGAGCAGGCCTCTGCTCCAAATGATGAGGCACAGATGGAGGCTACCATTCGGACGAGTATGGATGATCAGTACCGTATGGAGGAGATGAATAGATATAGAGAACGATTTGAACCATCATATTATGAATCGGGATCCGGCTCTGTGGTTATTTAGGGAGAATTCGAGTTCAGAAGGACCACCTTAGTCAGGAAGACACCCAGTAGAGGCAGGCATAGTATTTTATTTATACTGGAAGCATTTGGTAGTAGGAGAAGGTCCTTTAGGGACATGCCAGCATGAGCTACCATTCATGATTTGGATCCATATGCTTTTTTCAGCAAAGATTCAAAACAACAGAGGATTGACAGTATGTTGAAGAAGGATAAGAAAAAAGATATGTGGCGAGCTATTGGATCATGATTTTATTTTAGCCATATTCTAGCAAATGCAGCAGGTAATACTTACTATCGGTCTGCCATTTTAGCCATATAGGCAGTCGGTCCGAGTGTAGATCCCCCAGCACCGAAGGATATTTATGGTCAGCTTCTTGATAATAACAAAGAGGAGCTGCAAAAATAAATTTCTTCGTACAAGAATAAATGGCCTACATACGGATTGACGGTAATGTGTGATGGTTGGACTGGTCTTACTAAACGGAGCATCATCAATTTCTTGACTTATTATGATGGAAAAATATTTTTTCATAAATCAATTGATGCTTCAGATAAGGTGCACGATGCTATGTATATCCTTGGATTGATGGAGAAGGTGATTGATTCAGTAGGAGTGCAGAATGTCATGCAGATTATTATAGATAATGGACACAATATAAGGCTGCTGGAGAGTTGCTGATGGAGCAGCGACCATATATTTACTGGACCCCATGTGCTGCACTTTGCATTGATCTTATGTTGATGGATATTGGAAAGCTTCGTAGGATGCAGCAGGCAGTGGACTCAGCCCAGACTATTACTAGATTCATCTACAATCATACATGAATCTTGTCATTGATGCAGACATATACTGGGGGAGAGATTTTGAGACCGGATGTCATCCAATTTGCCACAAACTACATAGCACTTGATAGTTTTCTGGAGAAGAAAGCAACATTGCGTCAGATGTTTGTTAGTGCCAAGTGGTAGGAGAGTAGATATGCGAGAGCTGGTACTGAGGAAAGTCGTATGGAGAACTTGGTGATCAGTCAGTTATTTTGGCAACGGGTTGATAAGATAGTGAAGGTTATCAAGCCATTATATGAGGTGCTTCGTGTCGTGGACAGTGAAAGATATCCCCAGATGGGCTTTTTGTATCACATGATGGAGAGGGCAAAGAAACAGATCAGTGAGATAGATCCAAAACATGATCAGGAATATATCAACATTATCGAGTGCTGCTGGGACTATCAGATGGGTAGGGATTTACATCTAGTCGGTAAGCACAAATCCAAGAGTCCACTAAAAATATTTTTCTTCTACTTGTATGAATCTACTCATTCATTTATAGAATTTATCTACAGCATACTATTTGAATCCGAAATTTTAGTACACCATTCCTAGGATAGATATGGATAATGAGCTTCTTATCGCTCTTCGTAATGTGATATATAAATGGTGGATGATCCAGAAATTGCATCAATATGTCTGCAAGAGGTATGTTAGAGAGGATGAGATATAAGTATTTAACCAAATTCAGTCTGTAATCAACTGCATATTTGTTAATATAACAAATATATTTTTTATAGACAAAACAATTTAGAGAGGGGACGGACAGCTTTGGAGTCTCATCGGTTGTCGTAAGCAAAAAGAGGATGAATTCAGGTAAATTATATATCAATAATGAGAAAACTTTGCTGACTTTACATACCTATCAATATCATGAAATATGATAAATAATTTTGGTTAATATTTTTGTAGCTGAATGGTGGATTCATTTTGGACAGTCTGCAGAGAATTTGAAAGCTGTAGCCATCCGTATTCTTTTTTAGTCAGTCTCCTCTAGTGGCTGTGAGCGTAATTGGTCAATTTTTGCCCTTATCCATAGTAAATAGAGGAACCGTTTGACACAGAAGTGCCTCAATGATCTTATATATGTTCATTATAATCTAAGATTGAGGTTAAAATGTATTCGGGATGAAGTACAATTGAAGTACACGGATTCGATGTTGGGTGATTATGCTAATGAGGATGAGGATCCGATGATTGGATGGCTTATAGGTTAGCAGAAGGAACCAAAACTTGATAAGCCGGGATCTCCTCCACGACCAGCCAGTTTAATAGCTACGGAGATCAGGATGGATTCAGGGCGATGGGCAGATACAAATATTCCACATAGGGTTCCAGTTGATCAGCCATAGTCTGAGGGCACATAGAGGAGTCATTCATCATATGACTATGTCCGAGACATCCTCCCAAATATTTAAGTGAGAATTTTTGACACGAAGTCGGCCATCTCAAGCAGGAAGAAGAGATCCATCATCTCAGACATAACAAAGTAAGAAAAAGGATAAAGCAAAAGGAAAGACAATTGCAGCATCCTTGAGAGTGCAGGAGTCAGCTGACTCAGATTCGAAGATCAGAAAGAGTGATGATAGTAGTGACGGATCTGATGACCAGGGAGGGATCGGAAGACAAGAAATTATTATTCATAAGATGCAGCCATAGGACGATATTTGATTCACTGGTGAGTCTTAGTTTACACATGCCATACAAGATAGGGACCACAATGCACGAGCTGATAGAGGCCGCGAGGATACTATTTCATATAGACGACGGTCTTTCAGAGGTCGTTTAGCACACGATGTAGCTGCAGATGATTTGGCACGTGAAGTAGGATCCATGGATGTATTTGAATCATCCTCATATTATGGATTCTACCATCTGTAGGCAGCTTATGATCTATATGGATATGGATATGATGCATCCAAGACATCGTCTTCCAGTGGTTACTATCCTATGCAGCCTGGAGCTTTTTATAGATCGGATTTTGCTGCTGGCATATTTGGATGGGCTCCTCTGTAGCCATACCATCATCCTAAGGATACCTCTCAGAGCTAGAGTTTGAGCGAGAGATCTAAGATGTCTTACAATCCAGAGAGGTTACCTTATGGGATGAATACTCGGGACTATAGTGCTAGTTGGATAGAGGGATGGGCTGATATTCCTTCGGAGTATGCGAATGATACGGATATCCACGAGCATCATAGATACTCGACAAGATTTTAGATCAGTAGAGATCTTGAGGTTAGTAAATTATTTTTTAATATCTTGGAGACTTGTACATTAAATACATTTAATGCATTGTTTTAGATTTTTTTATTTTATTTTTTTGGGGATGTTAGAACTTAGAATTATTATATAACCCTAAATTAATTTAAAAATCATAAAAAATTAGAATAAAAATTAAGTCGAGAAAAAAAGAAAGAAAACCGGTATGCTGTGGCGTACTGGTCGGTACGGCATGGTATCATACCGTACCGACTAGGAACTGGTACCCGTTCCTGAATCCTTGCTTAGATGTTTAACAAAATGCTTATACTCAAACACTTCAGGAGGGAGAGGAAAGGAGGTAGTCTAATGGAACATGGAATTGTAGGGTGTGATCTACTTAAGACACCATTAAACTCTCGATTTACAATGTAATAACTGGTAGATATGTATCATTAGATAGAATATGTAAAAGGGTTTTGGCAGCTCTACTCGGTTATTTGTGTTATGGCCAGTGTTTATCTTAAAAGTAAACTAGGGCCGCATGTCCTTTAATCTGGCAAAATGATACTAGTTAAGGATTACTCAATCTTAATCATTATTGATCAAGGGAGTTATTGCAACCAAGGAGAAGTTAGAGGATGGTACGAAATTGTGTGGCTCCAAGCAGCTTGAATGGTTCTCTAGTAGTTCCAAAAATGGGCAAAAAAGGGTGGAAAAGAACAATAGCTCCTTTTCAGGCTTCTAACTCGCTATGACTACCATACTGCAATGATGAGCATACTCTAGGCTCTTTGTTTATGGCCCTCACCCATCTATCCATTGTGGGTGGAGAAGATCGACCATGGGGTACTCAAATAGTCCATTATTTGTACCCAAAAAGAGTGTATTTTTTTATAATTCAATACCTCTATTTATCTCATTGTCTGAGAGTTATTACATTTTTTCTATATTTTCTTTTTTCATTAACTTCATTGGAAGTTTTAAGTCCTTTCTCTAAATGCACAGAACATTTGATTGACCCAACTGATATCGATCCAATTGGGGAGAAAGATTTTTCTCAACCCGTTCAACTTGAATCTCAAAAAGAAAACTGAAAGGGAGAAGAATTGCAAAAATAGGGCTCAAGTCCCCTTTTCTTTTATTGGTTCTCCATGCTCTATAAACTTAGGCACATAGCCCCTATTTATAATACTAGTGAGATCCTTCCTTTCATAATTTGTGTTGGATTCCTCTTCTATTTTGAATAGGAGTAGATCTCCAAAAAAAAAAAAAAAAGACTAATATAAGTAATTATGAAAAAAATTCTAAAATTCCATAGGAGGTAGATCAAGACTTCTATATCAACTTTGCTTCCTGTTGCTCTGCTTAATTTTTCATGGATTGGAAGATAATGTTGTAATATCCTAGCCCAAAAGCACCTAACATCAAACTGGGCTAGGTCCATTTGACCGGTCCAGAAGCAAAGTGCAGCCCAAAACCAAAAAGCAAGGACCAACACGTGCTCGTGGTTGAGGATTTGGACTCCCAATGGGGGTCCTCTTCTTCTAGGATTTCTCGGCAAAAGCCAGGAGGGACTCCAACACCTCCTTCCGGCTCTATTTAATAGACCTAGGCTTCCCTTCCATATCTCCATTGGATATTTCGGCCTTGGAGTGGAGATTGTCGGAGTTTTTCTTCCCTTTCTCTTCTTGTTCCTGGAAGCCCATCACTGTGCTCGCCAGATCGCAGCCTAAGCACTGTTGGAAAGAAGGTAGAAACTCTTCTAGTCCTTCGCATCTTCTGTAGCTCACAGATGTTGGGATTCCAGCCGACTATTGCCGGAATTTTTTTTTGAAAAACCAAGCCTTCAGATTTTTCCTTTGATATTTCTGGTGCCAGTCTTCGTCGCCAATTGCTGGTTAGGGAGCCTCCAACCATGCCGTTGTGGCCTATATCACCGGCCACAACTGCTGCTGGTGAGAGATCCCTTGTTTCGGGAATCAAGGGTAGTCTCCTGTTTTGCCAAAACACCAAGAAAGAAAAAGAGGAAAGGAAAAGAAAAGAAAAAAAGAAGAAAAAGAAAAAGAGAAGGAAAGGGAGTTTCTTCTCTCTCTCCATTTCTCTTTTTACTTTCTTTATAGAAAGGTCTTTTCTCTCTTTGCTTTTGATCGATCCTATTGAAGAGGGGTCCTAACCCATGGTTGCCAGGCAGCATACTGGTCCCACCTTGGCTCTTGTTGAGCATTGCGAGATTTGATCACCCTTGATCCTGTATGATAGTCTAATCATGATCAGATAAAATCACCTTGATCGAACCGACTAGGACGTCTTGGCCAACCCTGTGAGGGTGTTGAGATTTAAGATTTTTTATTCTTAAATATTCATGATTAAATTTTGACAAAAAGTATATTTTGAATATTAGGTTCTAAAGGATCCTCTTTGGTTTGATTAAATCTGTCCATTCATTGTTTTTGCAAAGATAAGTAATCAACCATTTTTTAAAAGATATTTTATGTAAATAATTTTATTTTGAAAAAAAAGAGATTAGTTATTGATTTATATGTGATTTATGAAATTGTATTCAAATGGAGAGTAAACTTGCAATTTTAAGATTTTTGGAATATTATAGTTTATTGATTTATTATGGAATACACATATGTTGACTAGATTATGGTATATATGCTACCTTGCCAAAATAGATTTTTGGTACACATCATATTTGAGCTCTCAGTCTAATTATGTTTTGTATGCATTGGTTTTGGATCCTGAGGTTATGCATTGGTAATTTGATTATTATTGAGCTCATTGTTTCTATTCTGGACCTGCTTCAAGGTATAAGTGCAGTTCTGCTTCTGGATTTGTTTTTGGTTCGACCATGGGTATAATTGTATAAGTGTGGTCATATTTAAAAGCTGATGAGTTGAATGGATTATTTAATATATATGTATATATTTGAAAGAATATTATTTGCTAAATTTATATTTTGGTAAAGCTAAATTTATACTTTGTAAAGTGAACTAATTATGTTCTTATGCTTAATCATGACATTTGTATTTGAATATTATATCTTACAATAATATCTAGTTAAGATATCATTACTTACTAGTGGTCAAGCTCATTATCTTTTTTTTTTAGATTCAAATACTTAGTTGCGGATGTGGGTACTACTTTGGGAGTGAGATTAGAAGCAAGATTTGACAGTATTAACATAGTTGGATATAGATTTATTATTATGTCTGATAGGATTATTACTTGAGATTTATTTGATGTAAGACTTTCAAATTTTATTTATTATTTGGATTTGTTAATTAATTAAATTTTAACTTTTAGTTATTTAAATTATCTCTACTGTGATACATCTGATATTATGTTGGAATGTCTTGTATACTTGTGGAGAGAGTTCTTCATGAGCATGCGGTGGTTGCCGCGACCCTTGGCTTGCAAACTCGGGTTAGGGGCATGACAAATATTTGGTCAAAGTCTTTTCTAAATAGAAAAGTTTCAATTTGACTAGCCTGTTTCGGAGCTCAAATGATAGAATTTCAGCTCAATTTAACCACTTAAGACTTTGGCCCAAAGTTGTAGATCTTGAAAGGCCATCCGATTTAAAAAAAATCATTTCAATCGGACATCGTGTGTCCAAGTTATGGGCTCTTGAAGTTTAGCTTGCGATTCGACTTCTTGATGTAGTGGATCTTACTCCTGGATCCTATCCAATCATGCTTATAGTGGCTAAGGTGATTCACATGGAATCTGGTGATCTTTTTGGATACCCATAGTTACTAAAATGATCAACCTCAAGTCCGGTGATCCTAATGGGAACCTATAATGGTTAAGATGGTCCACATCAAGTTTGGTCATCCTCTTGGATCAAAGCTCCTCTTGTTAGAGGATTTAGCTCCTATTAAATCAGAACTGAAGATAGAGGATTTAGCTCCTACTTCTCCATTACATGGTTGAACCATCTGGCTTTGTTTAAAGATGGTTTTTGGCCTTGATTGTCTTTGTTAGATAGTAGATCCTCGCTCCATATGTGTGAGATAGCTTTGCTATAGGAGTTGCTGGTGCTTGGGTTGAAGGCATGCCAATCGAGATAAGATCTCGGTGAGTTGGGCAATCTTTTCTAGTTGTATGAGACATCCCTTAATCTCATCATCCATCAAGGCAGAACTAGCAACCATACTCATCTTTGTCCTTAAATTTACTTGAAGCATGGATAGCCTTCTCCTGTCTGCTTCTAATGCTCATGCATCTGGATCAAAAACTAAAGCTCCCATAGGTAGGCTGAAACTTTGATACCAACTTGATCGAATTGGATCAAGTTTGAATTCCATCATATAAGATCATAGCTTTGATACCAACTTGATCTGATCGGGGAGAAGAAAGGTTTCCCTCAACCTGGTCAACTCAAATCTTGCAAAAAAAAAAGAGAGGAGAGAAGAATTGCGAAAGTAGGGCTTAAGTCTTCCTTTCTTTCATTGATTCTCCACATTTTATCAACTGAGGTACATAGGCGAATTGGATTTCTCTTCTAGTTTGAATAGGAAGAGATCTATAGAAAAAAAGACCAATATAAATAATCATGAAAAAATACTAAAATTTTGCAAGAGATGGATCTAAACTTCTACATTAACTTGTTGTAGCTGTGCCTAATGCTTCACGGATTAGGAGATAATGTCCGGTCAAAGTCTTTTCCGAAAAGAAAACTTTTGGTTGACTAGCCCATTTCAGGGTCTACATGAAAGAATTTGGCTTGATTAACCCCCCAAGGGGTTTGCCTGTAATTGTGGATCTCGAAAAGCTATCTGATTTTAAAAAAAAAATCATTTCAATCGGACATCGTATGATCAAGTTATGGCCTCCTGAAATTTGGCATGTGATTTGGCTTTCTGATGTGGTGGATTGTGCTTCTGGACCCTATCTAGCCTTGCTGGCCAAAGTGATCCACATTAAATTTGGTGATCCTCCTAGATACTCGTAGTAGTCAAAGTGATCCACATCAGTTCTGGTGATTCTCTTGGTTACCCATAGTAGCCAAGGTGGTCCACATCAAATCTGGTGATTTGCTTGGATCAGATATGGCATGCCTACAATCTTTCGATAATTAGATTTTGGCTTTTAGGAAATAGTCAGCTATATACATATTATGCTGA
The DNA here is from genome assembly GCA_006176705.1 of Cocos nucifera. Classification (NCBI taxonomy): domain Eukaryota; kingdom Viridiplantae; phylum Streptophyta; class Magnoliopsida; order Arecales; family Arecaceae; genus Cocos; species Cocos nucifera. The sequence goes on from QRFJ01000122.1 coordinate 674,377, forward strand.
AATATTAGACACAAGGTTTGGTGAAGATTGCATGAATAACAAGTCTAAGCAACTTCTGAAATTCACATGATGTGTTCAATAGCATAGAAGGTCTAACAAAGTATATAGTTGCAATAAACTTATTTTTTTCTCAGCATAGATGACCTTAAAAGCTAGGGTTTAAATAGCGGGACCAAGCCCCATATTTGTTCTCTCGGCACTTCTATGGTACCAATAAGGTTGGGATGGACTAAAATTGTCAAAATCACTAAGGATAAAGCCATAAAGGCAGCGTTTATGCAATTGTTATGGTTGGTATGGATTGTCGGCACCTATTGGCACAGTGCTGACTGGTATGGATTAGTCTGTATGAGCAAGTCTAGCTGGCACCTTGCTTAGAAGTATTAAAAATTCAGCATGTTTTTTAATATGAATTGATAAAACCATGTTAATATAGGGAAATGACCAGAAAAGGTCTGTCCTTGAGTTTGTTTTGTTTTTAAATGTCATGTATTTTCCTTTCATTCATTACCAATATGGAGAAGTTGATTTATGAATCTCTCTAGATGTACTTTGCTTGCTTTTTTGCTTCTTGATAAGTTTGATTGACAGAATTAATTTGGCCAGTTCCTGATTTCAGAAGAATTTTTCTACAAAATGAAAAGGCATATGATGGTATGATCATAAATTTAAACTTAGCTGGACCACAGTTCCATGCTAAATTTGGAATATGTTACTGTCACAGAAAAGTAAGCTAATAAATTCTTGTTTTCTTGGACATTATGAAAATGTAAGTGGCTCAATGCATATGTGATATTGATTCGAACCATTTCTGTCATGTTTCAGTCAGAAGTTATGTAGCTTGATTTGTGATGGCTGGAGCTATTGACAATAACATGATATTTTTGGATTTATTGAACAGGAGAGCTTTAATCTATGCGGTTGATCAAGATGCTGAGAAATCTTTCAAGACAACTGTGGAAGTAGACCGGCTAATTGATATGTTGAGGGATTCGAGTTCTAGAGAAGTAAGATAAATAACTTCTCAAAAGTATTAGTCTTCAGGTTTTTTAGTTGGATGCTGTTATTTACTTGCTAACCTGACTACACTAGTCAAATTTATCCTCAATGATAAGCTATAACGCAAAAATCCTTTCCTGGGGAGATTCCATAATGTTCCTTACGCCAAATTTTGCTGAAAATAAAAGATAAGAATTGCTGGATCATTACAGCAATTTGATCTATTCTTTTCTTTTAGTTATTGAATATGGGATGTCAGACTGAAGAGGCCACTCCTAATCATGGTTTTCTGTATCAGCCCGAATGGCCAAAAAATCGGAATGGTTCAGGCCGGTTTTTCAGAAAATGGCCTGAACTGGATCGAACCGGTCGGTATGGTACGGGCCGGTACCGGATGGTTTGGTCCGGTATGGGTTGGCACAGTACCGGTATGGGGTGGTATGGTCCGGTATGGGGTAGTTTTTTTTTCTTTTTTTTTTGAACCATTGGGTGGAATTTTTTTTGATTTTTTTATTGACGGCATGGGACGGTACGGTATGATACCATACCGTACCGACCGGCAACTGGCATGAGTGCCAATACCGAGTCCGCGAACCTTGCTCCTAATCTTACCGATTAACAGATCACTTGGAATTTGCATTATCTGAGTGGATTGTGTTATCATTGCTGTTGTTAGCACTCACAACATTTCTAATTAGTTCAATATTCTCTTACTTTGGTATCACAAGCTTTAAATTATTTTGACAAACTATTTAGTGATCTTGGCATTTTATCTTCTATGCACACATATGGAGTCCTTGACAGCATAATAGATGAGCTCTTGTATCTATTGAATTGTTTTTATCTTCTTTTGTTGCCTTCATTGGTTAATTATAAGCTAGAACAGAGGTTGCACTCTTATAGTCTTATGTATTTTAGAGAAATAGTAGTATCAACTTTATCAAGTGGACTACTAATCAATTCTTTTAGTTTTTTTTAAACAGCTTGAGAAGCTTGTTGTTGAAAATGTTTTGGCATTCAATGAGAATTTCTGGATCCGGCTTGCTGCTAGAACCGACACATGCAAATCAGATGATGATAAAGTATGGTTCTTGGTTGACTAGTTTTTTCTAAGATTTATGCACTTATAACTTATTACCATTTTCTTTACGTGGTTAACCTTAGTTGTTTTCTAACATAGAATTTCAGTTTCTGCTTTACAGAAGGACTATGAAGAATTGGCCGTTTCTCTAATGAGTATGGTTGACCGCCTGGTTCATAAAACCAATGTAAGGAAATTCAGTTGCAAATTCTAAGGATATCTTTATCAATAAGTTGTAATATCACTTATTCTCTTCATAATGATAAGTTGTGTGATAATGTGAAGTTTAGATGGGAGCTTGATACCTTGTCTATAAAGATAAGCCATTATGGTTTCATGCTAGTGAATTCTATTTCCATTATCATCTTTATTAACTTTACTGTTGCATGAATTCTAAGTCTCATGTTTGTCCATAGAAAAGAAAGTAGTTAGCAAAAATTACACGAAAACTAGACTTGTTGTGGAGCTGAGAGTGAATTCACTGAAGCATGTAGATCAACAAAGACTGAAACAGCTGCATGATTAGTAAAATATATTCACTAGAACAAACTTTGCCTAGAATTTAGTAGGAATGGAGGAAGAATTGATTATCATGCATTTCCTATGGATATATCATTGCTTATTCTCAAAATACCATTTTACCAATTGTGGAAATTTGATTTGAAGAGCTTTTTGAAAGGAGAAGAGTGAAGATCATGATTCTCAACCAAAATCTGAAAGAAAAGTCTTCATAAGAACTGCAAGAGATTTACAGACTTTGGTGGCAAATTTCCTTGTAAACCAAATTTAAAGTGGTTTTAGACATCGTATGATGAGGGCTATATGAATGGCAAGTACACATCTTACAATGTAATAGAGCAAAGAGAGGGACATGGCTTAGGTTGATATTCAGAGGTCAAATAGCAAAACTGAACATGGTCAAAAGGAAAAACAAGGTTTTAAAAATTGAGGAAGAAGAAGAGGGCACTTGTGGAAACAAAATTAACCCCTCATGGTGCCTACTAAGTAGCTTGGATTGAATGCAAACAATGATGTAGTAACGTGGGCATGATAAAATAAGAAGCCTAGACCCTAGGAAGTGTTTATACATAAAGTAATATTAAAATGTACTGACTAATAAATGACATTTATTTGATGATTCCATTTCAATAATTGAGTTAGGTGGTTTAATAAAACGAACCATTACAAGAGTTCCGAAACTAGCGTTTCATTTAAGTTAAGGTTGCTTGAATGAAATGTTGTAGCAACAATAGATAAGCTTGAAGCAACCATAGGAGGGACAGCTACCAAAATAGAGTTTATGAATAACTATTAGATGTATGCCCTAGAAGCCAATCAGGCTGATACATTAATTTTTTCTAGGACATAATTTTGTACTTTGACCTAATTAATTAGGATAGTTAATTCCATTCGTGTAGTCTATGTGTTCATGAATCATTCAGGGAATTAATAAGATGATGATACACCTTCGAATTTGATACATGTATTATTGATAGTTAATTTTTAAATTGCTCTCGATCGATGGATCATCATGGGGACGATGATTGATCCGATTGGTGCACGGATCGTTTCTTTTAGGATACATGAGTCTCGAGTCTACAGTGTGGAGATATTGGAGTGAGAGTGCAGATGGTTATTAGAGAACAACAGTACTGAGCGTGACCAATACGAGAAGTCACTTGGATGTTTACTCACTCATCAATAGAGTTTATGAATAACTGTTAGATGTATGCCCTAGAAGCCAATCAGGCTGATACATTAATTTTTTCTAGGACATAATTTTGTACTTTGACCTAATTAATTAGGATAGTTAATTCCATTCGTGTAGTCTATGTGTTCATGAATCATTCAGGGAATTAATAAGATGATGATACATCTTCTCAAGAGTTAAGAATTTGATACATGTATTATTGATAGTTAATTTCTAAATTGCTCTCGATCGATGGATCATCATGGGGACGATGATTGATCCGATCGGTGCACGGATCGTTTCTTTTAGGATACATGAGTCTCGAATCTACAGTGTGGAGATACTGGAGTGAGTGCAGATGGTTATTAGAGAACAACAGTACTGAGCGTGACCAAAACGAGAAGTCACTTGGATGTTTACTCACTTATCAGTGACATTCTTGATGCTGTAGTTATGTGAGTGATTCTTTGAACTATAGTGTCTCGGCTGTTCATAGTGACGTTGCTGTTTTTTTGACTACACATAAACATGGTCCCTAGCCATATGAGTCTTTGTAGTGGACGTTGGCTGTAGTAGGTTCGCTGTAGGAGTAGGGTGTGCATTTAGATGGGATCTATCGATCTTAATAGTTAAGAGTAGTCCTATATGATTTATGAAATCAAGTTCATAAGATCGTGGCTACGGCATAGTGAATTATGGAAAAGGGTTTCTATGAGATTTTATGATTTGAACTTGAGCTAATTAAATCTTATATATGACAGATGATGGGGTTTGATGAGTTTTTCATGACCTCCGTCTTGTCGGGACTCACGATAGAAGAACTAAATCATATGGTAACTACATCTAGAGGTTCGTTCTTCTGTTCTATTAGGTTGCTACTATATGCAGCTAGACGTTACTGGTGGATTATGAGACCAATGGGAATTATTTTGGTGGTCAATAATTTTTGATTGGTAAGTTGGAATTGTTCCAATCTATTGAAAGGAGTTTCAATGATATGTTGATAAAGATCAAAATATTTCTCACTACCAGACAAAATAGAACTTATGAGATCACACTCCGGTCGGACTATCGAATCGTGATTTCGAATCGTAAATCGCAAGTGGTCTTAATTATCAATTTGATTGATGATTGGACTTAAATGTAAAAGTTACATTAGGGATTTGCTAAGAGTAAGTTATAGGAGGACTAAATTGTTGCATATTATTTGATTTGATCAAATATTAGGATTGGGTCCTAATCAAATTAAATCAGATTTAATTTGATTAGTTTTGGTTTGAGTTTGACTTAAATTAGGTTTTACAAGTTTAATGAGATTAGACCTAATGAATACTTGACCCAAACCTATATAGATTAGGTTTGACGTAATTTTTAGCAATGTTTGATTGGGATAGGGTCTTAGTCAAATTAAATCAGATTTAAATTGATTAGATAAAATTTTAATTTGACTTAGATTGGGTTTCATTAGTTTAATGGGATTGGACTTAACCTAATCTAAATTGGACTCCAACTACTACTTGGATTTGGACTTGATCTTAACCAAATCAAACAAGGAGGAGATAAAGCCGTAAAGCCCCACGCCCCATAACGTTTCATGCCTCATGTTTTCACGTAGAAAAGGGAGAGGGTGTGGGATTAGTTGGCATTGAGAATTTTTAGGAGAGAGGTTATGGGCGGCAACTAATAGGAAGAGTCCTAAACAATACCAACTCTATCTCTATCCCTAAACTCTAACTGCCTTAGGAGTTAAATAAGTATAAGATGGGGTGCCTCCCTAAGAGATTAGATCATCTTTGGATGCCCCATGAAGATAGATTGGTGTGAGAAAATGAGAGCTTGGGCATTGGTTTTAGATGGGATGCCTCTTCTCCCTCCTATCTCCTTTCTGACAACCAATGGTTGGTTGTTGAGGGTAACTCTCTCTCTCTCTCTCTCTCCTTTGTCCAAAGGTTGGACATGTCTCTCTCTTCCTCTTTTTCAAAGATGTTCAAGAGTTGGACATTAAAATCAGATTTGATCTAAGTTATTTTCTTGATCCATGAGATGGACGGTTCTCCTCTTCCTCTCCTTAGATCTAGTCCAGGGGTTGGACAAGAAAGAAGAACAAGAGATCTGATCTCTTATCTTCTTTTATAGATCTTGATTTTTCTCTTGAGAAAAGAAGTGGAAAAGAAATCATATTTGATCTGATTTCGAGTTCCTCTTACAATCTGTTTGATTCTCTTGAGAAGAGAATCAAAAGATCAAACCGATTCGACAATTCAAGAAGCGATCTCTGCAAGGGAGCTAGCACTCCAATGAGATTGAGATCTCCTGATCAGATAAGCCTCCGTGGATACCCGGACATTTGTGCGGCTACAAAGGGACCTCGAAGACATCCTCAGATCATCGGATTGTGGTGAAGATCTACCCGCGCAAAGGTAAAATTCATATTCTCCTTTTAGATTTTATCTTGCATATATGATGATGCCTGGGTTATGAGATTTGATCTCAATGCATGCTAGATTAGATTAGATCTAATTAAAAATTATTTTATTCAGCTGCATATTTTGTATGTTTTTTAAAAATTTTGAAATTTCTGCATGCATACCTTTCGCCATGGTATGACGAATCTAACAGTGGTATCAGAGCCATCTCATTAATGCAAGGTTAAGATCTTGATATCATATCTGAAAATTATTTTCCGATCTGAAAATCTGAATTTTAATTGATCATGAAGATGATTTTATGTCTGAATATCTAATTTCCAGATCTGAAATTAAAAATGTTCATGATTGAGGAGATGGAATTCATGATCTGAAAATCTGTTTTCAAATTTAAAATCTAAATGGCTGAAATTCATGCGATGGATTTCGAGATCTGAAAAGATGTTTTCAGATCTGAAATTCAGATTTATTAATGTTTATGCATCTAAAATTATGAATCTAATTTGCATATGATGTGAATTTTATTAGATCTAAAATTAGATATATTAGATATGTCTTCTTTAATATTAGATCTAAAATTAAAGTTATTAAGGTTTGCATCGGACTGACATAAGGTTGTCCTAGTATGATGCGAATGGGGCTTTTCAAAAGTGTTTTCAAATTGTTTTAATCATAATTTTAGATCTGATTTTGCATGTATGAGATATGTGCCATGTTAGTTTTAGATCTAAAAAAATATATGAGATATATGATTTTGGGTTTAGATTTGAAAAACATTTCGAGATCATAAACCATTAATTCATGCACTTAAACATAATCTAAAAATTATTTTTAGAATCTGAATTTTAGGTTATGCATGAGGGTATGGGTAGAACAATTAGGTCTAGTGATTGGACTACAATTAGGATCTTTGATTAGATTGGGTTAGAACCCTTGTTGATTTTGAGTTGTTGATCGAACCTAATCAATAGTTGATTAGGATTGATTAGGATTAGGTCAAAGAGGCTCAAGGTCGAGTTTAGTTGTAGTTGGTCGCATCGATTCACGTTTGATGTGAATTGATTAACTCAAGATCTAATTTGGCTCAGTGAATCGAGCCCGAGTTGCTAGGCTGACTTATTCAATTCTAATTGAGCAATTGGTGTTTAAGACAAGTCTCGATTGGTGGTTTTTAACTGGGACCATGCTTACTTGGCCAATCTAATGGTGTCTAAGGCAAGTATCGGTGACCCTTCCATCGATCTCACTTACCTGGCCAACTTGGCCGATTAAGTCTTAAATAAGATTGCTTAGTCATGCGTGTTCACCCATGCCGACTAGGTTAGTCAGACGTGAGATTGTGTTGACCCAAACCTGGTCAGTCAGACATGAGATTGTACTGACTTAATTTAGATGAGACCTGAACCCAAACCTCCCTATAAATATTAAGTCCTAGGTCTTCCATCATGGTAGGAGTGCCGGCGTCCAATTGGTGTTGATTGTTCTTAGCTGGTTACAGTTGTTCAGTTGCATTGGAAAGATGTAACCACTCTATTAGCATGAGATGTTGCTAGGTAATGATGGGGTTGGGCCCAATAATCGGGCACGGTGAGGGACCTAATGATGGTTTTACCCAAGGATTTAGGAATCGGTACCGGTTCCCATACCGATTCCTGGTCGGTATGGATCGTGCCGTACCGATTGGTACGTCATGGCGACCAATTTTTTCTTTTTTTCCAACTCAATTTTTATTCTAATTTTTTTTATAATTTTTAAATTAATTTAAGGTTATATAATAATTCTAAGTTATAACATCCCCAAAAATAAAATAAAAAAATCTAAAATAATGCATTAAATGTATTTAATGTACAAATCTCCAAGATATAAAAAAAATAATTTACTAACCTTAAGATCTCTATTGATCTAAAATCTTGTCGAGTATTTGTGATACTCGTGGATATCCGGATCATTCGCATACTCCGAAGGAACATCAGTCCATCCCTCTATCCAACTAGCACTATAGTCCTGAGTATTCATCCCATAAGGTAACCTCTTTGGATTGTAAGACATCTTAGATCTCTCGCTCAAATTTTGGCTTTGAGAGGTGTCCTTAGAATGATGGTATGGCTATGGAGGGGCCATCCAAATATGTTAGCAGCAAAATCCGATCCATCAGAAGCTCTAGGCTGCATAGGATAGTAGCCACTGAAAGATGATGTCTTGGATGCTCCATATCCATATCCATATCCATATGGATCATAAGCTGCCTGCGGGTGGTAGGATTCATAATATGATGATGATTTAGATACATCCATGGATCCTACTTCATGTGTCAAATCATCTATAGCTGCATCGTGTTTTGGACGATCTCTGAAAGGCCGTCATCTATATGAAATAGTATCTTCACGGCCTCTATCAGCTTGTGCACCGTGGTCCCTACTTTGTATGGCATGTGTAAACTGAGACTCATCAGTGAATCGAATATCGCCCTGTGGCTACGTCTCATGAACAATAGTTTCTTATCCTTCAGTTCCTCCTTGGTCATCAGATCCGTTACTACTATCATCACTCATCCTGGTCTTCGAATCTGAACCAGCTGACTCCTGCATTCTTGAGGATGCTGCAATTCTTTTCTTTTGCTTTATCCTTTTTCCTACTTTGTTGTGTTTAAGAGGATGGATCTCTTCTTGCTTGAGATGGTTGGCTTTGTTTCAAAAATTCTCACTCAAACATTTGGAAGGATGTCTCGGACATAGAGTAATATGATGAATGACTCCTTTGTGTGTCCTCAGGCTGTGGTTGATCAGCTGGAACCCTATATGGAATATTTGTATCTGCCCATCATTCCGGATCCACCCCGATCTTCCTAGCTACTAAACTGGCTGGTCGTGGAGGAGATCTCGGCTCATCAAGCTCGGGCTCCTACTGCTGGCCTGTAAGCCATCCAATCATCGGATCCTCGTCTTCATCAGCATAATCACCCAACATCGGATCCATGCACTTCAGCTGTACTTCATTCTGAATATATTTTAATCTTAATCTTAGATTATAATGAACATATACAAGATCGTTGATGCGCTTCTGTGTCAGATGGTTCCTCTGTTTGTTGTGGATAAGGGCAAAAATCGACCAATTATGCTTACAGCCACTAGAGGAGACTGTCTGGGAAAGAATGGGGATGGCTACAGCTTTCAAGTTTTCCGCAGATTGTCCAAAATGAGTCCACCATTCAGCTGCAAAAATATTAATCAGAATTATTTATCATATTTCATGATATTGGTAGATATGTAAAGTCAGCAAAATCTTCTCATTATTGATATGTAATTTATTTGGATTCATTCTTTTTTTGCTTACGACAGTCGATGAGACTCCAAAGCTGTCCATCCCCTCTTTAAACTATTTTATCTGTGAAAAGTATATTTGTTATATTAACAAATATGCAGTTAATTACAGACTGAATTTGGTTAAATACTAATATCTCATCCTCTCTAACATACCTCTTGTAGACACATTGATGCAATTTCTGGATCATCCACCATCTTATATATCACATTACGAAGAGCAGTAAGAAGCTTATTATCCATATCTATCCTAGGAATGGTGTATTGGAATCTCAGATTTAAATAGTATGTTGTAGATAAATTCTATAAATGAATGAGTAGATTCATATAAGTAGAAGAGAAAAATTTTCAGTGGACTCTTAGATTTATGCTTATCGGCTAGATGTAAATCTCTACCCATCTGATAGCACCAGCAGTGCTCGATAATGTTGATATATTTCTGGTCATATTTTGGATCTATCTTACTAATCTGTTTCTTTGCCCTCTCCATTATGTAATACAAAAAGTCCATCTGGGGGTATCTTTCACTATCGACAGCGCGAAGCACCTCATATAATGGCTTGATAACCTTCACTATCTTATCAGCCCGTTGCCAAAATGACTGACTGATCACTAAGTTCTCCACATGACTTTCCTCAGTATCGGCTCTCATATATCTACTCTCCTGCCACTCGGCACTGACAAACATCTAACATAATGTTGCTTTCTTCTCCAGAAGGCTATCAAGTGCTATGTAGTTTGTGGCAAATCGGGTGACACCTGGTCTCAAAATCTCTCCCCCAGTATATGTCCGCATTAATGACAAGACCCATGTATGATTGTAGATGAATCTAGTAATAGTCTGGGCTGAGTCCACTGTTTGTTGCACTCTATGAAGCTTTCTAATATCCATCAACACGAGATCAATGCAATGTGCAGCACATGGGGTCCAGTAAATATGTGGTCGCTGCTCCATCAGCAACTCTCCAGTGGCCTTATATTGTGGTCCATTATTTGTGATGACCTGCACGACATTCTTCTCTCCTATTGAATCAATCACCTCCTCTATCAATTCAAGGATATACGTAGCGTTATCCACCTTATCTGAAGCATCAATTGATTTGTGAAAATATATTTTTTCATCATAATAAGTCAAGATATTGATGATGCTCTATCGGTAGGACCGGTCCAACCATCATACATCACCGTCAATCTATATGTAGGCCATTTATTCTTGTAAGAAGAAATCCATTTCTGCAGCTCCTTTTTGTTATTATCAAAAAGCTGACCATAAATATCCTTCAATGCTGGGGGATCTACACTCGGGCTGACTGCCTGTATGGCTGAAATGATAGATCAATAATAAGTATTATCTACTGCATTTGCTGGAATATAGCTAAAATGAAACCATGATCCAATAGCTCATCACATCTTTTTTCTTATCCTTCTTCAACATACTGTCAATCCTCTGTTGCTTGGAATCTTTTCTGGGAAAAGCATGTGGATCCAAATAATGAATGATGGCTCCTACTGGCATGTCCCTAGAGGACCTCCTACCAAATGCTCCCAGCATAGATAAAATACCGTGCCTGCCTCTACTGGGTGTCTCTCTGACTGAGATGGTCTTCCTGAACTCGGATTCTCCTTCAGCAGCCGCAGAGCCGGATCCTGATTTATAGTATGACGGTCCAAATCATTCTCTACATTTGGCCATCTCCTCCATACGGTACTGATCATCCATACTCGTCCGAATGGTAGCTTCCATCTGTGCCTCATCTGGAGCGGAGGCCTGTTCTGACTCTTTGGAGTGATAAGAAGGTAGCTCTGCAACTTGGCGGTCCATCTCTGCCATCTTCTGCTTAGCCTTCTCCTTCATTGATTTAAAATCAGCAAGGTGTTTCTTCATCAGTCGTCGGATCTCTTGCGGGCATTTTCGACATATGGCCATATCGGGATAACCACCAGCCAAATGCTGCTTCAACCTAGTCACCCCTCATTTCTTAAACTCTGTTGCATCATTTGCATCTCCAATGGTACCAAGTCGAAAGCATCTCACCATGCTCCCAACCAATATCACGCTCTGTATCCTTCTTCTTACTCATTTCTACAAGTTTAACAAAACATATCATTTTAATAATTACCTACAAAAAATAAAATTTCCACCGAAAGGTCCTATATTTTTTATTATTTAAGTAATTAAAAAATATAAAAAAAATTAAAAATTTTAAAAAAAATTATTTAAGCTTAGATCCAAGTAGAAACATGTTATAGACTCTACATATATTCTTCTAAGCCTATTAACATACATTAAATACTATTTATTTTTTTATTTTATTCAAAATTAAGCTTTGGTTACTATGCATATGATACATCAAAAAATTCAAAATCGGATATAAAATTTATACTATACATAGCTTCAGTTGACCTAAACAATATTATGAATTTACAGTTTTTTTATATTTTTTTTAATTTTTTATTCTAAAAATATTTTTTTAAATATATATATAATTAATAAAAATTAATGATTTTAGCATCACCGCATAGATTTTCTAAAGGTCTAAAATATATAATGAAATCATACCAAAATCATAAATTTTGGCATGATTTTTTCTTATTTTTTTACTTACCATCTTTTGGACACAAACTCTGTAAAATAAAATATTTACTAATAGAATGTTAGATTACCTTACTTTCGGTCGAAAATTATCGTCTTCTCGAGGTTGTGACAAATTTTTCAAATTTTTATCCTCTTTTTTGGGCTTCGTTAGCACTCTCGGCATCTTGAGAGTCCGAGATCATGCTCCCGGACTCTCAGGCTCTGAGAGTCTTATCTCTGAGGCAAAGGAAAAGGGCCATTATTGGCTGGCCCATCCCATCCTATAAATAGTTAAACCCCTCATTGTCCCTTTGTCGGTATGGCTCGGTTCAAAGCCGAACCGCTTGATTTCGGGCGGTTTGATGCCGAACCGAGCGGTTCGGTGCGGTTTGGAGTATTTTCCGAAAAAAAGCACCGAACCGGATCGGTTCCCCGCCGGTCCGGCTTGGTTCGGGGTGTACCGGGCGGTTCGGCCCGGTACGGCATTCCATGGTTTTACCATGCATTGAATGGTGGGTCTGATATAACTAAGGATTGGGCCAATAATTGAGCATGGTGAGACTTTATAACTTAGAGACAAATCGCTACAACATGCTTGAGAAGCATTGGACAATAGTTGTTTACTCATCGGTATAGCGTGTCACCAATATCTGTCAGGTGAGGTGCATGCATATCGGTGGGACTGCAGTATCCACTAGGAACCCTAGTCGCGTAGGGGTTTCCGCATCTCCACGGGGAAGTGTGAGAGATCCATGAGAATAGTGGGAGTCTAATTTGTTTCTTAAAGTTTCTATAATAAATGTAAAATCAAGTACAAACATTTAACTTGAATCTCTACTCTTTGATAAAATTAAAAATCGGCTTTCAATCCTTACAAACTTAGAACCAATTGACTAACCGATCAAGTTATAAAGACCGGCTTAGGAACCTAAAATGGTTTTAAGTTACAAGAAGTTGAGCAAACTAGGACACCCTTATATTACCAAACCATCTGATATTGATCAAAGGGCAATCAGTTCACAATCATTGTTTGATAATGATTAAGAACTTGGATGATCTTGAGAAGCTCGGTATGACCATGTACAGGGAGTTGAGAATGGATTTGATCCTACAATTCCTTACCAGTTTATATGAAAGTTTATAGTAAACTACCATATGAATATAATCGATTGCACCTTGACTAAGTTATTGGACATATTGGCGACTATTGATGGGACCTTGAAGAGTTCAAGGGGAAGGGTTCCTGTATACCTGGAGAATCTAAAGAAAAGGAATAGGAGACATGCCTTTAGAAGGTATGTTGGATCTGCTTGATATTAGTATCTGAGTAGATAGTGAGTGCTGTTAGATCTAAGAGATCCAAAGATGAGATAGACCCAAATATATGTGGTACCTTAGGATTGATCATATTGGAGAGGACAAAATAAATAAATTGGAGAAACATGAGCTCCTAGACTCATCGACTCTCGAGTCATTTTCGATTTATGGATTTTGCCTTCAAGGATAGATGACCAAACCACCCTTTACGGGATATGGGGTGAGGACTACTAATATACTTGCCCTGATACATTCTGATGTATGTAGCCCATTTGATGAGTTGGTTAGGGGTGATTCTCTTTACTTCATTACTTATATCGGTGACTTTTTATGGTGTGGGTATATGTGTGAGACGCAAATCTGAAAGCTTTGAAAAGTTCAAAAATTCAGATGTGAAGTAAAGAAGTAAATTAGAAAAACTTTTAAGGTTCTTCGATGAAATCGAAGAAGTGATGCCTTAGTGGGAGTTTCTAACCTATCTTAAGGAAATGGCATAGTCTCAAAATGGACTCTTCTTGGTGCACCTTAACTCGACAAGATGTCAGTGAGCAGGAATTGGACTCTATTCAATATAGTCCGATCCATAATAAGCATCATTGATGTTCCCTTATTTTCTTTAGGAATATGCTTTACTTAATGAATAGAGTTTCCTCTAAAGTCTTTCCTATCATATCGTATGAGATGTGGCATGATTAAGGATATCCGGTCCATGTCTAGACATAGTAGGTAGACAAGTTAGTGGTTAGGTCTATGAGACTCATTTCGAGGTATCCTAAAGAGTTTTAGGGATACTATTTTCTTTCCAGAGGATTACAATGTGATTGTGACCCGATATGCTATGTTCTTAAAGAAATAGTTTGTCCAAGATGGAATAGGAGGAAAACTAAGCTTAAAGAGTCTCTTAAGAGCAACGAGTCATAGAATCTATAGAATCTATAGAATCTATTCATGTTAAGCCAGTACATGTAGTCCCTCTTTTATCTCATAAATCCAGTTCAATCTCTAGTCCTATTGAAAAATACGTAGGTATTTTGACAGAAGACAGAGAGGAAGTGTTCCTCATGGGAGATAGGAAATATGAAAGTGATGTGATCAAATTGTTTGATTTCATCAGGAATGAGGGAAACGTGTTTATGAAAGGTCAGTGGGAGTATTGTCTTGTTCCTCGTATTATACGGGATGACATCCTCCTGATAAGGAAAGTTGTTCCTATATTGACATCAGCTTAAAATTTGGTTGTCTAAATAAATTATCCATGAAGGACCTTGGGGAAGCATCCAGTAAAGGTCTATGAGATAGATCTAAAGGGATGCTAGACCTTTCATGGAAAATGTGCATAGAGGAGGTGCTAAAGTGGTTTAGCATTGAAAAACTCCTAGAAGGATTTCTATCCTTTAGGCATGAGACTGATCTTTCCAAGGAGATGTGAGGAGATACAGCACATAAGCTAGATCTCTTATGCTTTGTCTAAAGAGAGCTTCATGTGTGCCATACTATGTGCACAATCCGATATAGTCCTTGCTGTAAGTGTCATGAGCAGATATTGGTGGAATCTAGACTGAGAGTACTAGATAGCTATGAAAATATTTCTAAGTACTTGAGAAGCACTTAGAATATGGTCTTTGGGAGGAGAAAAAAACATGAGGATACAAGGATTCATAGATTCAGACTTTAAGTCTGATATTGATGGTAGAGAGTCTACATCAGGATATGTGTTTCCTTAAGCAATGGGATTCGATAAATTGGAAAAGTTCCAAACAACCGATCATTGTAAATTTTAGAAGTTGAGCATATCATTGCTTATGAGGTAGCTAAGGAAGTATTCTGGTTTGTTGCAAAACTAGGTGTAATGTCATGAGATAACACAATACTGTTCTTTGGCAACATAAGCGCCATAACTCTAGCTAAGGAGCCAAGGTGTCACCAAAATTCTTAGCACAATAAGAATGATATTATTTGCGACTATTTCAAGAAGACTTCGAGGATCAGAGTTGATCCCATAGAAATATGGTGGGTCTACTGACTAAATGACTTAGCCAGCCAGGACCAAAGCACATCTTGGAGAAGATGGAGCTTAGGTTTGTGGCAGATTGGCTTTAGTGTAACTGAGAGATTGTTAGATGTATGCCCTAAAAGCCAATCAGGCCGACACATTAATTTTTTTTAGGACATAATTTTGTACTTGACCTAATTAATTAGGATAGTTAATTTCATTCATGTAGTCTGTGTCCATGAATCATCCAGGAAATTAATAGGATGATGACACATATTCTTAAGAGTTGAGAATTTGAGATGTGTTATTGATGGTTAATTTCTAAATTGCTCCCGATTGATGGATCATCACGAGGATGGTGATTGATCTGATCGTGCATGAATCGCTTCTCTTAGGATAGACGAGTCTGGAGTCTACAGTGTGGAGATATTGGAGTGAGAGTGCATGTGGTTGTTAGAGACCAACGGTATTGAGCGTGACCAATACGAGATGTCATTTAGATGTCTACTCATCAGTGACATTTTTAATGCTTTAGTTGTGTGAGTGGTTCTTTGACCTATGGTGTCTTGGCTGCTCATAGTGGGGTTGTTATAGTTTGACTAGACATAAATATGGTCCCTAGCCATATGAGTCCTTATAGTGGACGTTGGCTGCAGTAGGTTCGCTATGGGAGTAGGGTGCGCACTTAAATAGGATCTATCGATCTTAGTAGTTGAGTAGTCCTATGTGATTTATGAAGTTGAGTTCCTAAGACCGCGGCCATGACCTAGTGAATTATGGAAAAGGGTTTCCATGAGATTTCATGATTTGAGCTCAAGCTGATTAAATTTTATATATGACACATGATGGGGTTTGACGAGTTATTTATAATCTCCATCTTATCGGAACTCACGATAGAAGAACTAAATCACATGGTAACTATACTTAGAGGTTTATTCTTCTATTCTACTTGGTTGCCCTATATGCTTCTAGGCGTCACTGGTGGATTGTAAGACCAATGAAAATTATTTTGATGGTTAATAATTCTCGATTGGTGAGTTGGAATTGTTCCAATCCATTGAAAGGAGTTTCAATGATATTTTGATGGAGATCAAAATATTTCTCACTATCCGATAGAATAGAAACTATGGGATCACACATAAAAGAGGTGTTGACTGGTCGGATTGTCGAATCGTGATTTCGAATCGTAAATCGCAAGTAGTCTTAATTATCAATTTAATTGATGATTGGAATTAAATGTAAAAGTTACATTAAGGACTTGCTAAGAGTTAATAAGTTATAGGAGTAAATTGTAATTGTTGCATATTATTTGATTTGATCAAATATTAGGATTGGGTCCTGATCAAATTAAATCAAATTTAATTTGATTAATTTTGGTTTGAGTTTGACTTAAATTAGGTTTCACAAGTTTAATGAGATTAGATCTAATGAATACTTGACCCAAACCTATATAGATTAGGTTTGACCTAATCTTTAGCAATATTTGATTGGGATAGGGTCTTAGTCAAATTAAATCAAATTTAATTTGATTAGATAAAATTTTAATTTGACTTGGATTGGCTTTCATTAGTCTAATGGAATTGGGCTTAACCTAATCTAAACTGGACTCCAACTACCACTTGGATTTGGACTTGAGCTTGACCAAATCAAACAAGGAGATCAAGCCATAAAGCCCCACGCCCCATAAGGTTTCACGCCTCATGTTTTTACATAGAAAAGGGAGAGGGTGTGGGATTAGTTGGCATGGAGAGTTTTTAGGAAAGTAAGGTTATGGGCGGCAACTAATCAGAAGAGTCCTAAACAAAAACAACTCTATCTCTATCCCTAAACCCTAACTACCTTGGGATTTAAATAGGGATAAGATGGGGCGCCTCCCTAAGAGATTAGATCATCTCTGGATGCCCCATGAAGATAGATTGGTGTGAGAAAACGAGAGCTTAGGCATTGGTTTTAGATAGGATGCCTCTTCTCCCTTCTATCTCTTCTTTTTGACAACCAATGGTTGGTTGTTGAAGGTAACTCCCTCCCTCTCTCTCTCTCCCTTGTCCAAAGGTTGGACATGTCTCCCTCTTTCTCTCTTCTAAAGATGTTCAAGAGCTGGACATTAAAATCAGATTCGGTCTGATTTATTTTCTTGGTCCATGAGATGGATGGTTCTCCTCTTCCTCTCCTCAGATCTAGTCCAAGGGTTGGACAAGAAGGAAGAATAAAAGGTCCGATCTTGTCTTCTTTTGTAAATCTTGATTTTTCTCTTAAGAAGAGAAAAGTGCAAAAGAAATCAGATTTTATCTGATTTCGAGTTTCTTCTACAAATATATTTGATTCCTTTGAGAAGAAAATCAAAAGATCAAACCGATTCGACAATCCAAGAAGCAATCTCTGCAAGAGAGCTAGCACCCCGGTGAGATCGAGATCTCCATGATTAGATCAGCCTCGGTGGATACCCATAGAGGTTTGAAATTTCTACATGCATACCTTTCGCCATGTGATGATGAAATCCAACAATAACAACACGTTGAGGGTGTGTTTGGTTCATGATTGTAATCGGAATCAGAATCATAATATATTGGAATGGGAATCAAAATGGCCATATTACTTGATGTATTTGGTTCATGATTGGAATTGAAATCAGAATCGGAATTGCCGATTCCTATTGTTGCTGTTTGGTTCATTTAAATGCAGGAGTTTGAATCAACCCAAATTTTTAATTTTACCCTTGAACCAAAGATTGATTTCTTTCAATCTATTTTTGAGATATTTACTGTATTTCACATTAAAAATACACATCAAGGGACTTGAAATTGGACACCATTTATGAATTGGCTTATCTAAGGATGATAATTTTTTTGTCAATTTGTTGATTGCTCAGAGTGTGAGAGGGGGATGTTCTTAATGATTATTGAACTTGATTATGATGTGTTAAAGAAACTATAGTACTAGATGATAGACTTCTGTTATGGGGTCATCAATATAAAAGGAGTATTCTAATGTTGATAAGAATGAATGCATAAAGATAGAGGAGAGAAACAGGGAAGTATTATCTATGGGTTTCTATAACAAAATTTATATTAACATAAAGTAGGTGGCTTTTATTCTTATGTGTTGCCCAGCTAGACAACTTGAGAGAGGGGGGGGGGGGGGAGGGGGGAATTTGGTTTTCAAAAATTAAAACAAATATGTGTTAGTTTGTCAAACAAATTAAGTGGAGTGCTGTGAATGCAAGATATTGAGGTATGCAAATAGATATAAAGAGCCACATGCATAAACACAAAGGATTTTTATAGTGGTTCGGTGCACTCCAAGCATCTACGTCCACTCAAGCTCGTACTTGAGATTCTCAAAGATCACAGCTTGATTGTTTTTCCGGACTCACAATCAATCCAATTGGTTTTAACTCAGGTCAACCAATCAAAACCTTTACAAACCTTTCTCCGGGCTCTCAATCCAATTCTCAGGCTTAGATCAAGCCTTTCTCCAAGTTTTAGAACCTCTGAAACTTATTACAATAAAATTCAGAACAAAAGAATTTTACAACAGAAAAAGAGCTCCTTAATGAGCTGATGGAAGTTGTTGATGCTTGCTCGGAGGAGGCTTGGAAGCTTTGCACTTAATACACACTCCTCTTCTTGATTGCCCTCACAAAATTCAAGAGATTGATTGAGAAGTTGGTGAGCTCTCTTGAATGCAGTAAATGCTGAGAAATGGGCTTCTTTTTCTTTGGATATATTCTTTCTATAGTTCACTTGGTTTCTCTTGGGTCTTAAATCAATTTCCCTGATGAATTAATCCACTTTGAACCCAAAGCTAGCCATTTCTACCCATTGGAGATCTGAACTAGCCATTAGAGATTTTTTTGGACAATTCAGGATCTTCTGCAAAACTAGTGGTTTGAGCTATCAGAGGTGCAGGAATCGACTCGTAGAGCTCAAGAGTCAACTCGTAAAGGCTGAGAGTCGACTCACGCAAAACAAGATTCGGCTCTTCTTCAGTTGTTTAAGAATCACCTTTTTATTTACGCCGAAAGAGTCGGCTTGCCAAAGTGAAGAGTTGACTCGTCCAAGTCTAGAAGTCGACTTGTAGTGTCCATGAGTCGACTCTTGTAGGGTGTTTTCAAAAACCATTCTCTGTCCCTCTGAGAGAGTCGACTTGTCCCTTTCAAGAGTCAACTCACAGAAGTGTGCAAGACTAATCTGCATGCCATAGTCGACTCTTCTTCAGCAGGAGTCGACTCCAACTTCACAAGTTGGCTTTTCTTAATGAATCTATCTCTAAACTTGATTTTCAAGGTTCAAACTCATCCCAAGCGACTTCAAAGCTTCTGAGAGATATTGGAGAGATATTGGCTTCGTAGAAAACTTTCTCAAAGCAAACTTCGAAGACATTAGATCCCTTTTTATACTTCAATATTTTGTAATCATTAAAATCATTCCTTGGGTCAACATTATGATACTTTGAGCCTTGGAAGTTGTATCAACTCATTCAGATAAATAGATTTATGGAGTGATGAGCTCAAAATAAACTTCAATGATAGTTATGCATTGAAGAATACTAAATAAAGTGTCTAAAATTTTGTGTATTATATCTTAGGTCTTTTTTAATAATAGTAGAAAGTGGAATGTCACAGCATAACGTCATTCAAAGATAATGTCTTTCGAACAATTATCAGATATCTTATTCCAGGATAGCTCATGCTACACCATAATATACTTCTCCAAAGATCAAACTAGCCTAATTTAGCTGTAGGATAACATTGGGACGAAGTGCTTTATCCTTCTCATCTTTTGAAAATATACTCTATTGTAGATAAAAGAGTGGATTATTAATTTATTATCTTGGTAAACTAGTACATTTTAGGGACCATAGTTTTAATTGAAGGTTAGAATAGACCCATGCTACAAAGATGTTTGTTTCTCATGATCATAGAAATATTCCTACAAGACTATAAACAAACAAAGCCTAATAAGCCCTGATGTCATGCCCTCGACCCGAGATATGTGAACTAGGGGTCGTGGCAACCGCCGCATATCTATGGAGAACTCCCTCCACAAGCATGCAAAGCATTCCAAATACAATATCAATGCATTAGAGCAGATTAATAATAAATTAAATCCAAAATTTAACTAATTAAAATCAATTTTATTCTTTTACAAAATTCTAATGATATTCAAAAGATCTCACATCAATTAAATGCCAAATAATAATTCCATAAGACAATGATAAATCTATGTCTAAACTTGGTTGATACTGTTAACTCTTGCCTCTAAACTCACTCCCAAAGCAATACCATGTGCGTAATTAAGAATTTGAATCTGAAAGAAAGGAGAGGTAATGAGCTCGATAGTTTAGTAAGTAATAAATATCTCAACTAGACATCTCAGATATTATTATAAGATATGATGTTCGAAAACAAATACCAAAAATAAACATAAGAACATATTACATGCTAAATTATGCAAATCAAATCCTTTCAAATATTCATATACATACATAATCATAAATCTGATTCGAATCAAATAACACATAACTCAACAGTCTTTGACTATGACCATACTTGTACCTTATGGCGGGGCCAGAGCTTAATAATCAGAGTGCCAATGCATAACCCCCATTGATAAGGTCCACTAAATACCAATGTCTAACCCCCATTGATAAGGTCTACTAAATACCAATGTTTAACCCCCATTGATAGGCTCCATTGAATACCAACATTTAACCCCCATTGGTGGGTCCAAATTGGTTCTATCTTTTTCCTATACTTCCTTGGAGTTGGCAAATAAACACCATAGAGCCAAGAGTGCTCCAAGATTGAAGTTTGAGCTTGCACAAGGCAACCCTAAGGAGGTTTGATTCTATGGTATAAGTGAGTGTTGAAGTCCTTCAAATTGGCTGGGCATTCCATACCGAACTAAGATAGTTGAAGTCTTTTCCTTCTCATACACATCTTCGATGCATCGTCTGATTTCAAGTCAGCAGCATTAGAGCATTTGGGCATTCAAAGACATGTTTGGGCTTCGTTAGAAGCGAACTTAGCCGAGTGGTAGGACCAACATTTAACCCCTATTGGTGGGGTCCACTGAGTACCAATGTTTAACCCATATTGGTGGGGTCCATCGAGTACCAATATTTAACCCCCCATTGGTGGGGTCACTGAAACAGGCTGAGAGCTCAAATCCGATGCATATCAAAGTATTTTTGCAAAATAACATATATTCCATTCAACATATGCATATTTCATAATAAATCAAAAAACCATAATTTTTCAGAAATATCAAAATTTTGAATCACTTTCTGTTCGAATAGAGTTTCATTAATCATATATAATTCACAGACTAATAATTTATTTTCAAAATAAATTATGAAATATCTTGAAAAGATGGTTCATTACTTATCTTTGCAGAATATTAAATGAATAGATTCAATCAATCCTGAAAGCATCCTTCATAATCTATTATTCAAAATATATTCTTCTATTAGTTTTAAACCATAACTAATAAAAATCTTAAGTTCCGATACCCTCACAAGGTTGATAAAAGCGGTAGCATCCAATGACCTAGTTGGTCAAAGGTAATTAAATCAGTAGTGTTCGATAAGAATTAAAGTGGAGGTCAATATGTTGTTCAGCAATCAGGGTCAACTCGATCAAGTAACTTCATCTGATCAGAGATAGCTAAGATATAAAAACTTAATAGAGATCAACAAAGACCAGATCTTGTGATGCTTGACACAAACTCGAATGGTGCGGATATGCTGTCCGACTTACAGGATGGTTCAACTTGGATTCAAAGCGATAGAGCTTGGGACTCTTCATTCGGTTCATAAATCATGTAGAGAGAATATTAGAGGAGAGAAATTAATAAGGTAGAACATGATCGACAGGCAACATTGTCCGATATCCTGATCTATTCGATCAAGGCGATTTTATCAAATTATGATTGAACTAGTGTATTGATGGTTCAACAAAAATCATGGATGATCAAATCTAATAATATCCAGGTCTAGCCAAGGTGGGTGCCGGCATGTTGTCCGACGGCGACCGTGGACCAGGATCCTTTACTAAGCTCGATCAAAATAATTGAGAGAAAGCCCTTCATTGGACTAATTTTAGAGAGAATTTCATAGAGAGGGATATTCTAGAGAGAAAACATTGTAGAGAGAGAAAGTGGAGAGAGAAATAATTTTGGAGAGAGAAAGAGAGGGAAGAGGGTTTCCCTCTCTTTTCTTTTCCTTTTTTCTTTCTTTCTTTTTTTTCTTTTTTTTCCTTTTTCCTTTCTTCTTCCTCTTTTGTCTTGGTGGAACAGGGGACCTCCTGTTCCCCTTCTATTCTTGGAACAAAAAGGCTCAAAGCTGGTGATAGCTATTGCTGGGAATGCGGGTTGTGGTGATGCAGTGGGGGATCACTGACCAGTGTTCGGCGGTGATGACCGCAGCTGGAAAAATCAAGAAAGATGGGTGGGAAACAAAGAAAAATAGGGGAAAATAGATCTTAGCTTTTCAAAAAGAAATCCGATGATAGACTGGCAAGAATCAAGCTCCAAAGGCTGAGAAAGGATTAAAAGATAGTAAATCAACTGATTCGGGTATTTCCAGCGACCTGTGGTGATGGTGACTGTGTTGGTGGCGGCCGACATTTGAGAAGAAAACCAAGGAAGAAACCAACAGCTTTTGGGGTTGGGGTTGTTGATGAGGAAATCAAAGCGGAGGTAGGAGGCTCTAAATAGAGCTGGGATGGTGTCGGAATCTGGTTCAACATCGTCTTTTTCAATTGAAGAAGAGAAGAGTCCTGTTCGGACTCGCCTCCCCCCTTCCACCATATTTCTAGCACGTGCTGGCTATTCTTTTTTTTTGGGGGGCTGTTTTCTTATTGCAGGGTTGGGTCAAGTGGATTAGTCCCGATTAGACTGGGTATTACACCGGAGCAAGGTTCTGTGTGCCGATACTAGGGGCTGGATTGGTTGGCCGATGGCATAGTTCAGTATGCCTTCGTGTTGTTCCATTTTGGATCCATACCAACATAGAAGAAAGGGGGAGAGGGAGAATGGGAGAGAGGAAAAGAGAGAGAGGGGGAGGGAGAGGGAAGAAGGGAGGGAGCGAGATGGTGAAGGCTAGTAGAGGTCGACGGAGCACGGCCTGATGGTGGAGAGGGTGGGAGAGAGGAAGAACATGAGAGAGGAAAAGAGAGGGGGGGGAGGGAGAGGCAGAGGGAGGGAGGGCTGTGGAGGTTGCCAGATGGTCGGAGGAGGGTCTTCACCCTTCAAAGGCTCGAACAAGAAAAAACATGGGTCTATCGCCCCCTCTTATTTTATTTTGTGACTTTCAAGTGAAGTCGGCAATGGAATTGTTCCTCCATGGCCCTTTCTCCCTCCCCCCCTCTCTCCATCTCTTTTCCTCTCTTTCCTTCTCCCTCTCCCCCTCCTTCGCCAGTTTCTCATTTCGAATGCTAGAACCATCCCGGTCTACTGTCGGCACATCTTGGTACGCTCTGAATAGGGCGGTTTGTGATGGTTCCGCGTTCCTTGCCCTTAAGCATATTATTTATGGGGAAGTTCACCTGTTGGTGATAGGACCGCAACTCGGTTTTGGAGCATGTCTAGCATACAAGAATGGGACAGCCATTTACATACACTCTCATGGAACCTAGTTTAACTCCAATATTTCTGCAAATGACCTTTCCCATCCTAACCTTTTACCTTCCAAAAGGTTTGGATTTTGGATGTTGCCGAGAGGGGACATGTGATGCATTGGAGTGCATGGGGTAGGATGGAATTTTTGGAAAATCAATTAAACATAAGGGTATTTTAGAAAATCAATTTTATTAATGGTGGAATGGAATTTGAATCTTGGGAGGATAGTCGGGATTAGATTTTAGGGGATTGGGGCATTCCCATCCCCCCCTGGAATGAAAATGGGAATGAGACTCCGCCCAACCAAACGATTGGAATGGGAGTCATTCATTCCCATTCCCATTCCAGAGCCCAGCTCGCCCCCAACCAAACATGCCCTGAGTAGTGCCTTTATCTATTAAGAGCGTAGCAAACATTTGACTAGTCTCACTTTGCTTTTGGCATGTTGATCCTGAAATAGTACAAGAAACAGGATCAAATGAGAGGGTAGAGTGAAGGCTTGTAAGCTGATCAAGAAAAAAAATGGAATCTTTTCGTAACATGAAGAAGAAGGAATCTGAAGTTGAAGTCTTGATAGAATGTGATTCATGCAAGTCAACGATATATGCAGATAGTTATATAATAAAGGAAGCAAATGTGACTTAAGGCAAAACTTGAACGAACAGCTAATTTGGAGAAACAAAGCATGGCTCCAATCATGCAGTTATTAGTCAACTAAATAAAAGTTGCAAAATAAACATGTTGAAGAAAAAAACAATAGACACTAGCAGGAGATTCAAGAATAACAATTGTTGGGTTTTCATAGGTGCTTGTGCATGTGAATTTCAAAACCCTTTTGAAATTGGGATTGCAGTAGAAGAATAGATTAAAACCCTTTTTAATCTAAAACATGCGAAGATCAAGTCAAAGCACCTAAGGATCTAGTTCATATGCATAAAATAACATGAATTTGATTTTTAATCTGAAAATAAAAACTGTGATCAAATTACATACCTATTTCGCTTTTCCTTTCTTCAAAAGGGATCTGAAAGATGAATAGGTTCCGTTGTAGCCGCATAAGCGTCCGGCCTCTATAGGTATCCACTCAGGATCAACCAAGATTGGTCCTCTTTGATGAAGATCCTCCTCTAAGTTGGATCTTGTTGCGTACCTGAATTGCGTCTGGATCTTTGATCAACCTTTGATCTTCCTTTTCTCTTCTTCTTTTTGATCTTTCTTTCTTGATTCTTGAAGAAATCAAGAACTAAAAAAAAGATGGAAGAGGGGATGCCCAAAGGCTTCTTGGGCGTGGAGATGGTGGATGCCCAAAAGGATCTTGGGCGTGGGAACTAGTGGGAGGAAGAGAGGGAGGCGTGGAGGCTTGAAAAAGGGGTGGCAATGATCTGAATCTTATGGGGTTAGGGCCAAGAAAGAGACCTCTTAAATAGAGGTTTAATTGGAGTCCTAACCAAAATCAAACTAGCTTTAGAGATGAGTCCTAATCTCATTAGGACTCCCTCCTTTGACCACCTTTGACCATGCCTAATAGAAGCAAGGGGTTGGCACCCTCCAAGGCATTATCTCACAAGCCAAGAAGAGGGAGAGTGGGCGTGCGCTGTCTCTTGATCCTCACTTTCCCATGTGGTTCCACCAAATTGGGTGCCATACACTTGATCTCATCAAGTGGCGCCTCCAAGATGCAATTAAGAAATCCTTTTCTTGATTCGATCCAAACCTTTCTTAAGCAACCAACATTTGGAGCCCATTGAATCCAATTCAATTAAGTTCAATTCAGGTATATGACTTGATTAAATCTTATCAAATAAGCAATCCAAGTCCAAGAGGAAATTGGGTTCAACCAGGTGCTAGCAAGGTTATCCTGAACCAATAGGATTTCTCTAAATCCAATCCAATTATGGCTTCATAAGCCCAATTGTCCAATCCAGGTCAAATCTGTTTGTTGTGTGACCTTATAGGTTCAATTCTATCTGATAGTGAGATATACCATGATCTTTATCATAGTATTATTGAAACTCTTTGAAATGAGTCGGAACGATTCCGCTCTGACTCAACAAGGATCATCGATTCGGAACGATTCTAGTGAGCTCTCATAATCTACTAGTGATACCTAGTAGTATGTAGTGGCAACCCAGTAGAACTAAATAAAGAAGCTCTAGGTGTAGTTGTCGTATGATTCAATCCCTCTTTTGTGAGTTCCGACTAGATAGCATGTTACAGATAAATCATCAAACCTCAACATTAGTCATATAATAGATTTAATTAGTTAAAGTCCAATAGTGATTCTCATGGAAACTCTTTTTCATCAATTACACTACTGTGGCCATAGATTCAAGGACTCAGCCTCTCAAATTCCATTGGACTTCTCTTTATCAAGGTCGATAGATTTCATCTAGATATGCGTCCTACTCCTATAGTGGACCAACTGTCGCCAACATCCACTATAAATATTCATAGAGTCAATGTTTATGTGTAGTCAAACTCCAACAGCCTCACTGTGAGCAGTCATGACATCGTAGGTCAAAGGACTATTCATACAACCACAGCATCGGGATGATCATTGACGATTGAATTGAAATCCATGTGATGTCTCGTATGGTCATGCTCAGTACTAGTTGTTCTCTAACAACTATCCATATTTGTCGCTCAGTGTCTCTACACTATAGATCAGAGACTCATCTATCCTGAAGGAAGCGATCCATGCGCCGGTCTATCCGGATCGATCACCGTCCTTATGATAATCCTATGACTTGGAGCAATTTAGGAACTAATCATACATGCCTCTAATTCTCAACTCTTTGAGAATATGTATCGTGAGCATTAATTCTTTGGATGATTCAAAGACACATTACATTTGAATGAAAATAAAGTTGCCCTTTTATTGATCAAATCAATATTTTAAATACAAAGTTGTGTCCTAGAAACATACAATGTATTTGTCATATTGGCTGCTAGGATATACATCTAACAACAACAGCAAAATTTGGACGCAGCAACTGTAAAAGTAGCAAGCAATTGCTGGCAACATTTTTAAAATCCATTATCTCCATTATCCTTTTGGGATAATAATGATGAGATGAACTGAGGTATTGGTTTACCTCAGCTACGTTGGAAGGTCCAAGGTTTCTCAAAAAGGTGCAAAATTTCTGGTTAACGCAGTTATATTTAAGGACTAAGATATTCATAAATTGGCTGAAATTAACTTTCCCTTTAAATATGAATTGATTTTGTAACTATAATTTCTTCGCTTCCTCTTTTCCCTTTCCTACAACCGGCCATGTTTGACCCACAGTCCTCCCTCACTGCCACAAGCGTCCATCCTATCCGCCTTATGCTTCTCGATATACACATTCCTTCTTTACAACTCCCCCTTTTCTTCCCTTTATCCTTCCTCGTTTGGTTCTAGGGGACCATTTGCCCTCCATTGTCATTGCTGATGCCATCAACCATATCCACCATTCTCTTTGGTAGCACCTCCTCCATATCTGGATCTTAACCACCAGGGCACTTATGTTGCATCTCAGAAAAGGGGTCATTACTTTGTGTTCCACACTATTCTTGTGCTTCTCCTTTCCATCTCTCCCCCCTCCAAAATTTCTCAATTATGTCAATCTCCCCACAAGGACTGCACGTGTTAAAAGACATCAGTAGATAGTTATCTATATCATGTCATCTGTTATTTGGAATATTTTGTCTTATAACAACCTAGATAATTAGTTCTGATATATTGTTTACATTTTATAGATGAGTGGTCAATAACGTTGCAAAATGATACCTTTGTTGAGATCTTGAGTGAGGGGATAACTTTGATCGCTATCCACCAAACTTCTTATCAGGCTCATTGAATTCCTAAATTAGTATTAGGAGACGAGTGCAGTAATAGAAGTATGACAAAGACAACTTTTGTCAGTGTTGCCAATGTTTGTGCTGATAGAGTGATCTTACCTATCATTGACACCACTAAGGAGCATTGGACGAAAATATTAAGATGCCATGATCAAAGTGAGGAGCATTTGGTAAACGGAATCTAGATGAAGCAGCGAGATTTGAAACCACTGCAATAGGACTAGGGGATTGTAGTATTAGAAATCAGATGACAATATATTGAAATTAATGATCAGAGACGAGCTCGGTGGCATGAGCTTGTCACCCGAGTTGGGGGCATTTGGTGAAATTAATTATCAGAAACCGATGTAGGAGCAAGAAGCCTGCATAAAGTGACACTATAGCGGTCTAAGAACAGTGATAGTTGTGGAACAGGATGAACAGAACAATAAAATTAAAGCAATCTCATTTTTGTATGCTGGAGAACAATATGGTTAGGAATTGCACTCTAACAGATAGCTCAAAACCAAGAGGTCATTGATTTCCAAGTTGCCATGGACCAAACTAAAATACAAAATAGGTCAGAAAACAGCTTAAGGCTTAAAAGGGAGATTGTCTTAGATGATTATTTAAGCAGCAGGAAAATCTAAATTGATATTGCCAGCCAACTGGGAAAATCAGGATATTTAATCTAGAAAACAGTACCAGCTTTTGTGGTTATTGAGGGAGGCTAGACCTATCTCAGCAGAAAATATCAGCCTAATTGCTAAGAAATCTAGTTTGTCTGCAACCAACATTGCAGTCATTGCAGGATTTATTCATTGCCTTCTGCTTCAACAATCTTCCAACTATGGTTAACAGGGCTCAACTATTCTCATACTTGACTAATAGCCCTGTGTTCTAGTTGAAATTAGTGAAATTATCGGTAGTGTCTGGCAAGAAGTGGCTGAATTCAATTGATGCTTTGGCGGGTTTGATGATTTAGTTTTGCAGTAGAAAAAGGAGCCATTGTCTGACAAATGCTCCTGAAGCTCTCACAGGCTCATGAAGGATTTGATGCTGTATCGGTTGGAGAAAAGGTGTTTGAATTTGACATGCATGTATCAAGCTACGGCCATTTATAGAAAAATGGCATATTAAAGTGAATATTTTGTACAGTATACATGGTCATGCAGACAGTTATCAGCTATTTCCTATACAGGATGATTGTATTATTCATCAGATGCACTGGCCACTTCCTAGCTTCTTGGACATATGCTTATTTACCAACATGAATGTCCATTGTTTGACTTAATTCTTTTGCTTTCTCTATTTTTAGAAGAACCAAGGATTTAATTTAAGCCTCTCTTTGTATGTATAATCCAGTCTATTTTCTTTTCTGTTCCTTCAACCTGATTTCTACATGACTTATATTGCTTTTTCAATAATATCATAGCGCACCAACTTGCATTTGTCAAATATGGTGTTCATCTGTGACAAATATTCTTTATTGCCTCTTAGGAAAGAAGTGATAAAATAAAGAGAAGTCCTTGCTATATAGATTTTATCACTTTTGAAACTGAAATTCTCTCTAAATCTTCTTGAAAACCCTCCGACAACTATACTCAAGAGGCCTTGTCCCATGGATGTGACATCAGATTGGTAGATCAGTAACCATACAGTTTGAAAACATGATATAGTTTGCCTCCTAACCTGTTGTCAACCATTTAGCTGGTGCCGCAACCAAGCCAAGATGACGTGGGACAAGAAGGGGCCTGCCATGAACCTAGAAAGCTTGTTGGTGGTTTTACCACATTATTAATTATGTTATTAAGCTCATCTAAGTAGTGAGATCTGAAAAGTCTGCTGTATATGCTAAATCATATTCTCATAATGGTTGATTTTGTAACTTATTTTGTCTCAATTGGAAACTAACAGACTAATAGCACTTGTAAAATCTAGAGAACTATTTGCTGTTCTTACAGTTCTTAGCTCATTTTTTCAATAATCATTTACCTTTTCCCTTTGAAGAAAATTAATGGTCACTTTTTTATTTTTTTCAATGCAGGAGAAGATAGAATCTGCGACTGATGTTCTTGAGACAATTTTAAATCCTGTAATGGATGAAGTTGAAGAGATTTCATGGCCTCCAAAAGATCCTAAGTCTCTTATTTTGATGGAGAAGGTAAATCACAAACTGGAAACTGGTTGGTCAATAGGCAGATACTTAAAGGAAGACTTCTTCCAGTTCAAACCTCAATATTTGAACTTCTTCTGGAGTGTCACTTGACATTATTTATGTTTCATGAATTGAACAGAGGACATTTCTTGTGAGTTCATTTATTGCAAGTTACCATTGTGCTAAGGCTCACCCTCTACTTGCTATGACCTATTAAAACTGAAAAAATAAACAGAAATAAAAGAGAAAATGCAGCAAATCAAAAGACTGAACTAAATTAGGGCTTAATGTTGACAACTTGCAGCCCTTTGGTCCATCCATAGTTTGCTGTACCGCCCTATACTGCTCGATGCGGGATGTACCATATTATATTGGTATGCTGTCTTGTATCATACCGATACTTGGTACCTGTTTCATACTGTACTGAACCGAACTTTGCACTAACACTGTAATATGATGGTATCGGTATAGGATCCAGTACCAATACAGCGAACCTTGAGTCCAAATATATTCTATCAATTAAGCAAGAAATTAGAAGATTGTTTTTAGGAGAATAGGGTTTATCTAAAAGCACGAAATGCATCAATCATGGAATTTTATATCGGCCTGAACCGACTGGTACACCCCATACTGAACCGAACCGGCTAGTATATGCTGTACCAAACCGGACTGGTCGGAAGCCCGTCTAGTTTGGCCCTTTTTCAAAAAATGGCTCAAACCGCACCGATCCAGTCAGTTTGGTTCGATACAGGCGTAAACCATGCGAAACCGCATGGTTCAGGCTGGTTCAGCTCGGTTCGCCTTCAAACCTTCACGCGGTTCAGGCCGGTTCGGCTTGGTTCGCCTTCAAACCAAGCTGCATGTGCATGGGGCATGGGGTAGCCCTGTGGATGCTTCTGCCTTTCGATTGAAAGGCAGAGACTAAGAGAGAAGCATTTGCTTTTCCGTCATTCTGTCGACGGGCTTTAAACCAAAGGTTAAAAAAAAACCCACCCCGACGATCTAGATTTTTCATAATTTCATCGAGGAATTAAGATATTTCAACCGGATTCAAGATAATCCAATATTTCTTAATTATTTTTTTGCATTTTTGTGGCTGAAAAATGGCAACACTTAGAAAAAAAGGGAAAAGTTATGCAAAATTTTTGATTTTGGTATGATTTCATTTATGTTGTAGATCTTTGGATGATCTACACGATGATGCTAAAATCATTAATTTTGTTAATTATATATTTTTAAAGTTAAAAATATATTTTTTAAAAAATATAAAAATAAAAATAAAAAAATAACTGTAAAATAGGAATATTGTTTAGGATGATTCAAGTTACTTTCAGTATAAAATTGATGTCCAATTGTGAAGATTTTGATACATGATGCGCATAGTAGCTTAGGCCTAATTTTGAATAAAACTAGAAAATAAATAACCTTTAACGTATATTCATGGGCTTAGACAAATATACATAACATTTATGATATGTTTCTACCTAGATCTAAGTTCAAATGATTTTTTAGAATTAAAAAATATTTTTAATTAATTAAATAATAAAAAATATTTAACCAATTTTAAAAATATGTAAAATTAGTCATACATTTTAGCTAATTCAGAAGTATTGTTTAAAGCACATAACATATTTTTGGGAATTTATGAGATTTAAAATTATTTTTCAATATAAAAAAATTATACATAAATAAAAATTATGAAAATTAGAAGTATGAAATATATTATTCAGATGTATTTTTTGAAGTTTAAAAATTAGATTTTATTTTTAGGATGATAAAATTTTATTATTTTTACTTAATTACTAAACTGACGTGCTTTGTTAAACTTGCAGAAATGAATCCATTGAGTAAGAAGGATTTAGAGCATGATATTGGTTGGGATCATGACGAGATGCTTTGCGCTCAGCACCATTGGAGATGCAAATGGTGCAACACAGAGTTCAAAGGAGGGGTGACTAGGTGTTGGGTTTCGTTAGATGCTTGTGTATGTGAATTTCAAAAAACTTTTTTCAAAATCAAACGCAATGGATATTAAGATAAAACCCTTTTAATCAAGAACATGCATTCATCATGTGAAGGCATCTAGGGATCTAGTTCATATGCAAAATATTATGAATCTGATTTTTAATCAACAATAATTGAAAGCCTGTGAACAAATTACATACCTGTTTCACTTTCCCTTTTTCAGATCTGGATCTGGGGTCGAACAGGTTCTGTATTAGCCGTTCAAGTGTTCGATCTCTATAGGTATCCACTCAGGATTAGCTTGGATCCTTGATTCAGATCCTTCATTCGCAAAGTTGAATCTTCCCTGAAACCCAAGGTTCCAGTACACCATACCTGGGATAGATATAAATAATGAGCTTTTGATTGCTTTTCGTAATGTGATATATAAAATAGTGTTCGATCCAAAAATCGCATCTATGTCTGCAAGAGGTATGTTAGGTTAGCTGAGGTGTGAGCATTTAACTGAATTTGGCCTGTAATCAATAACATATTTGTTAACTTAATAAATATATTTTTCATAGATGAAATAATTTAGAAGGGACAGATAGCTTTGGAGTCTCATTGGTTGTTGTTAGCAAAAAAGATGAATCTAGGTAAATTATATATTAATAATGGGAAGACTTTGTTGATATTACATGCCTACTAATATTATGAAATCTGATACATAATTTTGCTTAATATTTTTGCAGCTGAATTATGGATTCATTTTGGACAGTCTGCAAATAAATTGAAAGGTGTGGCTATCCGCATGCTTTCTCAGACGGTCTCCTCTAGTGGCTATGAACATAATTAGTCGACTTTCGTCCTCATTCATAGCAAATAGAGAAACTGTCTGACACAGAAGCGTCTCAACCAAGGATTTAGGAATCGGTATCGATTTCTGATCGGTATGGTACGGTACCGTGCCGTACTGATCAGTACGCCACGACATACCGATTTTTTTTCCGACTCAATTTTTATTCTAATTTTTTTTATAATTTTTAAATTAATTTAGGATGATATAATAATTCTAAGTTCTAACATCCCAAAAATTAAAATAAAAAAATCTAAAACAATGCATTAAAAGTATTTAATATACAACTCTCCAAGATATAAAAAAAAATTTACTAATCTCAAGATATCTACTGATCTAAAGTCTTGTCGAATATTTATGATGTTCGTCGATATCCGGATTATTCTCATACTTCAGAGGAACATCAGTCCATCCCTCCATCTAACTAGCACGATAGTCCTGAATATTCATTCCATAAGATAACCTCTCTGGATTGTAAGATATCTCAGATCTCTCACTCAAACTTTGGCTCTGAGAGGTGTCCTTGGGATGATGGTATGGCTGTGGAGGGGCCCATCCAAATATGCCAGCAGCAAAATTCGATCCATAAGAAGCTCCAGACTGCATAGGATAGTAGCCATTGGAAGACGATGTCTCGGATGCATCATATCTATATCCATATGGATCATAAGCTGCCTGCGGGTGGTAGGATCCAGAATATGAGGATGATCCAGATACATCCATGGATCCTACGTCGAGAGTGGAGTTAGCTCATTCAGATTCATAGACCAGGATGAGTGATGATAGTAGTTATAGATCTAATGACCAAGGAGGGACTGGAGAATAAGAGACCATTGTTCGTAAGATGCAGTCGTAGGATGATATTTGATTCACCGGTGAGTCTTAGTTTACGTATGCTATACAAGATAGCAACCACGATGAACGAGCTAATAGAGCTTGCGACGATACGATTTTATATAGGTGGCAAGCTCGCAGAGGTCATTCAACACATGATGCAGTTGCATATGACTTTGCACGAGTAGGATCCATGGATGTATCAGGTTCATCTTCGCATTATGGATTCTATTATCTGCAGATAGCTTATGATCCATATGGATATGGATATGATGCGTTTGAGGCATCGTCTTCTAGTAGCTACTTTCCTATGTAGCCCGGAGCATCTTATAGATCAGATTTTGCTATTGGTATGTTTGGATGGATCCCTCCATAGTTGTATGTTATTTTTTGGATCTATTTTTCATTGGATATTCCAACAAATTGGTATCAAAGCTATTCTATTCCCTTGACAGATTAAGATGATGACGAAATTCGAGATCCAAAAATTTGACAGGACCAACAGTATTGCATTATGGCAAGTCAAGATGCATGTTGTCCTGACGCAGTAGGGATTGCAAAAGGCACTGTTAGGAAAGGAAAAGATGTCCAATTCATTGACAGATTAGAAGGAGATTGATGAGAAAGCTCTTACGACAATATAGTTATGCTTATCTGATGAGGTGTTACGCGAGGTCCTGGATGAAAAGACTACTGTAGGGCTATGGCTTAAGTTGGAGTCTCTCTATATGACAAAGTTCCTCACCAACAAGTTATATTTAAAGCAACGTCTCTTCATGCTGCGCATGGCGGAAGGTACCTCTATTAAGTTGCATTTAGATGAATTTAGTTCTATTATTATGGATCTTCGCTTGATAGATGTTAAAATCGAAGAGGAGGATGAGGCCCTTTTACTATTGTGTTCTTTACCACCCTCTTATAAGAATTTTCGTGAAACCTTCTTGTTTGGACGAGATACTTTGTCTTGATGATGTTAAGTCCTCCCTATTTTCAAAAGAAAGGATTGATATACAGATAAACAATGAGATAGGTCGAGCTTTAGGAGAAGGCTTGGTTGCTAGAGGGAGGTCTCAAGAAAAGGGTTATGGCAATAAAGGTACATCCAGGTCAAAGTTAAAGCGTAGGAATCTGATCTGTAGTTATTGTAAGAAGAAGGGTCACATAAAAGCTGATTGTTTCAAGTTAAAAATTAAAGAGCTACGGAAGAAGAATGATGACAAGCATCCAATTCAGAAAAGCACTAATATTGAGGCAGAAGCAAGTGTTGCTGCAGGAGGATCAGATTGTGATGATATTGTCTTCACAGCTACAGATAAGACACACAGACAAGATGAGTGGCTTATGGACTCCTCATGTTCCTATCATATCTGTACTCAAAGAATGGTTTTCAACATACAAGCCTATTCAAGGTGGAGTTGTATTGATGGAAAATCATGCCAGGTGTACAGTTATTGGTATTGGCACTGTTCAAGTGAGGATGTTCGATGGAGTAGTGAGAACTTTATCGGAGGTTCGGCATGTTCCAGATATGAGAAAAAATCTAATCTCATTGGGCACTCTTGATGCTAAGGGCTTCAGGTACTCTTCGGCTGATGGACTGATGAAGGTCGCTAAAGAAAATCTTGTAGTGATGAAGGCCAAGCTATGCGACTCGTTGTATGTTCTACAAGGTTCCACGGTGACAGGTTCAGCGACGGTGTCTTCTTCCTCTATGACAGATTCAGATAGCACCAGACTATGGCATATGCGACTGGGCCATATGAGTGATCGTGGTATGATAGAGTTGACCAAGAGAGGTCTACTTGGTGGTCAGAGTTTTGAAAAGTTGGACTTCTGCGAGCACTGTGTTCTTGGCAAACAAAAAAGAGTCAATTTTAAGATCGCAATCCATCGTACAAAAGGTACTCTAGACTACATTCATTCAGATCTTTGGGGACCCTCTCGTACTTCTACTCATGGTGGTGCCAGATATATGTTGACTTTTATCGATGATTTTTCTCATAAAGTGTGGGTGTTTTTTCTGAGAAGTAAGAATGAGGTGTTCAATTATTTTTAAGCAGTGGAAGGCTATGATTGAGAAGCAAACTGAAAAGAAGATCAAGAGATTGAGAATCGATAATGGTTTGGAATTCTGCTTCTTAGAGTTTGAGGAATTCTGCAAGAAGGAAGGGATCGTCAGACATAAGACCGTTAGGCATACTACACAGCAGAACGGGATAGCCAAATGGATGAACAGGACTCTTCTAGAGAGAGCTCGATGCATGCTCTCTAATGTTGGCTTGGCAAAGAGTTTTTGGGTAGAGGCGATCTCTACAACAAGTTATCTGGTAAATCGATCTCCACATTCGGCACTTGATTGCAAAACTTCGGAGGAGGTATGGTTTGGTAGCCCCTCCAATTATTCTAATTTACGAATATTTGGTTGTCCTGCTTATGCTCATGAAAATGAAGGCAAGTTAGAACCCCGGGCTAAAAAGTGCATTTTTATTGGTTATGCATCGGGGATTAAGGGATATAGATTGTGGTGTCCTGAATCATCTAAGTTGCTTATTAGTAGGGATGTCATATTTGATGAGTCTGTTATGTTATATCCCAACCGTGTTTCTTCTGATAAGACCCTGAGTGCTAGGGAACAGGTGGAGGTAGAGACCGCAGGTGGAGTTCAGTTGCAAGATTCTTCTCAGTCAGAATAGGTTCGGTCGTTAGACACCTCAATTAGAGAAATCTCACAAGTTGAGAGGCAAAGTATTGCTATAAGTAGACTGAGGAGATAGATCAAACCACTGCAGAGATATGGCTATGAGGATTTGGTTGCTTATGCTCTTTCAGTGGCACATGATACAGAAGAAGATGGCGAACCTTCCACATACAATCAAGCTATTTCTAGTGCAAGGTCTGTAGAGTGGTTAGTAGCAATGAATGAGGAGATGGAGTCTCTCCATAAGAATCGCACATGGGAGTTAGTAAAACTACCTATAGGTAAGAGAATTATTGGCTGCAAATAGATCTTCAAGAAAAAGGATGGAATCTCCGGTGTGGAAGATACAAGGTACAAAGCTCGTTTAGTTGCTAAAGGCTACAGTCAGATAGAAGGTATTGACTTTAATGATATTTTCTTACCCGTCGTTAAGCATACTTCTATTCGTGTTCTTTTATCATTGGTAGCCATGCATGGTTTGTATCTTGAGCAGCTTGATGTTAGGACAGCTTTCTTACATGGAGAACTTGAGGTGCAAATTTATATGAAATAGCCGGAGGGATTCATTGTTGAAGGAAAGGAGGACCATGTTTGCCTATTAAAGAAATCTCTTTATGGCTTGAAGTAGTCTTCTCGGCAATGGTACAAGCGGTTCGATTCTTTCATGACAGGTCACGGATATTCCAGAAGCAAGTATGACAGTTGTATGTACTTCAGAAAACTGGTTAATGGATCTTTCGTATATTTATTACTCTATGTCGATGATATGTTAATTGCTTTCAGTGACGTAGTTGAGATAAATAAGTTGAAGGTATTACTGAAAGGTGAGTTTGACATGAAAGATCTAGGTGCTGCTAAGAAAGTCCTTGGAATGGAAATTAAGAGGGACAGAAAATCAAGCCTATTGCATTTGACACGAGAAATATATAGAAAAGATTCTCTGGCATTTTGGGATGATAGATGCAAAATCAGTGAGCACTCCCCTTGCAATGCATTTCAGACTTTCAGCCGCATTGTCACCGCAGTTCAATGATGAATTGGAATACATGTCACATGTTCTATATTCCAGTGCTGTTGGGAGCATTATGTATGCCATGGTTTGCACACGACTAGACATCTCCTATGCAGTGAGTATGGTTAGTAGATATATGACCAATCCTGATAAGACTTATTGGCAGGCTGTTAAGTGGATTCTGAGATACCTGCGAGGTACCACTAGCACTTGTCTGAAGTTTGGGAGGTGTAAGGATGGTGTGGTTGGATATGTTGATTCGGATTTTACAGGTGATCTGGATAGAAGGAGATCACTTTTAGGTTATGTTTTCTCCATTGGTGGATGTGCAGTTAGTTAGAAAGCTTCACTGCAACCCATTGTGGCCTTGTCTATGACCGAGATGGAGTATGTCGCTATGATAGAGGGTATGAAGGAAGCTATGTGGCTATGAGTCTTATTTGAAGAATTTACTTCTAGTCGGGAGTCGATTGTTGTGTATTCAGACAGTCAGAGTGCTATCCATTTGTCTAAAGATCAGATGTTTCATGAAAGGATAAAGCACATTGATGTGAAGTTTCACTTCGTTCGGGATGTGATTGGAAAATGCACAGTGACTGTTACGAAAATTGGTACAGTCAATAATTTAGCTGATATGATGACGAAGCCTCTTCCAATTGCTAAGTTCAAGCATTGCTTGGACTTGGTGTCTTCAGCATTTGAGAATACCCTTTGGGGTATTTTGGTGAAGATGAGTATTTTCTACTTTTACATTTGCAAGTATTTTATTTCGAGGAGTGCATCTGTGTTGTCCAAGTCAAAAGGTGGAGATTTGTTATTTTTTGACCTAGTCAACCTATGGGAAATAGAGTCCTAAAGGGACTCATTGTTCGTTGTTTGCTCCAAACCAAATTCCATTGACAGGGCAAAAGATATATATATCCCTCCTTTTTTGGCACGAGAAAAACACCCACCTCCAAAAAAAAACTTTTGAGGCGTCTCTTAGGCTCCCAGCAGTTTTATGACCTCGCAGCACGGTGCTTCATAGTTTTATTTTTTTTTATTTTTTAGATACATATATCAAGAGAAAAATCTTTGGAGGTATGGGGTTTGTTTGTTGAAATTTTGAGAGTGCTTCTCCTCAATTGTAATCTTGATAGTGAAATTGCTCATCTTCGCCCATGGACGTAGGCATATTGCCGAACCACATTAAATCCTGGTGTGCTATTTTTTTTCTTTCTTTTGCATTATTTTTTGGATCTATTTTTCGTTGGATATTCCAACACTGTACTATCATCCCAAGGATCAGAGCTAGAGCTTGAGCGAGAGATACGAGATATCTTACAATCCAGAGAGGATATGTTATGGGATGAACATTTAAGACTACAATGCTATTTGGTTAGAGAGATGGATTGATGTTTATTCTGAGTATGCAGATGATCCAGATATCTGCAAGCGTTATAGACACTCGACGAGATATTAGATCAGTAGAGATCTTGAGGTTAGTATATTATTTTGTAGTATGTATTTTAAAATTTAAATATTTTAATATGTTGTTTTAGACTTTTTTTATTTTATTTTGAAGTGATAGAATATTTAAAATTTTAAATAAACATTAATTTGGATCTAAAATAATTTAAAATTTTTTTAAAAAATAATTAGATTCAAAACAAACTGAAAAAATAAAAAAAAATTGCAGGCTGGTATGGAAGTAGCATGCTAGGCCGTATCGATGCTCGGTATGGTATGGTACTGGTACCAATACTGTACCAGTCAGGAATCGATATGGGTACTAGTACTGGTTCTTGAATCCTTGGCATCAATTATCTAGCATACATTGTGGCTCAATATGTGTACAGTGGTCCTACATGATACTCTTAGGGGCTTTTTTATTGTCAATCAATTTTTTCTAAAATAGATAATTGTAAAATATTATTTCTATAAAACATATTTTATGAAAAATAGAAGGAAAACTATTTTTTACAAAGTTCATTGTCTCGGTATTGTACCCCATACTGATGCCATCCTATTATTGTGTTGGTACACATTTCGATATGGTATGAGACAGTGTACCGAGTGTCGGTATTGTATGAGATAGCATACCAGTATGAGATTGGTACGGTATGGGGTAGTACACCCAGTATGGGGCAGTACAACGAACCATGGTTTCTCGTAAAACTCGTTTTTTGAAGTTTTATGACTTACCAGCTATGGCAAAATAGATTTTATGAAAAACAAAGGAACAACCATTTTGTAAAACTCATTCGATTTTGGATGTTACATAAAATTGTTTTAGTAAACTAAACAGCCCCTTATTATCCTTGGAGGTGTTTTATATAGTCAATGGTGGCCACCAACATAATGACGTGGTTGATCTATAGAGTCAATAGTTTCTAGGTGGTTTAGCAACCACATAGTTACTTGCAAAGTTTCAAGTCCCAGTGGAACAAGGACCATGCCTACTGTCTTGTCCTGTTTCTATGAGAAAATGGGACCTGGATGGGTCGAGACTCGGGACTCTAAAACCCATCCATAAGGGGTGAGACAAAGAAAGAGGAAAGAAAGAAAAGAAAAATGAAGAAAAGGAATAAGTGAAAGAAAAGAAGTGAAGGAAACAAATAAGGGAAGGGAGAAAAAAGAAAGAAAGGAATGAAGGAAGAAAGGAAATAGAAAGAAGAAGAAAAAAGAAAATAAGAAATAAAAGAAGGGATAAGAAAAGAAAGAAAAGGTCGGGAAAAGAAGGTAGAAGAAAAAAAGAAAGGAAGGAAATAAAGAAGAAAGAGATAAAAGAAAGAATGAAGAAGGGGAGATAGATGGAGGATATTTATCAGGATGCATGATTAGGACCGCTGCCGGGACGTGGTGGGATAGCAAAGTGTCCATTTCCATGGAGAAACTAGGAGAACCCCATCCTATGAAATTTGAAACCTTGGTTACTAGTTTTCCTAGATAGGCACCATCCATAACATGCTTGTTTGCCATAAAATAGTCTGTGGATTGGATATTGCTATATATGAT
Organism: Cocos nucifera; assembly: GCA_006176705.1. Lineage (NCBI taxonomy): Eukaryota > Viridiplantae > Streptophyta > Magnoliopsida > Arecales > Arecaceae > Cocos > Cocos nucifera. Next base: position 714,720 of record QRFJ01000122.1, read on the forward strand.
ACATTACTATGTGAAACTACATGTTGAAAAGCATCTATTTTATGTTTGACATGCATAGTCTACTTCAGACTAGATATATATCCTTGAAAACTTCTAATTGAATTTTGATCAGAGATCTTGCAACATCAAAATTTATCATTAATACACTCATTCACCTCAATCAAGTAAGCAGAACTTATTAACGTAAGAGGCTTAAGAATGTTGAACATGCACAATAAATTTGCAATTTATATTTTGTTTAAGTCCACCTATTTGTGTAACCTATTTATTTTCTACTCATCTTCCTTTGGTGTGGTAGCCCCAATTTAGGTTTGCCGAACCTTTCCAAGTTGGCTGGTTGAAGGCATATTGAATTGGACCGATCGACACCAGTTGGCTGGTAGAATTGCGACGCTATAAATCTCTCTTCCAAAGCCCTTTCTAGCTCTCCTCATGCCCTTGAAGCCCTCGCTTCCCCTCTCTTTTCCTCTCCTTCGACCTTTATCCTTCAACAATGCCATCCGACAACGTCTCATCCATGTCCAACAATGACACCAACGTCCTGGCCCGGTGATTCATCTCTCTTTCATGGTCCCCACCCTAATTCATAGCATCAGATGGCTCAAAGCCCTTTCCCCTCTCCCTCTCTTGCACCTCCTTTGGCCTTTGTCCTTCGTCCTTGCCACTTGACAGCCATCCACGTCTGATGACGACAACAACATCTTGGCTCGGTGAGTACTCTCTCCCATGTTGTCAGATCTAGAGGTCTCAGCCTCTCTATTTGTCCCTCTTGTTCTCTCTCCTTCTGCTTCCCCTCTCCCTCTCCCTCCCTTGCTTCTATTATGCCTCGATTTGGTAGGGTATGTAGTGGGACCATACCGAACTGGTATTGGTTAGTATGACTCTTAGTACTAGTTTTGCGAACCTTGATTATCAATACCTTATATGTCAACTTCAGCATTGTTTTATCTTTTATGCACATCTTATGATCGTGGAGATCTCTAAATATGTTTATGTACCTACATATGGATGCATAACATATAAACCAAGATTGGTTGTGCTGGTATTGGGGCCCGGATTAATCGGTTGGTGGCACGGTTTGGGATGCCCCTATGCCGGGCCCAAACCAACACAATAGAGAGGACGGGGGAAGGGAGAATGGGAGAGACGAAAAGAGAGAGAGGGGGAGGGGGGAGAGGGAGGGAAGGAGAGGGAGAGGTTGGGGAGGCCGTCGGAGGGCTGCCGGTGGCCTTGGCAGCCCTCTGGCGGCCTTCATCAACCTCCCCATCCTCTCCCTCTCTTGACAGCCCTCTAGCGGCCTTCATCAACCTCCCCATCCTCTCCCTCTCCTTCCCTCCCCCTCTCTCTTTTCTTCTCTTTCTTTCTCCCTCTCCCCCTTCGGCAGCCTTCCGACAGCCATCGGTGGCTTTTTGGCAATCTCTCCCTTTCCTGCCCTCTTCCCCCTCTTTCTTTCTCCCTCTCCCTCTCCTTGCTGGTTTCTCGTCTTGAATGCCGGAACTGTCTCAGTTTGCCGTCAGTATGGTTCGCTATGCAATGAATCGGGCGGTTCGACAATTCTTGACATAAACAAATACATACATATTCACATTTATGTGACATCTCCATATTTTTTCTGAGTATGCATGTACATTCAACCCCAAATTAATAAGGATCATTTTTGTGTATGTTAAAACATTTATAACTCAATTTCAAAGGCAAGTTGGATCTAATAACATTGATGTATTTGGCCATTTTGCTAACCAGCTAAATTATCTTTTTAGAAAATCATGTTAAAATAATGCTATATATGTATATCTAATTCATGAAATTTGATAAGATTGGAATAGGGTTTGTTAAACCACCTTGAAGTGCCTGGTTCGGGACATGTCGAATCGTACCGGCAGCTGATTTGGATAGTTTCAATGTTCAAGGCGAGAAACCAGCAAGGAGGGGTGAGGGGCAAGGAAAGAGAGGAAGAGAGAGAGAGGGGAGGGAAGGAGAGGGAGAGAGGGCCTCTGGAGGCCGTTGGACGCCTCTAAAGGGCCAACAAGGCTGTCGTGCCGCTGCTGAGGCTAGCGGAGGGGCTCCGCCCTCCTGATTGAAACAAGGGCTTCGGCCTGTGTTTTGTATTTTTTGCTCATATCAGGCGAAGTTGGCTACCGATTTCTTCATTTCTTTAGTCAGCAAAATGATTATTGACTTTAATTGAAATTAAAAAAAAAAAAAATTCTAAAGTCAGCAACATAGTTTCGATTGGGAGGAGGGTGGAATATTGGAGCCCCTCTGGGTTTGAAACCAGCTCGCAGTGGTGCGGCAGCCTTGCCAGCCCTCCAAAGGCCTCTGGTGGCCTCGTCTCCCTCTCCCTCTCCTTCTCTACCTTCGCCCTCCTCTGGCTTCCATCGAGCTTGGTAGTAGTGCAACGAGCTTAGCTATCCTCTAGCGGCCTCTGGAGGCCCTCTCTCTCCCTCTCTCTCCCTCTCTCCCTCTCCCTCTCCCTCTCTCCTCCTCTCTCTCTTTCTTCCTCTCTCCCATTCTCCTTCTGCCCTCTCCGTGTCAGTTCGGGCCTAGTGTGGAACAGCATGAGGGCATGTTGAACTATACCACTGGCTGGCCGGTCTAGGCTTCAATATCGGCACATGCAAACCTTGGATTGGAAATTGTATTCCAATCATTGGGTCGCTAGTTGCAAGAACTTTGTGAAATATGCTTGATAAACCCACTCATGTTAACTTTGGATATCATTTCTTATGTACCGCTAAATAGTCTTATGATAAATTTTGCCTAATCAGCTTTTAATTGGAGAATCTTGTACTCATTCGTACAAGTGTACTTTTTGAACCTGCATAAGATAACCTTGTTAGCAGAGAAACCTAAGAAATCTTATGTATTGATCTCTCAAGTTTATGGTAATTTTTATGGACTCCAGAAGATAGTCCATACCCTTAATTTGGACATTATCACCAGAAAAGAAATTGACATTCTAGTTTTTTCTTCTTCTCGTGGCTTTTCTGTTGAGTAGTTTTATTTGTGTCCTGAATTCATTTCAGCCTTCAATGTTCTCTTTTTGTAATACTTGTTATCTACAGGAATTAGTTAAAAGGGAACAAGAAGGACAACTAGATGAAGGATTTCTTTCAGAGGTCAATGCCCAATTGCGGCAAGTAAGTCTCATTCCTCTGAATTTTGTCACCTTTATCTTTTCTTTTTGTTTGATTAACATCATCAATCATTAACTTTCCTCATATTATGTGAATCACATAGTTTCATGTGATTGATATTTAGTTTGAAAGGATTAACATCCATTATCCTTATTTGCCTAATAGTCAGCAAAGTGAGAATTCAAAATTGTCATGCTTCTTTTCTTAATTTTTGTTATTGATTTTTAAAACATGGTGGATCCATCTATCTCTTAGATAACTTAATGTGAATGCAATGATTTGAAATCCTTAACTTATACAATGAATGTTAATTGATCTCATACCATGGAAATTTTTTAAATAACAATAATGTACAAAATAACCTCCTGTTGTACAAGAGTTTGGGATGAGCACCTTTCTAGAAATTACAAGAAGATTATGAGGTCACATAAATAAAGGAGGCATGTAGAATTAAGAGGTGAGACAAAATTTGAGGGGCCAAACATAAATAAATGAGGCATCAATTATTCATTATAATAATGTGTTTCTTTCCTAATATTGACGAGGTTCTAGTTGTTAAAGATGCTAATTTGCTCAAATTGCCAAATACCAAGCAATATTCAGGACTAGGTGGAGAGAAAATAGGCAGGAGAAATAGGGCAAGAAACACAACTATTAGAAGAAAAACTTGAAATCGTGGGCTGAGCTATATTTTAGTGTGATCCGCTTGCAACAAATGGTATATGAGAAGTTGACAAAGTCCCAATCCATACATCAGAACACCTTTTTAGTGTCTTTGCGTACGAACTGATTTAGAACACTTTTTAATATTACAGTTGGTCTAATAAATCTTTTGTTACTCCAATATCTTGTAAGATTCCTCTTCTAGTTACATTTCTTGAAAATCTAAACAACAAATTTCCAAATTTCAATTAAGTTTTAGCTCTACTACAAATTTTCTTTATCGAACAATGGGATATCCCTAGTCAAGTTTAAGCTCTCCTTAATCTTTTTTTTTTTTGAGCAAAAAAGTGGCAATACACCTCATATTCCATTGATTAATGAAATGGGACAAGAGCAACATAAAAGAGCTGAAGCCGTAGAAAACACAAAGAAAAAAAAAGAGAGAGAAAAAAAAGAGGAGAAGAGGAGGGACCAGTAAGAGAACAAAACTAGCCCAAAAATTTAGGCTTAGACCAGAAAAAGTAGATATTTGATAGAGGATTGATAGATGGGAAATCGCTCATCTTCCTGGCCCTCCGAGCTAGCCCCTCCATGTCATCTTGAATAGGCTCGCACTTAGCATTGCTAGTGATGCAAAGGCTTTGGAGAAATCATTCTACTTAGGAAAAATGGAAGACGGGCAAGAAGGAAAAGAGGAGAGGAGAGAAGGGGAGAGAAAGGAAGAGAGGCGGAGTACAAGGGAAAAAATAGAGAGGTGGGGTTCCTTGGCTCCCCACTATTGGGGAGCCTGGTTGGAACAATAGAGCTTCTCTCTAGAAAGGGCTAGCAATAGAAGCTTCCTCTCAAACAAATTGCTCACCAGAGTGGACATTCTTGCTTTTCTCATCAGGGGCCTGACTAAGTTGTTAAGTTTCTGCACATCCAAGACACATCTACATTCACCATGAGCCTCCTAATAAGGCAAAAGTGTTTGAAATATTTTTCAACATGATGGATACTTAAGATGATGTTGCTAAAAAATTCATGTTATCATTCATCAAACTTGGGTACCGCTCTGCCAATAAAACACATTAACATGTTTAATATTATTCTTTTTAGTGTCAAAATTGACTCTGCTGTTCTACCTCTATCTGGGTAGCTTTCTTCCAAGAAATATTATGAATGATCGGGAGATTGTTCAACAATTTTCCATGTGACTTTGATATCAAGAAAGGAAAAGTTAGCAGGATGATTACAAAATATGCCTTTGACTTAGATATCATTTTCCTTCATCTGTTTATCATCTATCAGTTAATCCCCATGGCTTTTTCTTTGCTTGATAGACCAAAAGGCCAGCCTAATTCCTGAAGGAATTTCTTCTGCTTTTAGTTTTATACATTAATTCCTGAAACCTTTTAGTTTACAAGGCCAGTTGGTCATGCCTACAAGAAGATCTTTTTGTACTAAAGATGTTAAGCCAAGATAAAGCCTTAATTGGGAAAAAATGAAAATAAAACTGTAGAACTTCCAACTATCAAGGCCAACATCATTAGAGAAATTAACTCATCTTCATACTCCAATGAGTTACCATGCTCCTACATATTCCTTTTACAGATAAATGTATTAGGTAGTACTTACACATCCAATATTGTTTGGACATATTTGAACACAAAGGTAGCAAGAGCATATTGGAGAAGGAAAAGAATGAGCCTTATTAAGTTCAGCTCAACATTACTGACAGTGAGGAGATAGTATTGCTATCTTGAACCTCATGGAGAAGGCTTCCTACCAACATTCAGAGCTTGGGTGCTTTCTGGGCCTAATATTGGGTTTTGAAGATTATTGTTGGAGACAGTACCACTGAATTGAAACTAATGGAGAAGGCTTCACCAATGTGTAGACCTCTGGAAGCATTCTAGATCTTATGTAGTGGCTTTGGAGCTTGCTGATGGTCTTCATTAGAGGATCACATATCATTTTCTAGCTTAGGCCTCTTCTCCATGCTTTTTTCTGCTCTTTTTAAAAACTTTTACAACTTCGTTCTCTACATGACCTTTCACATTCTAACAAACGTTTCAACACATATGTTGAGGCTTTTTTTTTTTTTTGTGTGTATAAAAAGGGTTGTTGAAGAAGGAAAAGATAATCAGCCCCATAGACTGGCCATCCAATGTAGGGGGTTTTATATAATCAACACAAAGTGAAAGTCCTAAGTTACCCCTGTTACAATAATACTACATAATGACTTCTCAAGGGTAAATAGGTAAAGTTAGAAATAAAATAACATAACATAATTATTGAAATGCTAAAATCTCTCTCTTTCCTCTATGTTAAGATGTAAGGTGAATATAGGAAGTGTTAAGATCCCTAATTCTTCTCCTTCTATTATTAGTTACTTTCCTTGTATAGTTGTTTTCTTTTGGTATTAATATCCCCTGATTTTCGGGATTGTAATTGGATCTGATTTTATCATCCCAAGTATATATATATGTATAGGGTTGATTACCCATATCAATGAAAATGAACAAAAAATTTTTAGTTCATGGTATCAAAGCCCATGACTCTGGGCAATAACTTCTTGTTTGTCATCCTTCATTGGTGATGAAACCCTAGTTTTCTTTTTCAGCCTTCATTGCCAACACATCGCTGCACTATTGTTGTTTCTTCTGTGATTCCCAGCCTTCATTGCTGGAGTCATCAAGTCCTTCCTCCTATCCTTCCATCGTTGTTGCCAATCCCTCTTTTTTTGGTCTTCCTTCTCGCAAACCATGACTGAAGTATCAGAATCAGTTACTGGATCATCTTCTGCATCTGGATTTGAGGTGGCACTGGTGTTTGCTGCTGGAACAGGTGGGGCGAATGGAGAACTACAGAACATGAGTCCTTCCTATCGCTTAAATGGAAGGAATTTTCTTCTCTGGTCACAACCAGTCAAAACCTTTCTTTGGGGCAAAGGAAAAATTGAGCACTTGACCGAAGCAGGACTGAGCCCAGATGATCCAAAATTCTCCGCCTGGGATATTGAGGATTCGATGATTATGTCATGGTTGTGGAACTCCATGCAGCCAGATATCGGCAAAAACTGCATGTTTCTCCTGACTGCTAGAGACATATGGGAGACAGTTCATCAACTTTACTCTAAGAAGTTGGATATGGCAGTTATCTATGAACTGAAGACTAAGATTTCTATCACAAAGCAAGGTAATCTTCCTGTCACTGAGTACTATAATATAATGAATGGATTGTGGCGGAATTAGACCACTATCAAGACATAAGGATGACATGCAGTGATGATACCAAGGCTCTCGGGTCTATAGTAGAGAGAGATTGTATTTTTGAATTTCTTGCAGGCTTAAATATTGAATATGATCCAGTCCGAGTTTAGATTCTTGGTAAGGAGCAGCTCCCTTCGTTGAAGGAAGTGTTGTCTATTATTCGTGCAGAAGAGAGTCGCCGAAATGTTATGCTCGAGTCTACCACTCTTGAAGGACCGGCCTTAGTGACCAGAAAATCGGTTGATGCAGGGTCTGAAAAGAATCCATCAGGACCCAAGCAAGATGAGCGCACCTCTGAGTATCCTAAATCCAACATGTCTGGCTGTGATGGACTCTGGTGCTCATACTGTAAAAACCATGCCATACGAAAGAAATTGTTTCAAGTTATATGGGAAGGCAAATGTACTAAACCGTGCCATACGAAAGAAAATTGTTTCAAGTTATATGGGAAGGCAAATGTACTCAGCCGAAATGGAGGATTCAAGGGACAATCTCGAGGACAAGCTCATCTTATCAATACAAATAGTACTCCTAATAAAAGGCCTGAAGGTGATGAGGTTCAAGAATTCAATGAGGAGGAGGTAGAAAAATTAAGAGGTTTACTCAATTCTCTGTCTAGTTCATCTAGTACATGCTCACTGGCTCAATCTGGTAAGTGTCTTACTTCTGATTCCTTGGTTGCCACATTAGACCATTCTAACTCTTGGGTCGTAGACTCGAGAGCTACAGACCACATGACCAATTGCCCAACCAAATTCCTAACCTATAAACCATTACCTGAAAATAAGAAGGTCACAGTAGTTGATGGTTCCCTCATCACTATTGTTGGCCAAGGCCACATCACTTTGACACCAGCTCTGCCTTTGCATGACGTGTTACATGTCCCAAAGTTGCACACAAATTTACTTTCCATTCATAAACTTACCAAGGCCCTGAAATGCAAGATAACCTTCTTTGATACTCATTGTATTGCTTAGGACCTGCTCACTGAGTGGACGATTGGATTTGCTAAGGCAAAGGATGGACTTTACTATCTAGAAGATGGAAGTGGTTCGGCAGGTCAATACAGAATTTCAGCATGCAATTCAGTTGAGACTTTTACTTCTGTCATCTCTCCTAAATCTGAAATATGGCTCCTACATCTTCGTCATGGTCATCCACCTTTTTTGTTGCTCAAAACTGTTTCTTTTATTTTTCAATAATGTTGACCTTTCAAGTTTTCATTGTGATGTCTGTCAATTTCCCAAGCATCATCGTGTCTCTTTTCCTTTGAGTAATAAAAAATCTGTCCAACCTTTTTCACTAGTACATACTGATATTTGGGTTCCCTCTAGAATACCTAATCTATCTGGGGCTAGATGGTTTGTTTCTTTTATTGATGATTGTACTTGGACCACGTGGTTGTATCTAATGAAAGAAAAATCCGAAGTCGGTAATATCCTCCTATCATTTCACAAAATGATTCATACACAATTTGGGGTATCTATCAAAAGAATGAGATCAGACAATGCTAGGGATTACTTTAATCATTCTCTTGCAACCTTCTTTCAAAAGGAAGGAATTATTCATGAATCCTCATGTATTGATACTTCCCAACAAAATAGGGTAGCTGAGCGGAAAAACAGACATCTTCTCAATGTTACTTGAGCTCTTGTTTTTCATTCAAACATGCCAAAAACATTTTGGGGGGAAGCTGTCCTCACGGCCACTTTCTTAATTAACAGAATTCCTTCACGTAGTCTTGAGAATAAAAGTCCTCTTGAAACTTTATCTACCTTCTATCCTGACTTCCATTTCTCATAAAACTTACCCCTTTGGTGTCTTTGGGTGTGTTTCCTGTGTCCATATTCATAAATAGCACCGGGATAAACTTGATCCTTGAGCACTTAAATATGTCTTCTTTGGCTACTCCAACACCCAAAAGGGTTATAAGTGCTATCATCCACTAATCTGGAAAATGTTTGTCTCTATGGATTTTACTTTCAATGAAGCCGAGTTCTATTTTTCTACTTCACAGTCCAGAGAAGACTTGGAATGGGTTCAATTTCCTATAGAGAATGTTGCTTCTGTTCAGCCATCGCAGCCATCACAAATGTCTGATGCTCAGCCACCTTCTCCTCAAGCTCAGCCACATTCAAGTCAAGATGCTGAACCTGCTGCTGAATCAAATACTAGACCTGTCGAACCCAAACTCAATCAGCATCAATCTTGTGAGTTACTGCAATATTCTTGCTGAAAAAAGTCATGCATGCCAATGCAGCAAAATCCATCGGCCGAACCTGTTGAGCAAGGTAATGATTTTCTCCCTTCAACTTCTTAAACACCTGAGTCTTTGCATGATGAACCGGTTTCCAGGATCTAGACCTCCCAATTGCACTAAGAAAATCTATAAGAAAATGCACTCAAACTCCATGCAATCCAATTTCACAGTTTGTGTCATTTCACAGATTATCTCCACAACATAAAAACTTTCTCACAACCTTGAATTCAATTGATATCCCTATAACTGCCCAAGAGATGCTAGGGGATAAGAATTGGACACAAGCTATGAAAGAGGAGATGCATGCACTAGAAAAGAATAGGAGTTGGGAAATTGTTGCTAGACCAAAAGGGAAACAACCTATAGGATGTAAGTGAGTGTATACTTTAAAATATAAGGCTGATGGTTCCCTTCAAGGATATAAAGCAAGACTAGTGGCAAAGGGTTAACTCAGACCTAGGGTATAGACTATCAAGAAACTTACGCACTTATGGGAAAGATGAATACTATTAGAATCAAGGTTTTTGGTACCGGTACTGGTGACTGTGCCGGTCGCCGGCCAGTATGGTACGGGAAGACCGGCACGCCAATATTTTTTTGGTTATTTTTTTATTATTTTTCAAGAAAAATATTCAATATTTTTTTTTGAAAAAATATTTAAATTATTATTCAGTGATATTAATTAATATTTGTACCCTTCGAAATTCGGAAATAACGTTAATTGTATGTGATATGAATCTAAAATACATAAATTAGATATCATTGGATCCTAAAATGCTTAAATTAATTAAAATTTTTTTTCAATATTAAATACATACTATTCATCAAAATCTGATCGACTGTCGATGTCCATAAATAGTAGGATTATTTACATATTCAGAAGGAACATCAGTTCAGGTAGATCCATAAGGCAGGCATGCTAGATCATAACTTATCATCGAAGTGTCACTGAGGTCCTGATTCTGAGCGGTATCCTTGGACTGATAGTATGGTTGTGAAGGAGCCCATCCAAATATACTAACAGCAAAATCCGATTCGTAAGATGCTCTGGGCTGCATAGGATAGTAGCCACTGGAAGATGTCTCTGATGTACCATATCCATATCCATATCCATAAGGATCATAGGATGGCTGTGGCTACAGATAGGAGGATCTAGAATACGAAGATGAACTTGATACATCTATGGATCCTACTCCATGTGCAAGGTAATCTGCAGCTGCATCATGTCCTGAATGACCTCGTGAAGCCTGTCGTCTGTATGAAGTCGTATCACCGTGGGTTTATCAGGACGTGCACTATGATCCCTATCCTGCGTGGCGTACGTAAACTAAGATCCACCAGTGAATCAAAGACTACCAACTGGCTCTAGCTATGTCTCCTATCCTCCGATCCCTCCATGATCATCAGATCCATGACTAGCTGAAGAACTACCACTACTGGTCCATCTGGTATCTGAATCTGAGTGAATCGAATGCTCGGGCTCTACTCGTGCCATACTTGCCCTTTCTTTTGTTAATATCTCGCTTTGGCTGCCTAGGCTGTGAAGGTGGATGCTATGACGTATCGGCTGGATGTCTAGGTGGAATGTTGCTGCTGACCCACTGAGAGACGTCTACCTTAGTCTCGCTAGCAACAAAACTGGCTGATCGTAGAGGCGATCCTGGCTCATTAAGCTTTGGATCTTGCTACCGACTCATAACCCATCCAATCATTGGATCATCTTCATCTTCAACAATAAAATCACTACAAGTTGGATCCAAATACTTCAGCTGAACTTCCTCCTGAATGAATTTGAGCCTTAATCTCAAATTTTAGTGTACATATACAAGATCGTTGAGGCATTTCTGTTTCAGACGGTTCCTTTACTTGCTTTGGATAAGGGCAAAGGTCGACTAGTTACGCTCACATCCACTTGATGAAACCATCTGGGAGAGGATCTTGATGGCAAGATCCCTCAGATGTCGTGCATATCCACCAAAATGCACCCACCATTCAGCTGCAAAAAAAATTAAAAATCACGAAAATCAAAAATAAGTTTGAATATAAAAATAAACTTATTGATATATACCTGGATTCATTTTTGATTTGCTTTTAATTGCTACATTACTTTCAAATGATTCTGTGCCCTTCCTAAATATTTTCGTCTGTAAAAAAATATGTTATAAACTTATAATATCTTATTTATCGAAGACATCATTAAGTTAATAAACATTACTAAACTTGTTCAAGACACATAGCCATAATATCTGCATTGGGCTCCATCTTATCTATTACATTTTGTAGAGCGGACAAAAGCTCTTCATCCATGCTAATTTCAGGTATGGAGTACTGAAACCTCAGATTCAGATAGTAAGCTGCACATAGATTGTTATAATTGAACAATTTTATTTATATAAATTTTTAAAAAGTTGTTGATTTGCTGCTTACCTGCTAAGTGCAACTTCCTACCCATCTGATAACCCCATCGACGATCAATGATCCTGACGTACTCATGTGCGTGTCTTGGATCTGCCATGATTTGTTCTTTTGCCCTCTCCATCATGTGTTATAGGAAGCCCATCTGAGGGTATCGCTCACCATCGACTGCCCGAAGTACTTCATACATGGGCTTGATAGCCGCCACTATTCTCTTAGCCTACTGCCAGAATGACTATCTCATCACTAGGCTCTCCATAATGCTCCCCTCAGTGCCTGCCCTAGCATATTTGCTCTCCTACCAATCACTATTGACATTTGATGCAGCTGCACTTTTCTATCAACCAGGCTATCAAGTGCTATATAATTGATAGCAAAACATGTGACACCTGGTCTCAATATATTGCCTCCAACATACTGCCGCATCAATGATAGGGCCTATGTATAGTTATAAATAAATCTGGTGATGCTGTGCTGACTCTACTGTCTTTTGCACCCTACGAATCTTTCTAATATCCATCAATATTAGATCAATACAATGCACAGCACAGGGGGTCAAAAAATATGTGGTCGCTGCTCCATCAACAACTCTCCTGCAGCCTTATATTGTGGTCTATTATCTGTAATAACCTGCATGACATTTTGTTCTCCTACTTGATCAATCACCTCCTCTATCAATTTAAGAATGTAGCTAGTGTCATGCACCTCAGCTGAAGCATCAATAGACTTATGAAAAAATGTTCTTCCATCACAATATGTTAAGAAGTTGATGATGCTTCGTCTAGTAGGACTAGTCCAACCATCACACATCACAGTCAATCCATACATAGGCCGCTTGCTCTTAAATGATGCAATCCACTTCTCTAAATCCTTCTTATTGCTGTTAGAAAGCTCACCATGGATATCTCTTGGTCCTGAAGGTTCAACACCTGGACCGGCAGCCTGTATAGATGAAATGGCAGAGAGAATATGAATTGTCTATAGCATTCGCTGGGATGTGGCTGAAGTGAAACCAAGATCCAATAGCTCGCCATATATCCCTCTTCTTATCCTTCTTCAACATAGTGTCAATCCTTTGTTACTTGGAATCTCTACTAGAAAAGGCATGTGGATCCAAATCATGAATAGTGGCTCCTGTTAGAATTTTTCTAGAGGATTTTTTTCTACTACCAAATGCTCCCAACATGGATGTAAGATGGCTATTGCCTTTACTAGTGGGCTCTCTAATTGAGGATGTCCTCCTAAATCATGACTCAAACTCTGTTGCAGTGCTCCCTGAGCCTGATCCGCCTTTATAAATTGATGGCCTAAATGAAGCTCTATGCCTGGCCAGCTCCTCTAACTGTCATTGATCATCCATGTTCGTCCGAATGGCAGCGTGCCTACTCATCATTTAGAATAGATCCTTCCTTTGATTCCCTAGAGTGAAACTATTATGGATTCTACATATATTTTTTTAATTTTAAAAAGTTTAAAAAATTATTTGAGCTTAGATCCAAGTAGAAACTATTATGGATTCTACATATATTTTTTTAAGCTCACGAACATGCGTTAAATGCTATTTATTTTTTAAATTTTATTCAAAATTAGGCTTAGGCTACTATGCGCATCATGCATCAAAATCTTCACAATCGGACAAATTTTATACTGAAAGTAGCTTGAATCATTCTAAACAATATTTCAATTTTATAGTTATTTTTTGATTTTTAAAAATTTTTTAAAATATATTTTTAATTTTAAAAAATATCCAATTAATGAAAATTAATTTTTTTTGCATCATCGTGTAGATCATCTAAAGATCTACAATATATGATGAAATCATGCCAAAATAAAAAAAATTGGCATGATTTCCTCCTATTTTTCTATTTGTTGCCGTTTTTTGGCCATAAAAATGTGAAAAAAGATAATTGAGTGAGGAAATGTTGGATTACCTTGAATCCAGTTGAAATATCTTGATTTCTCGATAAAACTGTGAAAAATCTAGATTGTTGGGGTGGTTTGCTTTTTTTTTTTTTTTTTCTCTTTGGTTTAAAGCCTGTTGATGGAATGACAAAGAAGCAAATGCTTCCTAGGCCATGTTTTGATGGAGAATAGGATGAAGATGCATGAAACAAGGGAACTGCAAAAGGGAAAGAAACTCTCTCCTTGAGTTTTTGATTCAATAACAGAAAATAAACTAAATTGATTACAACATTGGCCAAAAGGGCCATATTTATAAAGAAGAAATCCAAACCGACTCAAAATTAGGACTCCAACACAAAGTAGGAAAGAAACTAAAAATTCTAATTCGTCTAGGATTCTTCTAGGCTTCCATTAACTGGTTAAATAATAGAATTTGACTGTGGTATAGGGTGTGATGGTGAAGCGGTCAGACACGTAGGGCTCGAAGAGAGCTTGATTTGGGGTCATGATAGAGATTCTGACATCGGATGAGAGAGTTACTCCCGCTATAGCACAGCACGGTCAAAATCTGCAGGGTTTGGCTCAATCAGCTTCCTTTCAGGCTTGATCCACCAAATCTAGACATCTGCCTGCTATGATGTCTGCATCATCTTCCCCAGACTGGAAAAAACTCATCCTCGAGTTAGAAGTCTGCTCGCCCTCTGACAAATCACCTCTTTGCTGGTAATTATTACCCATGGTTAGTCGTGTTGGCACTGTTGCTGAGGGTCCCCATGGGGTACTGCTGTAGGCCCATGGGAGCAAAAACCATGTAGATTGTATCCACTAGAGAGCGGTGAGGGCCCTGTAGGAGCCATGGATGGGACTCCTCGCTTAGCCAATTCGTCCTTCTCTACCACCACCAAGAAGTAGCTAGGCTTCATTGCTACCTTTAAGCAGGAGTGCTTCGTCAGAAGGTTGATGCTTGTCTCTAGCTTTGGTTTAGGTAGATCCTCTATCAGTGCTAGAGTAATCTTCTGATCGTACTTCTAGAATGAGTAGGTGCTTTGGCAACCATCATGAGTAACATTGCGATACTGCCACGGTCTCCCCAAAAGCAAATGACAAGCATCTGTGACAACAATGTTGCACCAAACCTTGTCGAAGTATTTCTGTCCAATAGAAAATGACACAAGGCAGCGACTATTGACAATCACCTCGCTCTCTTTTTGGAACCATGATAGCTTCAAAGGCCGAGGATGCTTTTCAGTAATTAGGTACAGCTTCGTGATGGCCTCCTAAGAGATGACGTTCTTGTAGCTCCCTTCATTAATGATTACTTTGCAAACCTTTTCAATGGTGCAGCAGGTATGAAAGATATTGGTCCTTTAGTCTTCTTTCTTCTCCTTTTTGGGAGCTAGTAGGCTCTTTCAAATAATTAGAGCCTTTCCACTATTTCCAAACAGCAGGAAATCATCCTTCTCTTCACCTCCATCATAAGTAGGCTGTGGATCTTCATCGGGTATTTCGTCTCCTTCTTTGATTAGCAATTGCTTCCTGGGCCATCCATCAGTCTTCTTGCACTCGCTCTGTGTGTGCCCGACCTTGCCACAGTTGTAGCACCTCAGCATAGAAGATCCTGCTGGGGCTGGCTTCGAGGACCTCGTATTAACAGCACCACGAACAGGAGGGGTAGAAGCCATATTGCACTGCATGTCCCTCTGATTCTCTGGTACTTGGTTGCTTTGCAGGGGAGGATTAGATCTGGAAATAGGCCTTCACCGCAACTGCTACTCAGTGACTACAGCATGGTGGTATGCCTCTTTGATCGTCCATAGGGAATGGAGCCTCAAAGCATCTTGGATCTGCTACCGTAGGCCATCAAGGTACCTTGCGACCATTTGCCCTTCGCTCTCTGCCTGGTTATTTCTAGCAACTAGTTGGTAGAACTCTTCCGTGTATTTGTTCATGGATCTAGGCCCTTGTCGGAGGTTTTCCAGGCACTGGTACAGGGACTGCATGTAGTTGAAGGGCAAAAATTGCTCCCTCAACACCATCTTTTTCTAGTCCTGGATCTTCGGCTTGCCTCTATGCTCGCTGGTTTTCATTAATTGTTGCCACTAGGCTGAAGCCTGTCCTGTTAATTTTAGGGCAACAAGCTTCATCTTCTTGTCGTCGGACACCTCCTTGTACTCAAAGATGCGCTCGATCTGATCTAGCCAATCGAGAAATACCTTCATTTGTAGACTATCCAGATATTCTGGCAGATCTACCCTGATAGAATCATACTAGTGGGTTGGTTGTTCGAATGAATTGCCTCGACCTTTATGCTGGCGGATAGGAATACACCTATGGAAGGGGTTCTCGAAATCTCAAGCTTCTCCATTAGATATTTGATCTTTTGGTTCCACCTCCAATCTCGCATTCTGAATTTCCAATTGCGTAAGATGCGTAGTCAGTTCCGTCACCTGTCTCCTCAAATCTTTGCACTCTATTATTAGATTCCGTTTCCGTTGTGTGATTTCTTCATGAGCCGTTGTTGCTTGGGTTGTTTGGTTCCACTTCCGGCCACCTGCCATCACGACTATGGGAAAGAATCGCCACTCAAGGATTTGCTAGGCTCCGATACCAATTGATGCAGCTTAGATCATGTTTTGATGGAGAAGAGGATGAAGATGCACGAAACAAGAGAATAGTAAAAGAGGGGAAGAAACTCTCTCCTCGAGTTTTCAATTCAATAATAGAAAATAAACTAAATTGATTATAACATTGGCCAAAAGGACCATATTTATAGAGAAAAAATTCTAACCAACTTAAAATAGGACTCCAACACAAAGTAGAAAAGAAACTAAAAATTCCAATTCATCTAGGATTCTTTCGGGCTACGGTTGACTGGTCAAACAATAAAATTTGGCAGCGATATGGGGTGTGACAGTGAAGCTGTTAGATGCGTGGGGCTCAAAGAGAGCTTTCCGAATTAGGATCATAATAGAGATTTTGACACTAGATGAGAGATTTACGCCCGTTCTAGCATTGCAGGGTCAAAATATGTAGGGTCTGGCTCCATCAAGTTCCTTTCGGGCTTGATCTACCAAATCCAGATATCTGCCCGCTATGATGTTTGTGTCACAGAACCATAGGGCTACCCCACCCCACCGCACCCACCTACCCCCCACGTACGCCCCATTCATGTGTGGCTTAGCTCAAGGGTGAACCAAGCCAAACCGGCCCGAACCATGCAGTTCAGGCTTGTACTGCACCGAATTGGTCGGTTCGGTGCGGTTCGAGCCATTTTTCGAAATAAAAAGCCAAACTGGACCGTCTCCCGGCCTGTCCAGTTTGGTAGGGGGTGTATCGGCCTGTTCGGGCTGGTAGGGAGTTCTATGGATGTGGCAGATATGCCTTATGAGCAGGTCTTTTAACACATTGAAGTTAATCCTGCTGGAATGGAATATTCTGCAGTCAAAACATTGCAATTAGAGATGCCTATAGTTGAAGAATGCACTTCCAAAGCAATAATGTAAGATCAGTTTATTGATGATCAATGGTTGGAGCAAAAGACTCAAGATCCAGCAATAAATGAGCTATTGGGGAGTAACCAGAGGATATAGCTGTTGAAGAAAAGACCAACAAAGATCCAACACTTCAAGGATCCCTTCTTTGTTGATTCTTCTGTTCCATTGCTGTATGTCATCCGATAAATGATTGGAAGTTTCAACTTTCAATATTGTTCATAGACATTCTTCAAAACTACCATCAGATGGTCTAAATGCTAGAACAATATTTGTTGGTCTGCATGATCAAGTTCTGTAGATCCAACAGTGGAATAGAACATGTAACACTACTAATTATATTGCAAGGACAAGATTTGTAAAGAGGAAGCAATTGATGCATTTGGGGACTGTTAATTAACAGATTGCCTTTATATTTCATTATATCCATTAATTTTCTTTATTTTTCTGTTACTGCTTCTTGATTTTCAGTTTTCATAGGTCTTGGTCTTCCTTTGATTCTATCACAACCACTGAGATTGAAGAAACTGTGAAGCCCAAATTAAAGGATTGATTGGGTAACAACATGGAATCTCTTAAAACAATAGCCAGATAAATTTGATATGCAAATTTATAGTTTGATTTGTAATTAGTTATCATCTTTTTGCACACCATTTAAGTACTCACATGCAAAGTTTATAGTTGTAATGTCTCTCCAATACATCTGTACTGTACTTTTGTTCAGGGCATTTTTGTATGTCTCCTATTTTGAATCTCTCATTCACTCTCACCTATCCATATCCCATAGTCCTTCAAATTATCAGTTTTATGCTATTTGATCTAACACCTTCTACATGGTTGCTTAGCTCTTTCCATTATTGCTTGTCCTCCTCTAAAATAGCACAAATCGCCCTTCTTTGTATGGAAAAGGGGAAGTGATTGTTGGTTGTGGTTTCTTTAGTTTTCCATTTTTTTTCCCCAAATTGTCACAACTTCTGGAGCTAGACTAAAATCTTTTTTGTGACCTCGCTAACCTTTATAGACCATATGAACCTCAGGATAAATATTTTATGAAATTATGTGTGGATAATGAACTTAGTGGTTGTGGTAAATCTAATAGTTTTCCACTCTGTATTAGGAATATGTCTTTGAAGTTTGAATAGGATCATTGTTAGAATTTTCATCAACTAAATAGCCAACCTAAAATATTAAGCTCTTCACTTTTTAATATTTGCATATTTTTTGGTTATGGATTAACCTTTCTAGGTATTACCTTCTGCACTCAATACTGAATAATATCAACAAAGTGTCATCATTATTCCTGGGAATGCATTAGGTTCATTGTCCAACCATTGATCCATTTTTTTATATTTGTAGGCAAAAGAAGATGGGGATAAGCCTGGGCTGGAGGCAATGTTGCAAAAAGTCTTGCAAGTATATGCCTCCAAAATTCTTCGAAAACGTAGTTATGCATACAAAGGTGAAGATATTTAGTTTGTTTTGTGCTGTTTGTTAATTCTAGATTATTTTCTTTTCCTATTCACCTCTCTCTATATAAGATGATCCCTTTATTTTTGGTATAACATCATAAAGGTAGTTACTTCAATGATATGGATGAAAACCACCAAAAAATTCAAATGCATGGCTAGATAATGTTGGATGAAAAGTTTATGGTAGAGAGTAAGTTGCTGTTAGTGCATTGACTTTGTATGCTAGCTTGATTGATAGTGCTGGCAATGTAATAAACATGTCATATCAAGCTTTAAATTGGCATTTTGCATCCTAGAATTAATTATTAAGATTTCTTCATCCTTGACGTTGATGGAGAGCTCAAAAGGCAGATTGGATGAGGCTAATAGGAGATAGAAATTTCCAAGCATTGTCGCTCAACTCCACATGCTCTAGTGCATGGTTCGCTGTACCATCCCATACTGGGCAGTACGAAGCATGCCACCCCACATTGGGTGGTACGGAGCATATCATACCATACCGGTACTGTATCGTATGCCAACCATCCTGTATCGACACAGGCATACCATATTGTATCGTATACCGATACTATAGTGAGATTTCACTAGTACAGTATCTGGTACCAAGACTGCAAACCTTGCTCCAGTGTTTGAGGTCCATTATTTCTTCTCGACAATCAAACCTTGTTGCTTTCCCTTACGGGTCTGTTTGGATGACTAGACCCAAAATCCTATAGGTTTTGGCTAATACAACCACCTAAATTAGACTGGGCTAGGCTTGCCTTTGCAAATACCTAGAGAACCGTTGTAGTGGGCTGGTCCGAATCCCATAGAGAGGAAAAAAGGCCTGATTTAGGTGGTTGTGCAGGTCCAAACCCACGATTCTGATGGGATTTTGGGCCTAGTCATCCAAACTAGCCCTACATGGAAGTTTTCTTTTTCATATTGAGAGAATAAGTCTTAGAGAGATGTGCATTAGTCTAAGACTTACATTTTTGGTTGTTGGTTTGATTGAAGGTTCTTTGTACTTTGTACCCACCCATAGTGCCTGGTACTAGGCATATTGCATCAACCTGATAAGGTATGATAAGGGGTGTGGAACTGTACCAGTATATGGTATAGTTTTTGTCATGCCTCCAGCAGTTTGCCATGTTGGTACAAGGGTGTTTTGCAACAATGCTCATGCTAGTAAGCTATTGCTATAGGTTCCAGTGCAAGACTGAAAACCTTGTTTTAATCATCACTTCCTTAATGTCATAGATAGCCTATTCTAACCTCATTGGGACTTTCCTAATCATGAACTTCAAGTCATTTGGGTATTTAGTCCTTGAGATAAAGCATGTAGATTAGATCTTAATGGAATGGATTACAAGCAACTGCATATGATGTCTGATAGTTCCCTCCACTACACAATATCCCTTTATAGTCCATGGATCATTGTATAACAAGATTTTTTTTTTCTAGGTAGAGGTCTATGGGAAATTTTAGGCTATAGAATAGGAGGTGGCCCTCTCCTAGT
This sequence comes from Cocos nucifera, assembly GCA_006176705.1. Lineage (NCBI taxonomy): Eukaryota > Viridiplantae > Streptophyta > Magnoliopsida > Arecales > Arecaceae > Cocos > Cocos nucifera. Next base: position 734,809 of record QRFJ01000122.1, read on the forward strand.
ACCCCCAGCTCTCCAACCTTTGATGAAGGCAAGACATAATATTATCTCTAGTTCTTTACTCTCTATTACAATTACCAAGAGATTTTATCGGTAATCTTGCTAGCACCTTCATTTAACTAGATTCTTATTCATTGGCTTGTAAATATTTTCACAAGAAGGAATATTGATAAACAATGTTGTCAACTAGAGTTAGAATATCTACTAAGATAATTTAGACACCAAATTTGAACTTTTATATTTGCTAAAGCCTAAAACCATGAACCTTATCGTAATATCCACAATTAACTTATAGATTTCTTCTTGGTATTAACATTTGAGAATTACCTTAGATATCTAATTTGCTAGATTGGCATATAAAGTGACCAAAAAATGTTTAGTACAAGTTTACGCCATACTGTACTGAATCAGAGGGTGCACCATATGGTACAGCTATATGGTATAGAGGGCGTACCAATACTCAATATGCTAAACTGGCCTCCATATTGGGCATATTGACACGGTGACAAGATGGCACTGGTATGAGATCCAGTACCAAGACCACAAACCTTGATTCAATGAGATAGACTCATTCAAAAGGCCACTTGGGATTATAAAAATCCCAATTTAAACTCATGAATTTGGGTCATTGTTACTAGAACAAAAGTTGGAAGAAGCATGAAATGGGTGAATCATTACTAAGGGCCATCACCAATTCATGTTGTAGTTGTATCATATTGTTTAGGTCATCATAATTTACATATCCAGAAATACAAGGATACATGAGAAATCTTATACATTTAATCAACGTATGTATGCATCAAAAGCTCTTCTTGAACTCATGGTAGATTAGATAAAATCATAAAAGGATCTTGCCCAGCGTTCGCCGTACTGCCCTATACAGGCGGTATGGGGCATACCGTATCATACTGGTATGTTGAATCGGCCCTACCAACATAGACATACCGTATTGTACCACATACCGACACCATAGTGGGATTTCATCAGTATGGGGTCTGGTGTCGAGACGGCAAACCTTGGCTCTTGCCAAAGAGGAAGACTACATACCTACTACGCATGCCAACAAGTTGGAGAGTGATGAAAATATGGGGTGAGGAGGCACCGTAAGGAAATAATGATGTCTAATGAAGTTGCAATTAATCTCCAAGATCTTGGTAAAATTATAGAACAATTAATTGCTAACTCTCTATACCAACTAATACATGCAAGGAGAAAAATCAACAATGAACTCCATATTATTATATAGATGCTAAGGCCAAACCATCAGAAAAGAGGCTTAAGCTAGTCTGATGCTTGCTCGACACTTATGGAAGAGAACGCTTTCTTTTTGGTATCCTAGGAGATGGAGGAATTTTCAAGGAAAATATGGTAGTTATTCATGGAATGCAAATTAATTCAAGCTATAGCATTCTTGAATGGTGAAAAGATGAACAAGAGTGATTGTGATGGTTACTAAAAATAGCAAACAACATCGTGACTATAAACATTACAAGTAGTTTCTGTGGTGGTAATTGGTAAACATGGAACATGGTCTAAACTTTGAAGTGTTGCAACCTGAAATGCAAACTCATTCAAATCTTGAGTTGTGACCATCATTGCCGATCAAATGGGTGCAAATATCGTAATAATATTAAAAAATTTCTTAAACAAACCACATGATCATATAAAGCATAACTAACCTGTATAAACATTATTACATATTATCATCACTTTCAATGTCAAAAATGAACAATGCATGCTAATCTACTATATAGTTGATGCCAAGATACGCCATACCATCCCGAACTAGGTGGTATAGGGCATACTGCACCATACAGGTACTGAGTGGGTACATGGTATGGGGGGCATACTGATGCTCAATATGCCAAACCAGCAACTATATGGGACATACCGAGATAATAATAAGATGGCAGAGGTATAGGACCCAATACCGAGATGGCATACTTTGGTTGGTGGTCCCAATGGTCACCAGATCCCAAAATGCACCTTCACAGCTGATTCTTTACTGATTACTCTTTACTTCACAATTTACTTCAGCTCTCATCAATTGCTCTGATAGTTTTAGTTATAATGGAGAGCGAACAACCTAGCTCAATAAGCAACTTTACCATAGTCTAAGAATTTATATCTTAACTAAATAAATAGTATTTAGAATATAACTTATGAATAAGATTTATAGAAATGTTCCAGCAAAAGTTCCATAAGATATATTAAGCAAATTATTGAAATTAAAACTTTAAAACTTAGCTAAGCCTTGATCCTAAACTAGTTAGGGTTGGCTACATGAATCCTTTTCTTCTATTCTACTTGGTTTAGGGCTATACTTTTTGAAAAAATGTTGAGATATCAACCAAGGTTTTAAATCCCGTGGGATGAAGGTGTTTCGGTTTCTCCATGGAATGGGATATCCCATTGTCCTATCTTGTCCTGACAGCAATCTTGGTCATGTATCCTAGTAGATATCCTCCATCTTTCTCCCCTTCTTCTTTCCTTTCTTTCTTTCTTTCTTTTCTTTTTTTGTTTCTTCCTTCTTTTCTTTTTTTCCTCTACCTTCTTTTCCTTTTCCTTTGTTTTTCTTCTCCCTTACTCTCTTTTTCATTTTCCATCTTCTTTCCTTTCATTTTTTTCTTTTCTTCATATTTACTTCCTTTCCTTCTCTCCTCTTTCTTCTTCTCTCCCTGTGTGGATGGGTTTCAGATTCCTGAGCTTGTCTCGATCCCGTTTTCTCATAGGAGTGGGATGGGATAGCTGGAACACCCCTTGTCCTGTCAGGATGCAAAATCTTGATATCAACTTTTTTCTTACTACCAAGGTTTTATGTCCAGGTAGGGTGGGGGTCGTCCCGTCCTTTTTCTATGAATAAATGGGACTTGGACAGGCTCAGAACTTTGAAACCCTTCACATAGGGAGAGAAAAAGAAAGAGGAGAGAAGGAAAGGAAGGAAAGATGAAGAAAAGAAAAAAAGGAAAGGAAAGAAGAAGAAAAATGAAAAAAAGAAAGGAAGGGAGAAGAGCAAGAAAGAAAAAGTAAAGGAAAGAAAGAAAGGTAGAGGAAAAGAAAGAAAAGAAGGAAGAAAGAAAAACAGAAAACAATGAAAGAAAGAAAAGAAACAAGAGGAGAAAGATGGAGGATATCCATCGAGATGCATGACCAGATAGCTGTTGAGACGAGACAGGATGGGATATCTTTGTCCATTGAGAAACTGATCTTTGCCCCACGGGATTTAAAACCTTACTTACCACTACATGATATATGATTTTCTGTCTATTTCTTTCTTCATTCCTTTTACATTTATCAAATTACTTCTTCCTATTGGTGCATCCCTCGGCCAATGCTGCATTTGTCCGAACTATCTTAGTCACGATTCGTCATCTCAATATCGGGCTCCATACTGATGCCAACATGTTACTGTGTCGATATGGGGCTAGTTCGGCGTACAGACACTATACCGCATACTGGTATTGGTACCAAATCGATATGTACTATATGCCCCATACCGCTTGGTATTTTGTTCTTTCTACCCTCCAAGACACAAATCCTCCTTGCTATTGTAGATGAGGCCTCATAAAATTCTCACTTGGTAAATTAGAGGCCACATAACTCCTTAAGTAATTTTATTGCCTAGGTAAGGCCAGATAATCCTTAAGGTCCACATCTACCACTTGGTCAAGGGTCCATTTTAATCTTCACCTGTAATTTGAATGAGGCCATATATACCACCTTATCATGGGTTGGAAGAAATCCTCATCGATAATTCAAAATGAGGCCGAAGTTGCCACCTAGCTAGTGGTCAGTATATATATCTTTCATGTATGATACTAGTATTTAGGTTTGAAAGGATTGCAAATGAATATAAAATGGAAAAATGGAATACTTATAAAAAAACTCCAAACGGAAGCAATTGTATCAAAGAGATTCTTGCAAAACCATATTCTAAAGTTGATAACTTGATATAGACGCACATATACATATATAAACATGCATACACACACACACAAATGTATAGATGTGTTAAAAATAGTTATGGGAAACTCATTTGATTTCAACATTTATACATAGAAACAAAAAGAATAATTCAGGTTAATAGAGTATCAAATTTCCCCAGGACAATAAGTCAAGATCTTTGTAACTAATTATAAATTTTAAAATGTAGAGTAACTTTAAAATATGAAATGAATTATCAGGTCAAAAATCCAAAGGAAGCCCTAAATGTTGAGGACTAACTAGTATTTTAGCCTATCAAAATAAACTTAATTCAGCAATGTAAAATACACAAATTTTCTCGCAACATTCATAGGCAAAAAGGAACTTGGGTTCTAGGGTTTCCAAGGACCTTTCGGAACTTGTTTAGGGTTTCATAGGGTAATTTGGATTAAGAATGTAACAAGAGTTACAAAGAACATATGCTAACTTGAAATTCAATGGGTGATATATTAGTTCGCATAGAGGAAACCCTAGAATCTGAAATTTGGCTTGAGATGGAACAGATCTAAGCTTGAAAAGAACTTTTAAGGCTCAAGAGACAACACTTAGATTCAAAAGATCATGGAAAAGTTACTTATAATATAAGGCTAAAAGAATGTCCAAGTTCCTCTTCTTCTTCCTCCTTCCATTCGTCTTCCTTTTCTTCCTCTTCCTTGGTTGGTCCTACTTGCCTATATTTATAGGCATGTAGGCTGGCTAAGCAAGTGGGGCCGACCAAATGAATTGACCTACTTAGGTTGGTCGCCTAATTAAGCCTGTTCCTTAAGTAGATTAGTTGGCGCAAAGGGATCAAATAGTGCTGATTAGAATATTAATAGGGCATAGGATAGCACCTGTTTACATGAATATCAATTAAGTATATCTTTTGAAATGAAAAGAAAAATGGATAAGTGGATGGTTACTCGCATTCTTTCCATTTTCATTTTTTTCTGGGTGCCCAAGAGGAGAGCACTATGTGCTTTACAAGTGGTCTTTCAGCATCAAATTTCCTCCAGCTTGGGTGTAGATACAAACCTTAAAAATAATGGCCTATGCCTTTCAATGGCGTAGTCAAAATTCTAATCCTAGGGGTTCAATATATAAATTAAAATAAATAAATAAATAAATAAAAATAAACTTAATAACATTATATTAAGTGAAACATTCTAATCCTAGGGGTTCAATATATAAATTAAAATAAATAAATAAATAAATAAAAATAAACTTAATAACATTATATTAAGTGAAACAACCTGGGATGTGGGGGATAGAGGAAAAAAGAGGAAAAATATAAGAGTAAAGATTTGAACCTGGGATATGGGCGATGGAGGGTTAGGGTTCAAACCACTAAACTAACTAAGATTTTTTATACTATGGAGGTTCAAAATTATATATATACAAAATTATCTGGATAATATTAACATATCTCTAAGGGTATTGCACCAAAACTTGCACCAAAACTTGGAAGTTCCATTGAACCCCCAAGTCAAAACGTGGCTCCGCCCCTGATGCCTTTACAGGGTCCAGATGCTCTACAATTCGAACATATGGTGTCCGGAGAGATGGTGAGCCCCATCTTGTTGTGCCCATTCAGGCACAATTCTACTTTATATAAGTGGAATATCAATGCCATGGATAGGGACGGTTCCTAATCCGAAGTTTACCAAGGTAATGAAAATGGACTTAGGCGGGGATGGTACTGGTGTTTGATTTGGGTTTTTCCCTAGAAGAAGATTAATTGATAGAGTAGATTATTCAGCAGACTTGGTTACACTTTTCCATGAAGGATTGACAAATTGATGGATGAATGGAAGCTTAAAATATTACATGTGTAAAAGGAAATATCTCTTATTTGAGTTTCATAAAAGTACTCAAGAAACATCAAATGCTTTTAGATTGAAGGGTTGGTTTCTCATTTTTAGTTCAAATTCCAGATTGTTGTCATCGGGTCAAAATTTTGGCTTTCAAATATGAAGCTGTTTTTCAAATTGTAAAATCTCATAAATATCGTTATACCCAAACATGGGTAAAAACCAGAAGTTGGGGTAGAATAGTCTTGTAAACTAGTCTTTAAAGCACACAATCTATTTTAGTATTTTTCAATACTTTGCACATTGATAGAAGGTTCATCTTTCAAATTACATGCATCCAGACATATTTGTCTAAGTACACGATGGATATTGTATGAAGTAACATTTGCCATACTGTACTGAACTGAATGGTATAGAATGTACTGTGCCATACCAGTACATGGTATGGGAGGCATATCAATACTCGGTACATCCAACCTGCCTTGTCCTGGCACAGTAACATGCTGGCATCGGTGCAAGGCCTGGTATTGAGACTATGAAGCTTCATCTGAAATTCCAAATAGAATATATACTTTTCTATTTTGGTTGGAATCAATTCAAAACTGGATTCTGTTCAATTTATGGGGCTGGATTTATTATCTATGGGCTGTTCATGTTTTCACCTTTTTTGTCATTTTTTTTCATTTCATTAATGTTGGGAAGCAATTTTTTTTAGATTAAATTAGATACAAGCATTTTGATGGGTAAAATACATCATGAATTTGTATTTTAAAATATTTGAAAGGATTTTTGAGGCATTTTCTCCCTACTAATGTCACATTTCTATCAAACATTAAATGATATATTAAACTGTCAACATAATTTACTTTTCAAACATTGTATGTTTTAGAATATAACATTTTGATTAATCCAGTGCAAAAAATGTAGAAGGGATATAATGTCAAATATAGTAGAATGGACAATATAATTGAAAACCTACTTCTTTTCTTAAATTATTTTGTTTTTCTTTATTTTTTTTAAAAAATTGTACTTATAATTGATGTCTTCTAAGTTTCTTTAATATTTTTACCTGAAGTTGCAAAAACTACAATTGGAACCATTGAAATTGTCGAAAAACAAATTCATATTTTACGTGCAAATCATAATCAAATCTGAGACTTCGATCTTGTAGGTAAACCTGACCATTCATGCTCATGACAAAGCAATTTTCAGAGATGGTTGGACTAACCAAAGGTCTAACAAGCTAATGGTAGCTGATAGGATTTGTAAGAACTTTACAATCTCATGTTGTTCTAAATAAAGCTCAGTGACTGGTAAAAATGGTTTTGGCATCAAGCTAGTGGGCTCTTCATAATGCATCAGCACTTTTACAAAAGAAAGATGTAACCAACTGAACAATAGGCAACCTCAAGATCCTGACACGGTATAGGGCAGTGGATTTTCATGCCAAATCAGTGATATAGATGGACCTTGATTAACTTTATTTTATTGGGGAAATGGAATATTTTAACCATGTTAAGTGTACATATTTTAGAAGTTGTGCAAACCAACATGGTATGATTGCTAAATTTATAACATAAAATTTGTTGTTGAAACCTTGCTTAATTTCTAACTAGCATGAGGTTCATATTGAGTGTGTTACAAAAATATAAACTTAATGAAAATCACCATGGCCACATACATCTTTATGTCTAGCTTGTAAAGAGGCAATGATGACTTGTGGTAGTGACAGTGATCAGCTGAAAGCTGGCCTTCATGGTAAATAGAGGAATGATCCTACAATTTGCACTATGCTTTTGAGTAAAGCCGTGAGACACCATTAGAAATGCTTGATTTCTTTTACACGGTGGGGCACTTATGACCTAACTAAATAGGATCTTGTTGAACTGGGACTCTTTATGTCTGCAAGTACAGACGAGCCATAATGAAGGTTTGCCGTCTTGGTACAAGACCCTATACTGGTACCATCCTTTTATAGCGTCGGTACATGGTACGGACTGATATGATAGTGATGGTATGGTACGGCATACCAGTATGGTATGGTACACCCCGTATGGCAAACACTGGCCATAATAGTTGAGTACATCATATGTATTTTGAACTCTTATATCTGTAAATGCAGCATAGCCACATTGTTGGGGATACAACATATTATGGTAGCTCTTAATGGAAAAGGATCACTGTAGTAATGTACTAAACATCCTATGAGTTGGTTATGTGGCAGTCAAGAAAATAAGAACAATGCCAATGCTGATAATACCACAACAGGTAGGGCAGGAAGTAGGAACACATAAAGGAAAAAGCCAAGTAGGTAGGTCCATCTTTCTGAGAACCTCTGCTTTGGAATGTGTGGCACTTGTGTGGATGTGTTAACACACTACACGGCGAGAATTTGAGCAATGCAAGATCGGGCAAGAGATGAAGGGTCTAGATAAGGATATCAGGATAGGGGGAAAGCATGAGCTCAAGGTGAAGGAGAGAATTCAACCAAAGGATACAGAGGTCACAGAAGATGAGATGATTGTAGAAACTGCTACAAGATACAGAAAAGAGGAAGCTCAAATAAAGGAAGGTGCTTAAAAATGTTATTTCATAGACATCTAAATGCATATAAATAGGATGATATCACCAATGTCATTTTGCTTAAAATTATATGCCAAACAGAGACACAACTAAGGAGCCATAAACTAGTTTTCTTATAGATATAAGAATGACAATTGAACAAGCACAATATGGAGACCAAGGGAGGTGAGATGCAGCTACTGACCTTAGAAGGTTTAATAGATAAGCCACGTTCAGTATAGTTATCACCTGAAACTAGGTATGAACACTGTAGGTCATTTTGTCAGCTTATTTTAATCATTCTTGAAGGATTCAGCAGCACTGAGTTGCGTGATTGTATCAATTTTTGGCAGGCTCTTGGCTGCAGATGGTCAGGCCGTTGGATTGGGTATAGTCTTTGTGTTATTTGACAAGTGTACTGCTATGATGAGGACATATAGGTGGTCAAATCTAAGGTATAAAACTATAAATCAATGTTGGAAGAGCCAATAGTTGGCAGAGGCTTTGCAACATGTGTAGAGAAAAGAAGCTAAATTGTGGAGCTTAAATAAAACTTAAAGACAGGCATGAAAGATTACAAATCTGGAATGCTTTACTAGATGGTGTCAACAGCCTAATATATAATAGGCATATAGGTTATTAAAAAACAACTGTTGCATGTAGATGCATGATATGGCAAATAGAAAAAAATATGCAATACTATATGGAGTATTATCTCTAATAATATGAGAGAAAAAGGGAAAATGCAGAGGGAAGGGATAAGTTTACCAAAATTAAATAAGAAGAGTGTAAAAAGGAACAAAAAAAGAGTATTGAAAGAGAAAATGCAACTGGACCAATTTCTAGAAAGAGAATGGTTCCCTGCATTCTGTTCAGTTTTGTGAAAGAATTTGGTGAAAAATAGAGGGAATAAGAAAGATAATGAATTCTGAATATTAATGAAAATATCAATGCTCTTCTTTCAGTTAAGGTTGAAAGCCCCTTTATCACATATGCAAAAATGGATATATTCACACCTTAACCAAGCCTTAAATCTAACTCTTGATTTGGAAGAAAACATCCTAAAAAGCAGTTACAGAAAAGATAAACAGAATCAAGAAAGGATGTGAAAGAGAATCAATAGTAGGCATGACATCATTCTCTTCAGTTGGAAAAGACCTTGGTGGGTAAAGACGGAACGTAATGGCATTACTGTTCCTTTCTGAATCCTGCTTGTTGTTAAGTGTCATGACCAATCTGTTGATAGCATTGGCCGTTCCATTTATCACTACTACATTTTCTAAGTATGCTACTCATCATTCGCCTTTGAAAGTATTCCATGAGTTCAGTCTGGAGAGAGTGGACTTTCAGGTTCATTAAAAGTTTTGTTGTACATTGAGCGTGATCAGATGAGCATACTCCATTGTTTTTTCTATATCACTAACTTCAGTAAAACGTTTATGCAAGATTATACGTCTTGGTGTGATAGGGGATGTCCTAGCCATCCTTTCCCATTTCCGTGAAAAAAATGAGATTGGGATATGTTTGAGACTCCGAAACCCATCCATACTAGGAGAGAAGAAGAAAGAGGAAAGAAGGAAAGGAAGGAAAGATAAAGAAAAGGAAAAAGTGAAAGGAAAGAAAAAGAAAAATGAAAAAAGAAAGGGAGAAGAAAAGGAAAGAAAAATGAAATGAAAGAAAGGAAGGTAGAAGAAAAGAAAGAAAAGAAGAAAAGCAATAAAAAAAAGAAAAAGAAAGAAAGAAAGAAAGAAAGGAAAGAAGAAGGGGAGAGAGATAAAGGATATCTACTAGGATGTATGATCGGGACTGTTAGTGCGACGGGATGGGACATGGGGCATCCTGTTCCATGGAGAAACCATGACACTTTTGTCCCACGGGATTTAAATCCTTCGGTTTATGAGAAGATGGATCTTCTTCAGTCATTTTGCATTTAAGGATACTCTCATGAGCAGCAAACATGCTTCAAACCCACAAAATTATTGCAAATTATGCTTCAAGTCTACTTTGCCTTGGCTAGTCTTTAGTTATATTCATGACAGTCTTCTTCATTCACATATATTTAAACTGATGGAATTTTTGGTACATGCTGAATTTTATTAAGCTCAGGAACAAGGTCTGCAATCCCTGTGTTGGGTACTGTATCGGTACCTTATTGGTTTGGTATAGTAGAGTCGATGTGGTACGGTGCTTATCCTATACCAAAATAGCTCTCTCACTATTTTTCTCAATTTTTATCTCAGTACTCCTCAATACAAGTTGGTACATTTCGGTATAGGTTGGTATACACCTCAGTATGTCTTGGTATAGGTCGGTATGCCATGGTGTGGGGCAGTATGGGGCTTGTACTGACTCAAAGTTGAGTTTTATACTGGTTTCCTCCCATACGGTATGGTATGCCCCATATTAGGCAGTACAACAGACCATGCTTAGGAAGGTTTTCTAGTTATTGCTGCAGAACCTGTATCTTATTAATTAGTGGTTTGATTTCTTTCACTCTCACAATAACTTCTAAATTAATTAAATGGTGGTGAGATACATCTAGTTAAATTGACTTTTCTGGAGCAGAGTATTCAAAATTTTAAACTATTTTTCTTATGCAGGCGGAGAAGTTTTGGCAGCAGAGAAGTTTCTCGAATCTATAATCGAAGGTAACCTATCTGAAAACAATTTATTAGCATACTTTAGACAAATTAACAATATACAGATCCTGTTAATAAAATCAGTTTGCACAGCTATACCATTTTGCTTTACATGCTTGGAAATATATGTATCAACAAATATGATCATAATTGTCTTCCCTTGCAATCTATTTGATGGTGGCTTCAGGTATATTGGTTCTCCAGTGGTTCTAGTTCACCATTGTTCCCTCTATTGAAGTTTGCTTGTAAATCCCTTCAGAATTTTGTCTCAATTCTCTGTTAGTCCTTGTTTATATACTACTTAATGTGGCCAATCTGGCCTATAAAGCCAGAAACAATAAGTGTGGACATGGGGAAGTGTGAAGGTGAACTTGGGAATTAATATCTTCATATGTAAGGCAATGTAAGACAGTCTATACATGGGTTTCTATAAGGGATTAGGATAGGTTTTGAGACCTATAGATTGTCCGAAATTTAGATGAAGACTTGAGGTACTCGATATAATTGAACTAGAAAGGTAATGAGTTTAAAGAGAAAAGAAATGCATGGTTATTATCTAACATAGGGTTTAGGTCTATGCATATGGATCTATATGGGTTTAGGATAGGTTTTGAGAACCATGGATTGTCAGAAATTTAGATTAAGACTTGAATACACAATAAAATTGAACAAGAAAGGTAATGATTTTAAAGAAAAAAGCAATGCATGGCTATTATCTAACCTAGGGTTGAGGATTCTATGGTTTAAATTGGGTTTTTTAAGGATTTATGCGATTGAATAATTGAAATCAAATTCCTAGAAATCAAATGCTTGATGGGGGGAAATCTGATTTGTATGTGACATCAAAGATCTTTGGAAGTAAAGTACATTTTTGATCAACACTGATTAGGAGAAAGGTAAACTAGAAAAGAATGAAATAAGAAAAAGGGTAAAGGGAATAGGAAGAATAATTCCAGACTCACTCCAAGATTTATGAATCACACTTAGGGTTTAAATTGTGAGTCTTTTACCTCCATTGTGGAATCACACCACAAGAGAAAAAAAAAACTAAGGATGTCCTTTCATCATTAATCAATCATCCAAATTTGTTACATCAAACCTAAGATAATTTAGATATACCAAAGGCAGTAGGTTTGGCTGAAGGGAAAATGAAATTACTAGTGTGTCATCGACAAGCTTTGTTGAAATTGCATATGTTAGATATGTATGTAGTCTAATCAACAGCTAATGGTGAAGTCCTTAGAGGTTGATGTATAGATGATAATAGTGGTCTTTAAATCTGCCTTCTAAAAATCTGGAGCATGCTTTTTTGAGGTGATTGTTTCTATTTCTAGTGAAAAGATCATGGAGAACCAAATGAGGGACTAGGAAAAGTTCTACAATCTCGGTACTGGATACTGTACCAATACGTTACTGGTTTGGTATGGGAGGTCAGTATGATATGATATGCACCCATACCGAGACAACTTCCACCCCACTTTACTCACTTTTATCATGATACTATCCGAAACTGGACGGTATGGGTTGGTACGAGTTAGCATGGTATGCATTCCGATTTTGGGCGGTATGAGGCAATATGGTATGGTTTCATCTTGATTCACGACAATATGGGTCAGTATGGACTGTTTCGAGGCCTCTACTGACCCGAATTGTGTTTTCGTGCTGGTTTTGATCTTGTATGGTTAGTATGCCTTGAACTGGGTGCTTTTAGGTGGTATGGCAAAATATTAAGGAGAAGGCTAGATATGCTAGCTAGCATAATAGGAACCAAAAAGATGGGTGAACCTGAGAAGACACTAAAGTACAAAGTCCTTTGCTACTAGCCAGCAATAACTGACTCAAGATACTATCATGAATTATGATGGAGTAGCTGTCCATGAAGAGGCTCAAGCTTAGAGTTGAGTTGCATTAGAAACTGGAAAAGCTGCTGATGGTCATGAAATCATTGGTGCTTGACCTAGGTAGGAGGTTAGATGATTCTATTGCTATGTTGCTCACTCCAAATATCAGGATATCAATGTATAGAACTCTTAGATGAACTATTAACCTTAAGGTGTAGGTTGGCAATTAAGGGGGTGTTTTGTTCACAACCATAATCGGAATTGGAATGGGAATCGGAATGGATTGGAATCAAAATTAGAATGACCAAATCCCCCGAAGCGTTTGGTTCATGACCAGAATCGGAATCGGAATGGAAATGAAAATTTAAATAATTAGGTGAAAGTAGGAATTGAGTTTTAGGTAGATTGGGTCATTCCTATTCCGCCCCAGAATCGGAATCAGAATGGGACTCCTCCCAACCAAATGGTTTGAATGAGAGTCATCCATTCCCATTCTGATTCCAGACCCCAATCTCCCCCAACCAAACACCCCCCAAGAGTAGTTGCTACTCACTTGACATTGAATGTGGACCCAGTAACTCTAGATTTCTTGAGTTCTCCAAATACTAGAAATTTGCAATTTTTATATATGACTCGATCAATGTCACCGGATATAAGCAAATCCTCTAATCTTGTGTTAGTAATTTAAATAGGAATAGATCCAAATACCACTATCATCAAGCTTGAAGTAGTATTTGAGGAAGGCTTTGGATCAGAGGCATTGAACATGTTCCTCTAGGCCACATCCAATGAGATGGCGATGCAAGGTAACAAATCTAGACTACCTTGTTGCTCCACCAATGAGCTAAACCATAGTAGATATGTAATAGCATGCACTACACTTGAGAATGAATATCCATCCAGCCCATGGTTCATGGAATTGGTATCGAGGTTCATATTGGCTGGAAACTAGTCTAGTACGATACCGATATTGGATGCTGACCTAGGAGGATGAGCTTAAAGTGGCCAAGGTGACGGAGGAGGCATGGAGGGGGGAAGGTTGAGAGGATTCATCTGGCCATAAAGATCCTGGCATTGACTTGAGGAAGATGAGCTTGAAAAGGCTGAGGCAATAGACAAGGCCCCTGCCATGGATAGCGGCATCATCAGAGGGGTTGCTATGGTTTTCCTCTAGAGAACTGAAGACTAGAACCCAGAGCAGAGGCCAGAGGAGGAGGTGGGACAAGAAGATCGAGAGAGGAGAGAGTGGAAAGGGAGGAGAGGGAGAGGGGGAGAGAGACAAAGGATGCAACTGGTCAGAAAGATCTGGATGTCGATCCAAGGAGGATGGGCTCAAATAGGCTAGGGAGGTGGATGAGGCTTCTCGATGGATGGTAGCATCATTGGAGGTGATGTTAGGGTTTTCCTCCAAAGAGTGGACTAGAACCCGAAACAAGTGCTGGAGGAGGTAGGAGAGAAAAATTCGGAGAGAGGGAGAGGGGAGAGAGGGGAGTAGTACAGGAGGATTGGGAGAGAGGGAGAGAAAGGGGAGGTGAGAGGCGAGAGGGATTTGGGAGAGATTGGGAGTCAAGCAGAGGTTTTATACCATTTAATTGGCCAAAACATTAATAAAAGGAGCAACTTGATGGGTCGTATCTCATGGACAGACAACCAAACCTAACCCAACCAACAAAAATCCGAATTGGACCTTACCTTGCCTATATACCATCCAAATTTGAACCAGTTAAATGAAAGAAAACTAGGTAGTTCGATGCATGCAATTTCAAACATTTTTAGCAGAAATAGGTTAGATTAAACAATTTTAATCCACTAAATATGCAACAGATCATATCTTAACTACCTATCCAGGATCAGTAACATGAAATACTATGCAATTAAGTCAGAAATTAAAAAAGAACTTGCATCGATCACATCGATGCCTTAAACCTGATCTAACTTTTAGATCAGTCCTCTAAGGTTTAGAACCTTATACCAGAGCATGGATAGACGATCTCCACTACTGAAACACATGGATCTAAGGCTCTGCTGGTCGCTCGCAGCCGTACAGAATGTCCGGCCTCTACGAATCGTCTACATGAATCCCTTGTCACAATCAGCCTTCCATGGGAGTGCTAGCTCACGCAAAGACCTTCTGGATGGCTGATTTTTCTCCTTTCTTCAGATCTTCTAAACACTTCCAGATCTGAATATGGATCAAGAGGAGGATCTATTCATGGAATAAGAGGGAGGAGAACTCTCCTCTCTTTTATTTTCCCTCACCAGGAACTTTAGATCAAATCTACATCTCTCATCCAAGAGAAGGTACTCCTCTATTTCACACGTAGAAGGATTCCCTATCCCAAACCTCACGCCCCCACTCTCTGGTTATCTTATTTTCACAGTAAAAAGGAATAGTGCGCACGCCCAGAATGAGAACCTTTCTTATAGTGGGCGGCCACAAGAGATTAGATAAAGATAGAGATAAGAATCAGGGAGTTGTGATAAGGATAGGAAGTTAGTATGAATCAAATTCAAACCCATTCTTATCCCATCCACCTGGGGCGTGAAGAAGGGGCGTGGGATCTCATTCTGGTGTGAGAAAACTTCACACAAAACCTCTTTTTGCATGAACAAGAGGGCATGGGAACAGGTGGCGCAAGGGGAGAAGTCCAATCATTTTGGACTCCAGGTTTTAGCTATTTGGTTCCAACCAAATCCCATTTAATTATACCCAAATAGATAAAAGTGAACCTAATCTAATTAGACACTAAATCAACTCAATTAAATCCTAATCAATTCAGGAATCGATTGAGCCTAAGTCTTGATTAAATTAGGGACCAATCATCCTTAGCAATTAGGTTATCTCATAACCTAATCGGGTCAAACCAAATTGAATCCAATTCAATTAGATTTGATCCAAAATACATTACTCAATCAAATTGAGCCAATTAGCAATCTAATTGCTAATTGATCCTCCAATAATGATAGAGTCCCAATCCAGTGAGACTCTTGATAATAGTCCCAGTCTAGTGGGACTCTTGATCATAGAATTTCAGTCCAGTGGGACTTCTAATCACAGAATCCCAGTCCAATGGGACTACTGATCATAGAGTCCTAGTCCAGTAGGACTCTTGATCATAGAGTCCTAGTCCAGTGGGAGTGTGGGACTCTTGATCAGCTATGTTGATCGGATAGGAACTTCTTTTGTGTGTGACCCCATAGGTTTGAACCTAAGTTGATAGCACAGGAACAAATTCTTGTACCAATTGATGCGACCGTCTAGCAATGGTATCCGATGTCCAGATAGGCCGAATGTATACGAAGCAACATTTAGAACCTACTAAAATATGGTTATCATATAATTCACCCCTTTGATCTCCGTGTTTGGGATGACTAAGAGTTAAACTATCAACTCTGGATAAGTACATTAATAATGTATCTCAACTTAATCAGTCCTGTGACCTAGCTAAGGCTTTTGCTAAATTGAGACACAATGTAACACATCTTCTGAATCAGGAGTGGTCAATCCCATCTTGACTCATACATCGACTATACAAGTACTTAACTGTCCTCAGAAACCTTCTATCACTAAATTAAAAATTCAGGTAGTTCGACACCAAAGCACAGTGAGTTGCTTATAAGTCACCTTGGTGATCTCAGGTCAGAGGGGCACTTATACCCATATCCCTTCAAAGCAAGTCTTGATCAGTAGAATGCTCCAGAGTTTGCCACGTTCAGTGAAATGTACTCCTATATTTTACCTGTATGCCATACCAGTATCTCCACACTTCTTGGTTAAGAGGACAACTAACCCATATGATACACGAGGACCTATACTTGATATAGCTATCATCCTAGTAATAGTATATCGTTTGGTCGCGAACAGATTTGAGGACTAAACGATAAATCCTCCTTTATTGATTTAAAATAGTCCTAAAAACTTCATCACAATATAGGAGTTCGTTGAAAGAAGATGCACAATTTGTGATGAAAAAGCTAAATAACATTTATTAATAATTAATTTATATATTTACATAAATGAGCTTAACTGTCAATAGGCTGATGATTGGTTTTGGAATACTATTCCCAACATTAAACTCCGAAAATCCAACTAATAGTTGGAACTATGTTGTGTTAAGACTAGTTGGTTTCAGGTTGGTATAAGTCTAGATTGAGAGCACAATTATGAAAATTCCGATTGGATTCTTATGGTTCTAAGTCAAACTTACAATCATTTGCAAATTTTTTTGGCTTTTTCCAATCCAAACCCAGCCCATATTAGGTATATGTTTGCCTAACCTGAAACAAACTACGATTTTGGTTGTGACAGATTCAGTTAACCCTGCCCTTGTTGCACAACTAGAGGGCATCAAATTAACTCTACTAATATATTCTCAGGGGGATTTAAGCAATGATTATTCACAATCAAGGCAAGAATTCTTGTCAAGAGAGCTTCAAGCTTGACTATGCTCAAACCAGCTAATGGTTGGCCATGAATCTTTAGAATGCTGCACCAAGTTCTCCATAAACTTCAGTTTAAATTTTAATGGCAGATGTGGCTGGATGAGGGAGGTCCCATACAAATACTGCCACTGAATATTGCAGCAATCAGTACACAGATATTGGGCAAATTCTTGCAACATATTTTGAGCTCCTTTTGACAATCGACCTCCCAGGATGGGGGAACGATGAAACAAACACCCCTTAGAGATTCCAGAAGCCAGCAGCCTTGTGGTGGCTGTATAATTTCTAAAATTAGAAATCCAGCAACTGACATCAGCTGGAAGGTATTGATTAGGGGGAAAAAAGGACATCATCAGGAAGGCTGGAAAAGAAAATAACATAATCTCTTCAATGAAACAAGGAGATCCAACATGCAGTAGTTGGATCGCTGATTCCTGCTGCAATCACAACCAAAGATGACAATTTGGGCCAGTTCTAATACCATGAATGAAACTTGACACTATAGTGGCATGGGTTGCATAAAATGGTTTTATCATTATGAGTTTTTGGAGGATAAATGCCTGTAAAGAAAATTAGGATAGCACATGTCCTCGTTGGTAATATGTGAGGATGATGTAAGTGCAGATTGTATGTAGGTTACATGCAGAATATCTGTGTTTACACCACTCAACAACCTAGAAAGTAACTACAAGCAAGTGCCATGTGGACCAATTTGGGTGAAGTCAAAAATAGATGCAAATCACATGACCCTTAGCGGATTTATTGGAGTCCGGCTGTGATATGTTCCACTAATAGTGAAGGCATAGATCGAAGGAGGGGACTTCAGCTATGATGTGGACAACTAGGCCAAAGGACTGAGAGTTGGCCTTGATTGACTATGAAGCATGTGAACATGGCTTGTGGAGGACCAAGGTGACTAAGTTGGTCTCAGAGATTCCCAAGTGTAGGAGATTGTACTATAGGCTGAAGTGGAAGGAATGGCCAACATAAGCCATGATCGATGAAGTGTGATCAATGGTTTGACAGTTAATGAAAGATGACTATGCAATCAAATGTGCGTGGTGGAAGATAACTGGAATTGGTTATGGTGAGTTGCAGTAGACTGAACTACCGAGAGATGTTTCAATCAACACCTGGCAGAAGTTCAAGATTGTCGATGATGGTGAGTTACCAAATATCATTGGTGAAGTCAGCAAATCCATGCTGATAGTAATTTTTGATCATTTGTCTGAGTGAAGGGCAGAATTTTAATGGCCTCATAATACTAGCTAAGTGTCCTAACTCCTAAGGGTCGAGGGGCAACTTATCAAAGGAAGCTTCCAGAGGTTTGGTATGTGATGTGCGTTCGATATACCGGGGGCAACATGATAATGCGATGGACAACCTGGCCTAGTATCCGACATTATGGATAATCAAGGATCCTCATATGGATTATGAATAGCGTGTATCCTAGTCAAGATTTTTGGAATTGGTAACAGGACCCGTACTGGATTTTGACTAGTATGGTATAGTATCGATACCATACCGTGCTGACACGGTATGGTCAAGTGTGCCGGTTCCGTACCGATACAATATTTTTTCATTTTCTTTTCAATCTAATCTACTTTTTTTGTATTTTTGAATTATTGTAGATCCATATTAATGTTCATTTATGTTATATAATATTTCTATTACTTTGAAATAAAATAAAAAAAATCTAGAATAATGTATTAAATATATTTAAAGCATAAATGATAAAGGATAATGTACTAACATCAAGATCTTTACTAATCTAATTTCTCATCGAATGTCTATAACACGTAGATATTTGGATCATCCGCATAATTAAGAGAAACATCAACCCTACATTTCATCTGTATGCCATATCAGTATCTCTACACTCCTTGGTTAAGAGGATAACTAACCCATATGACACAATGACCTAAACTTGATATAGTTATCATCCTAGAAATAGCATATCGTTTGATCGCGAATAGATTTAAAGACTAAATGATAAATCCTCCTTTATCGATTAAAATAGTCCTAAGGATTTCATCATAACATCGGAGTTCATTAAAAGAAGATGCACAATTTGTGATGGAAAAGCCAAATAATATTTATTAATAATTAATTCATATATATTTACATAAATGAGTTCAACCGTCAATAGGTTGACGATTAGCTTTGGAACACTATTCCCAACATTAAACTCTGAAAATCTAACTAATGGTTGGAACTATGTTGTGTTAAGACTAGTTGGTTTCAGGTTGGTATAAGTCTAGATTGAGAGCACAATTGTGAAATTCTGATTGGATTCTCATGATTCTAAGTCAAACTTACAATCATTTACATAGAAGTTTGTTTACCATCTTGACATGCATCATAAAAATGATTCTTTTCAAAATTTAATTTTGGTAATCCTTTTACTAAATCCTTACTAATCAATTTTGAAATGGTATTCATGTTCGCATGTCTTAGTCTACAATGCCACAACCAACTAGTATCCTTGACTTTGGCATTCATTGCAATAAGACATTGATCACTCTTCATGGCAATCTCATCAAGATTAACCATGTAGATGTTGCCGTGTCTATATCCAATGAATTTTATGCTTTCATTGAAGGGACTAGAAATAATGCACATAGATGATTCAAAAACAACTCTATACCCTTTATCACAAAGTTTACTAATACTCAGTGTTAGAAGAATATCATAATGAGTTATCAAGATCATTACTATTATGGTAAGCATGATCATGACTACTATGGTAAGCATGATCTCAAGGATTCCAAGATCAAAATATCATGGCTATTATGATCGTCAATATCATGGTTATTATGGTAATGATTACTATAGAGATTCCTGGGTCAAGTCTACTATTGGGGATAAACTCCGCTCCTGCCGAAGTCCAGTCTGATGCTCAGTCTAATGCAATTGATAGTCACGGAAGAGCTTCAACGGACGAGCCCTAGTCGAACTCCTTCAGTCGGCCGAATTTTTCAGCGGTTGAGCCCATTCCAAACTCCCCAATGGCCGAGTCTTAGCTGAATTCCTTCAACTGGCCGAACTTCTTAGCGGCCGAGCTCCAGTCGGACTCCTATGGGAGCCGAACTCCCTCCGCACTTCTTCAGTCTGACGCTCACGAGAGCCGAACTTTCTCCGCACTCCTCCAGTTGGATGCCTATCGGAGCCGAACTTCTCCTCTAGTTGGATGCCTGTAGAAGTCAAACTCCTTCCGAGCTTCTCCTTTAGTCGGATACCTACAGAAGTCGAACTCTTTTCGAACTTCTCCTTCGGCTGAACTCCTCCAGGAGCCAAGCTCCTTCCGGAGTTCTCCTTCAGTCGAATTTCTAATGGAAGTCCGAACTCCTCTGGAGTCGATGTACGTCAAAGTTCTTCATCCCTCACGCAGCCCCGGGCGGCTTGATGTCGGATAACTGCGGCCGTCACTATCAGTCCGCCGTATGCGGCAGCAGCCCGCTATCAGACGGCGATGGCTGTCACCATCAATCTACTGCAGACGGCGCTACAGGCGGTGCCTCCCTTCGTGATTGACTCCGTCAGACCTCGAGCGGCCCACTATCAGGCAGCCGCAGCGTCACCATCATCCCGCTACAAGCTCCGCCTATAAAAGAAACTCTCCAGATACGATTTCGCTAAGCTCACTTCTTTTTCCTGAGTACTCCATTTATGTTGGCCAGGAGAGCTGACTTGATCGTCGGAGGGTCCTGTCGGAGCCACCACCACCAACTCCGGATGGAACTTTATTTTGCAGGTCACCGACGGCGACCTTGTCCTCCACTCCAGCTCGATCTGGCGTCAACCAAATTCTGCACCAACATCTACTATATTTATTTGATTGTTAAACACAATTGTATAGCTTTCATATGTGTTTAGAAATAATTGTTAAGCTACCATAGTAGCTATTCCATTTTAGTATATTTAAAGAGTTGTATTCATGAAGATATGAATGAGAAGTGAATCCTTTTTTTTCTCATGGTATCAGAGCCGGCGAATCCTAGCCGTACTCCATCCTCGTCATTCTCCCAAAAATTCCACCGGCCGCCGCCATTCAGACCTGTTACAGATTTGGGTTCTGCCGTAGTTCCTGATCGAAGATGGTGAAGATAGCTATGATTGGTTCAATCGGAGACAAGGAACTCTACCTCCGAAGCAACAATAGAAAGGAATAATACTATCATCGGCACACTTCTTGAGGCAGATTATTCTACTGGACCTGCCCTTCCTCTTATCATTCATACAAAATTGAATGGTTCCAACTACTTAGAATGGTCTTAATCAGTCAAGTTGGCTGTGAAAGGTCGAGCTAAATTTGGTTATCTGATAGTAAGCATCAAGGAGCCTGCTGAAACTGATTTGAGTTATCAGACCCGGACTATTGAGAACACCTTGGTAATGGCATGGCTACTCAATTTTATGGAACCAACCACTACCAAGACTTACCTTTTTCTCTTAACAACAAAAGAGATATGGGATGTTGTTAAGGAGACCTATTTTCATTGGAAAAATTATTCTCAAATTTTCGAGTTGAAGTCCAAGCTGTAGCGCAATACAAGGAGGTCGAGATGTACCCACTTATTATAATGAGATGGTAACATTGTGGCAGGAGTTAGACTTATATCGCACAGTCGAGTTGAAGGACCCTGAGGAATGTGCAAGGTACAAGAAGAGTGAAGATGCTGATCGGGTGTATATGTTCCTGGCTGGTGTAAATCAGGAATTTGATGAGGCCAAGGGAAGAATTTTGAGTTGAAAACCGCTCCCCTCTATTAGGGAAGTATTCTCTGAGATCCGGCTAGAAGAGAGTTGAAGGAAAGTTATGTTACATTCATCCTCGACTCGCACTACTTTTGGAGCTGAAAGTTTAGCTCTTGTTACAAAGAAACTGGAGGTAGAAGGAGAAAGAAAAAGAGACCTTGGGGTGACCAATGCAGGAAGCCGGGGCATACTCGAGAGACTTGCTGGCATCTCCACGGCAAGCCTCCCAATAAGAAGAAGAAGTCAGGTGGGAGAGCTCTTCAAACCACCATAGATGAGACTCGGGAGCAATCGGTTGAATCTGACTTTGCTACCTTCATGAAGGAACAAATGGAGCAACTACTTCGGTTGTTAAAATCTTCACAATTTTCCACAAGTCCCTCTTGTTCTTTAGCCCATCAAGGTAACTTAATTACTTCATCTAATACCATCCTTGAGTTTCAGAATCCTTGGATTATTAACTCG
Source organism: Cocos nucifera (assembly GCA_006176705.1). NCBI lineage: Eukaryota > Viridiplantae > Streptophyta > Magnoliopsida > Arecales > Arecaceae > Cocos > Cocos nucifera. The sequence goes on from QRFJ01000122.1 coordinate 757,288, forward strand.
GAGCAATTGATTATATGATTACTTGCTCTCAGTTATTTTCCTCTTTCAGTCCTTGTGCAGGCAATCAAAAGATAAAAGTTGTTAATGGATCTTTTTTGGCAATTGCCAGAACGGGTTCGGTCATTGTTTCACCTACACTGACCCTTCATAATGTCCTTCATATTCCCAAATTATCCTGTAATTTATTATCCATCAGTAAACTTATATATGACATGAATTGCCGTGCTATTTTTCACCATTCTCATTGTGAATTTCAGGAGTTGGCAATGGGGAGGACAATTGGCATTGCTAGAGAAAGAGGACTTTACTTTCTTGAAGATGGATCACGATCTAGTAGTCTCATTCAGGATACTTGTTTAGAATTTGTTTGTTTTTCTACTAATCATAAAATAATGTTGTGGCACTATAGACTAGGTCACCCAAGTTTTCATTATTTGAAATAGTTAGACCAAAATTTATTTTTGAATAAAAATCCTTTTTCATTTAAATATGAAATTTGCACTTTGGCAAAATTATACTGGGCTATTTTTCCTTCACAACCATATAGACTGTCACAACCTTTTTCTTTAGTCCATAGTGACGTGTGGAGATCCTCAAGGATCCCTATAGTTTCAAAAAAAAATGGTTTGTCTTTCATTGATAACCATATTAGGATCAGTTGAGTGTAACTTTTAAAGAAAAAATCTGAAGTTGCTGAAATTTTTAAGAATTTTTACATGACGGTTCTCACTCAATTTAACAAAAAATTCAGATATTTCGGAGTGACAATGGCAAGGAATTTTTTAAAATCAACTTAGGGTAATTTTTCTTGGAAAAGAGTATTGTTCACCAGAGTTCTTATACTAATATGGGATTGCAGAAAGGAAAAATAGACATCTTTTGGAAATTGCTAGTGCCCTTCTTTTTTCAACTAATGTTCCTAACTATTTTTGGGGTGAAGCAATTCTTACAGCCACGCATCTCATTAATCGCATGCCCTCAAAAATTTTGAATTTCAAAACTTGCATGTTTTTACAAAAATTTTCCTAACTCTAGAATACCCTCTGGTTTGCCTATTCGGTCGTTTGGTTGCTCGGTTTATGTCCATAATTATGACCAAAACCATGGGAAGCTTGACTCGAGGGCCATCAAGTGTGTATTTGTGGGATATGCACCTACCCAAAAAGGGGACAAGTGCCATGACCCCATTTCTGAAAAATTTTTTGTAACAATGGATGTCTCCTTTTTTGAAAAAACTTCATATTTTAACTCTTATCTTCAAGGGGAGAGAGAGAGAAGATGAGAGAAATCCAGCATCTTTGAAAATGAATTTATTTTTTTCTTTGTTCCCTATCGTTCCCTACACTTGCATCCGAAAATAAAACTATTGCTGAATATGAAAATTTAGACCAGCAAAATAATGTTGAAAGTGAAAATTCCGCAGTACATAGTGATAAAAATTCTTCGAATGTTTTAAATTCTGAAGAGCTTGAAGGTCTACCTGTGGTCTCACCATATATTCATAATCAGAATGAAAGAGAAATAAACTTAGACAAGTGCTTTGGAAAAGTCTACGCTAGAAAGGATGTTCTTCAAGAAAAGGAGTTCGAGACTTCTCTTCATAGTCATGACTCTGAACCGGAGCTGGACCGAGATTCTTTAGATAATTCTAATTCCAATTCTAATTTCAATTCCAATTTTCAGCTTGTAGCCAATGATTTAAATCTTTCCATTGCTGTTTGTAAGGATACTAGAACACGTACTAAATACCTAATGTCCAAATACGTGTCCTATGCTAATCTATCACCTTCTTTTTTAGCTTTATCCTCTCACCTTTCTCTTGTGGAGATTCCAATAATTGTGTAGGATGCTCTACGAGTTCCATAGTGGAGGGAAGCTGTGTTAGAAGAGATGCGGGCACTTGAGAAGAACAGGACTTGGGAAGTAGTGTCTCCTTAAAGGGAAGAAGGCAGTGGGTTGTAAGTGGGTGTTCACTATTAAATACAAGTCCGATGGCTCTCTTGAAAGGTACAAGGTGAGGTTAGTGGCAAAGGGGTTTATACAAATCTATGGTATTGACTACATGGAGATCTTTGCATCTATGGCCAAACTTAACATTGTTAGGGTGTTATTCTCATTAGCTGTTAACCTCGATTGGCCGTTGCAGCAGTTGGACATTAAGAATGCTTTTTTGAATAGGGATTTGGAAGAGGAAGTTTATATGGCTGCACCTCCTAGCTTTGCTACAGAGTTTGGATCTCGAGTTTGTAGACTCAAAAAGTCTTTATATGGGCTTAAACAATCTCCAAGGGCTTGGTTCGATAGATTCACTAAATCGGTGAAGAATCAGGGATATTGCCAAGCACAATCAGATCATACTATGTTCTACAAGCATGGAGAGAGCAAGAAGATTACTTTTCTTATTGTGTATGTGGATGATATCATCCTAATTGGTGATGATGTTACTGAGATAGAACAATTGAAGAGGAGCTTGGCTAAGGAGTTTGAAATCAAAGACTTAGGACCGATCAAATACTTTCTTGGAATGGAAGTTGCTCTCAGAAAGGGCTAGTAGTGAATAAGAGAAAGTACATTCTGGATCTCCTCAAAGAAACTGGAATGAGTGGGCGTAGACCTACAAATATTCCCATTGACTCTAATGTCAAATTTGGAGACGGTGAAAAAGACGAGGAGGTTGACACTTCCAGATATCAGAGGCTAGTAGGAAAGCTGATTTATTTGTCTTATACAAGACTTGACATTGCATTTGCTGTGAGTAGAGTAAGTCAGTTTATTCATTCTCCTTGGAAAACACATCTTGATGTGGTGTATAGGATCTTAGGTACTTGAAGAGTTCTCCTAGAAAGGGTTTGTTTTTTTCAAAAACATTCTCAGAGGAATATAAAAGTTTTTATGGATGTTGATTGGGCAGGTTCCTCAATCGATCGAAAATCCACCACTGGCAACTATACCTATGTTTGGGAAAATCTGGTTACTTGGAGGAGCAAGAAGCAGAATGTTGTGTCTAGGAGTAGTGCTAAAGCCGAATATAAAGCCATGGCAAATGGTGTTTGAGTTACTTTGGCTGCAGCAAATTCTAAGTGAATTACATCTTCCTGTAAATTTACCTATGAAGTTGTACTGCAATAATAAGACTGCAATCAGTATTGCCCATAATCTAGTTCAGTATGTTCGCACCAAACATATGGAGGTTGACCGGCACTTCATCAAGGAGAAGCTTGAAGCCGGAGTTATTTGCATGTCGTTTGTTCCCACTTCACAACAAACGGCAGACATACTTACAAAAGGATTGTCCCCTCATCTTTTTAATCTTTTTATTGCCAAGTTAGGCTTACTTGACATCTACGCGCCAACTTGAGGGAGAGTGTTGGAAGAATATCATAATGAGTTGTCAAGATCATGACTATTATGGTAAGCATGATCATGACTACTATGGTAAGCATGACTTCAAGGATTTCAAGTTCTGAATATCATGGCTACTATGGTCAGAATATCATGGCTGTGATGGTCGTCAATATTATGGCTATTCTAGGGTCAAATTTATCATATTTATTTGATTGTTAAACGCAATTGTATAGCTTCCATATATGTTTGGATACAATTGTAAAGCTACCATAGTAGCTATTACATTTTAATATATTTAAAGAGTTGTATACATGAAGATGTGAATGAGAAGTGAATTCTTTTTTTTCTAAGTTATGTTTTAAACTATCAACTAACAACACATTATTAATAAAAATAGAAGAAATAATCTTAATTTTACCAATACTAATGATCTTTTCTTTGCCATTGTCGCCAAAGGTGACCGCTTCTTCCTTTTTTCTCGAGGGTGAAGAATTTCTCCCTATCAGTCATGTCTTGAACAGCCACTATCCAAGTCCCATCTTCATTTAGATCCATTGGCTGCAAGACATTCCTGTAAAATAATTAAGGAGCTTTCTTACCCAGGTTTTCTTGGGTCCTTTAGGGTTAGTCACTATAGTTCCTTTCGGAACCCAAATTTTCTTCATAGTTTTTCCATTTTTCTGAAACTGCATGCATATGCTTTGTGTCCCACTCTTCCATAGTGAAAACATGTTATGTGTGAGGTGCTGCAGGTGGATGATGATGTAGGAAATAAGTTTCTTAGAAGTTTTTGTTTATTATTAGTGTTAAACCCAATCCCAGCTTTGTCATACACAGCCTTTTGATTGTTAAGAATCATTTGCAGTTTTTTTGAGTTGTAAGTAAACTTCTCAACTAAGGGTTTTAATCTATCAACTTCTCTTTTTAGGACTTCATTCTCTTCTTTTAATTGTTTGCAGTTTTGAAATGTTTCCTCTTTTTCTTTAATTAGAATTTCATTTTTCAGTTTCAGATCCTTGTTTTTCAGGGTTACCTTTTTAAATTCTTTTATTAGGTCATAAAAGGCATCTTGAAGTTCATCAAAGGTAAAATCTAAGGTTCAAAAGTTACCTCATCATCTTGTGCCATTAGGCACAGGTTTGCCATATTTTGATTTTCCTCATCGGAGCTACATTCATCACTGTCGCTATATGTTGCAACCATGGCCTTCTTTTTGGTTCTTTTGAAGGATTTCTTCAAGATAGGGCAGTTAGCTTTAAAATGTCCCGATTTCTTGCACTCGTAGCACAAGGGCTGCTCCTCTTCTTTCTCCTTGCTTAGTTCTCCCTTGACCAAGTTTCTTCTCTTGAAGCCTTGCCTTCTTCTCATAAACTTTTTGAATTTTCTGATTACAAGAGCCATGCCCTCATCATTATCATCATTTTCGGTGGACTCTTCCTCTTTCTCTTCATTAGCTGCAGATTTTAGTGCAATGGTCTTCTTCTTTCGGACCTCTTCATCATTGTGCTGCCTCATTGCTAACTCATGTGTCATTAGGGATCCGATCAGCTCTTCGAGTGGCAATTTGTTTAAGTCTTTTGCCTCTTGAATTGCAATCACTTTTGCTTTCCAAGTCCTAGGTAATGACCTGAAAATTTTTCTTACTGAGTCATCGTTAGTATAAACTCTACCAAGGCTTTTGAGTTCATTAATAATATTAGTAAAACATGTAAACATGTTTGTAATAGATTCACTAGGATCCATCTTAAATAACTCATATTGGTGCACAAGCATATTAATCTTAAATTCTTTAACTTGATTTGTGCCTTTATGAGTTACTTCAAGTCTATCCCAAATTTTCTTTGCTGAATTGTAATTGAAAATTTGGTTGAACTCATTAGCATCAAGAGCACAATATAATACATTCATTGCTTTGGCATTTAGTTGGATAAGCTTTTTATCCATTTCATCCCAATCATTTTCCAACTTGGGTGAAGCAATGCCATCAACAATGATTGCGGGTGTGTGTGGCTCATTGATTATGACACTCCACATATCATAATCAAGAGCTTGTATAAAGATGCGCGTGCGAGCCTTCCAATAGGTATAATTTGACCTATTGAAAAGCGGTGGCTTATTTATGGATTGCCCTTCGGCAAGTGAGCCTCCCAATTGAATTGTCATGATCTTTATCTCTTGATCGTGGAATCAACTTCTAGCTAAGAACCAAGGCTTTGATACGAATTGTTGCCTAGCTAAACAACCTAAGCGGAGGGGGTGAATTGGGTTTTAAAAAATTAAACAAATATGTACATAGATTTTCAAACCTATCTTAGAGAAGCAGTGAAGCGAGGGCTAAGAGTGAATGCAAATGAGAGAAGACAAAGAAAACACAAAGACAATAATTTTATAGTGATTCAGTGTACTCTAAGCACCTACATCCACTCTCCAAGCGACCTCCTTAGAAATTCTACTATAATCCACTCAAGATTATAGTTGGATAGTTTTTCCGGGCTCACTATCCAAAAATCGAGTTGGTTTTACAACAGGCGTACCAACCTCAACCTTTACAAGCCTTAACCCAAGGCTTCCAATCCAATTTTGAGGCTTGGATCAACCTATTCTCAAGTTTCTGAAACATATTATAGAAATGAAGAAAAGAATTTCAGTACAAGGAATGGCTCCTTAATTTGAGCAGATTTGTTGTCGTGGAAGCTTGGTTGTTGTGTGCTTGAATGCTCACAATTAAAGCTCTTGAATATCTCTTCAATGCTCTCACTAAAATCAAGAGGAAGTAGGTGAACTCTCTTGAAAACAATAAAATCTGAAACTTGAGCTTTTTTTCCTTTTTAACAATGTTTTCTATTTGTTCCTTTATGTCTTATATATTTTTCCTTGATTTCCAGCAAGTTTGGTGGAGTTTCAGCTTAAAAATAGCCATTTTTGATGGTTGGAGACAAAAATTAGCCTTTGGAAAAGTTCTGCGCAAAATAGGATACTATGCAGAACTAGCCATTATGCCTGTCAGAGCCTTTGAAGTCGACTCGAAATGCCCCCGAGTCAACTAGGTTTCAAATGAAGTCGGCTTGAATTTTTCAGAGTCGGCTTGCCTGCAGAACACTGAAAAACATCTTTCTGTTTACCCTGAAAGAGCTAGCTCACTTGATTTTAAGTCGGCTTGCCTGCAATCCAAGTCGACTCGAAATTGCTCTGAGTTGGCTCGCTAGCCTATTCCGAGAAACCTACTTTCTATTTTTCTGAGAGAGTCGACTCGGCTCTCTTTCGAGTCGACTCGGTCCTGTTCCATTTTTTCGTGCCAGTTCTAAAATGTGTTGGAGTCCACTTTATTCCATCTCGAGTTGACTCAAACTCTTCAAATGATCTTTTTGCTTGGGATTAGGCTCCAACTCATGTCTTATTAGCTCAAGGTGCTCTCGATTGGTTTCAATCCTATTTCAATGATGCTTTGTATCTACAAAAACATTCTTGAGAAAACTTGAAAGATATTAGGATACTTTTTATGCTTCAATATTTGTTCATCATCAAAATCATCCTTGGGGTCAACGTATACCTTTGCCCTTGACTAAGGCTAGGGATTTATTGGCGATTGAGAGTGAACTAGAAGGCACAATGGATGCTGAGTTGAGAAGCATCGATGTCAATATAGTCTAGAATGGTGGAATCCCATTCATGCCCAATATCGATTATGTAAGCCTTTTAGTAACTTAGAAATTCTCAATTGTGTTGGATTAAAGGTCAAAAGGAACAAAGTGATAATCTAGGCATGGCTACTCATAGAAGAAGTCCACTGACGCAGCCTATAGCATGGTGATCGTTGGGAAGGAGGGAAGACGCCCGAAACAATAAAGAACGGAAGAAAGAGGAAGAAAGAACTCTTCTCTCGAATTTTATTTCAATAATTTGGAATAAATTGACTACAATGAAAGCCAAGGGTCTTATTTATAGTATAAAAAACTTAATTCGGAAGTAAAAGGAATTCTAATCAAAGTCACAAAAGAAATCCTAAACAAAATCAAAAAGAACAAAACGAAACAAAGTTAAAAACTAGACTCCTACTTGGACTAGGAATCTTGATAAACTTTTGCACTACCGTAGACCTGTCAGACAATAAAATTTGATCCTGAAATTTGTAGTGGCGGTGAAGCAGCCAGGCCTGTAGGGCTCGAAGAGAGGTTTTCGGAATGGGGTCATAATAAGGATTCTTACATCAGATGATCAAGTTATGGCCGTTCTAGCTCAGCAGTGACAAACCCTGCAAATCAGTGCAATTAAGTTGAATTCGCATCCTTTCGGGTATGATCCCTCAAATTCATATATTTGTCGGCTAAGACATTTGCGTCATCCTCCCCTGACTGGAGAAAACTCATCCTTGAGTTAGAAACCTCTTCATCTGATGAATCTCGTGCATAAGGTATCAGATGTTTCACGTTGAACACATCAGAGATTTGAAGATGATTGGGTAATTTCAGCTGATAGGCATTGTCATTGATCTTTCTAATTATCTCAAAAGGACCCATCTTTCGTTGGCTCAGCTTGTTATATTCTCCCACTAGATATCGATCCTTGGTCAGAATAACCCATACATAGTCACTGACTTCAAAAGTCACATTCTTTTTATGCTTATCTGCAGCCTCCTTATACTTAGTATTGCTAGCTTCAATATGCTCTTTGACTGATTGATGAATAGCCTGAAGATCAGTAGCTAAATCTTTAGCCTTTGCATTGGGTCGTCCTCTAGAATTGATCGAAATTAAGTCCAGAACACTGTTCGGGTTCAATCCATAAATAATCTGAAACGGGCTGTAGCCTGTAGTCCTGTTCACGGATCGGTTGAATGTGAATTCCGCCTATGCTAAAACCAAATCCCATTGCTTTGGACGCTCTCCAGCAAGACTCCTTAACAGATTTCCCAAGCTCCTGTTGACAGATTCTGTCCATCTGTCTGAGAATGATAGGCTGAACTGAATTGCAACGTGGTTCCCAAATTCCTCCATAGACTTCTCCAAAAGTGGCTCATGAACTTTGTGTCTTGATCAGGGGTAATAGATTTGGGCACTCCATGAAGATGCACTATTTCTTTGGAGAACAGTTGAGCAATGTTTGATGCATCTATGGTCTTCCGACAGGCGATGAAGTGAGCCATCTTTGAGAATCTATCTACCACGACTAGCACTGAATCACATCGTTTCTGAGTAACAGGTAGACCTAACACAAAATCCTTGCTGATCTCCTCCCATGGATGGTCTAGAATAGGTAGAGGAGTGTATAGTCCTGCATTTGTAGCTGTCCTCTTGGATACTTGGCAGACCCTACATCGCTTCACAAATCTGGTTACATCACACTTCAATTTTGGCCAATAATATTTGTTATGAACGAGCGTGAGAGTCTTGTCTCTGCCAAAGTGTCCTTCATTATGCAACTCTTGTACAATCTTTTGTCGCAGAAAATAATTGGGAATACATAGCTGCACACCTCGAAACAAAAATTCATCATGCAATTGGTAATCAGTTCGGATATGAGAATGTACCTCTTGTAGAATTCGGCCAAAGTCAGTCACTGTCAAAGGTCTTTCAGAGTATCAAATCCAATCATCTCAACACGAAGAACTCCTAGCAGCTTGGCTGTCCGGTTTAATGCATCTGCCACTCGATTCTGAGCACCAGACTTATGCTTCAAAACAAAGTGGAACTCTTGCAAATAGTTCACCCACTTGATATGCCTGTGACTCAGCTTTTCTTGTCCATTGATATACTTGAGGGCTTCATGATCAGTGTATAAGATGAACTCTTTGTGAACTAAATAATGTCGCCACTGTCGAAGCACGCTGATCACTGCATAAAATTCCACATCATATGTTGATTAGTTCAGCTTAGACCCGGACAACATTTTGCTGTGGAAACAAACAGGTCGCCCCTCTTGACTGAGAACTCTACCAACTCCAGTAGAGGATGCATCACATTCTACTTTGAATACTTTAGTGAAATCAAGAAGGGTAAGAACATCAGCGGAGGTGATCTTCAATTTGATTTCTTCAAAAGCAGCCTGTGCTTCAGGTGTCCACTGAAATCGCCTTCCTCTCATGCAATCAATCACAGGAGACATTATAGAAGAAAATCCATGAATGAATCTACGGTAGAAAGATGCCAGGCCATGAAAACTTCGGACTTCAGAGATGCTGCATGGTACCGATCAGTTCTAAATAGCTTGGATCTTGGATGGGTCAGCCTCTAATCCCTTAGAGGAGATGATATAGCCTAGAAAGGTTAGGCTATCCGCCACAAAATTGCACTTCTTGGGATTGGCGAATAACTTCTCTCTTCTCAGTGTGCTAAGTATTTCCGTAAGATGCTACAAGTGATCCTCTAATGTAGGACTGTAAATAAATATGTCATTAAAGTAAACCACAATAAATTTACCAATGTATGGCTGCAGCACGTGATTCATTAGTTTCATAAAGGTACTCGGTGCATTGGAAAGTCCAAAAGGCATCACGAGCCACTCATACAAGCCTTCTTTTGTTTTGAAGGTTGTCTTCCACTCGTCCTCAAGCCTGATCCGCAGCTAATGGTAGCCACTCTTCAAATCAATCTTGGTGAATATCTTGGTTCCCGCAAGTTGATCAAGCATGTCATCCAGCCTCGAGATTGAAAATCGATATTTGATGGTGATCCGATTAATGACTCGGCTATTAATACACATGCACCACGAACCATCCTTCTTTGGAGCCGGTAGAGCAGGTACTGCACATGGACTCATACTTGGATGGATGTAACCTTTGTCCAATAGCTCTTGGACCTGTCGTTGCAGCTCCTCATGTTCAGCTGGGCTCATGCGATACGCCGGCTTATTCGGTAGACTTGCCCCAAGAACAAGATCGATGTGGTGTTGAATATCTCATTCTAGTGGTAATCCTATAGGCAAGTCTTCAGGAAACACATCAGTAAACTTCTTAAGAATAGGATGTACCTGTGGTGGAATATCATGCTCGGCTAATGTGCTTTTCTCTACCACCACTAGCAAATAACTGGCCTCCATTGCCTCCTTTAGGCATGCATGCTTTGTCAGAAGATTGATGTTGGACTCCGATTTCAATTTGGATAGGTCTTCTTCCTTCATTGGCGCCAGGATGATCTTTTGATTGTCTTTGAAGAATGTATATGTATTCCATCGGCCGTCATGAGTAACATTACGGTCATACTGCCACGGCCTTTTCAGGAGTAGATGACAGGCATCCATGGCTACAACATCACACCACACACTATCATAGTACTTCCACCCGATGGAGAAAGATACAAGGCAGCGACTATCGATAATGACTTTACTTTCTTTTTTGAACCATGAAAGTTTGTAGGTCGAGGATGTTTTTCTGTTGACAGGTTTAGCTTCTTGACGGCCTCACTTCTTGACGGCCTCTTATGAGATAATGTTTTCACAGCTACCACCATCGACGATTATCTTACAAACTTTCTTTGCGATGGTACAATAGTTATGAAAAATATTTATTCGCCTCCAATCTTCTTCCTCTCCTTTTCTTGGAGCTAGCAAGCTTTTTCGCACAACGAGGGCTTCTCCGCTATCCCCAAAAAGTACAGAATCATCCTCTTCACCACCAGTTTCATCATATGCAGGTTCCTGTTCTTCTTCAGCAAGTTCTTCTTCAATCAGTAGTTGTTTCCTAGGATGGCTAGCAGGTTTTCGACACTCATTCCGAGTATGCCCAACTTCACCATAATTAAAACATCTAATTGTGGAAGATCCAGCTTGAACTGGTTTTGGAGGCTTTGTTTCAGCAATACGAACAGGAGGGGAAAGGGCTGGGGTAGGGATGCGCTACATATCCCTTTGATTGTCAGCTGCTGGTGCCCGATTACTACGCAGGGGAGGTTCAGGTCGGGGAAGAGGTCTTCGCTGTAATTCCTTCTTAGCCACCACAGCTTTATGGTATGCTTCTTTGACCATTCGCATGGTGTGAAGCCGTAGGATATCTTGGATCTGTTGTCGTAGACCTTCGAGGTATCGAGCGACCATCTGCTCCTCGCTTTCAGCCAGATCGTTTCGTGCTACCAACTGATAGAACTCCATATATTCATCAACGGATCTGGGGCCTTGCCAAAGATTCTGCAAGTGCTGATATAGGGTTTGGGTATAGTTGAATGGTAGGAACTGCTCCCTTAATGCCTTCTTCATCTTCTCCCTATTTTGAATTTTTGGTTTGCCTCTGCGCTCTTGAGTTTTCTTCAATTGCTGCCACCAAGCAGAAGCACGACCAGTTAATTTAAGGGCAACAAGTTTTATATTTTTATCGTCAGGAACCTCTTTGTATTCGAAGATGCGCTCGATCTGATCTAGCCAATCGAGAAACACCTCCATTTGTAGACTACCGAATATTCAAGTAAATCTACTCTAATTGAGTCGAACCAATGGGTTGATCGCTCGAATGATTCTCCACGACCCTCTTGTCGACGTATGGGAAGATCCCTATGAAAAGGATTTTTGAAATCTGAAAACTCTCCTTCAGATCTGCGATCATCAGGTTCTACCTCAGACCTCGCTTCCCTGATTTCCAACTGTGTAAGATGTGCAGTTAGATCCGCCATTTGTCTCCTTAAATCTTCGCACTCCAACATCAGATTCCGTTCTCGTTGCATAATTTTTTCACGGGCTGGTTGATTCGCTGGTTGATTCTTTTTGCGACCACCGCCAACCATCTAAACAGCAGGAAAGAATTACTACTCATGGATCCGAAGGGCTCTGATACCAACTGACGTAGCCTATAGCACGGCGATCGTTGGGAAGGAGGGAGGGAAGATGCCCGAAACAATAAAGAACGGAAGAAAGAGGAAGAAAGAACTCTTCTCTCGAATTTTATTTCAATAATACGGAATAAACTGACTACAACGAAGGCCAAGGGCCTTATTTATAGTGTAAAAAACTTAATTCGGAAGTAAAAGGAATCCTAATCAAAGTCATAAAAGAAATTCTAAACAAAATCAAAAAGAACAAAATGAAACAAAGTCAAAAACTAGACTCCTACTTGGACTAGGAATCCTGATAAACTTGCGCACTATCATAGACCTGTCAGACAATAAAATTTGACCCCAAAATTTATAGTGGCAGCGAAGTGGCCAGGCTTGTAGGGCTCGAAGGGAGGTTTCTGGAATGGGATCATAATAAGGATTCTGACATCGAATAACCAAGTTATGGCCGTTCTAGCTCAGCAATGGCAGAACCCTGCAAATCAGTGCAATCAAGTTGAATTCGCATCCTTTCGGATCCGATCCCTCAAATTCATATATTTGTTAGCTAAGACGTCTGCGTCATCCGCCAATGCGATCTAATATGGCTTAGAAATAAGGAGCCGATGAAAAAATGATGCATTCTAAGAGTAGAGGTGTGGACAAGGGACATCCTTGAAAACTATGAAGTCTCTCCACAGGAGTCCTACAACTTTGATCTCAAGTGAGAATATGTCGGCCAAGGTTTACCATCTCAGTACTGGATCTCATATCGGTACCCTCTTATTATGGTGTCTGTATTTGGTATGATACGAGAAGGTAAGATATATTGAGTATCGGTATGATATAGATTGCATACTGATTTGATACTGGTATAGTATAGTATGTTCATTATGGTATGGTACCGGCTGATACGGCAAGCCTTGATATCAGCCTTGGAAAATATTAACCAAGAAGACTTTGGGGAATGGAGGAAAGAAAGCAAGAGGCTTACGCCTCTACAAGAAGGGCCTTTATAGAAGAAACTAAAGTATTCCGAGAAACAAAGGTGCGGGCCCTCTAAATGAACATATTGGTGATTGATGAAAACAATATTGGTCTCATCTGCAATGGATGGATAGATCTCAGGAAAGTACACGTACAACCAGATCTGGAGCATCTAGAGACAACCCTATATCCCCAAGTCTAGAGGTGATTTCTCAAAGGCTGTGGTAGAGATAAGCTGATACAAGGGGAGCTAAAGCTATGGGATGCATGATCTTTAGCAAGTGCCTTGGCCAACTTGAGATGGGCCTTGACAATTTGGACTGGTCGAGAGTAGTGAACATATTTGTAGACCTAGACAAGGAAAAAAGCAACATATTCCTGATGTGATATTGGTCCAGTACAATGGCAATAAGTCTGCACATAGTAATTGTAACTAATATGTTGACAAGGGTGTTTACATTTAGCGGTTCGCCAAATGGTTTGAGGCTAAATGGAATACCTAGATCCAAAAGGCTTGGGCTGGTCATGCCATGATTAAAATGGATGGTATTGGTTGAGCAAGACCAAGAACAGAGCAGCAAAAAGTAATGATTGATTGATTGTAGAGGGAGAACGGAGAAAGGCCAAGATGTAAGAGAAACTTTGTTTCTTCCAAACAGATGATTTCTGTTGGGAGATGTGGTCAAGCCATTGGTTCCAAAGGTCACATCTGAGAGGCCATGTCCGATTGTGATTGGGGTTTCTCCATATTGAAGTTCTAAACTCCAGTCTCCTGAAAAGGAAAATTCCTCGGGATGGTGTGGGAAAATAGTAGAAATAGACTGAGGAATTGGGGATCTAAAGATGGGACTTAACAAGTAAAGGCTAGAAGGTTTTTGAATCAATTCCTGAGGATCTACTGATTGCAGAATCCCAGCACGCTCTAATTTCTCTCATCTTTTGTGGGCTAGAGTGTGAAGAGAGGCAGGATCTTGGCTCGTGTTGTCGTTGAGATTGAGAAAGCTTTAAGAATGTGAAGGGATCAAGAGTTATTGGAAATGACGATGGAAGATGGACCCCTTGAACTCATTAAAAAGGTTCAAGTGCTGCATAACATTGCACCTAGAAGGATTCTGATTGATTGCGGTGCATTAGGAAGTGGTCTACTCCAAAGGGCAATCTATCTTTGTTAAGCCACATAGACCACCCTTGAAAAGAGAAGATACATATTGATAGGGGTTATGATGGAAGCATGGGAATTCCAAAATGCATGTGTTTCAAATTTCTGAATGCCGTACCCATGATAGCAAATATGGTGCATGACACATCCTGTTGCTTGATTGATTGATGTGTAATGGCATGTGGGGGATATTGCTTACACCACATCCCAACAACTCAGAATGTAGCTATGAGCAAGCACCACATGGACCAATTTAGGCGAAGTCGAAAATTGGTGCAAGTCATGTGACCTTTGTCGGGCTTAATGGAGTGCGGCCATGATGTGGATAAATGGCCTGAAGGATTGAGGCTTGGCCATAATTGACTACAAAGCATGTGAAGATGGCCGGTAGAGGACCAAGGTGACTGAGTTGGTCTTAAAGATTCCGAAGTATTATAGGCCAAATTGAAAGAAATGGCTAGTATGAGTCATGATGGATACACTTTGACAGTTAATGCAAGGCGACCATATGATCAAATGTGCATAGAAAGACAACTGGCAGTGATTACCAGAACTGCCAGGAGTGGAGGGCCAAACGTTGATTACAAACGTCAGAGTGGGCCGATATTTTAGTTTCATATAAATGATGAAATTGTGCTCTGTATAAGGGCCCTTCGATAATCAATCCACTGAATCTTTATCTTTTATTTTAGTTTTAGTCTACCTTTTATCCTGCAAGTAAATATAACTTAGCTTTCTATTTTAGCCTAGTTCTACACCCTTATGGTAGCCTAGCACCATACCCTTCTACCGTCGCCCAGCGCTACACCTCCTTATCCACCTTCAAATGGCGGTGTGACGGTGGAATGGTGGCAAAAATCCTTAAAGGTCAAGATACTTGGATTCACTACTCCCTATCCTCCGATCTTTATCACCATCTTTCTAGCTAATCAAATGCTTTTGGCTTGCCCACGTACACCAATCTCATTGCTTTTGAAGACTCAGTGCTTTTCTCTGCCAGTCAACGGAGTACGCTGGGACCTCGAGTTCCTTGGTGTTCGTCTAGATGGGATGGAAACAATGCCGACAAAATGTATGTATGTTGCATTATAAACTATGAAGTTTTAAATCTATGGACACAATGAAAAGGAAAGAGAATTATGGATAGTAGTTCAACAGTCTTCCATATGAGTTGGTAGTTTTATAATAATGAATTTGCAAGTTTATAATATTTGAACTGTTTCTTGCACTAAAGCATAAAAATATGATGCACCAACTCAAGAAGTTTTTGATACTAAACAGCGAAAGTGCTTCTTATCTGCAGTGTACCATAGTCATAGTTCTCACAAAATGCATCTAAATGAGAATTTGATGATATTTTTTTTTGTTGTGAAAATCAACTTGGATATTTGCAATCATTGCCATATCTTCCATGAAGCCAAATGAACAGTCATTACTCTAATTTTGTTTTCTTACAACAAATGGTGCTGCAAAGCATTTACGATGAAATCCATATAAAGCTCATGGCTGAAGACACTGTCAAGTTTTCTTTTGAGATGAATAGGGGGAGGAAAAGAGTATAAAATAATGACACTTCCACTTAAAATTGCCATTTTGTTGGGTAAAATGAAATAAAAGTTGAGGCCAGGTATACTGTTAAGAAAGTTATGACACATATTTAACCAAAAATTATTAATGGTCTAGGAAAAACAGTTGAGCGATAGTTGTGAAATCAATATAGTTTCCTGTACCTTTAGATTCAGTATGTAGAAGGAAGCCAAGTAAATTGTGAATAATCATTAATTATTTTCTGACATAAGGCCAACCATGAGTAAAGCTTTTACAGCAAATGCAGGGGATTGTAAAGAAAAATGATGACATGCAGTAGTGCAAAGTGGGTATTCTAGCATACAGTGCCAACAATCCAGGGAAGGCTGAAAATAACAATGACTCATGTAGTAGGATCCACCAAGTTGATGACCTGTCTCAATTAACTTTTCAGAATGCATTGATAAGAATCAGCATAAGAGTAATAGTGGGATTGTGCACTGGTATAATCTAGCTAGTAAAGAAAAACAAAAATGTCAATGGAAACTTGGGAACATGAAGAAGATCAGATATCTGAAAGTAGTGAAATTTGTCAGAATGAGTGCTTATTATCTGATCTCCGCCATTGCATCTAGCTAGGATGCAGATTATAAGGTCTGATCAACTTAATCTTTTGATAAAATGCTTTTTCCTCTTCCTTTTTGTATTGTTTCTTGATCTGCATTGATTAGTGCATTGTCATCAAAATGCAGCCCCTGAAGACAATTGGAATATGTTATTGATCAATGGACTCAGTGTTGGAAAAGGCGAAGTTTCACCTGAGGAATTTTATGCTGTTATTGAGAAAAGAATAGAACGGATCTTAATGCGCACAGTAAAATTCATAACCTTTACTTCTACTCTCTAACGCTTTCAAATGCTTATATACTGTTCTACTATATCAATATTGTTTACAGGAAGGCGGTTCTTATCAGCAGCGTATCCTAGTTGAGTATCTTAAAGGCATCGAATCGAGAACCGAGGAGATTGTCCAAGCAGTTCAAGGGCCACAACAATGAAGTTTGGGGCATCTGATTACCTGCAGATGCAGTAAGTGCAGATCTTGTCCAACCTTCAATTGCTCATTTTTTGATGAACCTGATTGGCCACAAAAAAAAATGATCATCTTAGTTCTGCTTATTTGTGAATTTCTAGTTATAAATCTTACATATTTAAATGTAAATGAAGTTCAGTTTGTTTATGCTTCAAATTCTTTTTATTTTATTCACTAGCATTAACCTACTAAACTTGGTTATGAAAGCATTGTAACAACCTTCTGTATGAATTTACGGTACATTGACTGCAGGTTTATATCGAAGTCCTTTTCTTCAAATCCTTTTGTTGATTCATGGATGATCATTTTAAGCTCCATTTGTAAGTCCAGACTCTCGACGTGGAAGAGTTTGGTAATTGATAACTCAACACCGACGGGGTACGGCAGTCACGAGATGGGGAAACGAGGAAAACGGAAAAAAGGGTCCGTTCATTTTGATCATGCTTGAAACATGTCATTTAGGACCTTGCGTTAGAAAATAAATTTGCAAACACTTTTACTGTTGACTGTTATCTGAACTAACAGCAGCCTTAGTATATCAAAATATGATGTTTAATTATTTACAAAGCCAAATGTTCCATAGCTTAAATGTTTAATTTTCAGCGTGGCTCGTCTTCTCTGATAAATAGCTTCTGAAAAAGAGAAATTAACAAGGAAATATGCAAGTGAACATTATTTATGCCACTTATAGTTATTTCACGCGAGGAAAGTCATCATCATTTTTTCTCGTCATCTCTCTCTCTCTCTCTTCTTTTTTTCTTTGGATGAAAACACTGAGGGCCCGTTTAGGAAAATTGGCAGGATAAGATGGGGTATTGGGTTAAAAAGCGTGAGGGAGTGGGCAGGGCTTCGCGGTTTGGAACTCAATTCTCTCGGATTAAAAAAAGAAACTCAATTCTCTCGGATCTGATATTATTCCAAAAATTGCAGAAGTGAAACTAGAAGTATCCTATCAAAAAAAAAAATGGAAGTAATTTATGGCACGATTGCTTGCTAAGCATAGGGGGAAAAATGGCTTTCACCGAAGTCCTTGCAACTTGGATATTGCTGAGCTCCTAAAGGCACCGTCCGCCATCTGATGCAATCCAGTGCAATCAAACTAGTTTTTGAGCTTTGGTTGATATCAAAATACTCATCTCTTTTTGACTTTCAATCTAAGTTGGGTGATAGCTTATTCTGAAGTGGTAGTGATTTTTTATTGATGTTCGATTTCGAGTATCCATTGAGTTTTCTGACTCTGACCTTCAATTTAGGTTGGACAACAGTAATTTTGAAGTGGCAGTTCCGTCAAGATCCGATCTCGAACATGGTAGAATTTTTAGCTAATCTTTCTCAAACTAGTTGAAGTGACTCTATTGTAGTTTCATCACGAGACTCGATGCTCGTTCGATTTTCAAGCTCGTCCGATCTCAAGATTCAAGCATAAGTCCAGCTCAGATAACTAACCACCAAACTCAGTCTATCTGATTTTAGATTTCATAGTACAACTACAACTTATGTAACCAGCGGTTAAGCTTGGTAGTCTCCAACTTTCAAGTATCAGTAATAAAAACAAATATTTTTCATCCACGCCACAACCAGATTATAGCTAGCCACTATCATGTGGTTACAATCGTCCACTCATCCTTCGTAACATAATTGGATGGCCTAAACGGTTCATTGGTAATCAGTTACAGCAGTCACTATCAATCTGTTATAGCTTCATTTACAAATATGATCCTCCAAATATGTCTTTTTTGGCTAATTATCTAACTCCTAAGTACTCCATTCTTGTTAGCCAAATTTCTAACTTGATTATCGGAGGATCCATGTTGGAGCCATCCATCTCCGGCCAAGACTTTATTTTGCAGGTCTCACTAGCGAGATCTCAAGCATCCACTCCAGCATCTCTGGCAATAATCTGATTTTTGCACCAATAGGATTGACGCTAGAAGGAAGGCACATGGATCCTTGTTCTTAAAGAAGTATCTAGTCGAGCGAGATGCCGTCCAAGAGAGTATCATCCCGGCAATCCATCACCATTGCCTATCCCACAGTCGCCTGCATCGTCGCTTCCTTGGCCAATGATGGTGGCAGATGCGGACTAATTTAATATGCTGGTATAGCAGGTAAGGTGCCTCACAAAAGTAGTGCAAACGATGCACAGAATCCAGCACCAGCACCCCTTGAGAAGCCACTGCAGGAGCACCAAAGTCAGGAGTAGGGAAGATCCACTAGATGAAGCCAATCGGGAAGCCCTAGAAAAGGAAAGTAGGGATCTATGAGTCCCTACTCAAAGCATGATTTGACTCCTAAAAAATCTCTGCCCCCCGTAAAGCCTCCATGCTTTGAGATCCACGATCGGGACGAGAATCTCGATTGAAAGTTACAAGAAATGAATAAGCAGATCGAAGAACTCCACAACTCGATCCGGCTCGGAATGATGGCTTTTGCACCAACCCATCATTTATTGCATAAATCATGCAGGAATCCATTCCGCCAAACTTCAAGCTCTCCCAATTTAAGAGCTATGATTGGACCTTGGATTCGGTCAACCACTTGAAATTCTTTCGGACGATGATGCTCTTCTATGAAGTATTAGACACTATTTTATACCAAGCTTTCTCATCAACTCTAAAAGGCACAGTATAGCACTGGTATTCGAGCTTAAAATTGGATACCATCTACTCTTTTGATCAGTTGAGCCAAAAAAATTGTGGCTCATTTCATCAGTAGTCGACGCCAACAGCGAGAGTCGGATTCCCTTATCAACATTAAACAACGAGAAGGGGAATCAATCTGAACCTTCATTAGCTGCTTTAATACGGTTACCTTGGAGATTCAAAATTTGAACCAATCTATTGCAATGACCGTCCTGAAGGGCGGTCTTCTGAAGAATGACCTACTTTTCTTTCTGGAGAAGACCTACCTCAGGAACTTCGCCGATATGTTAACTCAGATCGAGAAGTATGCCCGAGCTGAGAAGGCATTCAAGTTACGTGATGTCGATGCTACGAAGGAATGCCTAGCGGGAGAATCCAGTAAATCCTCCTAAAAGAGCGAGAGAAGGTCAGTGGTGCTCTGAGACACCACCTAGGCACAGACAAACTCGAATCCCACCTTGGGCTCATCGATCAAAAAGCTTGGACCGAAGGATGCGGCGAAGTCCCCCCCAAGAAGATTCAACAACTATGCTCTGAATGCTCTAAAGACTCAGGTTCTGATGCAAATTGAAGAGTAGCTGCCGAGGCCGAAGAAGATGCTTGAGGCATAACTTCAAAAATACACATTCATCATATTGTTGTCGAATCCCCAAGTGTATACCTCTCAGAGTACTTGCTTCACGAGATCCCAATATAACAAAATTATATAACATCTCAAACTCATTCTTTTTATATCGGTTTCTTCACTTTTTCAAATAATAACTACATTTCGACCCTATATTAAAATACCAAAATTCTTTGTTCATTATATTGATTGATAAATTTCATGCAAAAATCATAATTGACCAAAACTACCTTTGATATAAACTAAAGAAAGCCCGAACATCGAACACTCTTCATAATTATAGGTTTCTTTCTACCTTTAACCTTTCAATAATTTAGTGACTAGACTTTCATCTTAGGAAAATCTCAAACCTCTACATTAGATCGAGTAACAATGTCATAGCTAGAAAAAGGAGATCTATGCTATTGTAGGTTCAAGCTTAAGCAAAGAATTGTCAATCTGTTAACAATAAACTTGGGATGCCCAGAGTTCTTCTTGGCATTGTTTGCAATAGAATAACCTATTGGCAAAAATTTGTATGGCTATGTCCAACTTAGGTCAAGAATCAGTATCATTGTCCTTCCATTATCAATAAAATCCTTCCTTACTTAGAAACTAATATCTTCCATCATAATATTTTTTGAATCAAAGAATTAATTTGTCTAATCAGTTTAAGCCATCACACTTCTACTGCATACTTTGATCTAAATTTATTGAATTTTGTAGGCTTATCGAATGAATTCTAACAAAAATACCACTTTACATTAGAATCTAAGAAAGATCCAACCTTTTAAAATTTTGGTAGATTTAGAGCAAACTTTCAGGTTTCTTTGTCCCTCAAGCATATCGCATCAAGATTAAATATTGATATACTTTCATATTGAAATCATTGCATAAACTTCCATCACTCATCTAGAACCTCATAAATCTAAAATTAATTTGAAGTGAGTTGACCCTAGATTCATTTGACAATTAATTAGGTAATAATCAATCTTTTTTATAAAAGGATTAACTCAAATCTCCAACAATTAGAAGACCTCAACTCAACAGCCCTATGAGTAGAATCAACTCGGTTATTTCTCCTAAAGCTTCCTTCATCATGAGTCTTAGTATCAATAAATAAAGCAATATAAAATCTTCTCCCTTATATGTTAAAACTCATATAAGTTTTCCAAAAATTTAACAATAGCAAGATATCCTTAGATTTGATAAAAAATCTAAACTTGGACTTGAAATAATTAATATACCCCACTATCTCCAACAAACATAAGGAAGATTAAGTAATCCAATTCAAAGATGATAATACAAATTATTAAAGACTCTACTAAAATATATATGTTATGCTCTCACAATAAAATATTTTTTATTTATATATAAGTTTCATATGTGATCCTCTTGTAGGTCCAGTGCTCGAAAAATATTCCTTCCTCATATGATGCAATTTTTTTTCTTAGGTCACATCCTAAACAACTTGTTGGTAAAGCCTAAAATTGTAATGATCAAATAACTAACATAAAAATTAGAAGTGTCATCGTAATCTTCACTCATATCAAGTTTAGTATTCCAAAATCATCAAAATAACAATTGATCAGGCATACTCAATACAACATATCAATAATATATATATCTCATTTTATTTTAGGATCAATATCTTTCATACTTAGGTCAAACCATACATATTGAAATTTAAGATATGACTAATTAGTTCTCTTATACACATCATATATCACTTATGCATAAATTTCATCATAATACCTAGTGATTGAAAATCTAAACTTTGAATTTTTTTCGCTATATCTATCCTTTTCCTAATGATCATAACCTTAAACTCAAATACCACTTAACTCGAATTTCCTAGAGATCATAATCTTAAGCTCTGATATCATTCTATCATGCCTCAACTCCTATTCTATCATGCCATCAACTCAGCATCCAGGTCGGACATATGATGGCTACACACTTTCTAGGACAAGCCCTAAAGAATATGCAAGGCCTGTAAAATTTCTTACAATCTTGACATCTAATGAACACTATCAATCTCAATTCATCATAAATAATTTCACATTGACAAACATCAAATCTTGTGCAATTATAAATGCAATTATTTTTCAATCATCCGATCAGATATCAATGACACTATATCTATTCATCCATCCACCCATGAATCTAAACCATAGCCAATTATGAATATCCTGCAACTCTAAAAAAAAAGAAAAGAAGAGGATTGTGAACTTTATAGTCTAGTAAGAAATTTCACATACTTATACTAATGTAAAAATATAATTTAAAATAACGAATGAACAATATAAAAGAGAACATAAATCATATAATCTCACATCAAGTATCTAGTGTAACTTAATATTGATACATACAAAATATGCATCATATACCATCAAATATCCATCTTTTTCAAAACTAATTTACCATACATATATCATTAAGTAAAACTATTTTTGTTGAATTATGATTTCATATCTTATTATTCATATCTCATTAATTTGATCTGATTCAATTAGTAATTATCTTTAGGATTTTGGACTAATCGCGATTATGTTTCGGCATGTAAATGATAAACCATAAACCATGCTTCAGTATATTGTGGCAGTCCATAATACCACGCTTTAACCTATGATAGTAAATCAGAATAACCATGCTTCAACCTGTGGTGGCAAACTAGAATAACTGCACTTTTGCCTGCAGTGGTAAATTAAGAATAATCGTGCTTCTGCCCATGGTGGCAAACCAAAAATAATCGCACTTTTGTCCGCAATGGCAAACCAAGAATATCTATGCTTCAGCCCATGGTGGCAAACTCAAATACCACGTATCCATTCATAGTGGGGCTATTCTCAGTACCATATATTTATCTATTGTAGGCTATTCTTAGTACCATGTATTTGTCCAAGTTGGCTATTCTCAATGCCATATTCCTGCTCATGGTGGGCTATTCTCAGTATTACATTCTTATCCATGATAAGGCTATTCTTAGTTTAACATATCTAGCTCAAATATTCATTTTTTGATCATGAATTTATTAAATCTCAATTATGCCAGAAAAATACTATGTATATTATATTCTTTCAAAATTTTCAATAGCTGATATCACAATCCAAATCATCTAAAAAACTATCGATGTTTAATATGATATAAAAAATATAAATAATCATAGAATAAATATCAACCATAAGAAATCAAAAATCATGCAATATAAAAATAAATATATATACCAGTATTTGTGTCCAAGAATTTTTTCCTCTATCGGTGATTGATCTAAACATAGAAATTGATGAACTCTTCAATCTACGATCTTGGAATCAAGATATTCTACTCGACATCTTCTAATATAAATAGTTGCATCTCTACGTAATTATAGACAAACATAAAAATCATACACGATTAAGAATAGAAATTATGAAAAAATCCCTAAACATCATAAATCATGGACCTCCCGTAGGTTCAACCAATTGATTTGGATTATCTAGATATCTAGACTCTCTGCTAGTCTATAAAATTTTTAGAGAGAAAAATTTATGAATAGAGAGAAGAATTTAAGAGAGAAAAAATTCTAAAGATAATAGAGAGAAGATAGAGATATAGGAGAGGAAAGAGAGAGAAATTCTCTATCTTTTTTACTTTACTTTTCTTTCATTTTCTTTCCTATCTCTCGTTTTCTTCTTTCTTCTTCTTCTCCCAAATTAGGGCACCCAAATCCTTATTTCTTTTCCCCTCTTCATCCAGCCACGGCCATGGAACCAAGTCGGCAGCCAATGGCAATGCATAGCACCGACCAGGACGTGACCTCGGTAGCGGCGACAGCCATCGATGATTGGCAAAATAGAGGAAGAAACCTTAGAATAGGGAAGACCGTTTTTTGCCCAAATTTGTTGGTTCACTGGTTCCAATCGGCGGCAACGAACTCGGGAAAGAAGATGAATTAAAGGCTTAATACTTACCTAGGTTCGGCGAGGCTAAACGAGGGAAACCTAATGATTTCTTTGGTGTAATCTCAAGAAAAGGACTCAGATAAGGGCTTGGAACTGGCAGTGATTTTTTAGAAATTTGATGATGAATTTCGAAGAAAGGGGAGATCACTTCTTATAGATGATTTTTAGGGCCTTTCCTAGGTCAATCTGGTGGCCTAAACATGGTCTTTGATGGATTTGAGAGGAAAGAAGACTCCCAATCGGAGTCCTCTTCCTCCCCTCCTCTCATGTATTTCATTTTTTTCCCACCATGCTTTAATTCATGTTAGAGGTTAAAAAAATCTAGGTTCTTGCACAAGGTACATGGAGTAGCGTTGGCTTATTAACGTTACCAAACACTTGCTCCGCCAGTAGAGCTGCTTATCGAGCATGCCACGCTGGGTTTAGGTTAGGCTTAGCTCAGGGTAGTATATAGATTTTTCAGGCTAGTCCAGCCCGTTCTTTGGGCTTACTTCTTAGGCCCAAGCCTGCTTCATAGAGAGTTTGAAGGTTCTGGGCTGGGCCTCAGGCCTTTTTTCGTTAATTACCGTGGAAGGAGGAGGTGGGGAGGTGGCCAAGAGTTGGGGAGGATGCAAGGAGGAATCAGGGTGGTGGGGAGGATGTGAGGAGGAGGTGATGGGGAGGTGAGGAGGTGGCAAGGAGAGGGGAGGTGGGGGGGGGAGGCAAGAAGAACAGGCAACAGGAAGGAGGTGGGCGACGAAGAAGTGATGAGGTAGTGAGGATGTGAGAAGGAGGCAGCAGGCACGACGTGGTGGGGAGGCAATGAAGACGCGAGAAGGATGCAACAGGTAGGAGGTTGGGAGATAGAGAGGACTCGAGAAGGAAGTGGGGTGGTGGGAAGGACACGAGGAGGTGGCGGGAAGGAGGCAACAAGGTAGGGAGCAGCCCTAGAGACATGATGGAAGGCGGGGAGTAGCTGCCCTAGAGATACGATGGATTAGGAAATTCATTGGGTGGGATAGGGAAGTAATGATTGAAATTATCAAGGGCACGTAAGATGGTAAAATTGAATATCATATAATATATAATATGTTTATTAATTTAAAACTCGTATAATTGGGTTTGGGTCGCGCTGTGTAGATGTAAACTTAAGCCTGGCTGTTTAAAAGATGGGCTTTTAGGCATGGTCTAATCCATCGGGAGGCTCAAATCTGTTTTAAAGGTGCCAAGCTCGGGCGGGCCACTAGGGATATTAGCAGGTTTGTTTGCTGGTATCTCCTCTTGCCATTTAAACGAGGTCAGAGTTTGATTCTGTTTGGAGCCAACAGTCAAGGGATAGGGTGTATATAAGGTAGATAGCCCTTCCTAATATCCAAAAAAAAAACAAGCTGATGTGGGTAACAAATATACAAAATATTTATATATCAAATAATTGTGCTACAATTTATAAGTTAGAATATATTAATTGGAAAAAGTAATGTCAATAGTTTCATTTGATATCTAACATATATTTATAAATTTTTGATTTATGTATATGCAAAAAATATTTATAAAGTGTCATCTTGTTAAAAACATATTTATGAAGTTCCAATTTATTTGTAAACTTCTTTGAGGATTTAGCTGGCTGTACCCAACATACACTCGATGCATAATTTCCATGGGATATACAAATTGCTAACTATTACATCTATAATGCAATCAATGGATTCAGATGCTTATTCCGTATACCTCATGTGATCGCTTGCATGAGGTAAACAGAAAAAATTATTCAATAATCATAAAGAAGACCCATCATGACTCATCAATTTTGCTCACCGTGTGTTGAAAGTACCCAACCTAAGATAGATGAAAGCATGCTACACCATACCGTGCAATAGAAATTCTACGATATCTATGTGATTATTGATAGTGTATGCAAGTAAAATTGGAGATATGCTTGACATGCTAATAGATTTAGCATGCAAATTTGAATAGGATATCCCCTACCATAGCCCTATTTAGAACTATGCATGGCCCGTAGTGTTGATATTTATTTGATGATGCTCATATCCGCTTTTAGGAGGCTAATTGGATCAGAGGTCGGTTCAAAGCTGGTTAGTCTGAAATATCTGTCGATCCAAATATGACCTATTTATTAAAAAATTCTCGTATCTAAATCTAAACAGGCCTTTAAATTAAATAGGAAATCCGATCCAACCTATATCACCCATTTAATAAATTGGTCTTAAATGTATTAAACAAGTCCCAATCCAACTATTGAATGTGCTACTAACTCTAAAGCTAAACAATTTAATAAATGGCTTATTTCGGATCAACCTATGTATGACTCATACCCATTTATTTTAAACCCAAATCCGCTTAAAGAAAGCTAGTTGCAAATTAGGTTGGGTGGTTTGAGTCATAAATTGCCGCACCTATTCGTTCTATGGCCTTGGTAGCATTTCTTCAAGCCTTAAAAGTCTTCGCGAGAGAGAGAGAGAGAGTATTATGAAATGGAGAGTTGAGTAATTTTCATGTTGAATCTAGCTCCTATCCCTCGGATTAATAACAGACGAACGGGGTTGGATCGGGCCAGGTGGGGGTGCTAGATGTAATCACCCCCACATAATACATCAGGGTGGACGGTCTCTCTCTCTCTCTTATGTAATAATACATAGCCAAGTTTCCCTATGGTGCGCTGACCACTAGCTTCTCAAGCAATGAGCCCAATCAGAGTCTAATCATGGGCTTTAACTATATTTCAAACTTAAAATTTTAAATAATTAGTTTCATCACATAAAGAGTATGAGTTAGGGATGATAGCAACTATCATATACTCATGGAGAACTTTTTCTACTAGCATACAAGATATTTTATCACAATATCATAAAATAATGGCATAACAAAATTCAAATAATTAATATTTAATTTTAATTTAAATAATTAAATTAAAATTTTATAAAATAATATTTCATAATTTTTCATCAACTTCAAAAAAATTCTAATCTCAAATAAAGATATCAAATTTTACTTCTAATTTACTCTCGCATATTAGTAAAACATAAAGTAATGCACTAACCCCATAAGCAATATGTATTTTAGTTAGATAAATTTAATAATAATAATATATTAAAAAATAAATATATAAGATATATTAATTCAAATATACAGTACTTATCAAAATAAGATCTATTCGAATTTGAATTTTTTAAAATTTATTTTTAAAATAATTTTCATTCATAAATCAATTTCTTTCAAAACATCTGATTCATCTCGATAGTTATGAACTATAATTATATTTATACCTTATGATTAGATCAGAATGAGCTCAGAATAGTTAAAGTACCAACAGATAATTCTTACTAGTAGGTATTGATATACTATAGTATAACTCCCACTGAACTAATCCATAATTTCCACTGACAGGATGTTAATGATCAGCACATAACCCTCACTAGTAAGATATTGATGTACCAGTATATAATCTTTATTAGTAGAGTATCGATATATCAATGTATAACCTCCACTAGCAGGGTATCAATACATTAATGCACAGCCCCCACTTATAGGAAATCGATATGCCACTATATAACGCCCACTGATAGGATTTCGATACATAATCAAGCTGCGAGTCAAAATCTATTTCAAATCAAACTTCTTTTTTGATAAAATTAGTTTCATATTTCAATCGAACAGTATAAAAATTATCCAAAATTAAAATTAATCGATCATAACTCTATAATAGGATCAATATATTCAATAATGCATCAAATAATATTCTATAATGAGATAAATTTAATAAATAAATATCATATTTCATATTCATAAATTATAAATAATATGATTTAAAATTAATAATATAAATACTATATAATTTATCAATAAATCTAGAAAAAGATCACATTACTTTCTTCATACATTCTCCAACAAATCCAAATAATTCAAGAAACTTTTTTTTAAAACCTTCAATTCATAGATATCTTCTTGTTAAGCAACTATAACCTTATATATAATCAAGTCTAATAATTAGAAAGAACATGGTTAATTATAGAAAAATAAGATTGATGCTAGTTGCATCTAATGGTCTAGGTTGGTTGGTCATCTAACTCCACCTATTCAAAGATTTAGGTCAACAGCAATCCAGGGTGATCAAATTAATTGTATTCGATAAGAATCAAAGTGAAGGTTAATATGCCGATCGATGATCTAGGATCAATTCGATCAAATAACTTTATTTAATCAGAATTATTTAAGATATAAAGACTTTATAAAGATTAATGAAGATCAAATCTTTCGATGCTTGATAATGACTTGGATGGTGTAGATATGTTATTTGATCAACAAAAATGGTCTATATCAATCGATCAACTTGGATTCAAAGTGGTAGGACTAGGAATCTTTCATTAAGTTCATAAATTAAGTGGAAAGAGTATACAGAGGAAAGAGAATTAACAAGATGGAACAAGGTTGACCAAACGACATTGCCTGGCATCCCAACCAGTTCAATCAAGATGATTTAATCAAATCATGATTAAACTAATATTTAGATGATTTAATAAAAATTATAGATGATCAATTCTAGCAGTATCCAATCCGATCAGGATAGGTGTCGACACATTACTCGGCTATTATGGATCATGATCCTTCACTAAGCAAAATCATTGATAGAAGAACATCTTTACTGAATCAAACCACCCCAACGAGATAGTGAAGAGAGAGAGAAGCAATCGAGAGAGGAACTAGAGAGAGAAACTATTTCAAGAAGAAAAAAAAGGGAGGGAAGAGGGAAGAGAGAGAAAAACTCTCTTTTTCTCTTTTTTCTTTTTCTTCTTCTTCTTCTTCTTCTTTTTTGCACTCTAAATTTGTGCGGGGGTGATTAGGCTCTTTGGGTTCCTTTCTAGTGGCCGGGCCAACCTAATGGACCGAGCCCAATTCAAATTTAGGCCCTATTGGGGCTAGAATATTACAATGGCACTCCATAATAGCAAATCAACATCAATATAGAAACCAAAAGCATCTTCTACATTACCCTATACAACACACGAATCTCTTCTAAGGCCCTAATAGTTTCATTAATAATATTCTATCACTAATCCATCATAAATTCATCACAAATTTTCATTATAAATCCATCATAAATTTTCATCATAAATTCATCATAAATTTTCATCACAAATGCATTACAAATTCCCATCATAAATTTATTGTAAGTCCATCATAATTTATGATGGAATTTATTTTGAATATTATTTACTATGTGTGATGGAAATTTCCGTCACAAACACAAATTTTTGTGACAAAAAGTTTTGTCATAAATTTTTTTTATGACTAGGATTACGGTGATGGATTTTTCCATCACAAAATCCATCATAAAAAAAATATTTATAATGAATTTTCAGGCTTCAGTAATAGAAAATTCATCACTAAAGCATTATTTTATTATAGTAAGTTCTTTATGAACATACGGCAATTGCCATAATTCTTAACTCATGATTTCGAATCAGATGCATGACAGGACTAAAGTCTTGGTTCTCGTCCAATTAACCAAATCAACAACTAAGTCTACAATATTTCTGTTGATCCTGGGAATCAATTATCATGTACGGATCTCATGCTAATATAAAAATACCTAAACATATATTGATCAACAAAAGTTCTAATAATGCTTCAAATAATTTATCTCATGCATCAATCATGGCTTTGTTGAGTCAGTACTAATAACAATCTCCGACCTACCCTTTGAATAATCTAATTATCACTATAAAGTTCTGATCTAGGCACTGCTTTCATCATCAGCTAGATTATTTGTAGACGCAATCTGGGTCGTCACATCACAATCCTCGTACTCAATAACCCCACAATTTATGTCGCTTGCATTCCACATCGTTCATTTTGGAATGGTCATTGGGATCTTTAGAATGCATAATCGCAGAACTAATGATAACTCGATAGAAGGTAAGAATCCATGGACCTGGACATCGTCTTTAGGTGCCTTGAAAGCAGCCATTCATTTCCACCGTTACTTGCTGCATAGCACCATGCCAACTGATGGTTCCTTTACATAACATATACATATGGCTCGAAAGAGAAGCTCTGTCATATCAATCTGACTGGATTTTGACATCCATGTATCAATATCAAATGAGCGATCGCTAGAAAACATGAACACAAGATTCATGGTGTATTTGATTGCAATTTAGTATTTCATACTACAATTGCTTTGGCATGAATTAGCAATGCTAATTGCATGGTTGGAATCCAGTGTAGTGTATAGCATCTGATATATCAGGCTCCCAATGGCTAAAGCCTAAGAGATCAATACCTTATGAGGCATAGGGACTGCTTCTTGGGAAGTGTAACCTTATGCTTGAAAGATATTAATACACCCTTCAACATAGACACATTGAATTTTGACAATGTTTCTCTACCTAAATGGCTTGGCTCAAACCTATTCTCCTTATCTTCTAATCATGAAAAGGCTTAACCTAGAGTACATAAGAAGCATCACCTAAATTTTTCATAGCAAAATTACGGTAAAGCCACATCTTCACTATCTGGAGTACTTCCATATCATTTTCAATCAACGTACAATACTAAGAACAGCATAATCCTCCCATGGATCCTCTTATAAATATAAGCCTTTTTAGGGTTCTGTTCAAACTTGGATCTACAATAGCTTTGTCCAAATAATTCCAACTAATAGAGAAGAGAGATCGAGAAATATTATTCTATAATCCAATAGAAGATAGGGATGCATCCAAGGGAGGGCTAGCAGGGGGTCATGATCCTCCACATGGTTCGCCGAACTGAATCGCTTAGTTCAATCCTATAGAGCCGATCAGCGTGGAATCAGGTTAGTTTGGTCCTGAAAATCGAAATAAGGCCTGAACTAGTCCGAACCACATGGTTCGATATGATTCGGGGCCGAACTGATTGGTTTGGCCTTGTTTCGATTTTTTTTTCCTATTAGCTAAAATGGGTATGGAACATTGGGATCTTTTAACTAAAAATTGTGGGAAGTCGGATTTCTCTTTCCATTGTTTCTGTCCTTGAAAACAACCGCCCTCCTTTCTATAATATAAGCAATGTGCAAAATGAGGAGAAATTGTCAAATAGAGGTATGTGAGCTTATTTTCCACTTCCCTTTTTGACTGCCTATCTCCTTTTTTTTTTTGACAACTTTAAAATCTATGAAAATTGAAAAATAAAAGAAGATAATGCCAAAATTTTTGATTTTAATATTATTTCATTATATGTTATAGATCTATGATAATCTATGTAATAGCACTAAAATCATTAATTTTTGTCAGATATATAATTTTTTAAATAAAAAATATTTTTAGAATAAAAATATTAAAAAATATATAAAATTTAAAATTAACTATTAAATTAAAATATTGTTTAAGGGCTTGCAAGCTATTTTCAATATAATTTGGTATTCATTTATCAAAATTTTGATGCATTATATGCATAGTAACATAGGTCTAAATTTGAATGAAATTAAAAAATAATTAGTATTTCATGCATGTCCATTGTCTTAAAAAAAATATATGTAGCATCTATAGTAGGATTCTATAGGGATCTAAAGTAAAATTAATTTTTTAAAATTTTAAAATTTTATAATATTTTTTAATTTAAAATAAATTAGAAGAATAAAATTAATTCAAAAAAATGGGATGAATTTTATCTAACCTAAAAATAAAAAATAAAATATACATATATATAATTAATTCAAAAAAATAAAAAAATTAGAAAAATAAAATTTTATTATTTTTTATATAATTATTGAAGTGCTATGATTATTCAATCTTAAAAATAAATTTAGCAAGAAAGAAGGAGCCAGAGCATGACATTGGTTGGGACTACATGCATATGATGTCATACCCCAAATTTAGCATCCGGATTGGATACTAGGGGTGGCAATTTGGTCTGACCCATCGGATATCTAATATGACCTAACCTAAATGGGATGGATTTTACCCAACTCGATTAAGATCCAAGACGAGTATGGATTTTAGAAAAAATCTAAAGTGGGTAAGGGTTGGATATAGATAATAGCATGCCTTGTTCCAAAATAGACCCAATATGTATACATACATACATATACATGCATGCATGCATACATACATACATACATACATATATATATATATATGTATGTATGTATGTATGTATGTATGTATGTATGTATATATAAATTATACTACATTACATACATACATACATACTACATACATATATATAATACACACCACACAACACATATACATACTACATAGAACATACATAATATATTATTATTATATATGTATAGTATTATTATATGTTATGTATTATGTATGTTCTTATACTACATACAACATAAACTACAACATATACATACATATATATAATATACATAGACACAACACAACAAACACAATATATATAGATACATACATACATACATACATACATACATAATTATACATATATATATTACACACATATACAATTATACATACATACATACATTACATATAATACATACATACTATACATAATACAACAATATATATTATATTACATTAATATAATTACATACATACATAATCATACATACATACATACATACATAATACATACATACACCACACACACACACACACACACACATAACATACATACATACATACATACATTACATACATAATACAACCACACAACACACACACACATTTAATACTACATAATACATATATAATCTATAATTATATATTATATATATATATATATATATTATGTATATGTATGTATGTAGTGTAGTATGTATGTATGTATGTATGTATGTATGTGTGTATTATATGTGTATATATGTATATATAAACATACACATTACAGATACATAATAATACATAGATAATACATATATAGATATTATATATATTACTATATTATATATATATAATATATAGACAACAACACATACATCATCTACATACAAATATATATTATATATATATATTATATTATATATAAATATATATATATTATGTACACATATATAATATATTATATATATATATATATATAATATATATATATATATATTATATATTATATATATATATAATATAATATATATAATATATATATTATATATATATATATGTATGTATGTATGTATGTATGTATGTATGTATGTATGTAATTATATATATATAATATAGAGAGAGAAGAGAGAGAGGTGGATGGGCTCTAGTCAATCGAATCTCAGTCCATATGCCAACGAATTTTTGATATTTGATTAGCGTGCTCTGCAGCATGAGCCTTGAATTTTTTTTTTCAATTTTTTTAGCACCTTCAAGGCATTGCAAAAAATACCTAAAAAAAATTTACAAAAGCTGAAAAAAACTATAGGAAAGAAAAAAGAAAAAAAGAAAAGAAGAAGAAGAGAGGGAGGAGGGAAGGCGCTTCCTCTTCCCTCTCTTTCTTCTTTTTCATGTTTTTTTTCATGTTTTTTTCAAGCATTTTTTTTATAGGTTTTTCTTAGCAAGCTTGAGGCCTTTTTTTTTTTTTTTTTTTAGGCACTAAAAAAAGGGAAGAAGGTGCTCTTCCTTTTTTTTAGATATTTTTTCTAAATTTTTTTCAGGCTTTTTTCAAGTAGATTTTTTTTAGATTCAGTTTTTTTTCTCTAATTTTTTTGCAGTGGATCTATTTTTTTATCAAGTGCGGCTTATTATTTTGAACCGATGTGCTGTAAGCGCACGCTTAAAGATGTATGATGATCGAACGATCGGGTCGATCGAATATAGGCTAGGCTCGATCGACGGAGCTCAATCTTCTTCTTATATATATTATGTATATGTATATGTATAATATATGAATATATATATATCCATACATACTATATACATATATCTATGCATTATTACATATATACTTATACATATACATTAATCTACTAATATATATTTATATAATATATATATATGTATGTATGTATGTATGATTATGTATGTATGTATGTATATACATATATATCATATATATATATATATATGCATATATATATACATACATATACATATTATATGCGTGTGTGTACATATATATACATATACATACACACACACACATACATACATACATACATACATACATACATACATATATACATATATACATATATATATATACATATACATATACATATATATATATATATATATATATATAATACATATATATATATATATATAACATATTATAATATACATACATACATACAAACATACATATATATAATATAATATATATATGTATAATACAAAACCCTAGCCGTCCGAGCTTTCTATAATCAGCTGCTCCACCTTCCCTAAGCTTCCATATTCGGCCACTCCAAGCCTCCCACATGATTAGAACTCCCGAAGATGGGAAAAACTAAAGAAAATTTGGGGGAAAGACTCCCCTTAAGCTTCCCTATTCGGCCATTCCAAGCCTCCCATCTGATTGGGACTTCTGAGGATGGAAAAAACAAAGGAAAATTGGGAGAAAATGAAGGAAAAATCGAGAAAAATAAAGAAAAAGTGCAAAAAATTGAGAGGTAAGATCATTTCCCACCTGGATTGCCATTTTTTTTTTGCTTATTTTTTCTTCTCATTTCTTTCTTTTTTTTTTGGAGATACATGGAAAAGGAGAGCACCAATGGAAGATTGGAGAGATCGGAGGGGTTTCTTAAGTGTCACGAAGATTTTTTTTCCTTATTTGGCCACTCCAAGCCTTCCACTCGATTGGGACTCTTGAGGATGGAAAAAATAGAGGAAAAACTGGGAGAAAATGAAGGGAAAATCAAGGAAAACAAAGAAAAAGCAGAAAAAATTGAGGGGTAATTAAGACCTTTTCCCACATAGATTGTCATTTTTTTCTTTTCATTATCTTTTTTAGAGCCCTATATAAAGGTGAGCGCTTGAGAGAGATTAGAGGGGTTTCTAGGTTTCGATTGGGATTTTTTCTCAAGTATATAGGATTTTGTGCAAGTTATGGTGATGTGAGTTGGTTCCTTGATGTTTTGAGAGCTTAATATTGGTAGAAGCATGATATTTTGTA
Source organism: Cocos nucifera (assembly GCA_006176705.1). Taxonomy (NCBI): domain Eukaryota; kingdom Viridiplantae; phylum Streptophyta; class Magnoliopsida; order Arecales; family Arecaceae; genus Cocos; species Cocos nucifera. The sequence goes on from QRFJ01000122.1 coordinate 792,370, forward strand.
GGGTTGGAAATTTTTGATCGAAAAGATTCTTCTTTGGCTACAAAAGTTTCAAATTTTGATCAGTGGAGGTATGGTAGAGGTGAATGGGGGACCACTATACAATTTTTTTAAAAAACTGTATAGGGATTTTGGGTACACTCAACTCGTTCTTGGAGCACGACTTGATCCGATCGAGACAGGTATGGGTATGGACTTTTTTCTACAAGATAGATATAGGTATCGATCAATCTGACCTATAGTCGACCTGTTGCCACCCCAATTGGATACATGATGGCCACACACTCCGCAAGACAAGGCCCTAAAGAATTAATATGCAAGGCTTTCAAATTCATTTCAACCTCAAGATCCCATGAACATTATTGATCTTAATTCATAACAAATAATTCCAAACTAACAACAAATATCAAATCTTATGCAATTTATAAGATTCGATCATCCAACTATTATTGATGATGCTCTATCTAATCAATCCTTTCAAGTCGAAACTCCAACCTTAGCCAAGTATAAGCATCCTATAACGCTGAAAAAAAAAGAGGAGGGTTGCGAGCTTTACAACCCAATAAGAATTCCTACATACTTACATCAATATAATAATATAATTCAAAAAATATGAATGAGCAATTATCAAAGAAAAATTATAAGTCACAAAATCTTGTGTGCAATATAATGCAATAGTTATATAAATATATATCATGAATCATGTATTATCATAAATCCACTACAATTATCACATGTATATTTATATAATTTATCATTTATATTTTATTAACACTTTTCTAAATCAATCATCATCTTTCAGTTTAGACTAATCATGATTATGATTCAGCCCATAACTAATAAACCATAAACTATACTTTGATTCATAGTGGCAATCCAAAATGATTGCACTTCGGCTTGCAGTGGCAAATTAGAATATCTGTGCTTTAGCCTACGATGGCAAATCAAGATATCTGTGTTTCAACCTATAGTGGCAAACCAAGATATTTGCGCTTCAACCCGTGGTGGCAAACCGAGCAGATGGTTGTTCTACAAAAAAATTTTCAACAATATAACCATTTAAAAATATTTCTTTTACATCCATTTGAAATCTATATAGCAACTGATAGGAATGCGATGTTATCGTTAAAACACCATATTTATCAGTTTAATCCAACTTCTTAAAATAATTAAAAATACATAGATAGCAGTGAGTCAGATCGAATCCATAGAAAAGGTAGTATTTTTATATTTAAAATCTTTGATTTTACAAAAGAAAAAAAAAAAGAGAAGAGTTTTTGGATCAAAAGTGAAGTCAAAAAATAAAAAAATAAAAATTAAAAGGTACAAGAATTTAAACTTGGTACTAAGATCTACTAGTTAGATCTTAGCATCTACTTATAATAAAATAAAAAGCAATAATTAAAGCATAAAAATTAAATTATAATAAAAATAAAAAGCATGAAATTAAAGAGCATAAAAATAAATATTGCATTAAAAAATTTATAATTTAAATACATAAAATAACAAAAAAATAAAATAGGCTGATCTTTGATCTTGGATCGGCATTGGTGGAAAGATGGTGTAGAAGCCCAGCTTTTCCTCTCGGTACCAGTTGCCTCGAAGCAGCCATTAACCCAGAGCCTGGCTTCATCTTGTACCAAAGCTTCACCTTGATCGAAGATGTTGATTTCTAGAATACTGGAGGTCCTTAAATAGATGTTGGAGGGCTGGAGGATTTTCTTCTGGGCAATATGGGACTAAGGGCTATTTTAATCATGAAAATAGGAAGAAATCTGAATGAAATTTGGATTAAAATAGCCTCTAAACAAATTCTGTTGAGTTCTTTTAATTCTGACTGTCAGATGGTGATCTGATGCTTCAAAAAATACAAAAAATGGACGTATAATGGCCCAGATTAAGTCGGATTAAATTCTGACCATTAGATTGTGCTTGATGGAGAAAATTAGGCCGTTGATCACGTGCCTGAGAGTCTGATCACCATCGGGAGCTTTCTGGACTATTGGATCGAAGTTGGAATTAAGCACTGCCGTTCGATGACGATTCGGATGAAATTAGAAATCAAATTAGAGTTGGAATAAACCTTGACCGTCCGATCTTGACCACAAGCAACCACCACCGTACGATCGCATATTTACTATTTCCATGGACCATGTAGACCGGCTGCACCATACATCGCAACCAATCAGCGCCTCCTATCGATGGATGAAAAGACCAAAATGTCCTATGAGCCACGATAGATTTTCTGTAAACCCTTTAAGGGTCTCGGTCCACCACGTGGTAAGCTTTGATTCGCTCATTTTTGTTGAGTTGGCGGTCCACACTGTGCTGTAGACCGACGGGTGGCTTTTAGGCTTAAGTCAGCTAGCATGGCTGGCCTGACACATCAGCTTGGTCGGCTTGGCTCAGCACGTTTGGATGCACCGACTGCTACGGCATGGCGGCTTGAGCCAGCTGAGCCATATGTTATTTTTTATTTAATTTTTTTTATTTTATTTCTTTAAAAATTCATATCTTTTCTATTTTAGCTCTGTTTTGTTCGAAACTTATTTCGTTGTGATCAAAAAAATAAGCTCTTTCTATTTATATTAAAATTTTATTTTTTATTTTTATTATTTTTTTATTTAATTTTTTTAATTAATAAAAATATGAATTTTTTAAAAATATGTATCAATTAATTATTAATTCTTAAAAATAAGCATAAATTAATTAATAAATTAATACTTTTATAGATAAATTTATGGTACTTATCACATCCTCTAACTTAAGCTTTGCTCATTCTCGAGTAAAGAAAAAATTTAGTTTTAAATACCTTTTAACTTTAGAATTTCGAATTTTACCTAAGCAGTTTTTAAGATGATCATTGATATTCAGTAGAGCTTAAATGAGATATATCATTGGGGTATTAATACTTATCAATAAAAAAATTAAGTAAAAAATATTAAAATTTTTTAGAACTTTTTCTAAATTATTCCTATCTTTATCTTTGATTTGTCTAAACTTTCATATAGGATAAGTGTATTGCTACTTCTGCCCTTCATTTATTAATTTTTATTTTTACATTATGCCCACTTTTTGATGCGAATATCATTGCTTACTTAGGCAACGGAAACCCTAATTACTTGATGGAAAACCAATTAATATTTTTTTTTTTTTAATACGTTGTACCACTATTGAGTGTCTTAATTCCTTAAGCTTTCTATTTGATCCATGTAGCGAGTCTTGGAGCCAATGACTCCCAAACCTAGTTGGACTTTAGGGCACTAGGTATAGAATACCCCTCGGGCTTACTAGCTCGAATCAAATAGGCTACGAGTTAAGACTAGCTTTACAACGAGCTTCTTTGCCTCTTTCCACCTTTTGATGCGAAATCTCAATGCTTGCTTAGGCAAAGAGGCCCGGTTACTCAGTGAGAAGTACTTAAAAATTATTTTATTTATTTTTTTTATATAAAAATTATTTTATTTATTTTTTTTATATGAAGAAATGTAGAGTTACCCTACATAAGCTTATAAAAAATAGACTTTTCTTTAATGCTAGTGGAAAAAATTAGAAATGCTCCAAGAAATTTTTTTTTTTATATTCTAGATTTAATTCTTTATTAAATTTTCTTAATACTTGATTCCTCAATATCTCACAGATTCTCTGATCTGTGCATCAATTTTTTTTTAAAAATGCTTAGTTTAATTTGATTCTTAAGCATAATCAGGTGTCTAAATACTAAATACTAACTTTTTTGAGGACTTAAAATTTTAAAATTTTTATTTTTCTCTCCCCCCCAACTTAATCAACATTGTCCTCAATTAAGAAGAAAAAATAAAGGATGTAATAAAGAACATAGAAGAATACATCTGACTCAGTATATTTTTGGTCCAGCATAAGCCTTTAAAAATTTAAGCTCTCCCTCCAACTTATTCAAATTATCCTAAAATCAACTGAAAAGATAAGTTAAACTAAAAAAAACTAAATATTAGATTGCCTCCCAACAAGTGCTAAGTTTTTCATCTTCAGTCGGACATAATGCAGCTTACTATCCCATATCAAATATTGGATTAACAAATTCTAATGGTTTTGGATTGTCAATCTCAGAAAATTAATTTATAATCTCTTTATTGATATATTCATTATTAATTTTAGGGACATAATTTATGATCCCATTCTCAGACTCATATTTATTAAGAATTTCTTCTATTTGTTCTTCTAAAATGCTTATAAATGGAGTTTTAGGAGTTAAGTTTGATTCAATGGGTGCTGAAAGGGTGTCTAAAGGTAGGTTTAATTCTGAAGATAAATTAATGTGATCTTGCTTAAATAACTTCATTGACACTTCATTACATGCCTCTTGATTTTTGTAAGAAGAATCAACTTCTAGGGTTGAAGGGAACAGACTTTTAGGTTTTTAAGTTTTAGGTAAATCATCTGTTCTCTTTTTTTTAATGTCTATCTCATTTAAACTGAAACTAGCATCAGTACTAGTTTTTGGCTCGGATTCTTCTATGTGGTTAGCTTCAGTACTAATCAGTTCTTCTAAATTTTTATTTTGACCTATGGAAGGGCTTATTCCTTTAATGTCTGCCATGGTCTAGTCTATTGCTTCTCGATTTTCTCTTAAGACTGCTAATAATTCTTCCACTTGGTTAGGATTTAGGTCTGATGCAATAATTATAGGTAAGATTTTCTCTGGACTTAAATATGCATACTTGAGGTGCTCAGGAAGGAATTTCAACTCTACTTTAGGTGCCTCTTCTTTTGATGACTTGGATGATGGTTTAGTTATTTCTATGAATGGTTCAGTGGGAGGCTCAACAGACTCAGCACTCAAGTCTTCTCTAGTATCAGGTGAATTTATCTTATTATCCACTTATTTTTCTGATCTCAAGGAATGAATAGCATTAACTTGATTAACCTGGTTTCCTTAGAATGGTCTAGCATTTTGATTCTTAGGGTTGGGTTCAGATTGGCTAGGTAGCCTACCTCGTTCACATTCACTTATGATAGATGCCAGCTGACCAATTTCTAAGCGGACTATGGCTTGAGAATTTGAATTCAGAATTTGGCTTGTGGTTTGCATGAAATTGCTTAAAGTGGTATTGGTGTCAGCATTAGATTTGGCTAGGATTTTTAGGCTTTTCTCTAAAGAACTAAGTTTCTTTTCATTAATATTAAAGCCTGGTGGTGGCAAGGTGTTTATCACAGGATTAGGCCTTGGGTTCTACTGATTGAAACTTGGATTGCCTACATTTGGATTTTATGACCATGAAAAATTTGGATGATTCCTCCAACCTGGATTGTAAGTAGGTGCATAGGGATTATTCAATGATCTCTGATATGTGGCATTCACTTGTGCATATCCATTATCTAATTGGTTCATTAGGAGGGAACATTCCTTAAAGACATGGTCTGGTGGATTGCACCTATTGCACATGGGTGCAGATACTTGGTTCACACTGGCTGGTCTTTGAAGTTCTAAGGCCTCTAGCCTACGTGTCAAAGTTGTAATTTTGGCTTCTATAGCTAGAAAGGTTTGGTAAATTCTACATCTTGAAGGTGTGAATTTTTTTGGTTCCCTAGTTGTTTCCCATTGTAAACTTTTCTCAGCTAGATCTTCTAAAAATTGCCAGGCTTCATTTGATTCTTTGTACATAAATTATCCCTGGCACATGAACTCTAGCATTGTTCGAAAATTTGAATCTAATTCTTCATAAATTATTTGGCATAGCCTCCAAGTTTCTATTCCATGGTGTGGCCACTGGATCAAGAGGTTCTTGAATTGATCGAAGTATTTCCAAAATGATTCACTAGCTAGTTGATAGAATTGGTTTATTTTATTTTTAATTCTAGTTGTTTTATGATGAGAAAATATTTTTTAAAAAATATTTTCACAAAGCCCTCTCAGGTCGTGATAGATTGATTTGGAAGACTATAAAGTCACTTTTTGGCATTATCCTTAAGGGCAAAATTGATTAGTCTCAGTTTGATTTCATCCTTCGATAATTGTTGTAGTTTCATGGTTGCACAAACCTCTTCAAATTCCCTAATGAATATATATGCATCCTCTATTTCCATGAATTTTGGAAGCATGTTAATGATTTGAGGTTTAATTTCAAAGTTGTTTGCTATAGGTTGGGGCAACCTAATACAAGAGGATTGAATGGAACCAACTGGATAACATAAGTCCTTAAGGGTTTGAGGCTGAGGCTGATTTGCTAAATCCATTATAGATGTTGAGGTTGTAGGGTCTGAAATAGAAACTAAATCCATTTTGATTAGTCGACCTGAAATCCTTCTCCACACGGATGTTGGAGAATTCACTATATTCTCAATATCCTCAATCTTTTTTATTTATTTATTTTTTTATTTTATTTTTTAAAAAAAAAAGATAAAAAAATAAAAGTTCTTAAGAAGAGGTCCTAAGGAGTTCTAGAACTAAGAAGAGAGAGAAGAATTAAGTTTAATTAGGTTTGATGTTGATTAGCAATCAAGTTGGTCAATCAATCCTGACTAAGGATTATCCTAGATCTAGACAGCTCCTAACTATCAAGATTACCTTCAAGCCCTCCAAGTGTAAGATCAACCAATCAATTGGCCAGGTAAGTATAAGGTCGGTGGGAGTTCCCCCGTTGCTTGCCTTAGACACCAATTATGCTTGACCAGGTAAGCTAACGGAACCAATTAGAAACCACCTTCCTTTGGGCTCAGTCGTTTCTGAACCACTTTTCTAGACATCAGTCAAATATTCTAACCTTAATCTGGTTCAACTCTTAGGATTTCTTATCCTATTGAGCTCGAGTTCCTAGGGCTGATGTCTAATTGATTTTAAAATTAAAAGCTTAGGTCAATGCAGGATGCTGGTTGGTTATTTATGGGCTAAGGAAGGATGATCAAATCTCTACCTTATCTTATTTAATTGGATGTTGCCCTTAATTTGATTTAATATGTTGTGCAAACAAACAAAAATAAAATTTTAATCAAAAGGTTCTATGGAATTTAAATTAGATGCATGCAACTAATTGAATTATGAAAGATTTACTTTGCCTCCAACAATCACCAAAAAAAAATAAAAATAAAACTAATATGATGCATGCTCTAAATAGTTGGAGTTTCTAATCTTATTATGAGACTTTTAATTAGATTTAAATAGATATTTTTTAAATTAATTTAAAAATAAAATAAATAAATAAATAAATAAAAAGAAAAGAGGACTAGAGTTAGAATTGATCTCACCAAGATTTGATGCTTTCTTTCTTTTTCTTTTTTTTCTTTCTTTTTCTTCTTTTTTTCTACAAAATAAATAAATAAAAAGTTAGTAAGCAATATTAAAAAAATATATATTTATAATTAATTTACAAAAAATCAAAGAAATCAAAAAAAAATAGCATCTATTTCTTCCCCAGTAACGGTGCCAAAAACTTAATAGGAATGCGATGTAGTCGTTAAGACACCGTGTTTATCAGTTTAATCTAACTTTTTAAAATAATTAAAAATATATAGATAGCAGTGAATCGGATCGAATCCATAAGAAAGATAGTATTTTTAGATTTAAAATCTTTGATTTTACAAAAAAAGAAAAAAGAAGAGTTTTAGGATAAAAAGTAAAGTCAAAAAATAAAAAAATAAAAATTAAAAGATGCAAGAATTTAAACTTGATACTAAGATCTACTAGTTAGATCTTAGCATCTACTTGTAATAAAATAAAAAGTAATAATTAAAGTATAAAAATTAAATTATAGTAAAAATAAAAAGCATGAAATTAAAGAGCATAAAAATAAATATTGCATTAAAAAATTTATAATTTAAATATATAAAATAAAAAAAATAAAATAGGCTGATCTTTGATCTTGGATCGACATTGGTGGAAAGATGGTATAGAAGCCAACTTTTTCTCTCAGCACCAGTTGCCTCAAAGCAGCCATTAACCCAAAGCTTGGCTTCATCCTGTACCAAAGCTTCACCTTGATTGAAGATGTTGATTTTTGGAGGCCTGGGGGTCCTTAAATAGATGTTGGAGGGCTGGAGGATTTTCTTCTGGGCAATGCGGGACTAAGAGCTATTTTAATCATAAAAATAGGAAGAAATCCAAATGAAATTCGGATTAAAATAGCCTCTGAACAAATTCTATTGAGTTTTTTTAATTCTATCTGTCAGATGGTGATCCGATGCTTCCAAAAATATCAAAAATGGACATGTAATGGTCCAAATTAAGTTGGATTAAATTTTGACCATTAGATTGCACTTCATGAAGGAAATTAGGCCGTTGATCATGCGCCTGAGAGTCTGATCACCGTCGGAAGCTTTCTGGACCATTGGATCGAAGCTAGAATCAAGTGCTGCTGTCCGATGGCGATCCGGGTGAAATCAAAAATCAAATCAGAGTTGGAATAAACCTTGATCGTCCGATCTTGACCGCAAGCAACCACCACTGCATGATCGCGCATTTACTGTTCCCATGGACCGTGTAGATCGGCTGCACCATACACTGCAATCAATCAGCACCTCCTATCGATGGATGAAAAGATCAAAATGTCCTATGAGCCACGATGGAATTTCTGTAAACCCTTTAAGGGTGTAGGTCCATCACGTGGCAAGCTTTGATTCGCCCATTTTTGCTGAGCTGGCAGTCCACACTGTGCTGTAGACCGATGGATGGCTTCTGGGCTTGAGTCGGTTAGCATGGCTGGCTTGGTGCACCGGCTTGGTCGGCTTGGCTCAGCGCGTTTGGACGTGCCGACTGCTGCGGCATGGCGGCTTGAGCCGACTAAGCCGTATGTTATTTTTTATTTAATTTTTTTTATTTTATTTCTTTAAGAATTCATATCTTTTTTATTTTAGCTTCATTTTGCTTGAAACTTATTTTGTTGTGATAAAAAAAATAAGCTCTTTCTATTTATATTAAAATTTTATTTTTTTTTTTTATATTTTTTAATTAATTTTTTTAATTAATAAAAATATGAATTTTTTAAAAATATGTATCAATTAATTATTAATTTTTAAAAATAAGTTTAAATTAATTGATAAATTATGCTTTTATAAATAAATTTATGATACTTATCAGCAATCAAATACAAGCAATAATCTAATTGCTTCTAATCTAGCTATAAGAGCATATGTTTCATCAAAATTTATTTTTTCTTCTTAGTTATATTCCTTAGCAACTAATCTGGCTTTATTTCTAATTATGTTACCTTTCTTATTCAATTTATTTCTAAATACCCATTTTGTGTCTATTGTGGGGTGGTCAATTGATCTATTAATTAAAATTCAAATATCATTCCTCTCAAATTGATTCAACTTCTCTTGTATAGCAAGCATCTAATTTAAATCATTTTCAGCTTCTTCTATATATTTGGGTTCAATTTGAGAGATAAAAGCAAGATAATTACTTATCTAAGAGAAGATCTTGTTCTTATCCTTGTGAAGGATCACTTATGATAAGATCCCTAAAATAACTATGTGCATACCTCCACTTCTTAGGTAGATCATCATACTTTTTGTTGACATTCTCTCTGACGGATCTCTCTTGTTCATCGTCTATAGTTTCTTTTTCATTTTGGTTGGATTTCTCTTTCAAATTAAGTTCTTTTATCTCTTTTTCTAGAATTCCTATATCATCATCAATAACATCTTCCTTTCTCAAAGATTAATCATTAGTTTCATCAAATACCACGTGTACATATTATGCTGCCATCTTGAGATACTCATAGAAAACTCTCTCCACAAGCATACAAGACATTCCAAAAATTATATCAATGCATCACAGCGACATTCATAATAAATTTATTCAAATTTGAACTAAGTAAAATCAACTTTAATTCTTATAAAATTTCAACAACCTTCAAAAGATCTACATCAATTAAAACTTGAATAACAATCCTATAAATCATAATAATAGATTTATGTCTAAACTTGACTAATATTATTGACTCTCACTTCTAACTCACTTTCAAAGCAGTACCCATGTTCGTGATTAAGAATTTAAATCTAAAAAATAAAAAAGAGAGATGATGAGCTTGATAGCCTAGTAAGTAATGAATATCTCAGCTAGATATTTTAGATATATTTATAAAATATGATGTTCAATACAATGCTATGAATAAATATAAGAACATATTTCATACAAACCAAATTCTTTTAAACATTCTTATACGTACATAATCATAAATCTAATTCGAAACAAAATACATATAAACTCATTAGCCCTTTGACTATGACTAATGTTTAACTCCCATTGGTAGGGTCCACTAAATGCCAATATTTATACTCCATTGATGGAGTCTACTGAGTACCAATGTTCAACCTCCATTGGTAGGGTCCATTGAGTACCAACATTTAACCTTCATTAGTAGGATCCACTAAGTACCAACATTTAAACCACATTAGTAGGATCTACTGAGTGCTAATATTTAATCCCCATTGGTAGGATCCACTGAGTACCCATGTTTAACCTCCATTGGCGGGATCCACTGAAATATAGTTAGGCTAAGAGCATAAATCCGATCCATATCAAAGCATTCTTGCAACATAACATATAGATATCATAATTTCACTAAATATATATATATATTTCATAATAAATCAATAAACCATAATATTCTAGAAATCTCAAATTTTTTATTTACTTTCCATTCAAATTATAGTTTTATAAATCATGCATAATTGAAAGAGTAATTATTTGCTTTCAAAAAAATTATGAAATATCTCATAAAGATAGTTCATTACTTATCTCTATAGAATACTAAACGGATAGATTTAATCAATTTTGAGACCATCCTTCAGAATTTATTATTTAAATATATTCATCTATCAGTCTTAAATCAAAACCAATATAAATCCTAAGTTTCGAAACCCTTACAAGGCTGACACAAGGTGGATCAAGTTAGAATCATTGAAAAAAATCTTTTATTGGATCAATTATAGTGAGAGATCCATGAAGAGAGAGAAATGGTCTAGAGAGGTAAAAGCTAGAGACAAAAAATTCTTACAGAGAGAAATTAGAGAGAGAAAATTAGACTTTTTAGCAAGAGAAAGTGGAGGTTCAAATTGAGGGGAGAGAGGGAAGAGAGGGTCACTTCTTTTCTTCTTTTCTTTTTCTTTTTTTTCTTCTTCCTTTTTCTTCTTCTTCTTCTTCCTTTCTTCTTTTGCTTTTTCCTTTTTCCTTCCCCCTTTTGTTTTTTCTTTTTTCTCCTCCACAGAATAGGGAACCCGCATCCCCTACTTAATTTCTTCTTCTTCATGGAATAAGGGATTAAGTTCCCCCTGGTTTTGGTGTCAAGGGTGTTCTCCTTACAGCCAATACTGCCTATAGCTAGAGGATCAGTCCTAGCAGCAACAGCCAGCCAAGTTCGATGATCGGCAACATCCCATGATGGTCGAAAAAGCCAAAAAAATCAGCAGTAAATAGGGGATCCAAAATCAGATCTTTTAAAGAGATTTTCATAGCAATTTTAGCAAAAATTCATGCTTAAAACCCATAGAATATTAAGGAAAAGTTAAGTAAAGGTTTTTACCTAATCTTTGATGAGGATTAATTCGATTTCTAATGGCTGAAGTGCTTTGAACCATCGGTATATAGGAAGAAAAGAGGGAAGAATCATGCTATATTTTTGGTGATTTTCAATGAAGAAAGATCAAAGATTTGAGGCTCTTTACGTAGAGCCTTATGGGAGAATTAGAAACCTATTATAATGTGAATTTTAGAGTGGATTAAGACTCATTATCGGAGAAGGACTCCTTTGAGAGTTCTCTCCATGAATTCTTGGGGTCCATGGTAATTCCAACACGTGCAACGCACGTGCTGGCCCAATTAACATCTTTTTTAGTACTTCAAGATTTGTGCTGCTGGGGTTGTTAACTGGGTTTCAGGTATTACATTCTTTCTCCTAAAAAGAAATTTCATTCTCAAAATTTTTCTTGCTTAAGTTCTCAAAATTTCTTGCTTTGGTTTCATAGCGCAAATCTCATCCTTGAACTTTTCAATATTCTAATAATTCTCGATGCAAATTCTTCCTTAAATCATTTCATAAGAGAAATGTTATTTAAGAGTAGATTTGAACCATAATCATTCATTTTTTATAATTAAAATCAATATCATAATTTTAGATAGGAATATCAAGTTTCTTTCCAAAACATTCACTGCTCTTGATTTAATCAATTTATCACAAGATTAAGGACAAACTTTACTATACTCGCAATAAATGTATATTCGATAATGAAGTCTAAGATCGATAGACAATTTCATGTTCTTTCTAACAGATAGAGGAGTATAAACCTCAAATATTTCAAATCCAAGATAAAAAATCAATGGTCCTCTTAACCTAAACTTTGGATGCTAAAATTTTCTTAGTATAATAGATAGGAGACCTGCTTATGAAAATCACATAGTGACATCCAAAATAATCCAGATCCAAAACATTATTCTTTCTATTATTAATAAATTATTTCTCTACAAGAAATCTCAAATCATATCATCTATCATAGACCTTTAACTCAAAGAATAAATATCGCTGACTAGCTCAAAATAATGCAGATCACCATACTTTCGCTACGCACTTTGATCTAAACCATCATAATTTCTTAGATTTACCAAATAATTTTGACCAAAATATTACTCTATTCTATAGACATAAAAAATCTAATATTTTAAATTTCATTTGAAGCTAAAGATTAGCTTTCAATTCTCATCTCTACTTTTGTCTGGAGCACAATCACCTTGATTAATCCTTATATCCAATATCACATTCAAAACTATCATATAGGTTTACTATAAGCCAATATGGATCAAATCTTATTCTCTTATCAATTTATTTAGATAATTTCAAATCAAAATTCTGTAAGTAAAATCAACAGCAAAAATCTTTTGATGCTTTATCAAGTTAGGTCTTAAATGAAAATATATAAGTAAAACCAATTCAATCATCTCTTCTAATGTTCCTTCCATCGAGATCTTTAACATTTATCAAAATCCTTCTATAACAATTATGCAAGCTTCTCAAAATCAAATCTCCAAGCAATATTACATTTTATTAGGGACCTCAATAATAAGAGCAAAAGAACTCCAAATCAGTTTATAAACCCAAAATATTTGAATTACAATTTTAGATATTTTTCAAAATCTCAAATAGATATAACTAGGATCTTTTATCTTAATCAAAAGATAGCAATCAAGAATTTTATTAGCAACCTCACAATAGTGATAGAAAATCATTGATCAATTTATAAACCCAAAATTTGAATTGAAATCTTACACACACATACCATATAGTTTCCAATAGATATAAATAAGATCCATCATTTGGATCCAAAGTTGATAATTAAAGATTTTACCAAAATGAATATCTTACAATCTCATAATTGATTTCATCAATAAGAAATAGACTTCTTTACAATATCTCTAAATATACATTTCTCCTAACATGCTAGTTTCTACATAATCCACATACCAAGTTTAACTTCAAAAAATATTCTAATCAGATATCATAAAAGATTTTCTTAGTCCAACCTGGAACAATATTTTATCCTCGAATCTTTACCTTGCTACTAATAATCAACTTCTCAACTAGAAGCAATATCGTGGGATTACTCCCACATCGAATTTTAACTTACAAATTACTTGAACAACTAAAAATTAAATTAATAATCATAATGCATAATGAAATTTCATGATCAATCTTCTTGCAACTTCTTTAGATCAAAATTCAAGTAATCATATTATGATCCATAGATTGTCCATCATATATCAAACTTTCTAGCTCATTATTCCTAAGCAATTTTTTCATTCTTAATCATAAGGCTTAGTCAAAAATTATGAAGATAACTTATACTGTAATTATCATAGATCTATACCCCATATCTTTAATGTCTATCCACCTATACTCGTCTTATATCTGATTGTATGTGTCATAATTTATCTACTTATGCTCTGATACTATATAAATTATCATACCTTCGATCCGAGATCACGAGCCAGGGATCATGGCAACTATCACATACTCATAGAGAACTCTCTCCACAAGCATACAAGATATTTCAAAAATAATATCAATGCATCATAGTAGAATTCATAATTAATTTAGTCCAAATTTGAACTTACTAAAATCAACTTTAATCTCTTATAAAATTCCAACGACCTTCAAAAGATCTTATAAGGCACACAAAAGTGGTAGCATCTATCATCCTGATTGGTACAATCAGGATAGTTTATCAGATTATAATTAGAATAAAAAATAGATGATTTAATAGAGGTCAATGATGATCAGATCAATAATATCCAATAAGAGTCTAAGTGGAGGTCGATACACTGATTGGCAGTCAGGATCAATTCAATGAAGCAGCTTCAATAAATCAAGATCACTTAAAATATAATGATTTGATAGAGATCAATAAGAACCAGATCATGCGATACTCAACAAAGGCTCAGATGGTGTGGATATATTGTTTGACTGGTAGATATAGCTCAAAATTCTCTACTAGAATCAACTTGAATTCAAAGCAATAGATTGGATTTACTAGATTCATAAATCGTATAGAGAGAATATTAGAGAAAAAATAAATTAACAAGATGGAACATGGTCGGTCAGGCGATAAGATCCGACATCCTAATCAATCTAATCAAGGTGATTTAATCAAAGTATAATGAATCAATATATAGATAGTTCAATAAAAATCATAGATAATCAAATCTAATGGTATCCATATATGATCAAAGTGGATATTCGCATGCTGTCCGACGACTGCGGATCATGACTCTTTTCTTTCAGATCATATCAGAATCATTAAAAGAAATCTTTTATTAGATCAATCATAGAGAGAGGGATATATGAAGAGAGAGAAATAGTCTAGAGAGAAAAAATCTATAAAGAGAGAAGGTAGAGAGAAAATCAGACTTTCTAGCGAGAGAAAGTAGAGGTTCAAATTGAAGGAAGAGAGAAAAGAGAGAATTTTCTCTCTCTTCTTTTCTTTTTTTTTTCTTCTTTCTTTTCTTCTTTTTCTTTTTCTTTTTTCCTTCCCTTTTTTTTCCCCTCCATGGAATAGGGAACCCGCATCCCCTGCTTCCTTTCTTCTTTTTCGTGGAATAGGGGATCAAGTTCCCTCCAATATTGTCCATAGCCAGAGGATCAGTCCCCGACGGGAATAGCCTACCAGGTCTGATGACTAGCAACGGCCCATGGTGGCGGAAAAAGCCAAAGAAATCAATGGTAAAATAGGAGATCCGAAATTAGATCATTTTAAGAGATTTTTGACAGCAATTTCAACAAAAAATCATGCTTAAAACCCATAGAATATTGAGGAAGTTAATTAAACATTTTTACCTGATCTTTGATGATGATTAATTTGATTTTTAGAAAAGAGGGAAGAATCATGCTATATTTTTGGTGATTTTCAATGAAGAAAGATCAAAGGTTTGAGGCCTTTTAAATAAAGCCTTATGGGAGAATTAGAAACCTATTCTAATTCAAATTCTAGAGTGGATTAAGACTTATTATCAAAGGACTCCTTTGGGAGTTCTCTCCATGAATTCCTAGGTTCCATGGTAATTCCAACATATGCAACGCACATGCTGGCCTAATTAACTCCTTTTTTTAGTACTTCAAGATTTGTATTGCTGGGGTTTTTAATTAGGTTTGGGGTATTACAGTATAGATTCTTCAACAACCAATATTCATTTGTTGAAGACTTTATAAGGCTTGCAAGATGTGGATTATTCAAGAAAGATACTCTCATCTAACTTAGCATCAAATTTGTCTAAATTATCTTTTTCATTATTTAAGATAAAACAATGGTATCCAGAAATATGAAAATAACTAATGTTAGATTTTCTACCTTTTCAAAGCTTATAAGGAGTTTTCTTTAAAATAGGTCAGATCAAAACTCTATTTAAAATGTAACATACCATTTTTATAGCTTTAGTCCAAGAATATTTTGAGAGACTTCCTTTACACAATATGGTATGGGTCATTTTTTCTAATGTTTAATTCATTCTTTTAACTACTTTATTTTATTGGGGTATTCTTGGTGCAAAAAAATTATGTTCAATACCATTTTTATTATAAAAAAATTTAAAATTTTAGTTTTCAAATTTAGTGCTATGATCACTTCGAATACAAATAATAGTTGAGTTCTTTTTATTTAAAATTTTGCTATAAAACTTTGAAAATGCAAAGAAGGCTTTATCTTTATGTACCAAAAAAAATCCAAGTAAAACATGAAAAATTATCTATGATCGTCGGTTTATAATTTTTTCCTCCTAGACTTGTAATCTTAGTGGGTCCAAATAAGTCCATGTAAAGCAATTCTAAGGGCCTAGAAGTTGAAATAATATTTTTGGATTTGAAAAATCTTCTAGTTTGTTTTCCATATTAGCATGCATCATAAATCCGATCCTTTTCGAAATTTATTTTAGACAAACCTTTAAAGGTTCAGTTGTTTTGGAAGTATTAAACCTGATTTTTGATGGATTTTGGAGGAAAATCAAATTCTTTATCTATAAAAATCTATGGTTGTCGTGAAAAAAAAATGAAAGAGAGACAAAGAGAGAGACGGGGAGAAAGAGAGAGAGGGAGAAAGAGAGAGAGAAAGAGAGAGGAGAGAGATAAAAAAAAAAGTGATTTGTGAGAAAATCAAAAAGGATTTTTGATTTTTCTTCGACGATCAAGACATCGATCAAGGAGCCTCTTCTTCTTCGTCAAGTTCTCCACATCAAGAGCAGCAGATAATCAATTTCAGCAATCAAACAGTCTAATTTCTCTATGCTTTTTATTTTATTCACTATTTTTGAATTTGTTATCATGAACTAAATTTTATTTTACTAAGGCTAAGGTGTAGCCACTCTTTTGATGCAATATTCAGTATGATTTATTTTTAAATTTTATTCATGAGGAGTATATAAATCTGATCTTAATGCTTTTAGATTACTGGCCATCTTCTAATTGATCTGATGAACATAGATGTTACGGACCAAGTACATCTATGTTAATGCTTCTTGATTATATACCTTGTATTATGAATCAAATTAGAATTCATATGCATGCAGGAATTTTAGTGCGCTTTGGACGCAGCGTATTTTAATTAGAGGGTTTCACAAAACCTAATGCATTAATATTTATTTAAATTACACTTGAATCAAAAGATAATTAATAAATATTAATAGATTTTCTATGCCTGGACCAAAGGATAGTGAATAAATTAGGAGACTCCACCGTCACATTAAATAAAATTAATCTAAAAATCTGAATATTATATTGACTTAGTTGGTGAACCGATTGCCTTAGTAATCATTGCTCTTGAATTTAAAACCCTAATAATTTACACTCTCTCTATTTAATTAAAAATTTTTAATTATTTTTTTTATTTTCTTTAATTTTTTATTCTTATAAATCGATCTTCTAAATAAAGCATAGGAAAGAGCTTTTCAGTACTTATTTTTCAATCCTCTAAGGACGATACTCCACTCATTCACTTTATTACTTGATCGATTGGTGCACTTGCCATAGCTATAAATTAGCACGCATCAGCCATATCGTTCGGTCTCGTTGTTCGTCTAGAGGAGTTCGGACTTATAGGAGGGTTTGGCTGAAGGAAAAGCTCGTGAGAAGTTCGACTGTAAAGAAGTTCGGAGGAGCTCGATCGACTGAAGGGACGGTCGCTTGGGGAGTTCGACCGAGAGACGACCACTGAGGAGTTCGGGCGCTTGGGGGATTCCGTTAAAGCCCGATCGCATGGAGTCCAAGGAGCTCCGCTGCTAAGCAGTTCGATCGGTTGAACGGGTTCGAAGGAGCTCGGATGCTAGGAGTTTGAGGAGCTCGACCGCTAAGCAGTTCGACCGACTGAAGAGGTTCGATCCTGACGAAGGGAGTCCGAAGAAGCTCGACAGCTAACTAGTTTGGCCGACTGAACGGATTGGAAGAAGCTCGACCGCTGGGGGTTCGGCTAAAGCCCATCTGCTGAAGCTCTTCTGCGGCTACTGGTTGCATTAGGTTGAGCATCGAGCTAGACTTCAGTGGGAACAAAATTTATCCCCAACACTAGCCCCCCCATTCTCGAGTTCGAAAATTGAAGGAAGGGAGTGTAGGAAAGGCGACTACCGAAGTCTTCCTCTGAGCTTTGTGCTGGTCCAGGTCGAAGCTCGGGGGAGATCTCACCTCCAGTTGAAGTTGATATCGAAGTTGAAGCCCGGAAAAGATTCCATCTCTAGTCGAGGTTGAGGGGGGCTTCATCCACTGCGACCGAAGCCGAAGGTTGTGCTCCTCGGGGGCGACATTGTCTCCTACAGTCGAGATCGATGTGGGTGCTCGAGAGAGATCCGATCTCAGGGCGAGACTATCTCTAATCTTATCTCTAGCCGAGGTGGAAGTTGAAGCTCTCCAGCCGAGGTTGACACGGTTGCTTTCTCTAGCCGAGGTCGAAGTTGAAGCTCTCCAGCCAAGGTTGACACGATAGCTTTCTCTAGCCGAGCTTGTATCGGGCACCCGGGGGAGATTTCATCTCCTGCGGCCGAGCTTTCCTCGGGGCAGATCTTATCTCCTACGGTCGAGCTTTCCTCAGGGGAGATCTTAATCTCCTGCAGCCGAGGTCGAAGTGCATGCTCGGGGAGATCTTATCTCCTACGAGCCGAGCTTTCCTCGGGGGAGATCTTAATCTCCTATAGCCGAGCTTTCCTCGGGGGAGATCTTATCTCCTGCGGTCGAGCTTTTCCTCGGGGGAGATCTTCTCCTACAGCCGAGCTTTTCCTCGAAGGAGATCTATCTCCTACAGTCGAGGTTGAAGTACGCGCTCGGGGAGAATCTTATCTCCTACGATCGAGCTTTCTTACGGTCTTAGGGGAGATCTTATCTCCTACAGTCGAGCTTTCCCTCAGGGGAGATCTTATCTCCTAAGATCTTATCTCCTATAGTCGAGGTCGAAGTGCAACGCTCGAGGGAGATCTTATCTCCTACGGTCGAGCTTTCCTCGAGGGAGATCTTATCTCCTGCAGTCGAGGTCCGAAGTGCACGCTCGGGGAGATCTTATCTCCTGCGGTCGAGCTTTCCTCGGGGAGATCTTATCTCCTACGGTCGAGCTTTTCTCGGAGAAGATCTTATCTCCTGCAGCCGAGGTCGAAGTACGCGCTCGGAGGAGATCTTATCTCCTACGATCGAGCTTTCCTCGGGGCTCCTGTAGCCAAGGTCGAAGTGTGTGCGCTCGGGGGAAATCTTATCTCTTGTGGCTGAGCTTTCCTTGGGGGAGATCTTATCTCCTACGGCCGAGCTTTCCTCAGGGGAGATCTTATCTCCTGCGGTCGAGATCGAAGTGCACGCTCGGAGGAGATCTTATCTCCTACAGCCGAGCTTTTCTTGGGGGAGATCTTATCTCCTACAGTCGAGCTTCCCTTGGGGAAGATCTTATCTCCTACAGTCGAGCTTTCCTCGGGGGAGATCTTATCTCTTGCAGTCGAGGTCAAAGTGCGCGCTCGGAGGAGATCTTATCTCCTACGATCGAGCTTTTCTCGGAGGGAGATCTTAATCTCCAGCAGTCGAGGTCGAAGTGCGCGCTCGAGGGAGATCTTATCTCCTGCGGTCGAGCTTTCCCTCGGAGGAGATCTTATCTCCTACAGTCGAGGTCGAAGTGCGCGCTCGGAGGAGATCTTATCTCCTGCAGCTGAGCTTTCCTTGGGGAAGATCTTATCTCCTATGGTTGAGCTTTCCTCGGGGGAGATCTTATCTCCTACAGCCGAGGTCGAAGTGCACGCTCGGAGGAGATCTTATCTGCTGCGGTCGAGCTTTCCTCGGGGGAGATCTTATCTCCTACAGTCGAGGTCGAAGTGCACGCTCGGAGAGATCTTATCTCCGCCGATCGAGCTTTCCTCGGGGAGATCTTAATCTCCTGCAGTTGAGGTCAAAGTGCGTGCTTGGGGGAGATCTTATCTCCTACAGTCGAGCTTTCCTCGGGGGAGATCTTATCTCCTACGACCGAGCTTCCCTCGGGGGAGATCTTAATCTCCTACAGCCGAGCTTTCCTCGGGGGAGATCTTTATCTCCTGCAGTTGAGGTTGAAGGTGCGCTCGGGGGAGAATCTTATCTCCTATGGTCGAGCTTTCCTCGGGAGAGATCTTATCTCCTGCAGTCGAGGTCGAAGTGCGCGCTCGGGGGAGATCTTATCTCCTACGGTCGAGCTTTTCCTCGGGGGAGATCTTATCTCCTACGATCGAGTTTTCCTCGGGGGAGATCTTATCTCCTGCAGCCGGAGTCGAAGTGCGCGCTCGGGGAAGATCTTATCTCCTACGGCCGAGCTTTCCTCAGGGCTCCTGCAGCCGAGGTCGAAGTGCGCGCTCGAGGGAGATCTTATCTCCTGCAGTCGAGCTTCCTCGGGGGAGATCTTATCTCCTGCGGTCGAGCTTTTAAGGCTTCGGGGAGATCTTATCTTCTACAGTCGAGGTCGAAGTGCGCGCAATCGGGGGAAATCTTATCTCCTACGGTTACCGAGCTTTCCTCGGGGGAGATCTTATCTCCTACGATCGAGCTTTCCTCGGAGAAGATCTTATCTCCTGCAGCCGAGGTCGAAGTGCACGCTCGGGAGAGATCTTATCTCCTACGGTCGAGCTTTCCTCGAGGGAGATCTTATCTCCTGCAGTCGAGGTCGAAGTGCACGCTCGGAGGAGATCTTATCTCCTTCAGGCTGGCGTCGAAGGAATTTACCCAGCCGTCCCTTTTTGACGAGCTCTTTAATTTCATCTTGGAGCAAAGTGTATTCCTCAGTATCGTGGCCGTGGTCGCGATGGTAAGGGCATTACTTGCTTCGATCGCGTACGTTTGGATAGGCCGTAGTCCTTCCAATCTTGGCGGCTGGCTCTTAACTTCGCAGAGAATTTGAGTTATAGGAGCAGGGCGTAGTCGCGGAACCTTTCGGGAGGGCTTCTTCGCGCTCTTTTGTCGGGGCCTCCTTGGTGGCGAGCTCGAGGAGTTCGGGGTTGTAAAACCTGCGGCAGAACTTCATGTCCTTTGTCGGAGCTTCCCTGGAGTCATACTCGAGAGGGAGTCCTTACTTGCCCTAGGGCTGTTGTGAGCTTGGCCGAACTTCATCTCACCTCGTGTGAATTCTTTGTAGGGGGCTTTCTTGGTGACATAATTGGCCTGGAGTTCGCCCTCACTTGCGTTGAACTTCATTCTGATGATGAGGTTTGAGGGGAGAGTTTGACCTTGCGTGCGCCGAACTTTATTCCGATGATGAGCTTCGAGGTGAAGTTCGGTCTCACTTGTGCCGAACTTCGCTCCGCTTTTCCGCGAAAGCCTCCGCAGGAGGACTTCATGCCCCTTCCTCGATGATGAGCTTCGAGGGGGAGCTCGGCTTTCTTCGCATCGAACTTCATTCCATTTTCCCGTGAGACCCTCCGTGGGAGAACTTCCTGCTGCTTTTGTTTGGACTTCCTTTAGGACGAGCTCGAAGGGAGCTCGGCTTTGCTTGCCCGAACTTCACTCCGCCTCCAGTGAATTCTTTGTAAGGGGTTTCGTTGATGACATACTCAAATTGAAGTTCAGCCTTGCTTGCGCCGAACTTCGCTCCGACTTTCACCGGGAGGACTTCATTCCGCCTCCTTGGACGCGGTCGAACTTCATTCCGCCTCCTTGCAAAATCTTCTGTGGAGGAACTTCTGCTCTCCGTTTCTCCTTTCTGAGGGTGATTGGTATGCCCAAATACTTTTTCTTAAGGCCGGTTCCTCGCATCCTCATAGTGGGTTTGCTGGCAAAGTCTCCGTTGGAGGTTGTCGCACGGCTAGTATCATCTCGATGGGGCCACGGACCCAATCAGTGGGTTGAACTGCTCCACGTCGGTAAGGGCTTCGTGTGAAAACTGGGCTGTCGGGGCTGCAACGGGAGTCGATTGCCGAGTCGAAGCTCCCTGAAGGCATTTTCTCTTTGGAAGAGAAAAGGAAGATCTTTGGAGGGGGAAGGAAAAAATCATCGCCGAGCACTCCTTTAAGAATAAGGGAATCTCGGAGGTTCGTGCCCTTCCTCTAGCGCCAATCTGTTGATATAGAAACTGGTCGTCGTCGGAGTCTGCTGGAGTTGAGGTCGCTGTCGGGGACCTATAAAATAAAGTTCCATCCAAAGTCGGTGGGGGGGGGCTCCGATAGGACCCTCCGACGCTCAAGTCAGCTCTGGTCAATAGGAATGGAGTGCTGAAAAATGAGTTCCGGAGCTGGGAGAAGAAGAGGAGAGTTTAGTGATCAGAGAGATTAGAGTTAGCGTATCTGTAGGGTCCTTTATAGGCGGAGCTTAGTTGATGGTGACGGTCGTACTGTCGCATGGAGTTCGGCATGAAGAGGAAGGTGTTGTCAGGTGGATGGTGACAGCCATATTGGCAAGTCGTGGGCTGCATGGAGTCGGTACGGAGAGGAAGGTGCCATCAGACGGATGGTGATAGCCATATTGGTAGGTTGTGGGCCGCATGAAGTTCGGTATGGAGAGGAAGGCGCCATCAGACGGATGGTGATAGCCATATTGGAAGTCGTGGGCCGCATGGGGCTGGTTACGGAGAGAGTGGTGTTGCCAGTAGTGGCGGCCATATCGTTCGGTCTCGTTGTTCATCCAGAGGAGTTCGGACTTGTAGGAGAGTTCGACTGAAGGAAAAGCTTGTGAGGAGTTCGGCTGCAGAGAAGTTCGGAGGAGCTCGGCCGGCTGAAGGGATGGCCGCTTGGGGAGTTCGACCGAGAGACGACCACTGAGGAGTTCGGGTGCTAGGGGATTCCGTTAAAGCCTGACCGCTTGGAGTCCAAGGAGCTCGACTGCTAAGTAGTTTGGCCGGTTGAATGGGTTCGAAGGAGCTCGGACGCTAGGAGTTTGAGGAGCTCGGCCGTTAAGCAGTTCGGCTGGCTGGAGGGGTTCGATTCTGACGAAGAAAGTCCGAAGAAGCTCGGCAGCTAACTAGTTTGACCAGCTGAACGGGTTGGAAGAAGCTCGGCCGCTGGGGGTTCGACTGAAGCCCGTCTGCTGAAGCTCTTCTGCGGCTACTGATTGTATTAGGCTGAGCATTGAGCTAGACTTTGATGGGAGTGGGATTTATCCCCAACAGGATCCTTACAGTATATGTTAGCTATAGTGATTTAGGTTCACTATTTGGAGTAGGATGCACCTAGATGAAATCTTTTGATCTTGGTAAAAAAGAAGTCCCATGCAATTTGCAAGACTGAGTTCAAAAAATTTATGGCCAAAGCAAGTGTGAATACTAAAAAGAAGTTTCTATAAAAATTCGCAGATGAATTCGAGTCAAGTCAATCTTGCATATAACTGATGTTAGGATTTTATGATTTTTTCATGACCTCCATCTAGAAGGACTAAATTATACGATAACTGCACCTAGAGATTCAATCATTCAATTCTATTGGATTGCTACTACATAATTCTAGGTATCATTAGTAGATTGTGAGACTCATCGAGTATCATCTTGATGATCGATGATCCTTGATGGATAGAGTTAGAATTATTTCAATCCCTCGAAAGAAATTTTGATGATATTATAACAGAGATCATAGTATATCACATTACCAGATAGAATAGAACCTATGGGCACATAAAAGAGATCTTTGTCCGATCAGATAGTTGATCTATTATTATGAATCATAAAGAAATCTAATTGTCAATGTGATTGATAATTAATCCAATATAATTATTATAATTATCAAACTTACTAAGTATTAGTGAGTTATAGGAGGATTAATTAGCAATTGAGTTGCTAATTAGCTCAATTTGATTGAGTAATTGGCTAAGATCAAGTCTAATTGAATTGGATTTAATTTGATTTGATTAGATCAAGTTTAATTGGATTATAAGATAACCTAATTGTAAGAAAGATCAATTTTCTATTTAATTATGACTTGAGTGCACCTAATTTCTAATTGGATTAGGATCTAATTGAGCTCTTAGTTAGACTAGAGTTCCCTCAAATTGGTTGCAGCCAAATCCTAATTGATTTAGGATTTTGACTAGGGTTTGACCAAAGATCAAGAGAGGTCCTAGTTTGACTGAGACTCTCCCTCTCTTCTTGCACCAAATAAACCCATGCCCCACTTATACCTCATGCACCACTTTCTTTGGCTTTTGTGTGAAAGAAGCCATTCCCTCATGCCCCTTTACATGAGATAGTCCATGCATAAAGGAGGAAGGCATCTAAGAGTTGGACGCTCCCCTTCCCATGCCTTATCAGATAAGGTTTCAACCTTTTCTTAAAGTTTTGCATGCCTATAAGAGATTAAGGAGGCATAGGGCTTAGTTGTAACATAAAATTTAGATAAAAGAGGGCATGAGAAAGATATTAGGTGTTGACTCTAGGGAGGCGCACACGCACCCTTGTGCATGAGAGATATTGGGCGTCTCTCTTTAAGGCATCCTATTATGGTATGGGCTCTAAGGAAGCAAAGAGATAGAGGATCTCTTCTTCTTCCTCTTCCTTCTTCTCTTCTTCTTCTTCTCTGAGAGGGTCTGAGAGAAATGACAAAGAAGTTCTTCATCAACCATCAAGAGATGACTTCTACAAGAAAGCTAGCATCTCGATGAAATCACGAGCCTCTGATCGGATTAGAGGATCTTATGTGGATATTTGTAGAGATCGGACGCTTATGTAGCTTTAAGAAATCTAGAAGACATCTATGATCATCAACCGTGGTGATCATCAACCCGTGCAAAGATATGGAGATCGGATCTCCTATTTATGTTTATGTTTTAATAATCACAATTTTTAGACTGAATATCTCATGTTCATAGATCCATGATAGATGATTCAGCGATATAGATCTTACGCATGTTTAGATTAAAATAGTTTTAATCTAAGTTTTTATTTTGCTACAATTTAAATCTAAAAAAATTTTAAAATACATGCATGAAACCATGCTATTCTAACACAACCAACTACATTGGTAGCACATCACTGGTACATTCCTACAGACAAACGGCTGCTAGAAGATCTACTTATCCCCGAATCAAAACCTCTAGTTTCAAGGGTTTTGACGAGTTAAGCTTGACTCGGATCCTAGCAAAGCCCATCTTTCGACATTGATTAGGGAACTAATCCATGACCAGCGACTTCCCCACCTTCGATGCTATCCCCAGAAGCATTGCCAACTTCTAGTACTCAATGGCAGCCTCGATAAATGAACCCACACCATTATCCTCCGGACCATGTTCATCCTAGGAATGAAATTAGGCACCCATGGCTCCATCACCAGTAGCTAGCCGGTGATGAACCAAGGCCTATCATTGATGATCACGTCATAGTCCTCCTCTAACTAAAAGCTAAGAAGATGGTGGTCCTCGGCTAGTGAGAAGGTCTGGATCACACTAGAATTTGCTCTTCTCCTTGAAATCCTTGGCGATCGACTCAGTCAACACCCTCCAACCAAGGCTTTGGATGATCACCACAATCTTCTTCCATCATTTCCTCGATTCCTTCATTTTTGTCTTTAGGAACTCAATAACCTTTGTAAGTATTTCTGTAGCTACTCTACCTCCTCTAACATGATCATGTGTGCCATCCAAAGAGGCTGCCTCAGGGGTCGATGGACAACCTTGGCCTAGGACCAACTCATCTCGTCCGACTCTGATGAAGACTGATTGCTGTCATTCAATCCCTTTCCCTTATCGGCCATGCTTAGATCTCAGTTCTACCTCATGATCCATTCATATAAATGCTCGATAAAATGCATGATTCTTGGTGCAATCGCACTCAGACGCACAGCCCACACTACATACTTCCCCTTCAATATGCAGATTTTTCAATCAATTTCCAAATACTTTAAAAATATAAGAAAAATACTATTTCAAAAAAGTTTAGTATCTCTTTCTTGATCAAATCTCTAAAAGGAACAAATATAAATTTCAAAGAAAAAAATAAAATATCAAATATATTGTTCAAGGACTTGAACATGATTATCAAGGAGTTTTATAAATGTTCTAAGGGATTAATCATTCCAAAAATCCTGAACTTGTATAGCTTTTATATTTTTATTCTAAACCTTAATTTAGTATAATCAGATTATCAAACTTGCAAAATCTTTTAATTGAAACTACTGTTATGACTTCCATTAGATGATTATGATGGAAATATCACATGCTAACATGTGTCATCGAAAGTTGCTTATATGGATAAAAGTTGCCAACTTTCTCCCTCATTTTTACCCCTCTTCAACTAGGGCTTCCATTTCTCAATCCCATCCAATCTTCTTGACTAGTCACTAGAGATCGATGGTGGCTGCGACATAAGTGGTGGTGACTGGTAGGATTCCCCTCCACTTCAATGACGAAGGTAATGTCCAACTTGCATTAAACATTCCTATTATCCTTTAATCATGTATCCTTTAGGTTTTCCCCATTATCCTTTGTTCCTGCATCGCTCGCTCCACTAGAAAAATAAGAAAATAGTGGCTTACCTTCAAATATTGCTAGTGATTTTAAGCAATATCAATGATTATTTGGGCAACTTTATTATTCTCATGTTTTTGTTATCCCAAAACTTTGTTATTTAACAAAAAGTAGTCACAAAACATTTATTCCTTTTAAGTCCAACTTGTGCACTTTGAAACTATATATACATTTTATTGATCCACCCCAACACAAATGTGATATAGATGTAGATATGTTATATGATATATGTCGTTTATGTGTGGACATATGAGTGTGGTAGGATTAAATAGTTATGTTTGTTATAGTTTGTGTAATGTAACCCAATTAATTTAATGTAATTTGTTTTTTCCAAGTGGTATTAGATAATTTGTATTTCATATGTCATGTAGAATGGAAAATATCATCATAATTGTACATCATAGTGGCAAGTTTGTCAATAAGGATGGGCACATTGACTATGTTAGAGGGGGTGTAGCCTATTATGACATTAGTGGCACATGAAACATATGTTATGACAAGTTATAGGATATGGTGGAGAAGCTGTGTTATGAATGGTATTAGAGATTATTAGAGGGTCTCATCATAGGCATTATGCAAGCTACCTTATTGTAAAGAGATTAGAAGGAGCAACAAGAGGAACACAATGATCTTAAAGGTCAAAAGAATTGATGATGGAGTTGAGTTTTAGAGGTTGTACATATGGTTGAGGCACTTAGAAGGGGGTTCTTGGCAACTTGCAGACCCATATTTGTGCTTGATGGATGTTTTCTAAAATAGGTTTGTAAAGAGGAGATATTAGCTGTCATTGGTAGAAATATCGATAATCAGATGCTCCAAATATTATGGTCTTAGCTAAGATGGAATGCAAAGACTCTTGGTCTTGGTCATCAATCTTTTGGCTGAAGATCTAGGGCTTAAAGATGGGCTATGTGGGAAAATTATTAGTGATGAACAAAAGATAAAAGTTTATATTTTAGCTACTTACAAGAATTCATGGTTTTCAAATTTTAACTTCCATTGCATGTTCTGTATTGGGTTTGGTACAATCAATTAGTGATGCACAGCTATATGTTGAGCATGGATACTGTATAAGGCATATATATATATAGAAATTAGAAAAAAGTATAAGGATGAGTTTTGAAGTCCACATTTTTCAAAGTTGTTTAGTATAAAACAGAAGGTGACTTCCTTGATGTCATAAATGAGCTGAAAAGGATATTAGAGGAAGCATGGAATGATTTCCAAAAATGTCAACCTAAGAACCTTTGTAGATGCTTTCTTTAGTTCATTATCACAGTGTGATGTAATTAACAATAATATGTTAGAAATATTGAATGGATATATGATACAAGCAAGGGAGAAGACATTTATTGAAATGCTTGAAGATATAAGGAGGTCACTAATTGTTAGGATGATAGGAGAGGGATAATTTAGAGAAGTGGCAAGGAAGAATCTACCATCGGATTCAAGAAAAAATTGAGAAGAGTAAGTTAGAAAATAGATGATGTAAGGCAATATATATAGGGATAAAAAATATGAATAACATGCAAGGAGTAGTCTTATAAATTAATTTTGGTAGGTAGGAGTTGTGCATGCAATGTATAAAATTTAATAGGTATATCGGGCACTCATGCCGAATCTGAAGTATGGCATAAGAATGATATAGTTGAAGATTATGTAGTAAAGTGCTATACCAAAGACACATCAAGAAGGTGTTGTGAATATATTCTTCAACTTGTCAATGGAAAGAAATTATAGCCTAGAACTAGTGCAGAGATAGTGCTACCTCCATCCATCAAGATAATGCTAAGTAGGCTTTAAAAAAATAGAAGGAAAGACCCTTATAAAGAGTCTAAGAATCCTCACAAACTTTCAAGAAATAGAAGATATATGACCTATAAAATGAACTTTTAAAGGGGTCATAAACAGGCAAGGATGCCCTAAAAAAGTTAGTCATCCTTAATTGATTTAACTCATTATCTAGCACCAAAAAGACCTAGAGGCAAGTCAAGGAAAAGCTAGATTATTATCTAATTTATAACATGCTTTTTAACTTGGTGCATCGCTAATAGTAATTAATTATCTTATCACCAGTATGCATGGTTGATATAGGAAGGATAGAAAAGCTGCCTGTAAGGAGGATAGAACCATTGGGAATTGCTAGAACCAAATGACTAGTAGCATGATGAAGGCTCTAGTGAAAGGAGAAAAAAGGTAAGGTAATTACAAAGGCAAACTAAGGGTTATAGGCTTTATGTGTCACCAAATACTAAGAATATTTTTTATAGCAAGATTTATTCAAATTAATCTTTTTAGGCTATCTTCTCAGTGACAACACTCACCTACTAAGGCATGTGCACTTTTTTACACGGACCTGGTAGGGGTAGATATTTGAGTAAGGAAGGTGGAAGTTAGGTGACCAAGGGTTCACTAAGAGCTCATTTAGGGTCTAGTGTCTAGTTGTGCACTCAGGAAAGTAGAGTTGGGATTGAGGACCAACTTTGACATACTAGTCGTGCTAGATGGAACTAATGTAAATGTTAGATGAGGGAATGAATTTTCAGTATTTTTTTGTTTTTTGAAGTGTTGGATGTTGACAAACTAATATAATGTTAGATGAACCAAATCTTGGCTTTCTAGAACTAGTATTGTTAAGATGGGCCGGCCCGCCTGCCCCGCTACAACCTACCTCTAAATGTGGCAGGACAGGTTGGCCCATTTAACTGGCAGGTTGGGAAACCCTAACCCAACTCAACCTGTTCTGGGCTATGGGTTAAACATGCCAACCCACCAAAATTCTCTAAAAAAAAAAAAATAGATAATAATATAAACAGAAGTTTATATTCAATTCAAGCTCAAATCAACCTATCAAAGTCTCTCATCTCAATTTATATTTACAATGACAAAGTTGAAGACTAATTTTAAATCGTAACTATTCAAAACAAGTGCCAAGCATCATTGTTTATGGTCCTCTTCAAACTTGAGAGTCATAAAATGAAATTATCAAATTTAAATACTTAATACAGTTTAAACTTAAAAGACTTAAAGTTTCATATCATCATTAGGGGTTAGGACTAAAAAAAAAAGGCGGGCCAACCCATCTCGAACCCACCACAATCCACAACCCAAATGAGATGGGTTATTTAACCTGCTTTTAAACGAGTTACTAAAACATGAACCTAACCCACCCTATTTACATGACGGGGTAGGCCAATCTAATGAGCCTAACCCAAATTGACAACTCTATCTAGAACAATGTTAGATGGGGTAGCGGTTGATGTAAATGTTAGCAAATGGTGTGTATGGTACTTTTAGGAGTTTGTGGATGTAGACAGGCTTTATTTGTTTTAGTAGTTCATGTAGAAAGTGTTGATGGTTTGCTAATGATATTGCAGTTCCTTTACCGTATTTTGTTTTATGAGCTTAGGTTCAAATTGTACTCAAGTTCAGAGTTTTAGAGCTCACTTGTTCAGGATCAAACTATGCTTTGGTTCAAAGTTTCAGAGGTCACTTGCGAGATTCAACTTGTGCTCAGGTTCAATGGTTCAGCATGTTCCTTGTTCAAAGTTTCAAAGCTCAACGACCTTGGCATTTTATCCCTATTTCAACATGTTCCCTATTTCTGACCACTATTGCTTATGTTAGAGGCGTCAATCACAATATGCTGGTTTTATTTTGTTGTTGCTTCTTCTTTCCTCAATTTTTTTTTTTTTTTTTAAATTTTTTGCTTTAAAAGGCATAAAAGAGCTTTAAAAGAATGAGCAACTAATTAGAGTATTTAGGAACTGGCTGTTAGGAATCTCTAGATTAGAGGTTATAGAGTAGTGATACCACTAATGCTTGGTTGATGTTTGCTGTTTGATTGTTATGTTTGCTTCATCTAATATAATACAGAACTTTAGAAATAAATCTTTGTACATAAACCTGACTGTATGTAAATCTATGTTCAAAGTTTCAGTGTAAGAGTGAGTGCACACAACCCTGTCCATAATATTAATTGAGCACTATTTGGAATATAATGAACTTAAATATAAGAGATGAAAATATCGAATATAAAGTATTACATTTAACAACATTGGTGCATAACATTCACTAAAAGATGATTTTCAAAAGCCCAACGCTTTAGCTTGTCCTCCCTACAACCATCACTTTCAGGATCATTACATCATCATAAATGTGTTCTTTAGTCAAAATATAATCATAATTGTTAGCACAACCTATAAAAGTATCATTGTAGTCACATATAATATCTTCCTTATGGCACGCCTTGCATGCTCCTTCCTTGACCCAGAACATTTAGCTTTTACGCTTGCTACCTTCATTTTAATGTTAGTAGCCTATCTTTTTAAAATGTTTGTCCTTTCTAACTATCACTCTTTTCAGTTCGGCTATATATTCTTTTAAACCATAAATTTCTCCTCTTTACCTGGGCTTTCAAGATCCCAGCTTCATCCCTCTTTTCAAAAGAGGTGCTTTTGCTGATGCTTTATTTCAAGATCAACCAATATGAAATACCATATATTTGTACCAACAAATATTCATAAAGATCCCAGTTCCCATAACAACACCATTTATATCCATAAAGATTGCTGCAAATTGAAAATATAAATCTAAGAAATTGATCATAGTCAACTGATAGTTTGGACGACTCCTAAATCTTTGTCTAAGGTTGTTATTGCTCCATGAAGATAATTTTTTAGGTGCAAAACTGCACTTGTACTGTTCTTCGTATCTTCTCATTGAGTCTACGTCGTAAACTGGAGACTAACGTGAGAACTTTCCAACTCTGCTTGATGGTGCCATTTCTTTGAATGGACTTTGGATCACAAACAAGACAAACCCACCTTTGTGTGCATTAGCCATAGCAATTTTTTAATGGTACGTGATAATATATAACTATTTTTGGGGATGATAGTGGATAGATTTTTTTGAAGTACTTTACCATTTTAATATAAATTTAATTTTTTTTATCTAAATAATATAAATTTTAATTTATTTATGAGAACGATATAAAAGAGGAAAATACCATATCAAATGATGTTTGTTACAGCATAAAATGCTATTTGTAATGATAGTTTTTACCTAATCAACCATCTTATGCGGATCATATGCTATTTGTAATGGCATTTTTTGCCTAGTCAGCCATCTTATGTGGATCAGATGGAAGATGGAACAGATGAGTCAAAACCAAAAAGCTCCCTCTCTACTAAGAAAAAAACATCATTTAAAATGGTGCTTTTAAAAGCATCATTTGAAATGACATTTTTTTTTTTTTAATTTTGACTATGTCATATGATGAAGGAAGATACAGTAGCAGGTGGAGAGTGTCGCAAGGGAGTGGGAGTTAAGCGGTGGCATGAGTTGGTGGACGGAGAGGATCGATCAGAATGGTAGGGGAAGGACCGCCCAGGAGGGAGGGAGGGCTGCTCACGCTACCCCTCCGACCCTTTTCACCCATTAGCCCATTCCGCCCTAACCCTCTCACACCATTCTAAATGGTTTTTTTTTTTTTTTTACATTGGCTAAGCCACGTATAAATATCATTCAAAATGATATTTTTATTTATAAAAAATATCATTCAATTTTATATTTATAATTAAATTAATATGATAAAATATTAGATTTTTTCGGGTACTCAGAGCTCTAACAGTATCTGTGTTTAGCATATCTCAAGGGATGAAAAATTCGAACACTTGATTATATGCACAACAGGTGGATGAGAAGAGTTGAATTCTTAATCCTTGGATGGCCAAGACGCTACCCAACCAGTTCAACCTATGTGTCAGTTGACTGATAATGTATTTATACGACTAAAACTCTTACATATAAATACTAACACAAAACGCTAGCCTATTTGGCCGCCGCTCCAAGCCTCTAAGACTCCTGAGACGGAAAAAAAAAACAGAGGAAAAATCGGGGAAAACATAGCAAAAGTCAACAAAAGATGCGAAAAATTAAAAGGTAAGCTTTTCCCACATCGATTGATTTTTTTTTTTTCTTTCGCTTCTTTTTCCTTTCGTTTCATTCTCTTTTTCGGTGATCTATGGGGAAGGAGAGCACCTGAGGGGGGAGATCGGGGGGGTTTTTTCTCAAGATTTTTGATCGAAAAATGGAAGGGGTTTGGGATTTTTGGTTAATTTTGTCATCGGTTTGGGACGGGTAATAAGATTTTAAACGGATTTTGATACGTGTAAGGTAAATTTTGCCGGGTATCCCATTTCTAATCATGATCATCTAGTGAAAGCCATAGTCAAGATTTTAATTGTAAAATTTTACAAGTTCAATGGGTGAAAGCCATAGTCAAGATTTTAATGGTAAAATTTTACAAGTTCAATAGATGATTGCATCAAATTAAAGTTCAGAATAAAAATAAAAAATATATAAAAGTTCAGAATTTTTGGTATGATTAATCTAAGCATCCGAATGTGTATGAATGTATTCAATTCGGATAGGCATGGATTAATGGACTTGGATTTTTCTAGATAACGCCACCGAGCCATGGCCAGCCTCTGCAAGGCTCATTGACACGCGCTTCACATGGGTATCTGGGACCGATCTTCCGATCGCTGAGTTTACTTCGGTGAGTCTCCCTGCGCTGTCCCAAAACCCTAGACCGCTGACAAACAATTATGTGTTACATTCCTGGCAACATGGTTAAGATCATACTACTCTATCGTCTTTGTCTGGAATAATATCTGAAATCATTCATAGTCGAAGCTAAACCCTTTTCTTCTTGGATTTACTTCGTTTCTCTCAGGTTGATGCTTCTCTCCGATTGCTAGCGATGGGAGGCTGAGACCCAGTCATGATCCAATAGAGGGGCAAGCCAATCGGTTGGGAGGTCGAGGGTATTAAAAAAAAGAAAAAAAAAGAACTCTTCATCCCTTGCATATCATGATTTGTTGTGGCTTCTAATTTCTTGGATTGATGGATGGGGCAGGGGAGGGCTTCAAGATGAGCCAACCTTCAGTGATTCTTGCAACGGCTGGATATGACCATACCATCAGGTTCTGGGAGGCCAAGAGCGGTCGGTGCTATCGCACCATTCAGTACCCAGATTCTGTGAGTTCTTTTTATGTTAAATTTTTGTGGACTTCTTTCTTTCTGTTTTTAATTTAGTTTTATTCTTCAATTCTTTTATCAACTACATCGCGATCTGTGCATGATGATTTAAACATGCAGCAGACAACCCCATATAACCGATTTACTTCTTAAAATTGGATTTTTAGCAAAGAACAATGGGCTGGCTTTACAATTTTGTCTGGGCATATTGGTGTTATAAGGCTGCACGAGCATTTCTTGCTGATACATGGCTTTCATGTTGTTGTTGAGGCAATCTAGGATTCCTTGTGCCTCTCTTTGCAATGAACTGAGTATTTTAGTAGATTATTATCTAATATACTGAGAATGTGATGCAGGATTGCTATTTTCATGAAAAGTTGCAGCTAGTACATGCTGTTGTTGGATAATATGTAGTTACATTAAATTTATACGGATAAAGCTTAACTGCATGTTCTTTCATTCTGCTGAAAGTTCTTGTGATGTAACATGTGTGGGTTATTGTTTGTGATGTTGTGTTGGAGCTTCATGTATGGTAGATACCTAACATCCTACTGAGAGTAATAAGGGTTTAGTTTAAGAAATGATAGGGCTATACATGCACTACACTTGCATATATTTTATTTTTGACAGAAATTTATACAAATTCCAATGATCTTAAATCCTTTTACAATTATGATGCGATTTATCATCGTGATGTCTGCAGCAAGTCAACAGGATGGAGATAACACCCGATAAGCGATTCCTAGCTGCAGCTGGAAATCCTCACATCCGCCTTTTTGATGTCAACTCCAATAGCCCACAGCCTGTATGTCTTTGTTTCAGAAGGTTATCATCTTCTCAATGTGTATGTCTATAGATTGTAATATGTTGCTTGCATCGTATGGTGCCAGGTTATAAGCTATGATTCTCATTCTAATAATGTGATGGCGGTGGGATTTCAATGTGATGGGAATTGGATGTATTCAGGTTCTGAAGATGGTACAGTAAAAATATGGGATTTAAGGTATCACAAACAACTTGTTTTCATTGAATCATGCCATCCTACATAAGTTTTTAATGGATGTATTAACTTCCTCAATTTTCTGATTGTGTGGTGGGGTATCATGTCAGATGGCAAGTTACCATTTGTTATCTACAAAACTTATATGCTGAATTGGTCCCTGCCTTGCCGATTATTAGAAGTAAACTGACTTGGAATTCCATATGGTTCTAGGAAGTCATTCTTCATAGAAGCTTTCTGAATTACATAGAGTGTGAAAATTATTGATCCCCTTCCTTCCACCCCCTCAATTTGAATTCTGCAAAAAAAATAATAAACAATAAAAATTTTGTAAAGGGGTGCTATAAGCCATTTATTTTCCTTAATCTTCTATGATGTACAAATTATGGTACATATTGTGGATGAGAAGTAGATTTTGCGCTCAGTGCTTTCACTTCTTCTCTAAGATTCTAGTAGGTGGAAAGAAGAGTCTATGCTCTTTGCTTTTACTCTCTCTATTCCTTTCTCAAAATCATGGCATCTGCCCTCTATTATTATCAGTGAGGTCCTCCTTATTTGAGTCGGATTCATTTTCCACCTAAGAGAGGAGAGTCACAAGTTCTCTACCATTCAGGTCCACTTTCATTTAATATCGTATAGGATTCCTCTTCTAGTTAGAAGATAATGAAAAATTTCATCTTTTTATGCTAGTCAAATCCATCCCAAATTGGCTTGAATTCCTCTCCTGATTAAAGAGGACTCAAATTGAAAAAAAATAGTATATACATTTTTAAAAAGTTCTAAATTTGGGCAACTAATCTCGACTCCTACATCAATTTCGTCTTTAGTCACAGCTAAATTCTTCATGGAATAAAAGTTTTGGCTTCTCGAAATTTCAGTACTCAATTGAGTCTTAGATATGATGAATTTTGCTCCGAAGCTTGTTCACCCTACCCGAAGTGGCCAGATTAATCCACAATAGGTTAAATGATCTCCTGGATCAATTATAGAAGTATTGTTGAAAAACATGAAGTTTTAGAGGACTATATGGTGCACCTTGGTACACATACTATGTGGGCTCTTCGTTATACATTTAAGTTTGTTACCTGCTCTTGATCCTCTCCTGCTTCTCATTATATTTTCTGCATCCTTGTTTTAGGACTGCGATTTGTCAACGAGAATATGAAAGTCGTGCAGCTGTTAACACAGTGGTTCTACATCCAAACCAGGTTAAACTTATGATGCCACTTGTAGTTCTGTTTCTGTGTGACTACAGTGCAATCTACTACTAAATGATCTTTTTGATATCCTTATTATTGGATACATATATCACATATTTCTCTAATGGTGTCCATAATTTGTTTCCAATTATACCAATTTCTAAGCCATATATATTGTAAGTTGCCATTTTTTTTTTTTAAAAAAAAAAAAAAACTGTTAGAGCATCCCTCATCCCTATTTTGTTTCCTGCTGAGTCCAGTAAGTTACAATTAAAGCAGATGAACTCTGACTGTCTTTGTTAAACTCCCTTCTTTTTTTTTAACGAAAGCTATTGCTGCATGATAGAAGATGTCATCATGAACTTTCAATTTTCTTGTCTTTTTGAGTTTGTGAAACCATGCAATAATTGCAATTGATGTTAATCATAGCACTCTTTCCTATTCAGTTGGTCTGTAATATGCATGCTGATCCTCTCAAGTTATTGAGGATGAGCTAAAAGCTAGACCCTTTTTGATACAAAATAGATGTGGTGGTCATGAGATCTTTCTAAAAAATTGGTTTCCATTGTTTTGGAATGGGTTGTGTTGGTGAAAAAATCGGATTGTCGCCGAAACTGCTGGAGTGGACACCTGAGATCTCGCTGGTGAGACCTACAAAACAAAGTTCTAATTGGAGGTGGGTGGCTCCGGCGTAGACCCTCCGACGATCAAGTCAGAAATCTATCAATAAGAATGGAGTATTCAGGAGTTGGATGAGTTAGAAGAAGAAAATGTATTTGGAGAGTCCTATTTATAGATAGAGTTATAACAGATTGACAGTGACTACTGTAATTGATTGCTAATGGACTGTTTAGGCGGTTCTAATTTTGTTATGAAGGTTAAGTGGGCGATCGTAACCATCTGATACTTGCCGGCTGTAATCTGCTTGTAATGCAGATGGAAAATATTTGCTTCTATCATTGATTTCTGGAGGTTGGAAGCTACTGAGCTTGATGATCGATTTCGTGGGCTGCAGTTGTTCTGTAGAATTTGAGGTTGAACAAACCAAGTTCGGAAATCAGTTATCTCAGTAGGACTTGTGCTTTGGACCCTGAGTTTGGATGAACTTGAGAGCTGGATGAGTATTGAGTTTTCTGGCTGGGACTGCATTAGGATTGTTTAAACTGATTCAAGAAAGATTATCTGGTGGTTCGGCCATATTTGAGGTTGGATCCTGACAAGAACTATTACAAAGTTGTTGTCGTCAAGCCTAAACTGAAGGTCGGAGTTAAGAAGCTTGGCAGACACTCGAGGTTGGATATTAGTAAAGGATCACTACCATTTTAGAATAAGCTATCACTAGGCTTAGACTAAAGGTCGGAATTTGCCAAACTTAGAAGTGAGCTTTTTGGTAACAATCAGAGCTTGAGGACTGGCTTGGTTGCATCTTGGGCTGAATGGCGTCAATGAGTGGATGGTGCCTTCAGGGGGGTCGACGATAGCCGATTTGCAAGGACTTCGGCAGAAATTATTTTTTTTCCTAACACTTGTCCTTACTCCCGAGTTCGAAGTTCGGACGAAGTACGATTGCTGAAGTCCAATCCTATTTTCCCACCTTCAAGATGTGATATTTCTTTGATAGGTCAAGTCTGCACGGAAGTCTCATTATTACAAAATGACCTAAGATGATTTCGGATTTTGAAATATCCTTTGGCATGGAGCTCAACGTATGGTGCAATAATTGCACTGCTTGACATTTGCAACTCATAATGGAGCCAGACATGTGGCAAGCTTGGATTAGGTGGTGGTGATTCGGAATCATGATGGTTTTGGATTTTGCCAGATATTTAAGGTTCCCCTTCTCACTTTCTTCCTTATTCTAGTCTCTTTCTTCTCCCGTTCTTCCTTTGCTACTGTTTTCTCCGATTTCGATCACCCTTCTTCTGCGTTCTTCCGGTCTCCATCATCCTCTTTCTATCTTCTTTCCGCAACTTCGACCGTCCCTTTGAACCTCCTGTAATCCTAGGTTAGCATTCTGACCCTTTGGTTGTTGGCAATTTTATCTTATTTTTTAAAGCTCTTTTTCAACTATCCGTTCTTTTTTTATCTTTTAGGACTGTTCTTCTGATTTTCTTCGATTTTTAGTTTATCCTCGTCTGGTTTTCCTTTGATCCAAAATGACTTCCCCTTTGAACCAAATCCTCCTGAACTTAGACAAATAGTTGGTCTCGAACCCAAGCATGAGGTCAAACCGATCTTTGCGCATGGAGTTCTTGCTTCAACTCTTAATTCTAACGATCTGTCCTTTATCCGAGCTCAACATGGGGTCAACTCTGAGCATGAGCTTGAGCTATCAGGTTTAGAAGGCAAAATTTGTGCTCCTTTAGGTCAGCTTGGACTATACTCAGAGGCCTTCCGAGATGGACTTAGATTGCCCATCCCATCCTTTATTCTTGAACTTTTTCGCTTTTACAACATGTCTATCTTCTGTCATTCCCAATTCTTTCCATTTCATTGTAGGATTTCTTGCTGTTTGTTTCCTTACCAAGGTCTAACCAACAATATCTTTATTCTGAGCTTTCTTTACCATTAAATATCATCCCTTTGCCAAAGATTGGTGGTACGTGTCCCCACAAACCGGGATCAAAGATTTGATCAAGAGAGCTCCTTCCATTTATGCCTGGAAGGAGCAGTTCTTTTTTGTGTCCAGTTTGACCATAGGATGGGGGCTTTCTTATTGGGGTTGGCTGAGGGAATCAGTTTCCAAGGCATAGAGTTGGGAAAGCAAGACTCTAAAAGTGCAAGGATTTTGCGGGAATATAAAATCCCCCCGTTGGCCTAACTCTTATCCGATTAGACTCTTTTTAGCCTCGGTCCAAGTCCTGTAGATCCCAAAGATATAAATTTGAATTTCTTCTGATCTTTTATTTTCTTTTTAACTTTGGTTTGTTTGTATTTGCAGAAATGACGTCTGAGGAATTGGCACTATTGCAAAAGGACCGCCAATTGAGGAAAAGAAAGGGTTCCATCTCGGGAGAGGCATCAAAAAAGATCAAGCTTTCCATCTCAAGCCCAACTTCTTCAGCTTCTCCTGCAACTATCGATTCGGAGGTTGGGGTGGTCTCACCGACTTCGATCGCACCAACCAAGACTCTCGAATTATCGCCTCCCACTAAGAAGGGCGGAGAGCAGAAAGTCTATCACCAAGAAACCTCGGTCGTAGAAGAGCGCTGGGGAGTCAAGTGGTGATAATATCGATTGGGACACTACCACTCTCGACAATTGGAGGGTCATCCGAACCCTTCTGGAAGATAGCCTGCTCCTAGCCGAGATAAGATTCGTGAGCTAAGTCTCCAAGAGCAGAAGGGGGTAATCTCTTCTTTTCTTGAGGTAAGTACTTTGTCATTATCGGCTTTAAGTATTTCACAATAAGGAAGCTAATTCCATTATTTGCAGGTGGGCCACTTTTTGTCCATTATCATTGAGTCGGCTACCAATCATAAAGCCAAAGTCACCAAGGCCAAGAAAGATGTCGAGACTACTAGGCTTCCAACCACAAAGTTGCGGTCGAGCATCTCAAGGAGGCACTCAAAGAGTCTGAAAGGATCTCGGCAGAGGCCAAGGAAGAGTTGGCCAAAACGAAAAGTGCCATAGAAGAGGCAAAAGGTGTCCTGGAAAAGGCAAAATCTGATCTAGTCTCAGAGAAGGAGAAGAGGAAGGCTGTCGAGTCCGAGGCCATCAAGGTTGGGAAGGAGGAGAAAAAGAGAGTGGCAAAGGTCAAGCACCTGGCAGTGGAAGAGTTCAAGTCTTCCAAGGAATTTACTACGATTAAGATGCAATTTGCCGAGGAAGCTTTGATGCCGGCTTTGAGTCCTATTGGTAGAAGATCGCGAGCCATCATCTTGAGCTGAACCTTGCCTTCTTGGAAGATGAACTGGATGACCTCCCGATTAAAGCCAACCCTGCAACTATTGAGCCTTTTGCTGAAGTTGGGGAGCCTGTCAAAGTACCTTCAGCTTCTGGAGCCGAAATAGGTCAACCCTCCAAGGCCGAGCTGAGCTCCTCTGCTATCCCCCAACCCGAGCTCGGGGATAACCCTTGATTGTATCTTTTTCTTTTCCTACCTATGTAATTAAATTTTTGAGTAATGAAATTTCATATTTCTCGTACCTTTTCTTGTATGTCATGGTGTGTTTGTGTAGCAGACTGGTATTTATGGATATTACCACCAAGCTCAAACTTGGACTATGGTCGTTTCTTTGCCTCAGGTTGTTCCTTTTAAGGCTCGGATACAATCTCTGGAGAAAGAGGTGCATCAGACTAATGATAAATTAGCTAAGGCTGAGAAAGAGCTTTAGAGATTAAAGAAGCATTATAAGGTTGCCACGATCGAAGTTAACCGTCTACGTTGAACGGTCAGGCAAGCCGACAGGGAGTATTCGTCGAGGAGATCCTAACTATTTGACAAGCTTCAGCGAGTATCTAAGCTTGCCGGTGAAAGGGCTTGGCATTTGACCATAAAGGTGAGTTTCCTTGAGGGTGAACTTAGAAATGCAAAGAAAGAAATCCAGCACTTGGAGGAAGACATACGCCGAACCAAGAGTCATGGAGAAAAGAAAGCTTCAAACCTTGTAAGTCAACTCCTTACGGTCGAGGATGAAATAGCTCAACTTAAAGAGAAACTTGCAAACAAAGTCCAAGTTGGCTCCAAAGAAGATTCAAATGAGCTCCTTTCAATTAGAAACACCCTTATGTATCTCTCTGAAATATGTGATAAGGATAGGTCTAAGCTCTTCCGACTCCAAGTCTAGGTGAAACAACAAGAAAAAATTATCGAGAATACAGAAGCTGAATCGACTGTACTTCTAAAAAAATTGAAGGAATTAGAGGTTGATTCAGCGAGAGGTCGAAACTTGCTGAAAGAGTCTGGGAACAAGGAAGCGGTACGAAGATCAAATAAGGAATTTAAAGAACTCCTTGATGATGGCTAGGGCTAGTTTTTAAAGATCAAACTCTTGTACTTGCAAAATTTTCTTCTCATTTTTTTTTTTTGGTAACTGGTCTTTGATGGCCTTTGTAATCCTATCTTCTAATGAAATAACCTTCTTTTTAGTTCACTGTGTTCTAACTTATTTGTCACTGTCTGTTTGCCAAATTCTTTTTTATTGTCTTGGATTTTCAGCTGATCTTGTTTAAACCTCTCTTCCTTGTATAAAAACAAAGGTCTTCTGAACTTGCTTGAGGACGAGCTTCACCCCCTGTTTAAGAATCAGGGGCCTTCGACCTCATTTAAGAACAAGGTTTATCTCCTGTTTAAGAATCGGAGGCCTTCAATCTCATTTAAGAATGAGGTTCAGATTGATGTCCCCCTTGTTTAAAAATAAGGGTCTTCAACCTCATTTAAGAATAAGATTCACCTCCTGTTTAAGAATCGGAGGCCTTCAACATCATTTAAGATCAAGGTTCAGCTTGATGTCCCCTTTGTTTAAGAACAAGGATCTTCAACCTCGTTTAAGAATGAGGTTCACCTTCTGTTTAAGAATCGAAGGCTTTCAACCTCGTTTAAGAACAAGATTCGGCTTGATGTTTTCCTTGTCTAAGAACAAAGGTTTTCAATCTCGTTTAAGAACAAGGTTCAGCTTGATGATTCCCTGTGATATTTCAAATGCACAGAAATTGGAGTTACCAAATGAAAAAATCTTTTATTGAAGTATGACTATTGATAATATATTCGTAGGTTTTTGAGTTCCATGGTCTGGGTAACATAGCCCCTCTGAGCTCCTTCAGACAATAGGTTCCTGGTCTAACAATCTTCTCCATTTCAGAAGAGCCTTCCTAATTTGGAGAGAGCTTGTCTTGACTTCGTGGTTAGGAAACCTCAGTTCGGCATAGCACCAAGTCGTCGACTCTAAAATTCTTGCTTCTAACAAGGGAATTGTAGTACCAATCCACCTGCTGATAGGCTGCCATTCAAATTTGGGCTTTTTCTTGTTTTTCCTCTAACAAGTTAAGGTTTGTCCTGAGGTCCTGTGAATTACTTTGTTCATCAAAATTCTCTATCCGAGCTAAAGGAATTCCAATTTCAACTAGGATAACTGCTTCAGTTCCAAATGCAAGGGCAAACGGAGTTTCTTGAGTAGGTAACCTTTGAGTGGTTCTGTAACCCTAGAGATCATGATAGAGTTCATCTGTCTAGCTGCCCTTTGCTCGTTCGAGCCTAGTTTTTATCTCCTGCAACAATATTCGATTTGTTACTTTAGCTTCACCATTGGCTTGGAGATGGCCTATAGATGTTAAATGATGAAAAATATTTAAGTTTTCATAGAACTCGGCAAATTTTTTCCTATGAATTGATGTCCATTATCAGTGATCAATATTCAAGGTAGGCCAAATCTGCATATAATGAACTTTCAAACAAAATCTTTCATCTTGGCTTAAGTAATTTTTGTCAATGGTTTAGTTTCCATCTACTTAGTGAAGTAGTCGATTGCCACCAAGAAAAATTTTTGCTGTCTAGATACCATGAAAAATAGTTCGAGAATATCCATCCCCCACTATGCAAATGGCCAAGAGGCACTTAAAGGTGTTAACAAAGTTGCCGGTTGCCACTGAATATTACCATTTTTTTGACACCGGTCATACTTCTTTACATACTCTATTGCATTTTGCTGCATAGTTGGCCAATGGTACTCTTGCCGGAGTAACTTATAAGATAATGACCTCGCTCTGCGATGATTTCCATGTATTCCTTCATGGACCTCCCTTAATGCATGGTCTGCTTCGGATGGACGAAGGCATCTGAGGAGTGGCAAAGAATAAGACCTCTTATTTAATTTTTCTTCATATAAGATGTAGCAAGATGCCTAGTCCTCAATTTTTGAGCTTCTTTAGGGTCTCTAGGGAGAACTCCTTCGAGGTAGAGAACTAGTGGATCAATCCAGCTAGGCTCATGATCTATTTGCATCATTGTCAGAGACTCCTCATTGCTTGAGAGTTCAAAGAAAACTCTTTTAGGCAATTCATTTGGAGCTAAGGTAGCTAGCTTGGACAGAAGGTTTGCTTGAGAGTTTATTTTTGGAATTTGTTAAATATCAAAACCGATAAAGGATGAGGTCAAGCTTTTTACCTTATCCAGATATGTCCTCATGTTTTTCTTTCGAGCTTCGTAATTTTCCTTGACATGCCCCACTATTAGCTATGAGTCGTTGTAGATCTTTAGATGGTCTACCTCCATATCTTTTGCTATTTTAAGTCCTGCAATCAGAGTGTTGTACTTAGCTTCATTGTTTGTTGTTGAAAATTCGAAGCGTAGGGCATCTTCAGCAATGACTCTTTCTGGGTCAACAAGGATCAAGCCTGCACTCGCTTCAGAAGCATTGGACGAGCCATCTACATGCAGGATCCAGTAACCGTCTGGCAAATCAATTTTGTCTTTAGAGGAGTTCGGCTGAGGACTAAAGGTGTTTGCTTCCAGTTGTTCGAGCTCGGTAGGATCGGACATTGTACACTCGACCATAAA
This sequence comes from Cocos nucifera, assembly GCA_006176705.1. Taxonomy (NCBI): domain Eukaryota; kingdom Viridiplantae; phylum Streptophyta; class Magnoliopsida; order Arecales; family Arecaceae; genus Cocos; species Cocos nucifera. The sequence continues at coordinate 835,489 of QRFJ01000122.1, forward strand.
GTTTGCCGGTATTTGAGCTTTGATGGACGATCGAGGTTGGAACTTTCAGTGAGTTCAATCGTCCATTTTGCAATCCTTCCTGAGGTATTAGGTCGGTGTAAAATTACCTTTATAGGCTGATCTATGAGGAGGATCACCATATGCCCTTGGAAGTAAGGTCGGAGCTTTCTGGCTACAATCAACAAGGCAAAAGTTAGTTTTTCCAGCTTTGTATGTCTTGTTTCAGCATCCCGTAGGATTCGATTGATATAGTAGATCGGTTGTTGAATTTTGTTCTCCTATCTAATCAAGACTGTGCTGATGGCTATAGGTGAAACTGCCAATAAAAATAATTTTTCACCAGGCTTGGGTTTGGTAAGGAGGGGAGGAGAACTGAGATAGCTCTTTAACTTTTTAAAGGCTTTCTGACATTCTGAAGTTCATTGAAAGTTTTTGGGCTGCTTGCACCTGGAATAAAGGCAAACAACGTTCTGCCGACCTCGAGATAAAATTGTTCAATGTTGCAATTTTTTCCATCAGGTGTTGAACTTCTTTTATTGTTCTTGATACAGTCATCTCCTAGATAATTCGGATCTTCTCTGGGTTTGCCTCTATGTCTCGTTTCGACACCATGAACCCTAGGAATTTTTCGAGATTACTCTGAAAGCACATTTTGTTAGGTTTAGCTTCATTTTGTACCTTCGAAGAGTGTTGAAAGTTTACTTTAGATCTTCAATATGGTTCCTTGAAGACCTACTTTTGACGAGCATATCATCCATATAGACTTTCATGTTGCGGCCGATCTGCTCCTTGAAAATATTATTCACTAAGTGCTGGTAGGTTGCACCTGCATTCTTCAATTCGAAAGACATAACTTTGTAATAATAGAGACCACGATCAATAATAAAGGTAGTTTTCTCATCTTTAGGTGCCATCTGGATTTGATTATAGCCGAAAAATGCATCTATGAAAGTGAGGAGCTCGTAACCCGAGGTTGCATTCATCAATCGATCAATCCTAGATAGAGGATAGCTATCCTTTGGGCAAACTTTGTTTAAATCGGTGAAGTCTATGCACATTCCCCACTTTTCATTCATTTTTTTGACAAGGATTACATTTGCAATCCAATTTGGATAAGACATCTTAAATGAATTCTGTTTTAAGCAGTTTATCCATCTCTTCCACAATTGCTTTCTGGTGCTCTGGTGTAAAACTTCGTTTTTTTTTGCTTTACAGGTCGGCGTGTATGATCCACGTTCAAACGATGAACCATTATGTCGGCATCAATTCCTGGCATATTTGCAGGAGCCCAAGTAACAACATTTGCATTTCTTTGCAAAAAATATGGTGAGTTGTCTTTTGGTTACCTCATCCAAATTCGAGCCAATCTGGATGGTATGATCTTCGTTTCCATTTTCTAAGAAAATTGTAACAAGATCATTAATGGGTTCCTCACACTCAGTTAATTCATCTCTAGCATCTAGCCCTTCCATGGGACATACCTTAGACTACTTGGCCTCTTGCAGAGCAATTGTGTAGCAATGATGTGCTAGGACCTGGTCACCTCGGATCTTTCCAACCCCGTACTCTATTGAAAATTTGACCTTCAGATGGTAAATGGACACCATAGCTCGAAGTGCATTAAGTCCAGATCGTCTAAGAATAGCATTATATGCCATGGGAGCTTTAACCACCAAAAAAATCGACTTGAGCTCGGGACTGCTTAGGAAACCGATCTGCTGCCACTGATAAGGTGATTACTCTTTCAATTGGTACTGCATCGTCAGTAAATCCTACTAATGGAGAATTTAGTGGTCCGAACCGGTTCTCAGGTATAGACATTTTAGAGAAAGCATCATAAAACAAGACATTAGCAGAACTTTCATTATCAATAAAGACATGGTGTATATCATAGTCAGTAATATTTAAAGAGACTACAACTGCATTATCATGCGGGAGCTGGACTCCTTGCACATCTTCTTCAATGAAAGCAATGGGCTCCTCGGTTATCCGCCTCTTTGCTGGTTCTACCGATCCACCAAATCCCCCTTGCCGATGTCCCTCAATTATCATATTGATAATCCCCAATGGGGGTCGATCTCCTTCTGGTTTCTCCCTTAGAGGCTGTTCTAGTTGTGGGAGTGCTCTTGGCCGATCTTCGTGCCTCTCAGATCGATGTCGAATGAATCAATCCAACCGCCCCCGTCCAATCAGCTCCTTAATTTCATTCTGAAGCTGAATGCACTCTTCAGTATTATGACCATGGTCATGATGGTACAAACAGAACTTGTTTGGATTGCGTTGGCTAGGGTGAGACCGCATTCTCTTCGATCTTAGCAGTTGCTCACTAATCTGCATCAGAACTTGAGCTTTTGGAGCATTTAGGGGTGCATAATTATTGAATCTTCGTGGAGGAGGGCTTCACCACATTCTCTTGTCAGAACTTCTTGGCTGATGAACCCAAGATGGGGTTCGAGTTCATCCACGTCTGGGTGGCATCCTAGAGCGCTGCCAACCTTCTCTAGGCTTTTCAGGAGGGGGAGAGGACTTGCTGAATTCTCCCACCAGGCATTCTTTTGCAACATTGGCATCCTGCAATTTGAACACTTCTTCAACTTGGGCATAGCTCTCGGCCCGAGCTAACATGTAGGCGAAGTCCTGGGGTTATTTCTTCTCCGGTGAAAAGGAAAGATCATTCTTCTAAGACCGCCCTTCAGAGTAGCCAGAGTAGCCATTGTAATAGACTGGTCCAAATTTTTGATTTCCAAAGTAGCAGCATTAAAATGGTTGACGTAGGCTCAGATTGATTCTCCTTCAGTTGCTTGATGTTAATAAGAGAATCCGACCGTCGCTATTGACGCCAACTGCTAATAAAGTGAGCTGCAAACTCTTGGCTCAATTGGTTAAAAGATTGGAGGATACTAGATTTTAGGCTCGAGTACCAGTGCCGTGCCATGCCCTTTAAGGTTGAAGAAAAGCTCGGCACAAAATGGCGTCCGGTGCTCTATGAAGCATCATGGTCCGAAAGGAGTCCAGGTGGTCAACCGGATTCAAGGTCCTATTATAGTTCTTTAATTGAGGAAGCTTGAAGTTCGGCGGAATGGGCTCCTGCATAATTCGGGTAGTGAATGGTGGGTCAGTGCAGAAATCATCCTTCCAAATTGGGGCCGAGTTGTGGAGTTCTTCGATCTGTCTACTCATTTCTTATAATTTATGATCGAGATCATCCTTTCGATCATAGATCTCAAAGCATGGAGGCTTCACAGGGGGTAGAGATTTCCTCAGAGTTGAATGATGCTCAGAGCAAGGACTCATTGATCTCTACTTCCCTTTCCTCGGGCTTCCTTTGGCGGGTCTTTCGAGATCTAGAGTTCCACTTTTCGGCAATGGCTTCATCGGGGGCGCCGGTGCCGGAACTTGCTACTTTGTTTGCACGGCTTCCGTGAGGCTTCTTATTTACTGTACTAGCAAGTTAAATTGATTAGCATCTATCATTGCTGCTGGCTCGGGAGGTGGAGGTGCAGGCGTCTATGCCGGAAGAGGATGATCGGCTGGTGCTGGATCTGGTTGGGAAGTAGCGGCGATAGATCGCTAGGATGATACTCTCTTGGGCGGCATCTCTGCTCAACTAGGTACTCCTTTAAGATTAAAGGTTCAGTAGTGCCCTTGCTCTAGCACCAATCTTGTTGGTGAAGAAATCGGATTGTCGTCGGAACTATTGGAGTGGATACCTGAGATCTCACCGGTGAGACTTGCAAGATAAAGTCTTGATCGAAGGTGGATGGCTTTGGCGTGGACCCTTCGATGATTAAGTCAGAAATCTACCAACAAGAATAGAGTACTTAGGAGTTAGATGAGTTAGAAGAAGAAGACGTATATGGAATGTTCTATTTATAGATGGAGCTGTAACAGATTGACAGTGACTGCTATAACTGACTGCTAATGGGCCATTCAGGCGGTTCTAATTCTATTATGGAGGATAAGTGGGCGATCGTAACCGCCCAATACTTGCCAACTGTAATCTGATTGTAACGCAGATGGAAAATATTTGCTTTTATCATCGATTCCTGGAGGTCGGAAGCTATCGAGCTTGATGACCAACTTTGTGGGCTGTAGTTGTTCTATAGAATCTGAGGTCGGACAGACCAAGTTTGGAAATCAGTTATCTGAGCTGGACTTGTGCTTTGGATCCCAAGGTTGAATGAACTTGAGAGCTGGATGAGTATCGAGTTTCCTAGCTGGGACTACGTCAGGATTGTTTAAATTGATTCAAGGAAGATTATCTGGAGGTTCGGCCACATTCGAGGTCGGATCTTGACAAGAACTACTTCAAAGTTGTTGTCGTCAAGCCCGAACTAAAGGTTAGAGTCGAGAAGCTCGGCAGACACTCGGGGTTTGACATCAGTGAAGGGTCACTATTATTTTAGGATAAGCTATCACTAGGCTTAGATTGAAGGTCGGAATTCGTCGAACTTAGAAGCGAGCTTTTTGGTATCAATCAAAGCTCGGGGACCGGCTTGGTTGCATCTTGGGCTGGACGGCGTCAATGGCTGGATGGTGCCTTCAGGGGTCGACGATAGCCGATTTGCAAGAACTTCGGCGGAAATCATTTTTTCCCCCAACAGGTTGAATGTTGAACAAATTGGTTGCTTAGTTTTTCTTTTAAATAATTAGCAGTCTCAAACATATCCTAGAACAGTGATTTGAAGTTGTTCAGCAATGTAAAGGAGAAAAGCTTTAGCTGTGAGTGCATTGATGATGTAGGGGAAGGAATAGCATAATGATGGGACCTTTGCAAAGTGTACTGAAGTACATTATTGAGAAATTATATTGGAAGCAAATCACTTGAGTTAGAGAATGATCAAAGAGGATTGTGGGAGGTGATGAATGAGAATCTCTGAATGACTAAAGTTGGATTTTTTTTTTTTTTTTTTTGACATGCATGCTTATGCTGTAAACTGCTTGAAAAAAGATTGGTTACTTGTGTTTGATGGTAATTAGGTGGGCATTGTTGGTGCTCCATTGGTGCTCCATTATCCTAACTTAGTCCTTTGAAAACAGAGTATCCAGGGAACTAAATATTGCAGTCCTAACATTCACACAACCGGACCCAGTTCTGCATCTGTATCTTACACTTAATATGTGCTTTTGGACATAGAAAGAGTTTTCTTGATGGTTTAGTTGTTTGTAGCAAAAGAAGTTGCAAAATATGATCTTTCATTATATTGCCCCCTTAAAGTAAAAGGAATATTAATTATCGAACTGGTGTGGTGTTATGGAATTATGCATCAGACACACACACACACACACACACACACATATTAATTATACTGATACAAGCTTCCTTTAATTTGATCTAAGAACATATTACATGTTGTCATTATTGGTAGATCTTTGATTGTCATTCAGTTTCTTATACTTGGACCTAATACTTTTCTTCTTGTGTGTGCTTCTTGCATGGTTTTTACATGGACTAGATACTTTGATGTGCAATACTCCTCTTTTTTCTGATGCTGCTTTAGTTTTTATCCTGTTATAGTGATTCTAAGCTGTGGTCCAAATTCATCTGTCCGCTTGAAGAATGCCTCTATCTAATCAATAACTTCATCATGCTGCAGAGAGAATTAATATCTGGTGATCAAAATGGAAATATACGAGTGTGGGATCTAACTGCAAATTCATGCAGCTGTGAGTTGGTAAGTACATGCACCATATAATAAGATGGTGAAAGTTGCTTGCTGCTGCTCTAATATATTCCTGAGTACTGACAATAGTCTTATCTTGAAGGAGACTTACCCCAAAAGGAGGGTTTTTGACCTTATTATTCACTTGAGTGCAGGTACCAGAGGTTGATACAGCTGTGAGGTCTCTAACAGTCATGTGGGATGGTAGCATGGTTGTTGCTGCAAATAACCATGGAACATGTTATGTTTGGCGCTTGCTTAAAGGAACACAGGTATCTTAGTTCCTGCGTCTAGTTTATGGACGGATTTGCAAAATTTTGATTTTCAAACTGGCATTCAACCTGCTGCAGACAATGACATACTTTGAACCACTACATAAGCTACAAGCACACGAGGGCTACATCTTAAAATGCCTACTTTCACCAGAATTCTGTGATCCTCAGAGGTACGTGATCTCAAGAGTTATCTAGCAGCTAAAAACAGTAATAGTTCATTTATTTTTGTTCTCCAGAGTATGAACTTCCATCATGACATTGTAGGGGAGGCATTTTATTATAATCATAACTATAATATGTTCGTAGGCATCATACAAACAATTTTCCGTAGAGCAATTTCTTGGTATAACCAAGCTTGGATTCTCGTGTATACAGTATTCATGTTTAGGATCTTACAGGTTCTCACTGAACTATTTTTAGGTATCTTGCCACTGCATCATCTGATCATACTGTTAAGATATGGAATGTTGATGGTTTCACCTTGGAGCGAACTTTAACAGGTAGACAACCTTCATCAGATTCCAAGCTAGTTTTCATCTCTCGGTAATTCACCTATATCCCTAGTTTTGTTAGTAAGCCCTCATTGATTCTCAACGTATCCTCAGGACACCAGCGCTGGGTCTGGGACTGTGTATTCTCTGTGGATGGTGCTTATCTGATAACAGGTACTAGTTACAGCATAGGTAACTGTTCTTGTTTTGGATCTTTGATTCCAATTCTGTGAACATAACATGATAGAACTTGGCTATATGCAGCTTCTTCTGATACTACTGCAAGGCTGTGGTCGATGTCCAACGGGGAAGCCATTAGAGTGTATCAAGGGCACCACAAAGCAGCTGTCTGCTGTGCGTTGCATGATGGTGCTGAATCACCACCACCATGATCCTAGTCTGTGTACGGATGTCATTCATGTGTAATAACATTTGATAGCTATATCCTGTTGACTGTTTTTGGTCTTCTTACTTTTTTCGGTGTCATGAAGTTTCGGTTCTCAGTCTAAGTTTGTTATACTTCGCATGTTTTATTGGTGTATAGTTCATGCTCGATACTTTTATGTGTTCTCGTGCTTCATATTTGATCATGCAGCCAGGTAATATAATTTAATCTAGAACCAGAAGCATCGAAAACCTTCAGGATTCAATTAATGATGGAAAATGTGCTATGCCCAAGTTGACGAGGGAGTCGATCAGCTCTTGTTGGCACAGACAACATGATTCGAGGATGAAGAGGCTGCTCTACAGCTTGATCTCGTATCTCCCCCAAAGTAAAAAATGCAACAGTATTCGTTTATAAGGCGTGCCTTGGCGGCCAACCGGCACTATTCATTTTCTTTTCTAATAGATTACGTTGTTAGACGTTGGTTGGCACTGGTGGAGGGTTTGCTATTCGATGGGAAGATTCTATACATGAGATTTGTGCTAAATGAAATAGCTAACTTGTAATATGTTTATATCTGCTAATATCAGAAATAAATCTTACCAGGACCTCATTTAATATTGTATATTAGAGTTTTTGTGTCCAGAGCTTTGAATCTTGGAAGTTTAGCTTTTTAATAAAAAATTGTTTGCTATTTGGTAGCTATGTTTTCAAAGTATTTTAAAATTTCAGTAGATATCTAGAAAAAAGATATTTTTATTATAAAAAAATGATAATAAAAAATAGTATATATCTTGTTCAATTAACTGGGTATCTGTATTGTTGTTATATTCTTAATTTATAAATTATTCATTTTGATATTTAAACCAAATAATAAAATGCTAAATTAGTATAAAATATAATTATATTTTTATTATATCATTATTATTATTATTTTATAATGATATGATACTATTTTGGAAGTACTATATTATAATATTACTATATTATAATAATACTATATTATTATGATATGATTATTATAATCTAATAAAAATGATAATAATAATATAATATTATTATTTTATATTAATATTATGTTATATTATCAAAAACTACTGTTATAAAGTATTGTTAATCTATAAATTATTTTTTAATTAATTCTATTAAGAAAAAGTCATTGCCATGATTTGTATTTGGAAGGAGCAGAAAGTTCTTTCAAAGTTTTTACCAATCATCTTAAAATTATCCAAAAGAACTTCTGGCTTTTCATGAAGCATTTTTGGTGCTCCAAAGCAATGCCAAACAGAAACCTTAATCTATAGTGCTCCTAGAAGTAGTAGAAGTTTGAGGTGGTTCTCATGTAAATGACTAAATTGTCCCCAAGCAATCCAAATAAAACTTTAAAAATAATTTATTGATGATATGTAACATTGCTTAACTCATCCAATTTATTTTTTTTATTATGCTTATCCGTTTATTGTATTTAGAAATAAGATATGTCGGTTATAAATATGCAATCGTTTTCTCTCAATCTAACCTAGTGGCTCCTCTCTCTCTATTGGGAAGAAGAAGATGGAATAAATGACATAGAAGATATGTATAGCAAAGAGAAGATAATCTCGCTAGTCAAAATATTTAAGAACTTTTATTTGGATTAATTAAATACTTTAAAAGTGTGGTGCGTGATAGGATGGAAGGCGTGGAGAGATGAGCCACACATATAATCAAATATAAAATTATGGTTACTCATCATGTATGCTTATTTTGGTTGAGTTAATCGATGATAGGTTCTCTAATGAAAAACAATTAATAGGGAGATGAGGGGCGATCAATTATGGTGTGTTTTCACTTCAGTGCTTTAATTTTCATGCAACCTTTGGAAAGTTTCATCGAACACCCTAAGGCCAGCCCACTACCGCCATTTCTCCTGGCATTCATGGCTACGAATCCTAACAACTTGAAGGAGTCATCAGTGGCTGGAAGAGGTGGATCTTGACCTTGGACGGAAGTAGCGCAGGGTAGATGGCATCTTCTTGGCATATGCAGAGGATCATTGAGGAAGAGTGAGGAAGAGATTGCCGTTTTTAGATCCATATTTTTGAGGTCTTGGAATTATCGGGAGATGAGACGGAGAGGGCTTGGAATAGATGGGAGAGAGTTTCACTGGTTGCAAAGAGTTTGGAGGGACGCGTGCCAATAGACTCGATTGCCTTGGAAAAAAGCTAAACTACAGAATGATGTGGAGGGGTTTCCAATGACGAAAGGGTATTATCTATTCCATTTCCAGTCAGAGGAAGAGTGCCATGCCATTTTTTCCAAGGCCCTTCGATTATCTCTGGCCAGGTTCTGCAGCCACGGGAGCTGGAATTTTTTCCCAAACAGATATGCTATCAAACTGGCCATGTTGTGGATTCGATTGCCATTGTTGCCGGTGGAATTTTGGGATAGGTCTACCATCTTGAGGATCGTCTCATCTACCGGCCAGCCGATGCGTTGCCTGGAGAGGCAACCCGAGAGGGACGGAGGGAGTGAATTGAATTTTAAAAAATATTTTATAATTTCAAACATATGTGCATAATTTTAAGTGCATAATTTTAAGATACAATAGAAGCAATTTAGTGAATATGCAGAGATATGAAGCAATGAATGAAGTAAGATAGGAGAAATCAAAGCCATACATAAAAGTCAATTTTTATAATGGTTCGGTGTCAAACACAATAACTACATCCACTTCCAAAATAATCCTCTTAAAAATTTTACTATAATCATCAATATTATAATAAGATTATTTTTTAGGCTCATAATATAAATTCAATTAATTTTTTAGGAATACCAATTAAAATATTTATCTCAAGCTATTCTTAGACTTATACACAATTCAAATCAAGGCTTGGATGAGCTTATCCCCAAGTTCTAATCATTATTGAAACTTATAAATAATAGAAAATTAAATACAATATAAAAGATATATAATAAGCATTTTATTATATAAATAAAAAGGGATGAGAGGCTTTGCAATTAATGCTCCCTTCTTCCTCTCGAAAAATAATTGAATGCAGAAGAAGTAGATGGTAGGAATGTGGCTTTACTTCTTGAATGATCAATAATTGCTCACACAGAATCTTTTAAGCCTTTCAATGCACTTTTCTAATGTTTTCTCTCATCCTCTTAGATTCTTTTATATTGTCTTACTTCTTTAAAGCCTTTAACAATCATAAATTCTTGTTAAAATATCCAAAAATGGATTTCTAGCTATTGAGAGTCGAGAACTAGTCTTTGAAGATGTTCTGTGAAAAAATACAGCTTTTAAAAAGCTAGCCATTGAAGCTATCAGCCATAGTAGAGTCAACTTGAGCAGATCTATGATAAATTCAAACTTTCTTTGAGTTGACTCGAAGTCTTCAGGGGTTGACTCAAGGAGTGTTCATAGAAAACCATCTTTCTGTCTTTCATAAGAGGGTCGACTCAACCTTTTTGGGAGTCAAGTTGAGGTTTGTGTCACTTGATGCCTGTGTGCTGGAGTTGACTCAAAATCTCCAAGTTGACTCTAAGCCTTCTTTTCTTGAATTTTTCATGATGTAGCCTTTTTAAATTTTGCTTCTTTGAATCTCCAAGATGGATAGCATGGGATCCCTTGAAATATGGCTCAAGCTTCTTGAAATATTTTCTCAAATACTTGAACAACTCGTTAGTATCAAATATATACTCAAATATTTTATTCTCATCAAAATTAATACTAAGGCCAATAATCTCTTCCTTTTTTATGATGATAAAATTTTGAGTATATGTAAATAATAGGGCTAAAAAGATGTGACAAAATAAGTGAGTATATGAATCAATAATGCTTATCACATAACTCAATCAAGTGTCTTTATCAATTGAGGATCAAAAAGAATAAAAAGTTGATTAGGGGCTATGGTCTTACAACTGATATTAGAGCAATAGATTTAATTGTTTATTTTTTTAAAGACTTTGTCTATAATTAAGAGCAATAAATTTAGATTTATTGTATTTTCTATTTTCACTTGATCCACTTAATCTTTCCATTATATGCTCAATCTTTCATTTTTAGCTTCATCTTTCTTACATAGTCTTTCCGTTATGCACTCAATCTTTCATTATTTTTCATCCATTATATGCTCAATCTTTTATTATTTTTACTTGATCTTTTTTATTATTATTTGCTTTAATCTTTCTCCTCCTTTTTGTCATCTTCAATAAATAAATCAATCATATGCACAAGATAACAATGGAGAATGAAAAGCAATTCATTTCATATATAAAATAGGATGTTTTACAGGATTGCACTATATACAAAAGATGTGGCCTACAATAGTACATGAATACAATAGAGTAAATAGGATAAACAAAGCATAATCATAAATGAAAGACAATCAATCATATCCTAGACCTAGTCCTAATCTAAGGAGACTTCTAGAATAGAGGAGCTAGTCCTAAATGAAGGAACTCCAGCTCTCCTACTTCTAGTCCTACTAGAAGGCAATAGTGGAAGGTGGAAACCCTATATTAACTCTAGTGAAGCTCCTAAAGGACGGTCTAGGAGTGGGATAAGAGGAGATGGAGTGGGTAGGGGTGCGCTTTGGGATGGTTAGGAAGTAGGTCGGCTAGGAGTACTAGATGGTTGTCATGCCCCCTAATGCTTATCGTTATAGCATCAAATAAAAATTAAATCCAATCTTATTATTAATTAGAATAGTGGTGAGTCAGGTGTCGATTTTTTTAAAAATTGAAGACTAAGTTACGTTCAATTTTAATTAAAAATAAAATTTTAAATTAATTTTGAAGTAATAATTTAAATAAGTAAATTAAAAAAATTAATTGAGAGTTTAACAAATTAAAATAAAAAAGTAGATACTTAATTAATTAAAATTTTAAAATTAATTAAAAATATTCTAAAGTTTCAAATCCATCGCTAGTAGGATTATGATAATTCTTTTTAATACAAAAAATTATTATTTTTAAAAATTTAATTATGATTATAATTTATTTTTTTAGAGCATAGATTATATCTCTTGATCATAATCCATCTTTATGAAATCATAAATTATTCAATACTTTAATTCTTAAAAATTTAGAACATGACTTTTAATAATTTTTCTCTAAAATAAATTATTAAATTGAGTACGAACTATATCTTTCGATCACAACCCATCCCAATGAATATAATTTATTTAGATCTTTAATCAATAATAAGCATGTCAAAAAATCAAGATCTCATGCATAAAAAGAAATTTTATTAAAAACTAGGTAGAAGAATATATTTACAATAAAAAAATTATAAAAGATAAAGAATGAAAAAGTATAATCTTTGCTTGAAGACTTCATCTACTCTCCTAGAATTCAGCTTCTTAGCCATGCATGATTGACGATTTGCTCGCTTCTGACATCTTCAAAGCTCCTCGGTGATAGATGGAAAAAGAAGAAAGAAGGAAGAAAGGAGGAAAAAAGAGAAAACGAGAGGGAGGAGGCTCTGTTTTGGGCTAAGAAGAAAGAAAGGAGGAGAGTATCGAGGAGAAGTGTTGAGAGTTTTTGTGTACTCTCCACTAAGAAGGGATTTAAATGGAAGAGATATCAAGAAGTTTTGAGTAATTTTTGGAGTCCAAATTCGAGTTTGGCTCAAATTACTCATGCTGTAGAAGTCCCTGATCGTTAGATTTGCGATCAACACTCCAAAATCCATCAAAAAATCCATCAAAAGCTTAAGATTAGCGTCATATTGAATCTGGGCTATTAGATCTCCTGATTAGGTAAATTTTCATCATTGGAACGTGCTAAATGGGCTCTGGGAAGTCTTGATCAAAGCTGGATTTTGCTCCCACCATTAGATCCTGACTGGCTACGATAAGAACCATCCGATTGTACACAACTGTATTGTTGGACCCCATAGACTGGGCAAATCAAAGCTCCCGTCCAATCAGAGCATGCCACGCTAGGTAAAATGATAGAAATGCCCCATGCACTGCATTTTTTGGTGGTGGACCTGTTAAGGGTCCATGGTGTGGCACGCTAGGTTTCGGGATCCACTATGAACAGCATGAAAAAATGACATCAGGGTGATGTCTACTGAACAAGGAAGCTGAGCTATGGGCCAAGTTTGTTGACACTTGTGAGCTGGGCTGTTGGTTCGCTCGGGCCACACTGAGCCACGTTGGCTTGCTGGATCGATCGGCTGGGCTAATTTTCTGAGCCGATTCAAAGAAAATATATAAATTTATTTTTTATTTTTTATTTTTCTTCATTTAAACTTTTGGTCTTTATATCTTTTTTATTTTAGATTCGATTTACATCAAATTTGATTCGTTTGAACCCATAAATCCAGCTCTTCATATTGGTCAACTTATTTTCTATAAAATATTAATAAAAATATTATTTTTTTAAAAAAATATTAATTAATATATATTTTAATATTTTTATTTAAATTTTATGATGATTATCACACCCTCTAACTTGAGTTTTACTTATCCTCGAGTAAAAAAAAAGAAAATTAGAAGTATGTACTAACTCGATAAGATGTGAAAGTTTCTTCAGATTATCTTAAAGTCAGTTGATATCTGGTTAGAGATTTAAAAGATACATCATCAGATTATTAATTTTATTTCAAATAATGGTTAAGTAAAGAACATAAAATTTTAGAGATTTTCTTTGATCAATTTTCTATCTTTATTCTTTAAATTCTTTATCTTTAGTATGGATATTTTTTTTTATAGTCAATATAATATTTTAATCTCTTAAGCTTTCTATTTGATCTTTGTAGCGAGCTTTGGACCAATGACTTTCAAATTAATTGACTTTAGAATATTAAGTGTAGAACATCCCTCAAACTTACTGACTCGAATCAAATAGGCTACAGGTTAAAACTAACTATATAATAAGCTTCTTCATATTGTCCACTTTTTTTTATGCGAATAACATTGCTTACTTAGATAACGGAACCCGATAAATCAATGAAAGACCATTATTTTTTATTTTTTTATTTTTTTTAATTTTTTTAATTTTTCATTCATACCCAAATAAAGTAGATTTTTTATTGAAATATAGACTAAAAGAAGATTTTAGAATAACTCAAAAATTTATTCTATTCTAAATCTGATCATTTATTAAATTTTTTTAATAATTAGATTCTTAATATTTTAAAAATTCTCTAGATTATTAATCAATTATTCCTGAAAAATTTTAAATCAGAACAAAATTAGGTATATAAGACTAATTATTATCATACATGAGGACTTAATTATTTTTATTTATCCTTTCCCTCAACTTAATTTTTATTATCCTCAATTGAGGAAAAAAATAGAGTATGATAAATGAAATAAAAAACAAAAAGAAAGAGTTCACTTTGCTTTAATATGTTTCTCGGCTCGGTCTAGCCTTTATTTTTTTTTCGTCTAGCATGGATTTGTAGTTCTTCCCCTAACTTAGTCCTGAAAGAAAGATAAACTAAAAATAAAAAAAATGCAAAAGCAAAAGCTGGATTATCTTCTAGTAAGTATTAAGTTTAACATCTTCAGCAAGACTTGTCCGAAAATTAATCCAAGTAAATAGGTTCATAAAGAACCATGACTTCTTCAATAGGTTTAGTGGGTAGTTTCAAGAATGATTTTAGTCATTATCCATTAACTTTAAAAGTAATATAATTACTTAGATTTTCAATCTCTATGGCCTCGTATGAGAAGACTTTCTTAACTATATAAGATCCAGTCCATCTAGATCTTAATTTATCCAGAAATAGGTGTGGCCTAGAATTATGTAAAAGAACTTTTTGTCCAGATATAAAAGATTTTCTATTAATTGCTTGTGAAAAGCTTTAGTTCTTTCTTTATAAATTTTAGCATTTTTATAGGCTTCATTCCTAATTTCCTCAAGTTCATTGATTTGTAATTTTTTTTGGTTTCTTGTTGCATTCGAGTCTATGTTTAATTATTTAATGGCCCATATTGCCATATATTCAAGTTCTACTGGTAAGTGACATGCTTTATTAAATACAAGCTTACATGGAGATATTCCTAAGTTGGTTTTGAAAGCTGTACGATATGCCCAGAGTACATCTGTTAATTTCAAAGATCAATCTTTTCTATTTGTACTAACTATCTTATCTAAAATTAGCTTGATTTGGTGATTAGAAACTTCAACTTGCCCACTCATCTATGGGTGATATGGTATAGCTAGTTTGTAGATAATGTTATACTTCTTCATCAGTGATTCAAAAAATCGATTGCAGAAGTGTGTTCCACGATCATTGATGATAGCTTTAGGGGTATCAAATCAAGATAGGATGTTTTCTTTAAGAAATTTTATAACAATTCTATTATCAGTGGTCTTGCATGGGATTGCCTATACCCACTTGGATATATAGTCAACAGCTACTAAAATATATTCATTCTTAAAAGATTTTGAAAATAGTCCAATGAAATCTATTCCCCATACATCAAAAATTTCTATAATTAAAAATTAGATTTATAGGCATCATATCTTTCTTTGTGATCTAACCTATTTGCTGACATCTAACACAACTTTTACAGTATTCATGGGCATCTCTAAATAGATTAGAATACTAAAATCTATATTGGAGCACTTTAGCTATAGTCTTTTTAGCTCCAAAATAACCACCACAAGTTTGGTCATGGCAAAAGAATAAAATGCTCCTAACTTCATTATCAGAGATATATCTTCTTATGATTTGGTCAGGATATGGTTTAAATAAATATGGATTATCTCAAATGAAATACTTCACTTGAGAGAAAATTTTATTCTTGTCCTGAGTGGTCCAATACATTGAAATTTGATCGGTGGCTAAAAAATTTACTATATCAGCATATCATGGTTTTGATATCACTAACAACAATTGTTCATCAGGAAAGGACTCATTGATAGGTATTTTCTTAGTTGGTGCGATTGCTAGATGAGATAAATGATCTGCCACTATATTTTTAATACCCTTTTTATCCCTAATTTCTAGGTCAAATTCTTGCAAAAGAAGAATCCATCTGATTAAGTCTGCTTTAGCATCCTTTTTTGAAAGAAGGTGTTTAATGGTAGAATGATCTATATAGATAATCATGTGAGATCTCACTAAATAGGATCTAAACTTTTCTAATGCAAATATCATAGCTAGAATAATAGATCACTCGAGGTAGCTTATCGATCTTTTGACATAGAACAGCTCCTATGGTATGATCAGATGCATTACACATGAGCTCAAAAGATTGAGTCCATACAAGTGGATGAATAATTGGGGCTGAAGTCAATTTCTTTTTTAAATTTTTAAAGAACTCAAGACATTCAAGCAAGAAGTCAAATTTGACATCTTTGGCTAATAAATTAGTTAATGATCGAGCTACTTTGCTAAAATTCTTGATAAATCATCTGTAAAAACCAACGTGTCCAAGAAAAGAGCAAATTTTTTTTTACTAATTTTGGTGGTGGAAGGTTTTCAATTAAATTTACCTTGGCTTTATCTACTTGTATACCTCATTTTGAAATTACATGATCAAGGACTATACCTTTCTTAACCATAAATTGGTATTTTTTTCAATTCAAAACTAGATGCTTTTCTTTTTATCTTTCTCAAACTAATTTAAGATGAGGAAGACAATCAATGAAGGTGGATCCAAAGATGAAAAAGTCATCCATGAAAATTTTAAGAAACCTTTCAATCATATCTAAAAAGATACTAGTCATGTACCTTTGAAAAGTAGCTAGTGCATTACATAATCCAAAAGGCATGCATTTGTAGGCAAAGATTCCATATGGATAGGTAAAAATAGCCTTTTTCTAATCTCAGTGGCTATTGAAATCTGGTTTTATCTCGAGTATCCATCTAGAAAATAATAAAAGTCATATCCTGCTAATCATTCTAACATTTGATCTATGAAAGATAGAGAAAAATAATTCTTTCGGATAACTATATTTAATTTTCTATAATTGATGCAGACCCTCCATCCAGTTTGAACTTTTATTGGAACCAACTCATTATGATCATTCTGGACTAAAGTAACTTCTGACTTCATGGGTATCACTTGTATTAGGCTTATCCATAAACTATCTGAGATTAGATATATTATTCTATTATCAAGAAGTTTTACTATTTCTTTTTTTATAACTTCTTTCATGGCGAAGTTAACTCTTCTTTAGAGATTTTTTTTTGGCTTAGCATCCTCTAATAGATGAATTCTATGTTGAACAATCGAAGGATTAATCTTCTTTAAATCAGCCATGGTCCATCCTAATGCTTCTTTATTTTTCATAAAGATAGTCAATAATTCTCCTTCTTGTATAGGGTCTAGGTCCGCTGAAATAATTACTGGCAAGATTTCAGAGGGACCTAAATATGCATATTTCAAATGTTTGGAGAATATTTTTAATTCTAGCTTGGGTGTTTTCTTCACTAATGGTCTAGACAATGGTTCAAATGGAGGCTTCCATCTAATTTCTGCATTGACTGTAGCTAATTCATTGACCTCCTCAAATTATTCATAGTTCTGATTCGTCCATAGTTCTATGTCAAAATTTTTATCACTAAGATCAATGGGTTCATACGTCTTGTATCTAGTTCAGATCACTTGATTTGTTTCAAATAAGTTAAAAATATTCAGATCTATACTCATGTTACCAAAGGAGAGTTTTATTAGACCATTTTGATAGTTGATTTGAGCATTGACTGTGGCTAGAAATGATCTATCTAGTATAACTGGAATGTGGCCATTAGGATTTATTACAAGTTCAATTTTTAAAATCACAAAATCTACTGGGTAGATAAAATTACTAACCTTAATTAATATGTCCTCTACTATTTTTCTTGATACTTTCAAAGATTAATCGGCTAATTGTAAAGTCATTCATGTATGCTTTAATTCTTCCAACTCTAACTTCTCATAAACTGAATAAGGTAGTATATTGACACTCTCCCCTAAGTCTAATAAAGTCTTATCAATGAGGATTTTTCCTACGATGCAAGAAATAGTGAGAGACCTTGAATCTTTGTATTTTACTGGCATATGGTTTAACATGTATGAACTCACACTAGCTGCCAAGAAAGCTCTCTGATGGTCTTTTTTTGGATATACAAGTTCTTAAGAAATTTAGTATATGATGAAACTTATTGGATCATATCTAATAAAAAAATATTTACTTTAACTTATTTAAAGACTTTCAAAATTTTTTCTAGTTGGGCTGAGTTTCGGTTGGACTTTAGTCTAGTAGGAAATGGTGCTACAATCTTAGGTATTGGTCCAACTAATTCTGGTGCGAGTTCTGCTGGTGAATCAGGTTATGTTTCTTTAGGTTCTTCAGACTGGCCCTGTTCAGATATTGATTCAGATAGTGAATCTTCTATATCTTTTTTTGGTGCTTTAGATGTACCTACATGATTATCTATTTATTTTTTAGATCTTTATATATATGGATAGTATTTAATTGATTAATCTGGGCTCCTTACTAAGGTTTTTTATTATTTTGGATTCTAGGATTAACCTCAAGTTGACTTGGCAATCTATCATTTTCTTTTTCGCTCATAGTAGTAGCTAACTGTCCTAATTGTATTTCTAAATGAGCTATTGCTTGTGTATTTGCTGTTAGCAATTGACCAGTGGCTTGCAAAAAAGTATTAAGGATAGTTGCATTATCAGCAGTTGATTTTGTCAGGTTTTCTAATTTTTTTTCTAGAGAGTCTAATTTTTTTCATTATTGTTAAAGTCTAGTGGGTTGTTTAGCATAGGGTTAGGCCTTGGATTTGACTGGTTGAAGCTAGGACTGTCTACATTTAGACCTTATGACCATGAAAATTAGGATGGTTTCTCTATCCTAGATTATAAGTGGATGCATAGGGATTATTATTTGATCTTTGATATGCTGCATTCACCTGTGTATAATCATTATCAGTTTGGTTCATCAAAAAGGGACATTCCTTTATGACATGGTCAGATGCACTCAGTCGTTGCATATGGATCAGACACTTGGTTTACCTTGGCTGATCTCTGTAATTTTAAGGTCTCAACTCTACGGGCTAGGCTTGCAAATTCAGCTAGAAAGGTTTGGACATAGTGCATCCCTCCTCTTGATGGTGTGGGTTTATCTAGTTCCTTAGTTACCTCCCATTGTAGGCTCTTTTTTGCTAGGTCCTCTAAAAATTGCCATGCTTTATTAGCTTCCTTATACATGAATGGGCCCTGGCACATCGACTCTAGCATGGTTCTTGAATTTGGTTCTAAACCTTCATACACAATTTGGCACAACCTCCAAATTTCTATCCCATGATGTGGGTATTGGCTCAAAAGATTTTTAAAATGATCTAGACATTTTCAGAATGACTCTCCTCCTAATTTATAAAATTAATTAATTTTATTTCTTAACTTGACTGTTTTGTGATGTAGAAAGAATTTTCTTAAGAATACTTTTACAAAGCCATCCCATATTGTGATCGAGTGGTTGGATAGACTATATAGCCATTTTTCTATATTTTTCTTAAGGACAAAATTAATTAGTCTCAATTTAATGTCATCCTCCAAAAGCTGGTGTATTTGCATGGCATCACAAACTTCTTCAAATTCTCTAATAAAAATATATGCATCTTCAATTCCAGTGAATTTGGAGAGTATATTAATGATTTGAGATTTTAGCTTGAAGATGGTGGCAGTAGTCTAGGATAGTCGAATACAGGATGGTTGGACTGAGCCCACTAGGTAGCAAAAGTCCATTAACACCTGAGGTTCACAATCCATAGTGGATTCATTGGCTACTTGGTCAAGGTTAAGATTTGGATCTATTCTTACTAACCGACCAAATTTTTTAAGTTACTATTTTATAATTTAATTTTAATTAAATTTATTTTTTTTAAAATTTTTAGAGAGATGAGAGAAGAAAAAGAAGAGGATTCTAAAGATGAGTCCTAAGGAGTCCTAAATTTAGAGATGAAAGAGAGAAGAGTGCTTTAATTAGGTTTGAATTTGGTATTAATTATAATCAAACAAGCATGGACTCTCTATCCTAGGATTTACCTAGATCTAGATAGCTCTTAACTATTTCAAGATCACCTTCGAGCACTTCAAGCTCAAATTTGACTAACTGACTCGGTCAGGTAAGTATAAGATGTGGAAGGTTTCTTACTTGTTATTTTTTTTAGACACCAATTAGGTTAACCAGGTCAGATAATAAAATTAATTAAAAATTATCTTCTTTAAATCACTTATCTTAGACATCGAGTAATTGACCAATCCAAATTCGATCCAACTCTCGAGCTTTTTTGTCCTATTGAGCTCGAATATCCTAGGGCCAATATCTAATTAATTTTAAATTATGGTCTGGGTTAATGCAATATGAAGGATGGTGGTTTATGGACTAAGAAATGATGATCAAATCTTCATCTTATCTTAATTAATAGGTTATGCCCTTAAAATTTATTATAGATATGCATGCAACAAAATAAGATATCCAATCAAGTTAAAAATTAATTTTATTTTATGTTTTTGATTATGCTAAATTAATTAAGTGCTATGAGATCTCAGTAATTTTTTAGGGATTATGGTTTTATCTTTTTATAGATAATTTTTTAGTTTCTGATTTTTTTTGATTTTGCAAAAGAAAGCAAATTCAAGTGATTAAGTCTTAAAAAGCAGTAAATTAATCTAAACTATAGAAAGCAAAAAATCAGTTATGAAAGACAGTAATAACTAACTAAAATTAAAGAGCAATAATAATAATAATAATTTTAATTATTTTTTTTTGATTGAAGCAATTGTGCTATAATTTTCAACAATGGTGCCAAAAATTTGATGCTTGTTATTATAGCACCAAATAAAAATTAAATCCAATCTTACTATTAATTAGAATAGTGGTGAGTCAGGTGTCAATTTTTTCAAAGATTAAAAGCTAAGTTACGTTCAATTTTAATTAAAAATAAAATTTTAAATTAATTTTAAAGTAAAAAGTTAAATAAATAAATTAAAAAGAATTAATTAAGATTTTAAAAAATTAAAATAAAAAAATAAATATTTAATTAATTAGAATTTTAAAATTAATTAAAGATATTCTGGAGTTTCGAATCCAACTCTAGCAGGATTGTGGTAATTCTATAAAAATTTAGTATTTTTAAAAATTTAGTTATAATTATAATTTATTTTTTTACAGCATGAATTATATCTCTTGATCATGATCCATCTCTATGAAATCATAAATTATTCAATACTTTAATTTTTAAAAATTTAGAACATAATTTTTAATGACTTTTCTCTAAAATAAATTATTAAATTGAGTATGGACTGTATCTTTCGATTACAATCCGTTCCAATAAATATAATTTATTTAGATCTTTAATCAATGATAAGCATATCAAAAAATAAAGATCTCATACATAAAAAGATAAATTTTATTAAAAACTAGGCAGGAGAATATATTTACAATAAAAAAATTATAAAAGATAAAAAAATATAATCCATGCTCGAAAACTTCATCTACTCTTTCAGAATTCAGCTCCTTAGCCGCGCATGATTGACAATTTACTTGCTCTCAGCATCTTCAAAGCTCCTCGATGAAGGATGGAAGAAGAAGAAGAAAGGAGGAAGAAAGGACGAAAAAAGAGAAAAAGAGAGGGAGGAGGCTCTATGTTAGGCTAAGAGAAAAGAGAGGAGGAGAGTTTTAAGGAGAAGAGTTGCGAGTTTTTATGTGCTCTCGACTAAGAGGGCTTGTCTTAGGGCTTTAGGGTGTAAGAGGGTTTAAATAGAAGAGAAATCAAGAAGTTTGAGTAATTTTTGGAGTCCAAATTCGAGTTTGGCTTGAATTACTCATGCTGCAGGAGTCCTGGCCATCAGATCTACAATCCATGCTCCAAAATCCATCAGAAAACCCATCAAAAGCTCAAGATCAGCATCGGATTGAATCTAGACCGTTAGTTCTCCTGATCAGGTGAATTTTTGCTGTTGGATCATGCTAAAAGGGCTTTGGGAAGTCCTGATCAAAGTTGGAATTTGGTCCTATCATTGGATCCTGACTAGCTATGATGAGAGCCATCTGATCATGAACAATTGTGTCGCTGGACCACCATAGATCGAGCATATCGAAGCTCCCACCCAATCAGAGCACGCCATGCTAGGTAAAATGATAGAAATGCCCCATGCAGTGCATTTTTTGGTGGTGGACCCATTAAGGGTCTGCGATGTGGCACGCTAGGTTTTGGTTTATCATGGATCGCATGGAAAAATGACATCAGGGTGACATCTACAAAATAGGGAAGCTAGGTTGTAGGCCGAGTTTACGGATGCTTGCAAGTTGGGCTGCTGGTTCGCTCAAGCCGCACTAAGCCACACTGGCTTGCTAGATCGGTCGGCTGGGCCAGTTTTCTAAGCTGATTAGGTCCCAACCAACTAAAAATATATAATTTTTTTTTATTTTTTATTTTTTTATTTAAATTTTTGGTCTTCATATCTTTTTCATTTTAGCTTCAATTTACGTCAAAGTTGATTCGTTTGAACTCATAAATTGAGCTCTTCGCATTGGTCAGCTTATTTCTTATAAAATACTAAAAAAATATTTTTTTAAATAAATATTAATTAATATATATTTTAATATATTTATTTATAATTTTATGATGATTATCACCCTCGACCAGAGATCATGAGTTCAAGTGTTATAGCAACCACCATATATTCATGAAGAACTCTTTCCACAAGCATGCAAGGTATTTCAAACATGATATCTGAAGAAAAAATTTTATTTTCTGGATCAGGTTCGTTCAGATCTTGATTTGATTAAGAGAGATATTTCAAAAATTTTTCTCTTAGATCTAAATCAGATCTGAGATTCTTCAGATCTGATTTTATTAATCTGATAAAATAAAAATAAAAATAAAATAAAATAAATCTAATTTAATTATACCTTATTATGGATAATCCTATTATCTTGTGATGATCCTGATATTTGCTTGAGGTTCTGGATGTAGCCACGCAATCACCTGACCTCTACCGGTATCTACTCGAGCAGGATCTGGAGATCTTCTTCTTCTCAATTTGTGCTCTAAAAATCAGATCTGGATCTGATCTTGAAGGTCTTTAAAATATCTTTTGAAGATCAACTATTATCTCTTGCAGCAGTACTGCCTTCTTCCTTTTCTGTTGTCTTTTTCTTGCTTAGATTGCACCAAACTGGAGCCCAAAATCTCTTGGTCGTGGAAAGGAGAGAGAGAAGCAGAGGGTGGCATGGAGGAGGGAGAGGGGCTATGTGGCATGGACAAAGGGCACAAACTCAAAATCCTAGGCATAGATAGAATTTATATAGATCCCGCTGCGCCATGTAGTGCCACATCATCTCGATCAATCACGACTGTTTATGCAATCAGATCTAATTCTGATTGATGGGATGACATCATTTGATCTAATCAGATTAGAATCCCTTACAAATCTTCTTAGGTAGCACCAAGACTGATCAAAGAAGAATCTTTGGTGCCACCTAAGTAGAGAGCATGAAGCAACCTGGAGTCCCATCTGTATAGGACTCCAAGCGTCACCCTTTTTGGGCACACGCCTTCCTAGGCATGTGTCCCCTCTCTTTCTTCTTTTTAGTAGGAGGACAAAGCCCCATCTTCTCTCCTATGGATGCATGATACATGGGCAGATGTATAAGTGTCAAAGGTCAATGTTTGACCAAAGTCAAGATTTAGTAGGTAACGAAAAATGGCAGGTGTTGTCTCAAATTTATCTCATAAATTAAGATAATTTTTTTTTGATCTAGACAAGCTCCGGTCAGATCAAGTAAAAATTTTTGAGTGAGCCCAAACATATTTGGCTCAATCGAGATAATTTTTAATGATTATTGAAGGAGAATATTAGGCTCAATTGTGTGCTAGCACGATTTTTTTGAACCTAATTGAATCTTATTCAAATCAATTAAACTGGATTAGTCCAATTAATGATATTCAGATCCAAACTCTTATTTGTGTGATCCAGTTAGGTTCAGTTTTATATGGTAATGGGATATATCATGATCTCTATCATCGACATCATCGAAATATCTTTCGATGGATCAAAACTTTTTTGATTCAGAAAACTAGTATGATCGATCATCCAAATCATTTTAGTTGGTTCATGTTTAGCTCATGGATCATAAAAGAACCAATGAGCTCTTCTAATGCTAACTTATTTAAGTCCTTTGATTTTTGAATGATAGTCACTTTTGGCTCCTAATTCTTCGACAAGGATCTAAAAATTTTACATACAACATCACTATTAGAATAGTCTCTTCTAAGACTTTTTAAATCATTCAAGATATTGGTAAATCTTATGAATATTTTGATGATAGTTTTATGTGATTCCATTTTGAATAGTTGTACCAATATATTTATCTTAAATTTTTTGACTTGAATAGTACCCTCATAGGTAACTTCAGGTCTATCCCAAATTTTTTTGGTATATGAACATGTTGATATCCTATTAAACTCATTTGCATCTAAAGCACAATATAACATATTCATTGCTTTGGCTTTGAGTTAAGCTTTCTTTTTGTCATGTTCATCCTAATTCTTTTCGGGCTTCGAAATGAACATGCCATGAATTATGATTGTGGGTGTGTGAGGGCCGTTTACTATGACATTCCACGTGTCATAGTCTTGTACTTAAATAAATATTCTCATTCTTGCTTTTCAATAGGTATGATTGATCCCATTAAAAAGTGAAGGTCTATTAGTTGATTGTTGTTCAACCAATAAAGTTTCAATTGGATTTACCATAAAATCTTTAGCTTAAATAATTGAGTAACAAGTGAGCACCTACTCTGATACCACTTATTACTCAAGAATGGTTACCCAAGAGAAAGAATAAATTGAATATTTAAAAGTTTAAACTTTAAGTATGCTAAATTTAATACTAGGTGCTTAATGAGATAAAGTAAAACATAAGTATAGAAAGAGAAAAATAGAAATAAAGCTACCAACATCAAGATCAAGTTTTTATAGTAGTTCGACACTAAACTCGACACCTACACTACTTTCCAAGTAAACCACTTGAAAATTCAACTATAATCACTTAATTGATTACAATTTCATTATTTTTCTTGGATTTACAATTTAACCCGATTGGTTTTGACCTAGACTCACCAACTGTAATCTTTATAATGATTATTTTCTCAAGCTAACAATCAATTCTGATTGATTTTATCCTTGACTCACAATCAAATCAATATAATGTCCAACTCTAGGCTTGGACCAATCTAAATCTCTCATCCTAAGAAACTTGAAAATTAAAAAAAAAAAAACAATCACAATGAATACAAAATTAAAAGAGTTTAAAAATAAAAATTCTATGAAGCCCATGAGAAGAATTTTTGAGTTGAAAGCTTGTCAGCTTGATTCTTCTCCTTCAATGCTTGAGAGAAGTTGATGGAGCTCTTTAATGCTTGTGCCTTGATTTCTCTCACTTTGAGGATGATTAAAAGGATAGAATATTCTCTGAAAAATTCTTTCTTCTCTTCACAAATTAGCTTACACAATGAATGAACTGAAGTAGACTTAAAATCTTTAATAGATATTCCAAAAGTTTTTTTTAAAGCTCTTAAATATTTTATTTGTATTCTAAGGCTTTTCTATCATTCTAAGATATTTTGAGAGGCTTCATTTAATGTCCTAACCATTGAAAATGAAGATCTAGCCATTGTAAAAATGATGAAATTGAAAAAATATAGATCTAAAAATCTAGCCGTTATAATAATTTAGTTGACTAACTTTTTTCTGAGTCAACTAACCATTAGAGAGCTGAAAAATAGCCTTTTTGTCTTTTGATGCTTCTCTGCAACTAAGTCAACTAACTGAACACCTAAGTCGACTAACTCTCCTATCTTGGTCAGCTCAATTCTAATTTGGTTGGCTAAGTGGATAAAGCTTAACAATATGCTTTTCTATCTTGCTGTTATCCTCCAAGACTAAGTCGACTAACTTTAACTAAATTGACTCAAATTGCATGCCAAGCATGCCATAAAATTTTTAGCAGTCCTTCTCCAATTTCATTTTTAGACTAGATTTGCCTTATTTACTTGATTTTAATCTTCATTAATCTTCTTTTTAAGATGTGTCTAGTCTCGATTTTCTTCAAAGATCTCTTGAGTTATGGTATTTTATTTAATTAATGAAAATTACTTGAAACAAGGTAAGCACTTAAAATTTAAACTACACATCCTAAAAAATAATATTAGTAACTTAACAAATTATATCCAAATGCTTTGTTATCATCAAAATCAATCCAGGGATCAATATTAGTCTCCTTTAAAAAAGGTATAGGAAAAGATATATTAGAGATGCCAGAATCTACCACAACAAATAACAACACCAAAAAAATAAACTCAAAATATAGGATTTCTCCATAGAGATGCTCTCATGTATATCAGTTTGTAACATTGGAGTCATACCACCAAAATGATGATAAGTTACTTCGATCAAGTAAACAGAGACCGGCCATTAGAATGCTTAGAGTCAAATCGAGTTCTCACCTAAATACAACCATTTGTGTTTGCATACTAAACAAAAAAAAAAAAAAAAACTTACAATGACTTTGAGCAAATTGGTGTATAAAGTCATGTATAAAAAATCAGAACAATTAAAATCAATTACAACTATTGAAATTGAAGCAACATTCCCCAATAACATAACAAATTCATGTTTCATATCCAGGTCTAAGCAAATTGATTTGGTAATTTAAAGATATTAAAAATCTAGACTATCGAAAGTTATGAAAATAATAGAAAAATCAAATTAACAAATCACAACCCATCAAAGACAAAAATGAAGTAGATATGCCACTATAAATTAGAATCAGGCTGTGACAGTAGTTGACTCAAACTACGATGTGCAAATAAAGATTCTTACACTGCAACTATAATAGTCAATACAATTTAATTCTAAAAATTACCTTAGATATAAAAGCTCATTAAAACTCAAATTAATGTCTGAAACCCCAATATGCTGAGACCTACTCTCAGGACATGTCTTACATGCATATTACAAAATTCTAAAAATGATTATCCATAGAAGAAGAATAATAATATTAATCAAAAAAAATTCTAAAATCCATAAAATAATATGAAAGCCACACCAAAAAAATAAACTGGCAGCCATCTCGCTAGATCTAAAGTATCATAAACAAAAATAATAACTATGCAACCATTTAGAACAATCTAAGAAAAATTTTAAGTGAAACGGAGATCTAAAACAAGAGATAAAAACCAAGCTCACTCATTCACAGATCTCACTCATTTATGAGTCTGTAGCAACTAATTGGAGCACTCACACCACACGATCTCACTCATTCATGGATCGAATCCATAGATTTGCTCAACAAAGAAAAAAATCAAAAAAAAAAAAAGAAGATCAGAGATCGAATATAAGAGAGATCAAAGGAGAGAAAGGAGATCATAGGGATATGATGAAAAAGCAGAAGCTTCTTACCTTTTTTTCGAGGAAAGAGAGGAAGAGATTGAGGGCTTCCCCTTTAGCTTTTGGAGCTTAATTTCTAAACTAGGGTGGAGATGAAGATGAGGAGGAGAAGGTGGATATCAACGCTTTTAAAAGGAAGAGGGGGCGGTGGATGACTTCGATGGGTTAGGATAGAGAGTGTGGTGGATGGCCTCGGTTGTTTTGGAAAGTAGGGAGTGGGGTGGTTTTGGACATGTTGTCTTTTCTAAACTTGGATGGAGACGAAGATCTAAACAAGGAGGAGGAGGAGGAGGGGTGGGCAGTGAATGACCTAGTTAGCTAGCTTGGGAAGGAGGTGAGACGGTGGAAGGGTTTGAAAAGGTTTTGAAATCCGCAGGGGTGGATGGCAAATGACCTAATTAGTTGGCTCAGAAAGGTGGTAAGGTGGCAGAAGGGTTAGAGAAGGTTTTGGAGTCCGACAATGCTGATATGCATTGTCTGATTTAAAATATGGGGCGACAATTCCATTGGCCTCCGACGACGCTTATAAGGATTGCTAGGATCCAAAAAAAATCCCACAATGCTTAAGAGCATCTTTAAGAGCCAACAATTTAAATAAATTTTAATTAGGGAATGAAACATTGTTTCGATCCTAACGACACTTGTATCTAGTATCGAAAAATAAAAGTTATTGTTTCCCTCTTTTTCATATAGTGAAAAACTATCCCGTCCATGCAGTGCCCTCCATGCCATCACAGGCATATCTGCTCCTAATCCACCTCTTACTATGAAACATGGCTCAAAGCCCTACCTTCTTCTTTATCAGGCTACTAAAGGCAATATAATGTATGGCATAATGGGTAGCTACTGCTTTCAGCATGTCTTCTGAAGTTTACTTTCTGTTAGTACCAACACTTGTTTGTGATTATAAATGAAATATATGGCCTTCTTGTCGTCAATAGCACACCAGTCCTACATATTGTGCTCCATTATTAGTCGCCACTTGCACAACATGGCCAATGCTATCAATAACCTCCTCCTCTTGCTGAGAATATGGTCACTATTGTGCATCAATTCATTCATGAAGAATGCCTTCTTATCACAGAATGCAGGAAGTTAATAATTCTTCATCTAGTGGGATCAGACCATCACACATCAATATCATCAATCCATATGTGGACCACTTGTTCTTGTAGAATGCTATTCATATCTCCAATTCATCTCTATCCCCATTAGGTAGATCATTGCAGGTCCCTCAGACCTAGTACATCCACACTGATCAATCCTTGGCGTTGATCATGTTGCGGTAATAGGTGATGTTTGCAACATTTGCTACGCCGTGGTTAAAGTGGAATCACTCTCTAATAGCCCTCCATAAATCCTTCTTATCCTCCTGTAACAAGCTACAAATTCTCTATTGCTATGCGTCTCTACTCGAGAAGGCATCTGGTTTCAAATCTACAATAGTTGTCCCTGATCCTGAGACATCCCTGCTCTTCTTGTCTTTCCTACAATTGAAGGCCTAAAGTATGGATACTATTTGGGTGACACCTGGAACACCAACCAACTGGGTTCTCCTCAAAACTTGATTTGGCATAGCAAATCCTAATCTGGAACCTTCTTCATGTTATAACGGTCCAAATGGAGCTTTGTGTCCTACAACCTTATCCATCCCTCACTGTCCTCCCTATCAGCCCCGACGGCAGCTTGAAGTTGGGCTTTCTTCATGTCAACTATGTTGAAGAACTCGTCATATCCTGGATCCATGGAGCGATCGAATGATGGCCCTATTGGCCACCTATCCAACTCGGCCTATTTTTGTGGTGATCTCCTCTTCCCTTCTGTGAAGTCTTGAAGGGCATGTCTGAAATGTTGATAGACCTCTTTGGGACATCTTCCAGACCATAACATCAGGATATCCACCAAGTAGGTGCTGCTTCAATTTGCTGATCCATTCCCTCCAAAAGGAGGAACATCATTTACACCTCCAATACCTCCATTAGTGATGGCCACTTACTATCTTACCATGCTGCAACCCAATATTTTGATCCACACTTTTTTTTGGTTTCTAGCTCTATTGCTAACCAATTAATCTTGAAATTTTTAAAATATTTATTATCAACCCTAGAAAACTGGTTGCATAAATTATCGCTATGCACTTATAAAATATCCATGATCTTCATGGATTAATTCAGTTTTTAATTTAAAATAACTTAAAAATTAAAAATTTTTAAAAGCTCCTAAGAAAGTGCTAGTTACCTCAAAAATTACCTCTAAACTGTACTTACATTTTCTAAATTTACATAAATTTACATTTTATTAACATTTTAAAATTATATTCACATAGATTTGTATAAATTGCTTAACAATTAATACATACTCTAAAAATTTCATGCTACTGAAATTTCATTACTTTCTGAATTTATTTTTTTATTATTTTTTAAAAAATAATACCTAATCTGAATAAATTCTAAAAAGTTAAATTTCAGTTACAATCCTCAATAGGAGGTATGATGCATATTTTTCAGCCCATATTAAATACTAATAGCCTAACTAATTTAGGAATTACCTTAAAGTGAGGGTTTTATTCGAGAAATAATTAAGATGCTGAAAATAAATCAAATTGCTGTCAAAATAGGATTGCAAATAGCATGCTAGACATCATGAGACTAATTTTTGAAAATATAGCATCTCTTTTATTTTCTTTTTATTTTTTTATCCACAACTATATGAGTACAAAAGTAAAATGTGTATCCAAAGATTAAAGAAGTTATGCCATTGTGTTGATCTAAGATCTATGATATATCATGAGAATATCATGCCAAATGCAAAATTTGGACAATTTCTTTTTTTTCATATTTTCTCGATTTCTATCTATTTACGGAATGTAATACAAAAGGTAAAATGTAGCTATTTTCTCGAATCGGTATGGACCCCTGTAGGACCGAGCCCTTCATAATCTAGCAGTTTCAAAGTTATCAGGCCTGGTAAAGATCATTCCGTGCCAAGGCTGCGAACCATCATAGGTTGTGGTCGGTACAGTGTAATATCGACCAAACCAGATTGTTTTGTATGATGTTGTATACCGTGGGTAAAATACCTGATCTGTTTGTGCGAAACCTGAACAAGCATGTGAAAGGCAACAGAGAGAAACAAGCAACAATACCACAACCACAAACAACAGCAGCAATGTTAATCTGTGTTACAGAAACATTCCTTGAATTATTTATCAAGGAATCAAGTATTTAGGATCGTTTTGGTATTGACTTTGCTTTCTTTTTATTTTTGTTTTCTGAAAGTTCGAAGAAGAAAATTGGAAAGTAAAGATTAGATTTTATTTGTTTTCAAAAAAGATGAAAATTCATTTTATTTGCTTTCAAAAAAAAGTGAAAATTCAACCACGAAACAACCAAACTTTTCACAAATGCTACCTCCAACATCAGTCTCCATGTAATATTCCTCTAATGCATAGAAAAACAAAAACACAAAATCAAGAACAATGCTAAACAAGACCTAGTTGTTCCCTATTGTCTCAGTTCCTCTAAATCATTGGGTCGGGGGAAAAAAAAAAACCCACTAATCCTTAAACAATTTCGCATTCTTATAGCCCTTAATGGGTCTGGTCAGGGATGGAGAGTTGCTTGCATCCTGAGGACGAAGCTGTGTCAGGCGCATGCCCCTCACAGTTACTGACATGACTGACGTGATAAACAATTAACGAACCCATAGTTATCGGGATCTGTTGTCTCTCAGGTGTGAAACTTCAATGTTCAGGAGATAGACATCTGCAATTATCGGAACCTTCGTAACCATTAAATCAATCTAAAATCAGAGGCTTATTATCACCTCTGAGCAGAGCTAAAAGTCAGTAATTTTTTACCTACACCGCATGATAAATGTTCTTAAAAAATTCAAAAATGATGGATGATTGCAGGCCCCCAAACTCCAAGAAACTCTGGAGCAAAAATCAGAAATGATGCTCCTACGGAACATACGTTATTATTTACATCAATCAGAGAAGAAAGTGTAGCCTATGATTTCAGGACTGCTCCCTCTGTTATCTTCCAGCCGGACTTGGAATAAGCCATCTCATACCTGGTGGTGTAGGCAGTGCTGTAGGAATCGTTGTGCTCTGGGTGAGCACTGTCCATCAGTTGGGCTGCTTCCTGAATTGTTGCCTCCACTGTTGCTCGACGGCCATCCAAAGAAACAATCACACTATCAATAGTCACACCTAATAGGGTGTACTGCCAGAACCAACCATGCTGTGCAATCTCTGCAGCTCGATCAGTCCATATCTTTAGCATTCGGCCATCCAGTACCTGTCAACGTCCCAAAGGTTTTGTCTTATGATTATACTTTGCAAGAAACAACTTTGTATGAATTAGAAGGGAAAAATACTGCAGCCCCATTAACATAAGCTGCTGCTTCTATGCTGTTACTCATCAGAAGAAAACCTTTACTTCTATCCGACATGATGCATGGTTACATGGTCAATGAAACCAGGTTGATCAAGACATACAGGCACAAAATACATGCTCACACAGGCATGCATACTCACATGTACTCAGAATTTGTTTTTCATGCATGTTCATGCATGTGAGCAATTGGATAGTTGCAAAATATTTCACATCAAGCAAGACTTGCAGAAACAGAAGAATGCAAGAGCAGCATGGAACTAAGCCCAGGGTTAAGACAAGCTTACTGCACTCGTGTACAGACAACAAGAAATTTTACTGCTGTTGTTGATTTTTGTTTTTGATCTCATGAATCTCATTTTGAGCATGAAATAATAATCTATTTGAAGTTTGACTCCCACTGGTGCAACACAAGTTCTTATCAATTTTAATTAAGTCAATGCTCATTCAAGTGAGACTATTTACAGGTCATCAGATGCAGCTAGATATCAACCTGCACTCAAAACTGTCAATCAGTCATTTGAATGATATAAATGATTTTTATTTGGCTACAAAGTTTGAAGACCACCTATGTTTAATACTTTCTGGTTATCTAAGTTATAACAACTGTTATTATCAATCTCTGAAAGAAAATTGGATAATGAAAGCAAACTAACAGCATTACTTGGCAAAATCACTGTTCACCAATTAAAGTTAGCATTTCTGTATATGTACTAAGTCAATTAAGATATGAAACTAATATAGCATTTTTTCCATGTTGAGATATTAAGTCAAAAGCAGATTGGTATGATGCACATGAGATCAATCAGACCCATGAAATAGTGTTGTCATTATCTGCTCGTTCATACCCTCCAATAAGGAAACTGAATTGCACATTGAGTGATTAGTTGGGTTTGCATGCACTTGTGCTTAACTGAAATCTTAATGTTTCAGTCGTTTTGATTTCCCATGGAGTTTCAGCAGTTCACATAGACTGATGAGCAAGCTCAATTTTCATATGATGAATGAAACTGCCTATAGGCATTCTATGATATATTACAGAAAGAAAAGGGTTAACAATGACCCTGATGGCGGCAATAAGTTATAGTGATGGGCCATATATGTAAATGCTGCTGCACTATTAAATGCTCCACAAAGAGGTGCCAGAACCATAATAATGACTGTCATAATGTTGTGATAGTGGTTATTTAAACCACAGGTTCAAGTCCAAAACCGAAACCAACGAACCTTATTCTAATAAGTTGAAGTTAGTCTTGTGAATCTATCTTCATTCATTAATGGCTATAGTCTTTCAACGATTCAAATCCCATAGGACGAGGGTGTCTTAATTTGCCCACGAAAGGAAGGCATCACAACCCATCCCTTCCTAGCAGCTATCCTAGTCTGGTGTCCCAGCACTTCCTTGGGATGCACTTTTTTATATTTTCTAATTTTTTAATTTATCTTAGTAGTTTTATTCTTTTATTTGTTGTTAAATGTCTTTGGAGTTCAATTATCAATGTATTTATGGTAAATTAACTTATTAGTGTGCTTTAAGATCAAAAGCAATGTAAATACCCATATCTACTTTCCTTTTGTATTTACTAATTTTCTTAAAAATTTCAGAAGTAATTTTCAACAAACTTTATTAACTACATTAGCTATTAAGATACATGCTAAAATAGAATGGTGTCTATATTATTGCTAGCCTTCATTATTGAAAAAGATATCAAAAATGAAAATATAATTAACTGAGTACTACCTACTAAACTATATTCCAATACTACATAAAATAAATTCATGAGTTTAAGCTACATGTTTCAAACTCACTGCTAATCTCATGTCGAATATCCATGGCACTCATGCGCATCTGGTTCATGTTCATAAACAGGTCACTGAAAACAATGCCAGCCTGCATGTTGGGCCATTCTTGCTACCCATATGTATCTGATATTGTTTGGGATAATCCTTTTGATAATACTTCAGTAAAAAAACAGGCCATCCCTACTTAGGGTAACGAGAGGTGGCACCATATAATGACTCTGGAGCTTATCATTGTAAAGGTGGGTCCTATGTAGGCATATACCCTTTAGGATTTGTAGAAGGGAAGGACCATAATATGCATTCTGACTATTTGATGCATCACTGGAACCTGCTCTGGTTGATGATGATGATGACTTAACTTGCTTTGACTCCTACCTGCCCTCCGATCTTCTTGATCCACCGATGCCATAAACTCTAGGTGTTCTCAATGCCGACATTTTCCTCAGTTATCCTCAACTTCTTAAAACAATCCAGAATATCCATGGATAGCGTGCTGCATCTTGCAACAATCTTGGCCCCCCTTCTATGAGCCAGTCACTCCTTGCCCTCACAT
The DNA here is from genome assembly GCA_006176705.1 of Cocos nucifera. NCBI lineage: Eukaryota > Viridiplantae > Streptophyta > Magnoliopsida > Arecales > Arecaceae > Cocos > Cocos nucifera. The sequence goes on from QRFJ01000122.1 coordinate 869,463, forward strand.
CTAGATCTGGGCCTAGCTCCATAGTCTTGGTCCTACATGGTGTGAGTGAACTCCACCTTGCTAGTGAATGAATGATACCCTTGTGCCTCATCGCCCCGACTCCACCCTGACCACCATGATCACCAAATCCATCATCATTCAATCTATCATTATCATCATTGTTGGTATCCAAGATCCAGGCAAACCAGGATTCGATGGCTCGCGTGTCTCACTACCGTTGTCCTTAACTGCCTTGACCAGATCAATTGAGACCTTCCCTTCCACTAGGACTTCTTGCAAATTGCTCAATTCCAACTCTCTGACTACCTCTCAAGGCCCGATCAGCCTCCATCTATTGAATTGCCCTAAATCCCCTTCTAATCTCAACACCTTGCTTGTACTTGGAAGATAGCATGTCATACCATGAACCAAACATCCTGTGACCAAATCGATTCTTAAAATCCCTAGACTTGACCCATCATGGCCATCAATCCCCTACATCTCTCACTGAATAGGAGATAAGTGAGAGGCTGCCCAACGGTCCTCATCTCGTACCCTGCTTGTTGGGGTATTATTCTGGATGGTTAGGGAGGCTCTCCTAGCTCATCCAGCGCTAGCAGATCAAGCGCTTCCTAAGTATGCAACCTAGCCTAACACGGTCATCCTTGTTGTAGACAAAGTCATCCTCTAATGGGCCATTTTGCTTAGGCTCTTTCCCCTCATCACATATTTAGCCATAGTCTCACATTATAGCAGACAAAAACTAGATCTTGCAATCCCTGTAACGTTTAGGCAATTATGTTGTTTCATATGGATTAGGGCAAATATACTCCATTTACACTTGCATCTACTTAACAAGATGAACTGTGATAGAAAATAATTGGTAGTCCTCAGATTTGGTGCATGCCTCACTAGACCCACCACTCCCTAGCAATCAAATAATACACATCTCTATGACACACATTCAAAAAGGGCAACACCATATTTGTGCATCAAGGACAAATAAGACACTCAAATGGAGAGGAATTGCACTTGGCTAGTAAAACTTGCTCAAATCTTGACCCTCATTTGTCCTTCCTTGAATAATTTGTGGATGGTTTTTACAATTTATTAGTATCATCCTCATATTTCCTATGTAGTCTACTGCCTAAATCTTTTGTACCAGTATACCATAAGATAAGGAGCTTGAGATTGATGGAGAAATGTGGTGCATAGCTAGGTGGTGGCAGCAACTTGGCTGCAAATGCTGTAAGCAAGGTAATAAAGAGTAGATAACTAATAACTAATGGTGTTCTTGTGCATTGCATTAACTTATTGAAATTAGACAACCACTAATGGGAAATCTATGTTAAATGCATGATGGAAAGCTTTTCAATAGAAGAAAGTGAACTTTGGAGACCAAGAAGCATAGAAATCAATGTCTAAAATGTCACCAAGCAAGATTAGCAAACAATTTGTTACTACTTTATTATCTATGTTCAGTGAAGGACTTGAGTGCTTATATAGCGGTCATATTTGACTACAAGGGAATGGTGGGTCCAGTGAGGCACATCTACACCGAATCTAAGAAAGATCACCATCCGGGTCCTCTAACAAACCATCGCATCAAGTGGGTGCATGGGCAAATGGAGTACATTTACCATAATCCACATAGAACAACAAAAACTACCTAACCTTAAGGAGATTGCAGGATCTAGTTTTTGTCCACTAAAGTATGAAGCTAAGGCTCAAGTATGTGAATGAGGGGAAAGATCCTAAGCAAGATAACCTATTCAAGGAGAACTTTGTCCACTAAAAAGACCATATGCCATGCTAGATTGCAGAGCAGGAAGCACAGAACCTACCGATTCTAGATGAGCCAAGAGATCCTCCCTGACCATCCAGAACAACAGCACGAGAACCAAGGGTGCAAGATGTGGACTGATGGGCAGCCTTTCACTTATCTCCTATTCAGAGTGGGACACAAGATTAGAGGAAATAGATCACGTAGCAGGTGGACTGGTGATTCTGATTAACAATTTGATCACAGAATGTTTGGTTCAGGGCATGACATGCAAAGCCTCCAAGGCTAAACAGGGTGCTAAGGTTAGCAAGGGAGGTATGCCAAGTCAATAGGTGGAGTCAAAAGAGGTGGGATTTAGTAGAGCAACAAGAAATCTAAGTTGAAGGGAGAAGTATTAGTTGATCAGTTAGAGGCAGTTGATGAAGTGTAGGATCGGGACGATGACAATGAGATGACCAAGCCATTAGAACCCCCTTTGCCAAGATCAACTTGTGATACCAACAATGATTATAATGATACATCGAGTGATGATGGATCTGGTGATCATTGTGGTTAGGGTGGAGCTAGCCATGAAGCACAAGGGATCAGTCCATTCACTGAAAATGCAGAGTTCACCCACACCATGCAGGACTAAGATCACAAAACTATTGACTAATAGAAGGGGTTCAAACTATTGCAAGACATGGCATACTGACCCCAGATATTCTAAATTATTTTGAGTTGAATATAATTCAAGAACACTAGCGTCGAGAACACCCGAAGTTTATGGCATGAATAGCTTGAGAAACTTGGAGGGGTAGGTTAGAGTCCAAGCAAGTTAGGTCATCATCACCAACTAAAGCAAGATCTATTGGTGCATCAATTAGCCAAATGCATACCTTGGTCCTCCTACATATGATTCAGATGCATATACCTGATGTCATATCCTGAAGAGTCACTCCACAATATCCACTTTTACATGGATATATTCCAAAGTCATGGTACGGTATCACCTCCCATTACCTTGAGTAGGACAGCCATTCTTTTACCCAAAGTACTATCATATCCCGAACAACACTAAACACGTATGAGCAGCAAGAATAGGCCTAGCATCCAGGCTAACATTATATTCAAGGGCCTAATTATGAATAGGAGCACTAAGACGTTCCATGTGGAAGTAGCAGTGAGTTTGTTTAACATGAATTGTGAATTTATTTTATGCAATATTGAAGTATGGTTTCTGGGCAGCACTCCAGTAACTATATTTCCATTTGTGACAACAACTTTAATAATCAACACTAGAAATTATTTAGGCACCATTCTAGTTTAGCATATATCTCAATAGGTGATCTAGTTAATAAGGTTTATTGAAGATTATTGCTGAAATTTTAACAAAAAATAATAAAGAAAAAAGAAAAATAAATACAGTTATATTTACATAGCTTCTAATCTTAGAGTATACTAAATAAGGCAATTTATCCTAAATACATTATTTTTGCAGTACAAATGCATTTAAATATAAATAAAATAGAAAAAACCTTGAGATAAATTAACAATTAAAAAACATAAAGAAAAACCATTACAAGGAAGTGCTAAGACACTTGATCAAGGCAGTTGCCGATATAGGGCCAGACACGACATGTTCCTTAGAAAAACCAGGACACCCCATCCCACAAGATTTAAATTATCACTTTTTAGAGTCTGAATTATCGACAAAGCAGGGAATCATGAGGCAGCTGGACAGAGTAATAACGCCAACATAACTATATGAGTCTTAAAAGGAATAAAATGGGTGCTCTATTAATAACTGATTTTTCTGAGATTTAATTCTTATTCAGAGAGTTCTAGTTTGGGTAGGAAAGGAAGCTGGTTAATCTATTAATAAGGCCCTTGTGGGCCATCTGAAAGGTGGTCAACTGTGAACTTGTATGAGTGGAATAATGGGCTGCAGGCATCTCCTTTCTCTCTTCCTCTACCACCCTCTTCTTCAATCTCTTATTCTTCTCTTTTTATTCTACTTCTTTAGTTCTAGCTAATCTCTCCTAATTGTTCTAATCAAGGACTGCCATCCTATCCCTAACCTATCAAACTATTTCGGGCCAGAAACTAGGATGGACTACAAAGTCAAGACAATCCCCAAATTGGCTTGAATTGACCTGAATCAAGTAAAAGACTGCCCAATTCAACTTGGTACAAGGCGCTTTGGACCATTTCAAGCCGGTTCCACATTTAATAATTGAGGGGAGGCGTTGAGAAGGCCTCCCATACCTTCTCAGCCCTCCACACCTATATTTCTTTTAATTTTCCAGCAAAAAGGCTGGAGAAGGGCCAATCTTTGCATATTTCATCTGAAATCCAACTTCGAGCCCATAATTCTCCCTCTTTCCTAACTCTCTCCCTTTTTTTTTTTTTGAAGCCTTAAAAAGCAAAAAATGGAAAAAATGCGAGATCATATGAAAATTTGGTATTTTAAAATGATTTCATGATATATTATAGATCCACGGATGATCTACACAATGCCATAAAAATAAAACTTTTCAGCCATCATACAATATTTTTATAAAAAATGTTGAGACTAAAAAATAATAACAAATAAAATAATATTCAAAAAATCTATCTAAAATCAGTAACATGTTTGGGGCCATGCATCCTACTTCCTATCTTAATGATAGCAATATATTTGCATTTGGGCATGTCATGGCTATCCTAACCTAAGCCAAAATTTAAATAATTCTGAAAAATAAGTGTGATTTGTGCTTACCCATAGGCTGAAAAATATATGTAGAACCCTTCATAAGGTAATAGACTAATTTGAATTTAACATTAATTTTCTAGATAATTTATAATTAAATACTAAGTTATCGATACAAAATTAACTAAAAACATTTAAAATTATAAAAAATATAAAAAATTAGCATTACATGATAATGTAAAAGTATTTTCTGAAGTAATTCAATCATTTTTGCAAATACAATGTAAATTTTATAATTTTTAAATAATTATTACTTTAGTTAAAATATATGATATATGTTCGTCAAACTTGAAAAACTGGATACAGGAAAGAAGAAAAGGAAGCAGAGCTGACATAGATTAGGAGCATGGGTTGATGATTTTAAGCTGGCACTATTGGAGGTGCAAGTGGTGTGATGCAGTGTGGTGGAGAGAGTTGATGAGGTTGAAGAAGCATATAGCTGGTAGTTACCCCGAAACAGTTGCTTATAGAAAATATCCACAAGAGGTCCACCAAATATTCAAAAATCACTTTGCTGATTTTAAGGAAAGCACATACAAAAGTACTAAGAAAAGAGGAGATTGAACACCAACCAGCTGAGCTACCTTCATACCACTTCAAGGATCCGAAAGACTATGGGGCATCAAATCTAGACAACGTAGAGGACGTGCAGATTCAAGCTGCCAAACGATCAGTGGTAAAGTAATGAGGTCGCCAAGCACAAGGCTTGAGTTGGGCCCTCATAGTTCGAGTCAAGTATTCATTCCAGGTTTGCTAGGACAGATCCAAGCTATAGGAGTTGACAATCAGTCAGAGAGGCTATAGGAAATGGTGGCAACACCATTTTTGCATCTATGTTTGGGGCCTTCAGTAGCAAAAAGGGAAAGAAGTCCAAGGATATACTAGGAAGGGACATCATTCATGATATAGACCTACATGCCTTTCCTAGCAAAGATTCTAAGCAGCAAAGAATTGACCCTATGCTTGTAAGGACAAGTGAAAGGACATGTGCTATCAATACCATCCAAAAAACTGGTCAGGGTGTAGATCCTCCTGAGTTGAAGAACATATATGCTTAGCTGCTGGATGGTAATAAGGAGAAGCTAGAGAAATGGATAGCTTCCTATCACAGCAAGTACAAAACCTATACTACGGCTTTGATATGTGATGGTTGGACAAGATGCAATGGATGAAGCATCATTAATTTCTTAACATATTATGATAAGAAAAATTTTTTCATAGGTCATTTAATGCTTCAGATAAGATTCACAGCACCCTTTACATCCTCAGCTTGATGAAGTAACTGATCACGTAAGGAGCAAAATGTTGTACAAGTGGTCACAGATAATGATCTATAGTAGGAGAGATTGTAATGGTCAAAAGGCCACATATTTCCTCAATCTCATATGCTATCCAGCATAGACCTAATTCTGATGGACATCAACAAGATCCGTAGGATGAAGCAGGTTGCGGAGACAGCACAATCCATTATAAAATTCATATACAACCACACATGGCTTCTGCCATCGAGGAAGAACACTAGGGTTGATATATCAAGGCCAGAAGTCACCTGCTTTGCCACATATTATATTGCACTTAATAGCCTTATTGAAAAAAAAAGATAGTGTTGGGGATAAACCCCGCTCCCGTCGAAGTCCAATCTGATGCTTAGCCTAATGTAACTGATAATCACGAAAGAGCTTCGATCGAGAATATTTCCTCCAGCGGCCGAACCTCAGCCGAACTCCTCCAATGGCCGAACCTCTTTCAAACCCCTACAGTGGCCGAACTCCATCCGGACTTCTCCATCAGCTGAACTCCTTCCGAACCTCTCCTTCCGAGAGCCGAACTCCTTCCGGATCTCTCCTTTAATCCGATGCCTACAGGAGCTGAACTCCTTCCGGACCTCTCCTTCAGTCAAATTCCTCCGAGGGCTGAACTCCTTCGGTCGGATTCCTACAGGAGCCGAACTCCTTCCGGACTTCTCCTTCAGCCAAACTTCATCTGAATTCCTCCAACGGATTATTTTCAGATTTCTAGTATTTCTCCCAGATGATCACCTCCAGACGTATTCCCTTCAGGAGTCCGAACTCCTCTGGAATTGATATATGTCAAAGTTTTTCACCAACCAATGCCTGCTTCCTCCAAACTATGGCTATTAAATCTCGACGAACGGTCAATATCAGTCTGACGACACCCCTCTCTCCGTAGCAAATCCCATGCAGCCTCGAGCGGCCCACTACCGAACGGATATGGTTGTCACTATCAGTCTGACGACACCCCTCTCTCCGTACCGAACCCATACGGCCCAGAACGGCCCACTACCGGACGGTTATGGCTGTGACTATTAGTCTACTACAGGCTTCGTCTATAAAAAAGGACCCTCATATACGTTTTCTCTAAGCTCTCTTCTTCCTTCCAAAAAAACTCTACTAAACTCTTTCCTAAGCACTCCATTTCTGTTGGCTAGAAGAGCTGACTTGATCGTCGGAGGATCTTGCCGGAGCCACCACCACCGACTTCGGATGAGACTTTATTTTGCAGATCACCGACGGCGACCTCTTCTTCCTCAACTCCAGCTCGATCCGGCGTCGACCATATTCTGCACCAACAGGATTGGCGCTAGAGGAAGGAACCTCTGTTTCCAAGGTACCCTTGTTCTTAAAGGAGTGCCCAATTGATCCTGTGGATCTTCTTCTTCAAGATTGATCTCCATCATCTCCCTCAATCCCAAGAAATACCTCCAAAAAAAGCGACTACCCGAAGATCTACCGCTTCTGCCGTCAGATCTGGGCTAGATCCGTCTGTCCCTGCTCCATCGTCGGCACTTCAACCTCCTCCACCGACGGTCATGGTAGATCCGGAGCAGTTTAACCTGCTGATGCAGTGGGTTCAGGGCCTCACCGAAATGGTGCAGGCCATACGGCAGCCCCCAATGGCGGTTCCGCCAAAAAATCCACCATCGGAATGTCAAGAACCGATCCCAAAGAGAAGCACTTAGGCCTCGTTCATTTTAGACGAGATGAGGGAAAAGGTCCTGACAACGGACCTTATGTGCCCCTACAGCTCGTTAGGAATAGAAGAACCTTGTCCTAACGTGAGCAAAGTCGAAAGCTTCGTTCATTTTAGACGAGATGAGCGGAGAGATCCTAACAACGGCCCTTATCTGCCCCTACAGTCCGTTAGGAACAGGAGGAGAACCTCGTCCTAACGTGAGCAAAATCGAAGGCCTCATTCGTTTTAGACGAGATGAGGAGAGAGGCCCTGACAACGACCCTTATGTGCCCCTACAGTCCGTTAGGAGCAGGAGGAGAACCTCGTCCTAACGTGAGCAAAGTCGAAGGCCTCGTTCGTTTTAGACGAGATGAGAGTTCTTTAACCTCGACTGGAGATAAGATCTACCCCAAGCTTCAACGCCAAACTCAACAGGAGATAAGATCTCCTTCAACCTCGGCTAGAGATAAGATTTTCTCCGGGCTTCAACGTCAACCTCAACAAGAAATAAGATCTCCTTCAATCTTGGCTGGAGATAAGATCTCTCCCGAGCTCCAACTCTTCAACAGGAGATAAGATCTCGTTCAACCTCGATTGGAGATAAGATCTCCTCTGAGCTTCAACGCCAACCTCAATAGGAGATAAGATCTCCTTCAACCTCGGTTGGAGATAAGATCTTTTCCGAACTTCAACTTTAACGTCAACAGAAAATAAGATCTCCTTCAACCTCGGCTGGAGATAAGATCTCCCTCGAGCTTCCAACCCGTCAACAGGAGATAAGATCTCCTTCAACCTCGACTGGAGATAAGATCTCCTCCGGACTTCAACGTCAACCTCAATAGGAAATAAGATCTCCTTCAACCTCAATAGGAGATAACATCTCCTTCAACCTCGACTGGAGATAAGATCTCCCCCGAGCTTCAACATCGACGCCAACAGGAGATAAGATCTTCAACCTCAACTGGAGATAAGATCTCCCCTGAGCTTCAACGGGTGCAAAACTCGAAAAAAAACTTCGACAGTCATCTTTTTTGTACTCCCTTCGAATTTCGAACTCGAAAATGGAGGGACTATTGTTGGGGATAAACTCCGCTTCCGCCGAAGTCCAATCTGATGCTTAGTCTAATGCAACTGATAATCACGGAAGAACTTCGATCGAAAATATTCCCTCCAACGGTCGAACCCCAGTTGAACTCCTTCAGCAGCCGAACTCCTCCAGTGGCGAAACCCCAGCCGAACTCCTCTAGCGATCGAACCTCTTTCGAACCCCTACAGCGGCCAAACTCCATTCGGACCTCTCCTCCAGTCAGATTCCTATAGAAGCCGAACTCCTCCTGAATCTCTCCTTCTAGAAGCCGAACTCCTTTCAGACCTCTCCTTCAATCGGATTCCTACAGAAGCCGAACTCCTTCCAGACCTCTCCTTCAGTCGAATTCCTATAAGAGCCGAACTCTCCTTCAGTCGAATTCCTACAGGAGCCAAACTCCCCCGACCTCTCCTTCAGTCGAATGTCTACAAAAGCCGAACTCCTTCCGAACCTCTCCTTCAGTCGAATTCCTACAGGAGCCGAACTTCTTCCGAACCTCTTCTTCAGTCGGATGTCTATAGGATCCGAACTCCTTCCGAACCTCTCCTTTAATCGGATGCCTATAGGAACCGAACTTCTTCCGAATCTCTCCTTCAGTCGGATTCCTTCGGAGGCCGAATTCCTTCAGTCGGATTCCTCCAAGAGCCGAACTCCTTCCGGACCTCTCCTTCAGTCGGATTCCTACAGAAGCCGAACTCCTTCCGGACTTCTTCTTCAGCCAAACTTCATCTGCATTCCTCCAGCAGATTACTTTCAGATTTTAAGTAGTATTCCTCCCAGATGATCCCCTCCAGACATATTCCCTTCAGGAGTCCAAACTCCTCTTGAATTGATATATGTCAAAATTTTTCACCAACCAATACCTCCTTCCTCCAAACTACGGTTATTAAATCTCGACGAACAGTCACTATCAGTCTGACAACACCCCTCTCCGTAGCAAACCCCATGCGACCCCGAGCGACCCACTACCAGATGGTTATGACTGTCATTATCAGTCTGACGACATCCCTCTCTCCATACCGAACCCCATGCGGCTCTGAGCGGCCCACTATCGAACGGTTATGGCTGTCACTATCAGTCTGCTACAGGCTCCGTCTATAAAAAAGGATCCTCAGATACGTTTTCTCTAAGCTCTCTTCTTCTTCCCCAAAAAATTCTGCTGAACTCTTTCCTGAGCACTCCATTTCTGTTGGCCAGAAGAGCTGACTTGATCGTTGGAGGATCTTGCCGAAGCCACCACCACTGACTCCAGACGGAACTTTGTTTTGCAAGTCACCAGCGACGACCTCTTCTTCCTCAACTCTAGCTCGATCCGACGTCGATCAGATTCTGCACCAACAAGTAGGCTTGCATCAAATATTCGTAAGTGTCAGGCGACAAAAGAGCAGACCTACCTATAGTGGCATAGAATGCAGTTACTTGGAGAGCTTAGTAATAGCCAATAATTTTTCAAGCAGACTAAGAAAATGGTTAAGGATATTACAATATTATGCTGTAGATAGCCAAACATGCCCTCAGATGGGCTTCATCTACCATATGACGATAGCCGCTAGAGTCGAGAGCACAAATATGAGGCATGCCAATGAGAACATTAAGATCATTAAGCAAAGATGAGATTACCAGATGGATAAAGATTCACATATAGCTGATAATCATTTGTATATTCATATGCTTGTTTATTCTTTTGAAATCATCGAAGTTCAGTCATTACTTTGCAACTAAATCAATTACAAAATAACTTGGGAGTCTACTACCTAAGTCCAAAGTTCCAATACAGTGTGCAAGAACTAACACAGCATGGAACATTTAACTACTCTATGCAATATGATTTATAAGATGGAGCCTGAAATGGCCATCGAAACCAAATGTTTGAAGGAGGTAAATCATTTTTTAATAGGATGCGTGTGATATCCCAACCTAGCCGCATGAATCTTAAAGTGATGGAAAAGAAAAAAAACTAAGAGGAGACTCCCATAGGGAGTCTTCTTCTCCTGATTGACTCCTAATCGGAGTCAAAGATCGGCACCGTCAAGGAGTTGAATTTCCCTCCAGCCCTATTTAAAGGAAAGAGGGCTTCTCTCTTCTTCTCATCAAAATCGAGGCCCCAAATAGACGAAATTACCTTTAGTTTTTCCGTCACTATGCCCACTGGATTTCAGCCTAAACGTCACCAAGAAAGCCAAGAGGCTAGCAAACCTTGATTGACCCTCCTCTCCCTCTTCCTTAGCCCTTAAACCATAGTTTCCAACCAGCTAATCACCGGATTTTGTCAAAAAGGGGGCTCGGTTGATTCCCCTATTTTTCTTTGATTTTCCACCTATCTTTCTTGATTTTTTCGACGGCGGTTGTTGCCGCCGACCATCGGTCTATGATGCTCTGACTGTATCACCACAACCTGCATCCCCAATAGCAATTGCCGCCAGCTTGGAGCCCCTCTTTTCCAAGAATAGCAGGGGAGCAAGCATCCCTTATTTCACCGAGGAAAGAAGAAAAAAGAGAGAATAAAAAGAAAAAGAAAAGAAGAAAAGGAGAGTTTCTCTATCCTCACTCTTCCTCTCTTCCCACATTCTCTCTCTACTTTCTCTCTAGAAAAATGTCACTCTCTCTCTCTCTCCAAGTTTCTCTCTTAAAAGTAGCTCTCTCTAGATTATATCTTCTAGGATTTTCTGAATCTTCAAAAAGACTCAATGACCTTGATAGACCTTAGTGAAGGGATCTTGACGAATAACTATCGGACAGCCTACCAACCCCCACCTTGATTGGGCCAAGCATCATTAAATTTCACCATCAATTGCATTCTATCATAACCCTTGAATTTTAGTTGATCAATTGGATGCCCTAAATTGAACCAACTGAGATATCAGTCGCCATCGCTCAGCCAACCTTGTAAGGATTTCAAAATTTAGGATTTTTATTTTGAAAATTATTATAATTAAATTTTGATAAAAGTAGAATTTTAGATATTAAGTTTTGAAAGAAAATTTCAAGAAGCTCGTTCATACAAGATTAAGATGGCTCCATGTTAGATAAAAAGGGCTGCTCGAGATACTACTAGAGAGACATCAAATCAACAGGATGGCAGTATTTCTCAGCAAGTTGATGGTACCTCTCCATAAGAAAAATCATTGATCCTGTCAGGAACACCCATACGGACAGCAAGAACCAAGTATGGCCCAAATAACGCAGATCTTATTCGGATTGGTGCAATCGCAACAATAATTGCAACAACAGTTACTGTAACAATGGCAAGTGTGACAATAAACACCGCCACCACAAGAACATGGAGAGCAACAAGATCAATGAAGTAATATTGTAGAATTTAAGTTGTCTCCACCAGCTTCAAAGAGGACAATAGAACTTTTAGAAGCCGATAATTGGATAATGGAGATGGACACGGTGTTTGTTGTCTAGAAGTGTTGGATGATGAAAAGATTCGAGACACAGCTTATTTGTTATAAGGTAAAGTGTTCAACTAGTGGTAGAAAGTATAACACAAATATGAATAAGATGAGGAGCAACTCACTTGGGAGAGATTCTAAAGAACATTTTATGATTAGTATTTTTCTCGAAGTATAAGGACTCAGAAAGAATAGAAATTTATTTATCTAAAGCAAAGAAATATAATAGTTGCAGAATATGAAGCTAAATTTATGGAGCTTGCCAAGTTTGTTCCAAGATTTAGTCGATCATGAACATGATCGGATGCATAAATTTGAGATGAGACTAAGGACAAAAATTAGAAAGCAAATAGTGCCATATGAATTAACTACTTATCAAATATGGTGAATTAAGCATGAATAATTGAAAAGTCAATAAAGAACGTGCAAAAAGGAAAAGAAATCAAAAGAAAAGAAATAGATTGAACGATTCTCAAGGACAGAATAATAAACCTACTAGGGGTTTGAATAAGAGATCAGTGAGTGACAAATTTGGGCCAACTTATAGCGTCAAATGTTCTAGATGTGGCGAAGCTCATGCTGATAGTGAATGCCATTGAATCATTGGTGCCTGCTTTAAATGTGGTAAGAAAGGTTACAAAATAGCTGAGTGCCCCTAGAGAACTGAGAGTCAACCTACCCTAATAGCTAGACAAAATAAAGATAGAAATCTGAAACCCTAGACCGAAGAAAGGGTCTATGCTCTTACGCAACAAGATGCGCAGACTTCCAATGCAATGGTAACGGACTCTAAGAGAAATTCTCAAAATTAATTGGATTAATCAATTGATTTTGCTTGCATGGTAAGTAATGATTCACCTTCTCTAGATTTTTCATTTACATAATATTACTTTGAATATCAATAAATTGTTAATGAATTTATATATGATTTATGAATCTTACGAAAATATGTTTTGAATGAAAATTGATATGGAATTTCAAAGTAATATTTCTCGTATTATTGCTCTAATTGTTTACTGATCTGAAATCATATATGCATCTTTTGATTTGATTGTGAAATATGTTATTTTGTGAAAAGACTTTTGATACGAATCGGATTTAGAATCTACTATGTTCATAACCCTGCCAATTAAGGGTTATGTATTGGCACTCCAACTATTATTGAGCTCATGATTATATTTCTGAGCCAAACACAAGATATAAGTGTGGTATTCTAACCATGCCACAAGGTATAAGCATAGAATTCTAGCCCAACCACAGGATATAAGTATGATATTCTAGTCCAACCACAAGGTATAAGTGTGGCCATAGTTAAAGGCTAATGAATTGAATGGAATTTGTTTTGAATCGGATCACTGAATATGATTCATTTTGAAACAAATATATGATTATGTATATGAATATTTGAAAGACACTAACATTACTGAATTCATATTTTAAAAATGAATTTCATTATGTTTGTGTACTGATTAATGATAATTGTATTTTGATTATTGCAACCTATATTATCACAAATTATTTAGTCAAAGTATTCATTGCTTACTAGGTTGTCTAGCTCATTATTTTCTCTTTCTTTTTCAGATTCAGATGCTTAATTTCATATATGGATACTACTTGGGAGAGATTAGAAGCGGGATACAGTAACATCAACATTGTTTAGATTTATATCTATTATTATTAGTTGAGATTTATCAGCCAAGATTTATTTGATGTAAAGACTTTCGAATATATTTATTAATTAAATTTGTTAATTGAATATTGACTTTTAGTTTTTAAATTAATTCTTCTGTGATGCATTGATACCGTATTTAGAATGCCTTGCATGCTTTTAAAGAGGGTTCTCCATGAGTATGTGGCGATTGCCATAACTCAGTTTGCAATCTGAGGTCTGGGGCGCGACAATGCATGATCATTATTTATCAAACCAAGTCAATGTCAACAGTATCTCATTAACATCACACAAACTAAAGCATTTAAGGAGGGCTCCCACAGCTTCGGTGAGAAGGCAAATGTGGCAAGCAAAGATAACATGAATTTAGATATTTCTCGACATTGACAAATAGATCTAATATTTTATGACAAATAGTATCAAATATACAACTTACTTTATTGCATCTATAGCTAAATGGTGGTTCTGCTTTGGGCTATCATCAAAACATCTTCGGAGGTTAACAATCCAGATCATCTAGCAAATGGTCTCCTCCGGTAGCTTTGACCATACCTGGTCAACCTTCACCCTAATTGACAACAAACTGAGAGATACCATCCGATCTAGAAGTGACTAAATCATCTAGCATATGTGTACTCTAATCCGAGGCTTGATGAAGTGCATTCGAAAGGTGAAGCTGTAGTATGATGATTCACTCTACAATGATTTTGTATATGATGAGGAAGATCCGATGACTGGTTATTTTAAGGGCCAACAGCAATAACCGGAGCTTGATGAGCCAAGATTACCTGCTCGACTGACAAGTTTCATTGCAAAGGAGGCTAGGGTGGGTGCAAAACAATAGGTAGAACAACACAAACCACAATCACAATCAGTTGAGCAATCACAGAGGTCAAGGAGAGCCAATCATCATCACAAGGCTCTATGTGTAAGGTATCCTTCTAGAGATTTGACAAACATATACTAAGATGAGGCCACCATGGTACCCTATCTAGTTAGAGAGGTAGGGTCAGTTAGAGTCACGAGCTTAGTCGAGGCACCCAACCAGGGTTTTTTGAACTATCCCGAACTAGATGGTTCAAGCAATATCGAACCGTACCAGTAGGAAACCAATCTAGTTCCGATGTAGAAAATAGCACAGCGGCCATCTCGGAGGGAGGGAGAAGAAGAGAGGAAGAGAAAGAGAGGAGAGGGAGAAAGAGGAAAAGAGCACTGGAAGCTGCCAGAGAACGCCTAAGGCCATCCGAGCTCTTGTCGAGCTCGGTAAGGACGGAGGGGGGAAGGAGAGAGAGGAGGCCCTTATCAGGCCTCTGGAGGCCGTCGAAGGCCTCTGGACGAACGGCGCTGCCGCCGCAACATCTCCAATGGCCAGCAAGCCCGAGCCAAGGGGCCTAAGGGCGATTGAGTTCAACTAAAATTTAAAAAAAAAAATGAAAATACGATGAAGTCGGCAACTAGGTTGCCGACTTCGCGTGATAAAATACAAAAAAAAAAAGCGAAAGCCGCCCTTAGGCCTCTCAGCGCGGGCTCACTAGCCATTAGAGACATTGCGGCTATGACGCCGTCCGTCTGGAGGCCTCCAACGGCCTTCAAAGGCCCGGTAAGGGTCTCCTCTCTCTCCTCCCCTTCCTTCGCCCTTATCAAGCTCGGATAGCCTCTGACTACTCTTCCTCTCCCTCTGCTTCTTTCCCCCCTCTATCTTCCTTTCTTCTCCCTCTCCCCTTTCTCTGCCCTTTTAGTTTGGCACGACATGGATCGGTACAAACCTATACCAAACCGTACCGCTAGCCAGCTGGCATGGGATCCGATTCCAATTCCGCGGATCTTGCACCCAACAAAGCTAAGTAGGTAGAGAAGGGAAAAGGAAACGGAAAGGGAAAGAAAGTAGTTTCTCATATCAATAAGAAAGGAAAAGGAAAGAGAAATCCATTGGAGAGAGTGGATGAGGACCATGTTCACTCTGATTCTAAGACCAGAGATCCCTTGACTGACTAGTTGATGAAATCATCTCGCAATGTGAGCAATAATGATAATGACAATTTAAGCGATGATACATCTAATAGCCAAGCAGATAGCAGTGGATGTAACACGATGTACACAACTCATAGCCTTAGTCTTATTTGATTCCCCAGTAAGTTGCAATTTACTCATGCTACATAGGATAAAAGCTACGATGCACAACCTGGAGCCTGCAAGGTATAGTTGCATGCAGAAAACAAGCATCTCGAGGTGGTGGTTCGAGACATGAGGCTGCTAGCACAAAATGACCATGCACATGGAGTAGAGCCTTTGGACCAAATCATAAATTGGATCCTATTCCACATAGTCAGGATATGACCTATATGGATATCTTTCATCTAAGATGTCCTATTCAAGTGGCTACCACCCTTATAGCCAAACTACAGGTTGGATTTCCCTATCTCAATCTTCCCTCAAATAGGATGGCCATCCTAGTATTGGACATTGGATCAATATCTGGGTGGTTATCCAGGAGGCTTGGATTATAGCATACAAGAGGGGGGGCCAAATTATCTAGGTTGGTGTCAGATCCTCTTAGGGTATATAACTAGATTCCTGACATCTATGAGTGACATAGACACATAAGGAGAACTTAAATATTGGTACATATTTTGTACTACAAATCAATTGATATACACATACTCAATTGTATGTACTCATGCATTCAATTATATTACAATTGCATTCATTAATCAAAGCACAATCTTGAAATAATCCCTAAAGATTAAAAAATTGAAAAATTGAAAAACCAAAAGCTAAAAGAAAATGATGTATCAATATGGAATTGGTATGCAATAGTGTACCAAATGTCGAACTGATACTATACCATACCGATCAACGGATACAGCATCCGATATTGGTTTGGTGGACTTTGGTTCCAACCTTGTCTCATTGTGATAAAGCTGCTATTATATAACAGTTGGTTGACGATTATCAATTCTGCTCATTCTCCATCAAATCATCTATACTTTATTGCTAATTCAATTGAACTTAAGCCACCACTGGATAATTTGTGCTATAGATTTATTTTTCTGTTTCAATTCTAAGAACTCTTTTGGAGGTGGTTTGTCATAGTAGTTGTGAAAGGGTTGAAATTTGCAGGTTAATTGAGATCTAATAAAATCTGAGTCTAATTTATTGTTTTTTATTGTCAACAACAATAAGACATTACCTGATAAAATAAATATTCATCAATTCTAATATTATGCTCATATTACTATTATTGCAGACTTATTATTATTGAAAATACAACAACAAGTAATATTATATTCTAAGAATAAAGATAAAGTTGAAAATGTCCATGACGACTCATATTAACACTAATAATGGCAATAATGTTTATGCTAGCTACTTAGTTATTTATAAATGAATGCACATGCACACACCCATAGATGGAGGGATGGAGGCATGCAAACATAATATAGAAATCAACACATACATCCTTATAACTATATAAATGTTCCAATGCTTCATATGAAAACTTTTGTATCCTCATAAATTGTCCTCTAAAAAATATCCTTACATAATAATATTCCTAATACTAATTTCTAAATCCCAGTATTAATCTCTTTATCACAACTGACATAACTCCGATAGAATCCCACTCCAAACATTAATCTATTAGTACCATGTCTCCACCAATCATTTCTCTACCTGTGTTTGGTGAGAAAGAAATTCTTAAGCCCTTAACTACATGGATTCGGCACCCCATTCTAATTTGACGTGGGGCACAATCTATATTCTTATTCCCTGGCACCTTTAAAAGAACAATATTAAAATCAACTCAACTCAACTCAACTAAGCCTTAATCCGAAACTAGTTAGGATTGACAATATGGATCCTTTCCCTCCTTTCCACTGTGTTTAGGGTAACACTTTCCAAAAGATCTAGAGATATCAAATCTTTTCTTGCTACTTCATCCTATGCTATTTTGTCTACCTTTACCCTCTTCTATTGTCAAATCATTGGTTTGTAATAATGCATCCCTCGGCCTACATATCCAAGCCATCTAAATTGTACTTCTCTTAGTTTGTTCACAATTGATTCTATCTCACAAGGTCCAACCTTACAAGGAGCGTGTTTTCCCACACACCCACACATTGTCACCAACCTCAAACATATTCCTGCACCTATGCTCATCCACATGCTTCTTGTAACATCTATTTGATTTTTCAATCTTCTCATGTACCTAAGAATGTATATCTCGAAGCTTTTGCACCATATCTTCAGCTCGCATGCTAGTTTGACTAGGTTGTGAGATTGATGCCAAGCCACATCTTGGGTTCCAACCATACATAATCTGAAAAGGACTGAAACTTCTTGATCTATTGATGGATCTATTGAATGCAAACTCTGCTTGGGTAAGCATCTGATCCTATTGTCTTGTATTCTTACCAACCAAAGGTCGTAGCATGTTGCCCAAACTATTCACTACCTCAGTTTGCCCATCTGTCTATAGGTGGTAAGTATTGCTAAATAAAAGTCATTCCCAGTCTCCACCATAATCTCCTCTAAAAATGTGACGCGAACTTTGGGTCCCAATCTAAGGTAATTAACATCAAAACTCTATGTAGTTGTACGACCTCTCGAAAAACTAGTCCTGTAATGAAAGATGCATCAGTTGTCTTCCCACATGCAATGACATGAGCCATCTTGGAAAAACCATCCACCACCACAATGACTGAGCCAAAGCCATGCTGAGTCCTTGGGAGCCCCAATATGAAGTCCATGTTGATGTGTGACCATGGCATGTCTGGCATTGACAATGGCATGTATACTCTTGCATTCATTGCTATCCCTTTAGACACTTGGCATAAATGGCATCACTCAACATATCTCTACATCCCTCTTTAGTTTGGGCCAATAATATTGCGTGGATACAAGTTGACATGTCTTCTCTCGACAAAAGATACCCTTTCCACGCAAGTCTCATAGGATTTTATACCTCAGTGAACAATCCTAAACACAAAAGAGTCCCTTTAAACAAGAAGCCATCACCCTATTGAGCTTGCACCTTACTAAGAGCACCAGCAAAGTATGGATCAGTATCCAGCATATCTATGAAAATATCAAAACCTACTATAGGAGCATGCATGGTAGTAAGCAAACATGTACGATGGCTTAAAGTATCAACTAACCAGTTTTGTGTACCTGATTTGCAGCGAAGTGTCTGCAGTATCTCATGCAAGTATTGCATATGCTCCTTTGCACTTTGACTATGAATGGGTATATCATCAAAATAAACAATTGCACACCTTCCAATATATGGTTTCAATACCTAGTTCATGACTCTCATTAATGTACTAGGTGCATTTGATTGTCCAAATAGCACCATCAGCCATTCATATAACCCCTGATGTTGAAGGCTGTTCATCCACTGGCCTAATCCTAATTTGATGATACCAGCTCCTCAAATCTAGCTTGGAAAACATCTTAGCTCCGGACAGCTGGTCTAACATATCATCTAACCTTGGAATTGGGAAGCAATACTTTACCATTATTTTGTTTATGGCTCCACTATCCACACGCATGCACCAAGTTCCGTCCTTCTTCGAAGTTAGAAGAGCTGGAACTGCACAAGGACTCATGCATTCCTGAATATATTTTATTTCTAGAAGCTTATAGACTAGCCTAGACAACCCTGCATGCTCTGTAGGGCTCGTCCGATAGTGGGCTCGATTTGGAAGACTAGTTCCTAGAATCAAGACAGTGTTGTGATCGGTATCTTGAAGTGGGGGTAATCCAGATGGTAGCTCCTCAGAAAAGATATGGGCAAACTCCTAAATAATAAGTTAAGCCATCTTTGGAATGACATCATTTGGCATGGCTTCCTTTCTCAACAAAACCACAATCATGCCAGACTCTGAAGCAGCAACAATAAATTGTGATGGAGAAAGAAAGCTACTACTCTCCCTAGGTTGTGGCTTAGGTATCGCTTCCTTCGATGGTACCAACACAAATTTGGTCCCATTTATGACAAATAAGTATAATTCCTTCCATCATGCATTACATCTCTGTCATATTGCCAAGGACGCCCAAATAGAAGATGACAAACATCCATTGCCACAACATTAAACCAACCTTGATCTCTATACTTGCTGCCAATAGGAAATGATACCAAAACACCTCTTCTACACCACAACCTCACAACCTTTCTTTAACCATGCTAGCTTACATGGATGGGGATGCTTTCCTGTGTTCATCTGCAACTTGGTAACAGGCTCTTTGGATACCAGTTTATCACAGCTATCACTATCAACAATCATCTTGCATATATTTTCCCCAATTGTGCAGGTGGTATGAAAGATGTTATTCCACAACTAATCATCTCCTGATTCATCCCATGGTGCAAAGTAAGTCCACCATACAGCCAGAGATTCCTTGACATTTCCACACATAATCTGCTCTAGTTTATCCTCATACTCATAAAAAACAAGCAATGCTTCATAACTTAAAGGTTCCTATTCCTCATCTTCAGCAATCAATAATTGCTTCCCTTCTCACCCCTTTGGCTTCTTGCAATCTGCAGCACACTGGAAGCATCACACCTTATGCATTTTGAATTGGCTACAAAATTCAATTTGGAGTTGTATTTGATGATATGATACCGTTAGAAATAGCAGAATTACCTCCTATAGAAGCTCAACCTGTTGCTTTAGCACCCTATAGCATCAATACTTGCCAATTTCTTTGTAACTTCTTTTCTATCACATGAGCACATTGATGCATCTCTGATACTGACCAATAATCTCTCAGTAACAATTCATCCTAATTGCTTTGGCGTAAATTGACAATGTATCTCAAAACCAATTATCTTGGGATTCAGCCAAATAATTCTGAGCAACCAATTCATAGAATTTTCAGAATAATTATCAACTGAGTCACTTCCTTGCAATAGATTTTGCGATCTATGATATAGAGTTCAAACATAGTTATAAGGAGCCCACCACACATCTTCTTCATCTTTTCCCAATCAATGATTTTTGGATTGCCACTATGCTTCCACATGATTTTCAATTGGCACCACCATGCAGCCGCCCTGCCTCGCAATCATGTTGCCCTCAATGGCACTTTCTTGTCATCTCGAACCTCCTTGAACTCAAGAATCTCCTCAACCGCATAAAGCCAACCCAAGAACTCCTACATGGTCAAGCTCCTTAAAAACACAAGCGGATCGATTTTGAGGTCCTGCTCCTATCTCCTTGGATCCCTGCCAAAGGTAGGCCTCCATTCCAATGCCCTTGGTGTGATCTCATGGAATGGGTTGAGAATGTCCTCATCCTCAACCTTGTTCAACCTCTTGCATGCATGAGTGGGGTTCGACTGCATGAAGCGATCACATAAAGGCTTCGATTTAGCATCAAATCTCGGCTGCATCTAACACTGATCCACTTTCTTGTGCTCCTAGCACCATGGTTACCTGCACCATCTGCTTCTTCTTCAAAGCCATCCAAATCAGATCAGAAACTCAGGCTCTAATACTGACTAACGCAGCAGAAAAAGGAAGAAGGGATGATTTGATCGATAATGTTATGCTTCGAAAATCAACACACAAACAGAAGAAAACTGGATTATAGAATCCTTCACTTGATGAAAGAATTCTCTCGAAAAGAATTTTATTAATATCTCAAAGGCCATCCCTTGCAATGTATTATGTGCATATTTATAGAACATGATACCCTAACTCTAATTCAGGCACTAAACCTGACACAGAATTATACTCAAAATAGGCTTGGACAATAAGAAAAACATACTCGAATTATTCTATTACAAATATGGAAACCTAGCCAAAATTTGACAACATCCCTAATGGAAAAATTGTAAGAAAATCTGTTGAAAATCTCTGAATTCTATTCACTTGTATGGTCACTCATGAGACAGAAATAAATCAAATATTTTCTTATTGCAGTCTTTGCTAGTGAATCCACCGGATCCTCCAACACTTGGCGTGGTCTAGTTGGTCATAGCATCTACTGGCTGCATCCTGTGTTGCATTACTAATTCTACCGTGCACTTAATATTTTTATCCTCAATGGAACTAATAAGGCATCCCATTTTTATCCTCAAAGAAACTAGTAAGGCATCCTAAATCATTTACATGACTTTCACTAAATAGTTTATCAAAATAACTGTTTCCACTTTCATTTTATCTGGTTTTCCTTCATTACAATATTTTGGTTTTCATCTTTGCTGTATTCAACCTAAGTCTTTAGATTTTCTTTCTCTTAATCTTACAATCTTATAGATATTTTTCTCCCCATCATTAGTTTCTAACTTAAGAAATACATTATGAATCTAGCCTTTTCTATGACCTTCTTAACTCCTTTCTTAGACATCTTATAACTCTCGTACGCTTCTCTATTTCTATAATTCAGTGGTCTTCTATAGCACTCCCTGTTAGCCTTAACCACCAACAGAATTTTTTTATTCCACTACCAAGTTTCCATACCATATCTTTGTAGCCCCTTTCTTAATATTGTTAACCATCTCTTGTCATATGATATTGATTTCCCCATCTAGACCTTTTTTACTTCCTTAAATATTCTATATTTTTAAAAGCCATTTGTTTCTCTCCCCACAAGTTCCACCACCTAGTCCTCAAGTTCTTATTCTCTTTAGTCCTATTCTATTTCCTAATACACACAATCTGTGTTGGTTATTAAATCTCACTTGGTACAAACTTACAATCTTTATATAGAAATTGATCAATTTTTCTAGTCAGAAAGAAATCAATTTGACTAGTATTCTACTTTTAAACTTATCAAGTGAGAATCCTTCTTTTTAAAGCAAGTGTTAGCTAATGTTAGGTCATATGCCATCATGAACTCCAGAATGACATCTTCTTCCTCATTTTTATCTCTGAAAACAGAACTCCCATACACCCTTTCAAAATCTGTATTACATTCCCCACATGATCATTCAAATCTCCTTTGATAAATATCTCTTCTCAAGAATCTCTTGAATTGATCCATCCAAATCCTCCCAAAAGTGTTGCTTTGTAGCATCATCCAATCCTACTTGAGGAGCACAAGCACTATTGATATTAATAAACTCATCTCCTAACACTAATTTTATCACTATTCTAAGGTTTTAAATCTCGTGGGATAGGGGTGTCCCAAATTCTCTATGGAATGGGATGCCTCATTATTCCATCCTGTCCGGTAGCTGTCCTGATCATGTGCCTTTCCTTTTCTTGTCCCTTCCTTTCTTTTTTCCTCTTTCTTCTTCTTTCTCTTTCCTTTTGTTCTTCCTTTCCTTCTTTGCTTTTTCTTCTTCCTTCCTTTCTTTCATTTTTCTTTTTCCTTCCTTTCATTTTTTCTTCTTCTTCATCTTTCCTTCCTTTCCTTCTTTCCTCCTCTCCATATGTGAATGGGTTTCAGAGTCCCAACCCCGTCTTGGTCTCGTTTTCTCATAGGAATGGGATCGGATGGCTAGGACAACCCCCGCACCATCGCGATGTAAAGCCTTACACTATTCTATCTCCTACTCTCTTAATATCTGTGACATCATCCTTTAAACTCTTATCTAGAATAGTCCTAATCTATTTATATTCCTATCTTGCCTCATATACAAAATTTTATGACCTGTCTTACCAACTTCCATAGCTATTATTCTATCCACTTAGTCTCATGTAGGCAAGCTATGTTAACTATTCGCTAGACATTGTTCCATCAATTTTCTTATCAATGACCCTATATTTCATATTACTAAATATTTTCCTAGAACAATATTTTTACCTACACCCATCCATTAAACTGTGAGATCCCTTGCCTACTCCCCACACTTGGGCATTGATGTGGCGAGTCGCTTTTGAGAAACACCCTAGTAACTCTTGCTCACTTTTCACTACACCTAGGGTCTAATGCAGTGGGTACTCCCCAATAGCTTTTTCATGTATATTCATGTTCATTAGATGTGACTAAAATTTTATGCTAGCCATTAGCCTACCTCAACCCTCCTTTATCTGGGTTTGGGATAGGCAATGTCCAATACATGTGGAGTTTCTAACAAAATAATATTATCAAGAACATCTTTTTTGGATTCTTACTTCCATCTTAACATGGGTTCTCTACTAGCCCATCATCCTGTTCCTTTACAACTGATTGAACCCATAGAACTTGCCTGTCATAACATATCATGCTCCTTCCTGGCCAGTTATCAAGCACTCTACCATGCTCAAGTAGTAACAACAAGAATAAAGAAAGTTCAAGATAGAAGCTATCCTTCGCCTGAGAATTAGGAAAAAAAGAATATTACATCTACTGATCTTAATATCATTTGATAAATCATCTGACATGACATTTATTATTTACTCAAAAGAATAAATACAAATACTATGCATGTGCTTATCTTATCAACCTTTAAAATGGGCATGGCACTAACAAATAATAAGAAAAATGACATTATTTACTTGTGTTAGGTTCACAAATATAAATTTCTGAATAATTTGTATATTTTGGTAGTTATAATATATATTGTTGAATGTGCTATAGAGATTTGATTTTTTTTAATTTATTAGGTTAATTAGCATCCGATGATATGAACAATAGCCCATGGTAATCCATGCTGAAATAATGTTCATAGGTGCTAAAAACACTATGCACCATTCAAATGCTTTGAGATTTTGTTTCCTCAGGTTAATCTCGGTCATGCTGCTTGGTGCAATGGTAAAGTCCAGGGCCAACAAGTGAAATGGCACAGGTTGGAGTTCTGCACAGCCACTTTGTGAGGAAAAGGAAAAACAAAGCTGAGGCCTATGCAAGTTCACTCGTCTCGGGACCATGGATTATAGTGAAGGTAACTGGGTAATGACCTTTTTAATCTCCGTCAAACTTCTATTTTCTTGGCCCTACATATATTTGTGTGCATATGTATGCATATGTGTGTGGGTATTTATGGGTATATATGTACACATACATGCATTATATGAATATACATATACATACACATATGTATGTATGTATGTATGTGTATATGCATGCACATGCATGCTAGTATAAATATGTATATATGTATGTGTCATCAAATATTAAATTTTTTATCAAGGATTTAACAATTGGATTTAGCAATTCCAAAGTCTGTTATGCTATTTAAAAGTGCATAGAATTGATTTTGATCTATGCCTCAAAAAATTACTAGAAACCAAAAATCATATGTTTCGAAGATTTCTAACCCCATGAACCAAGCGGGTCCAGTAATGAAGGCATTAATGAGTTAGCATGCTAAAATACATAGTAGTCCATATAAATTGTCCACTTGATTAATGGACATTTTAAGACAGTGACAGATTTGAATTTAATGGGTTTTGATGATCGGATCATGGCAAAATGAAGTATCAACTATTAAATCTTTCCATATGTTCAATGGTTTGAATCTTCTGTTTTGATGGTTACTCATTGGTTTTCAATCAAGTTTGGCCCTAAGTATCTTCCTTCCACTCATCAAGCGTTGTACTCTTAAACAACCTGAGTATTTTCAAGGTTCTTTTCCACAGAAACCAGCTATGCTAACAAATCTTGCTCTCTTACTTTCTTAAGTTGCAAAACTTGAAAACTGCAAAAGAACCTCTTCCTATCTTGTTCCACATGCTCATACCATCCTAATCAGAGATTGTGTTATCCTCAAACAGTGCAACTGTCGTACATACTTTTCTGTCCTAATATTACTACTATATATCCATCTCAAGCTTTCAATCTGTCCCACATGCACCCAATGTGCTGATCCATATGGCATTTGGCAATTAGACAACTAAATTAAATAACTAAACAATTATCATTAAGTAATTCTCTAGTTCATCCACTCCAATTCCACCTTAACATGTATATAGTGGTCTATATTCCCATTATGCTGCTTGACAGATACAAAGTAATGAATTACGACTATAACAAGTTGTCTCTTGGACATCAATTCTAACTAAGACCTATTGCTGCTGGGGGTCGAGCTAGCTCAGGCTGTGAAGCTAGAGTTGGGAGAGGGGGTTGCAGGACAGCCAGTCGAGACATCCAGATCCGATGCTAGTATCGGGTCCTTGGTCGATCCCTCCAGTCGGATCTTGCAAAACCACCAAAGACAGAAAAATTTTGTGCTGGTTGGGAGGGGGGTTCTCCGACAGTGGACCCTCTGATGCCTAAATCAGTCTCCCACATAAGCAAACAGAAGAAGTCTAAGCTTTTAGAGAAAGTTTAGTAATAGAGCTAAATATCAAGTTTGATAGATTGGAGTAAAAGAATGGAGAGTGGAAGCTCAGAGGATGCTATGCGGAGAATAGAGATTAGAGATGGAGTCAGAAGAGCTCAAAGCTCCGTGGAGGAGATGGATTCCAATTCATATGGAGTCGATCTCTAGAAGAAGGCATACGAAGTAGGTGTTCACTTACATGGAGGGTCCTGAGGAGTTGAGTTTTATAGACGAAGGCTAATATCTATCATCTTCAAGAACGTGCGCCAGTTGTCAAGGAGCAGAGGTCGTAGGGACATGCTCTAGCTGTTAGGAAATAATGGCTCACACGTTCCGGAGTTTGTTGAGATTACAAATCTCACTGAATGGAAAAAATAGAGTAGCACAATGGCTGGGTGCTTGTTATTTACGGATAGAGGACTCTGGAGCTCCTCCAGCAAGATCGTAAAAGATCAAATGACAAAGGCTAGGCAGTCGCTCCATCATCTTCGATCAAGGACACTTATCGAGCTATCACTAGGTCGCTAGCATCATGGTGGACGATCCATCCATCTTAGGGTGCATCAATTACCCACCACTTCCAAAGCTGAGGCATCTTTTTGGCTTGGGCGAAGGAAGTAGAAAATGTTACTAAGTTCGTCGTGGTGTTGGCGGTCAAAATAGATGCTGGAGCTTTGGGATGACTCTTCGAGGTTGATGCTAGTAAAAGTCTTCAGGGCATGGCCAAGTCGAGGCATGCCTCAACTGACATGCCAAATGAAGGAGTCCTGATGTCATACACCACCGTGGTTGTTCCTTGGGAGGCCACAACTTAGGCAGACGATTAGATGTGCACATTTATGGAAGAGATGCGCTTGTCTCCTTTTCTCGAGAGGGCACATGGTGTGCAGGCTTTCCATTGCGATGATTAGAAATTTCAATGGCATCGATCCGAGCGGTGTTTCGATGTCTAGTGGTATGTCGACATGCATAAGCTAATTAGACGGTCCATTCGAATCGCCACCATCATCGAGTCGTGCTATTAATGGCATAAGAGAGACGGGCGCTGCCCACCTTGCCTTCTACTTATGGAGTTGGAGAGAAGCGTTGTGGTAGCCGTAGTCGCT
This sequence comes from Cocos nucifera, assembly GCA_006176705.1. Taxonomy (NCBI): domain Eukaryota; kingdom Viridiplantae; phylum Streptophyta; class Magnoliopsida; order Arecales; family Arecaceae; genus Cocos; species Cocos nucifera. Next base: position 896,384 of record QRFJ01000122.1, read on the forward strand.
ATCTTCGTCTTGCCTAGGGTTTCCAGTGGGTCGGTCTTCTTTGCTGTCCTCGATCCTTCCTTTTTTTGTTCTGCATTCATCTCCATAGCTTCTTCTCTAGAAAAACCAATACGATAGGACCTGTTGATCTAGGGTCTCCTGCTCAAGCTTCCAAGGTTTCCACCATAGAAGTGCTCGGGACTCATCAAACTCCGGACATTGTTAAGTCAGTCCTAGAGGATGATGATCTCAAACGAATCCAAAGGGAGTATGAGATCCTAGAAAGCATAGTCCTTCAAATACCCAACCTCTCCGACAGGGTCACTTCCTCTTAAGAGAACAAGATAGCTCTGTATGAGGAGGCCCTAAGAGCTAGCCTAAGTTCCCAAATTCCAAGATCTTTGCCAAACTACTAGGGTGGTATTGACTTTGTCCTGCCCAACTTGTCCCCAATGCTTGGCAGATGATAGTTGGGTTTTTTGTTTCCTTTTGTTCCAGGGGGTACCTCTTCGCGCAAAGATGTTCCGAGCATCCTTTTAGGTGAAGACGCATCCTCAAAGCAGAGGTTGGTGGTACACCTTTCCTCGAAAGATATCACCAACTTTCCTTCTGACCCTTTATTCATGAGTGGAAGAGCCAATTCTTCTTTGCATCCTCCCCAACCCCGTGGGGATTCCCAATTGAGTGGGGATCACCGATGAAGACTGCACTGTTGGAGCTTCCAAAGTTGTCCGAGGCAAAGGAGGTGATAGTGGAGGAGCTAAAGCAACTAAAGATGCCGTCATACTATGGACTCTTATGCAAAGACCTTCTTAGAAAGCTGTATTCTGGAGGTCCATCCCCCAAAGATGAGTTCTAGTGCTTGCCTGTTTAACCCCTAAACTATGGGGCGAAACATGGTGACCTTTCTGCCCTCATGAAGATCTGATATTCTCCAAGAAAGAGCTAGCCGATGCTGGTCCTCCCAGTGAGAAGAAGAGAAAGAGTATTGTCCTATCTCCTCCCAAGGCTAATGTGATTGAGGCTGTTGTTACCAAGGCTGAGGTTGTCGAGGCTGCAGATCCATAAAGAGAGAATCGGTCGAAGAAGAAACATGATGCCCCTCCATCCGAGATCATAAAGGTCATTGTGGCCGATGCAGTTCCTATCTAGGGCGGTCCTCTCGAGGCAGCAAGAGAGAGCGCTCTGGTTCTCCCAAACCTCAACCTCCTACCAATAATTTGGTGCCAGTTGTCGAGGCCTATATGAAGCTGCTGGGAGAACTCATGCCTTCGACCGATAAGAAAAGGCCGCTGGCACAATTCTTTGGAGACCGTCTTCAGGATGCTACAAAGGTAAAGTCTTGACTTTAACTCTCTTTGGTATATCTTTCCTCTAACTTGATGGTCATCTTCAAAGAGCTTTCGCAGCATGGGGCCTACCTTAACAGGCCCAATGCCTAGACGAAGAAGCTTATCAGTCTCGCCATCATCTCCAAATAGCGAAGAAGCGAGACAAAGCTGAGAAAAAACTGCATTCCATCCTGATGCAGTCGGACGAGCAGCTTGCTACAAAGAAGTCTTGGGCTAACGTCGTAGAGGTTGCTTTGGGAGAAGCCAAGGCCTCTCTAGAGGAAGTTGAGAACTCCCTTAAGATAAGGGTTGCCTTCAAGGTGTGGTGGCCTTCAAGCGGAGCAAGGCCTTCTATAAGGAGCTGCTGATGTCGTACCAAGAGGCCTTCCTCATTGACTTCAACCAGTGCAAGAAGAAGATAGGGGCATGCTTTCTGCAGATCGACCTCAGCCTTGTATCAGTACTAGCTTTGTCTTCCTCGAGCAATAGTTCAACTGAACGGAGGGAGACGTGAATGTGGAGGGGAACACTAGGTCGCATCCCCAAAGAATTTTTTTCTTTCTTTTTGTAACTTAATTGATAAAACTTCGTAACCCGAGAGAAGACATTGAAAATGAATAAATTCTTTTGGGAGTCTTCAATTTCTTTCCTCTCTTTCCTTGTGTGCATGTCCTCATACTGTGATTTCTTGACTTGAGTAAAGATGAAGTTCACCGTGGAGAAGTTGCTGGTTGGTTTGCGGAAGGTGAAAAGGAGGAAGACTGGTTATATTGGGCCAAGCCAAGGAATAGGAGGATAGGGTTCAGCTGCTCCCAACGTTCCTGGCAAGATCTCTCCAGCTTCCAGGCATAATCGGCGATGTACTTCAGGTTGGAGCAGAGATCGATGATCAACCCATTAGTGCTGTCAGACCAAGTCATATGAAGATTGCTTCAGGTACTAGGCCAAGCCAACGAATGAGAGGATAGGGTTCAATTGCCTCCGGCATTTCTGGCGAGATCCCTTTGACCAAGCCTTCTCCAAGCACAGCCAGGAGTGTACTTCAGGTTGGAGCAGAAACCGGTGACCAATCCATTAGGGCTATCAAGCCGGGTCTATCAAGGATCGAGGGAGACCTATCTGATGCAGAGCCACTTCTAGATGCAGTGGAAGTCCAGTCCAATGTTAGAGTCCAGGCTAAGGTGTTGAAAATGCTTGTCAAGCCGGGGCCGAGTGTATCTGACCTTAGGCCGACTCCTTTGGATATGGTGGACATCATGGACCAGGGTGTTGTAGTGGAGTCTTCGCTCGTCGCCATCATCGAAGCCTTAGATGTGGTGATCAGGATGCCTCAAGCTGTTCATGTAGGGGCTAGAGATTAGCATATAAAGGTGAATCCAGCGGTTGCTATAGGCTTAGTTGAAGTTAAGGAGAAGGTCGAGGAAGGAGCAATCATTGCGGCGATCGGGACTATGGGAGAGACTACAGACCCCTCCTTACACGTAGTTAAGGCATCGCCTTCCTATCTTCTATTTGAGTCTTCTCTTCCCACTCCTCCTGAGTGGGCTCTCCATCCTTCCGCTCCCGGATGAACAAGCAAGGACGATGAGACAATGAACTTTCAGTACTATCCTTCCTGAGAGATAAACAAGGAATTGATACCTCCCTAGGATGAGTACCTTTCAGGTATGACTGATGAAGAGGCGCTCCTTGGAGGCTTCTCAGCGATTGTGAGTCAAGGGGGAGTTTGGCTTCTATGGAATAAGACCTCTCCCCTATGAGGTGTCCTTTAAAGGGTAAAATCGTGAGGCCCCGTGCCCAATAATATAATCAAGGAATTGATATCTCAGCAGGATGAGGAGTACCTTTTAGGCATGACTGATGAAGGGGAGCTCCTTGGAGGCTTCTCAACCATTGTGAGTCAGAGGGAAGTCTGGCTTCTATGGAATGAGACCTCTCTCCCATGAGGCATCTTCTAAAGGACAAAACCATGAGATACTGTGCCATGGGCCAGAGGCTGAAACGGATAATACCTCACGCATGCGTGAGTAAAGATCGATCCATCCAAGCCACGAGCCCGTGACTGCAACATTGGCACTGTCCGTGGGGTACCACCTCCTGCCCATACATAAACTCTCCCTAACTAATGGGGCTAATGTTGTGAAGCGACGACATTATTAGTCCCACATCAATTGTGAGTCAAGGAAGAGTCTGACTTATATGGAATAGGACCTTCTCTCCCCTATGAGGTGCCTTTTAAAGAACAAAACTATAAGGCCCCATGCCATGGACCAAAGGCCATAGCAGACAATACCTCACACATGCGGGAGTGGAGACCAATCCATCAAGCCACAAGCCTTTGACCGCAACGAGACCCATTTACATTTGTCTCTTAGCCATCAATTCTAACTAAGACCTATTTAAATTTATCTTCCAACTAGAGTTGCAGTTCTACATAATTCAACTAAAATCATACATTGTTGTTGAAAGCTTTTCTCCATTATGATCAGCATTTAATTATATTCTTGTCTCACCAATTAGCATTACACAATATTAATTCCTGAATTTTGTGTTGCATTCATGTCCAAAAAATTGTCATGAGGAGAGGTAAATACTAGATACCCATCCATGATACAACCCTCAAAAAAACCATGGCCTCACTTTTCTAGCCACATCTACTTAAAGAACTTGTTATAAATCAAACATAATCAATCATAATACGTTAACAAAACATTTGTTCAAATTTTTCCAGTTGACAATGTGAGAAATTGGCTAGAACACTGCAATTTTGGGGAAATTTCATTTTTCTTGGAAAAACCAAGCGAAAAGTTCATCATATCGTTTGTCAGTTCCAGAAACACAACCAATGATAGTCGTAATAAAAGTTCAAGTATCTCACCTCTGGCAATTTCATGAGACCATGATCCGGTCCCAAAGCTTGGGATTTCACATTTTGCCACTTGCGAACTAGAGTTTCCGCAAGCCTTGCATCCATCTTAGGTGCTTCCTCTCCCAAGTTCTCAACCATAGGGACATCTGAACCTAGAAAGTTAAAAATAAGAAGGCCCTGACTAAGAAAGTTTGAAGAGATAATGTGAAAAACATAAAAGAATGCTATGAAGAAGCATAGTTACTTTTAATTCACCAAAAAAATACTACTTCAAGTAAAAATCACAGTTTGGAAATCCTATCCTGAGTGGGAATACCGAAATAACAGCTAAAGTCCTTTAACAATTCAATAAACAAGAAGAAAAGGAGAAACTAAAGGAAGTTAAAAGAGTGCTTTTGCATCATCTTATTGTTCCTTGCTCTCACTAGCAAAATATCCTTTTCCTTTGACTATGTTTTATCCTTCAAAGTTTGGATGCTTGAAACCAGGTGGCAGAGGAACTTAATTTTATGCATGATACTTTAGATAGTTGAAAAAATAGCAAAATATTATCCTTCAAAATTAGGAAAAGAAACCTTTTTTGAACTTTTCAGCTAATGCAGTTTTCCTTGAATTTCCTAACAATTGGGAGAAACAACACTAGCAAGGAAAAAAAACAGTAATACTGAATAAAAGGAGGTTGCAGGTGCATACAATGCTAGATCTATAATGTGACTCGTGATAAAACAAAGTTGTGGATAGACTGACATAACTACTAGGGAAATATTATTTGGTGCATGTAGAAAATGTTGTTTGGCCTTGAGAATGCAGTTCAGACACACTTCCACTTTAAGATCAGAAACTAGAAGCCAACAATTTTCCTTAACTTTCAGTTCTATAGTTGCAAAGTAAAGGTATTGGGGTGTTGCACATTACCTAAATTGACAACATTAGCAGCCATTGCTGAACCTGTCTCTTTCTTAGCAACAGGCAACACATTTTTTCCAGGTATGTACTTGAGCCCTGCTAGAGTTACTAGTCCAACCACAATGCCAGCACACACAATCCTGACACTAGCATTGTTTATATCATACATTAAATCTTGCTCATTTAAGTCTTCAGAATTAAGATTTCCAGATGCCTCAGCCTCAAAACCGGAATTAACTTGATTAATCTTTACCCCGGACTCGTCAGTTTGTATCTCAGTAACAGAATCATGTGAATCATTAACTTCCTCTTTGCTCAATCTTTCTACTTTGTTGACCAGTGGAAACACTTTCCGCAATGCCTGAAGTGCACTTGACCTAACGTTACCAAGTGCAGCCGTAGCCTCGGCCCCAATTTTTGCTATGGCAGCTGCTGCAGCTAAAGGTGAACTGCCACCACCTTCCATCCTTTCCAGATACCTAAGGACCATGGGGTCATCATAGTAATCTCCAAGCTTGAACTGTATATCTTGAGTATCTCTAAACCTGGGAAAAACCACTTCCATTAGCCAAGCCTCTAACAGTTTGCAAAGCCCTGGAAGAAGATCATTCTCCTTGTCAATGCTAGAATTATCCACAATGAATTCTACAATTGCTGGATTTCTGTATGGCGAGGTCTCGCTATCTATGCCTAACCACATGCGGCATGCATCAAGATCTCCCAAAAGCAGTGAACAAAGCCCTCTGTCAAGTGCAAAGTCTATCTCATGGTCAGCCTTTGTACTGAACTCAGAAACAGAACCTAATAGAGCAGCCTTTGTCTGCTGAAGTTGTAGAAAAAGATCATCTGCTTTCTTGATAAGGTGAGGTTCCTTGCGCACAAAGGCCTGGGCAACCAAAGCAACTGCCACACCATAGACTTCGGAACTCTCCGGCGGTATGTTACTTGGAGTTGCATAAAACAATTCTACCTTTACATCATAGAAACAAAAGAACAGGAAACCTCATAAAGAGGCACTCATATGACTTCAATAACAATAGAAATACAGAATTTTATGAGAACTGTCACACATACCTGCTCAGCTGCAGTCATGCGTAGAAATGATTCATTCATGAAGTCTTCACGAGTAAATCCACCTCCAATCACAGCAGCTCCACCCCTACCAACAGTCCACAATATGTTGCGCACACCATGAAGACCTTCCTCCCGTTTTATTTGGTGCTTGTCATCAAAGGGCAACGCCAGAAGTTCCAGAACACAACGAGGGGTAATTTCTTCTAATGTTTCATCAATCTGTGCCTGCAGGTCTGATGCAAGGTTGCTTGCTCCTTCCTCCTGTTTACATGAGATTCTCATTCAGTTATTTTGTATCAGGAATAATGATTCCAGAAGCATAATGCTAGACTTAAAATATGTACAAACTCTCTCTCTCTCTCTCTCTCTCTCTCTCTCTCTCTCTCTCTCTCTCTCTGCATTATGTGCTTGCAGCATTTACACTATTTTGCTTTTTTTTTCTTAGTTTTCCTCTTTCCTTTGTGAGGAAAGAAATAGATGGAAGATCCAAGATGACATATTTCCTCCTGTGTTACAGTGGAATGCTTTAATAATGTATAACAGCTTTTGCTCCTTGTTTTGCCAGAAATGAACATGACGCATTTAATATTCAAATAAATAAAAAAAGCAACAGGAAAAAAAAAATATTACAATAGAAACAAGTATGTTCAAATAAATGAGCTTCAGGTTTGTGTATCAGTACCTTTATGTGGTTTTGCTTGTCACATAATTTACAATCAATGAATTTGCAGATTATATTCTCTTGGTAAATTAGTTGCATAAATCCACATCCTGATTTTCACTCACGCCATTAAAAGAAGAGACAATCAGACTTCCAGTTCCTCCAAGGAATGAATATAAACAAGCAACTTTAGTGAAAGAAGAGGGATGTGCACTGCAGTGAATTCCTCGTTTAAAAAATGTCATGCAGGAGACAGGAGACAATGCAGCAGCATTTGGAAGCTTCATTTGCAATGCTAGGGAAATCATGTAAGGGAAGAACTTGTTTTTTAAATTAAGCAGGGTTGCAGGATGATTCCCCAAAGAACCAATCTGTAACATCTTAAAGGGCACATATTTCCCAATAATTGAACTCCAGAGCGTCCTATTTAAACTAGTGAACTGACACATTATGCATTGCATTCAGAAAACGTTCAGGATTTAACTTTAATAATGATAACAGATAGAGAAACTGCATTAATGTTTATGTTCAAACAATCAGTGACGAGGAGAACAATATCTCAAGAGCTCACGAAGAAGATGCAAACTTTCTTTACCTCCAGGAGCTTCAAGGCCCTCTCGAGGACCTCGCAACACCCGATGAAATCCGGCGGTCTCAGAGCCATGGCATCCCTAGAGAGGTCCACATACGCCAGCGCCATGGCCAGCACCACGTCCTGCTTGAAAGACTTGGACAGCCGCTCGAGCAGAAGGCTCGTACCCACTCGAAGGACCACCTCCGTCTCCCCGGCCTCCTGCAGCACACACAGCGCGCCGGGGACCTTATCCCAGGGGACGTGGGTGGTGAGTGTTGAGTTGGGATCGTCGGCAAGGCCAAGGTTGTAGTCGCCACGAGAGGTGGGGTTGGAGAGGGTGTCGCAGGCGGCCTGGAGGATCTGGCGACGAGCGATGAGGGCCTCCGTGCTGAAGCCATACTGTGGGGGCTTGGAAACCCTAGCCTCGAAGGCTCGCCGGATGCCGTCGCCGAGGAAGTGGATCTCGGCCCCGAGCACCTGAAACAACCCACAGAATAATGGATTAGAATCAGGGGTTGGATTGATGGGGCGAGATACAGAGAGAAGGAAGTTTGCGACCTTGTAAAAGTCGAGGGGGAGCGCGACGGTGCGGTCGGCGGCGGCGGCGGGGGGGAGGAGGGAGAGGACGGCGGGGTTAGGAGAGGAGGGCCGCGAGGGCTCGGTGGCGGTGGGGAGGAAGTGGAAGTCGCCGAGAAGGCGGTCAGCCCATTTGCTGGCGCAGCACGCGGTGGTGATGGCAGGCTTCTTGTTGGGTTCGGGGAGAGGCAAGAAAGGCTTGGAGAGTCTCTGCGACGAGGCGGAGGAAGAGGAGGAAGAGGAGGAGGAGGCGGGGATGGGTTTGGAGAAGAATGGGGGTGGGCAGCACAGGTGGGAGAAGCCGACGTAGTTGACGGTGAGGGCGTCCATTGGGAAGAGGAGGAGGACGAGGGTTGTCACGGTTCAGAAGCCTCGGATGCTCATGGGCGTTGCAGACAACTCGGATCGCTACTTCGACTATCTCAGCTCTCCAAGCATAAAATTTGCGCACCCCATCTAAATCATGGAGCTCATTTTCCCTTCTTTTTTTTTTTTATTATGTTTGGGATTTCGAGGCGGAGATGAAAATGCAAGGCCAAAGGAACGCCCAAGAGCTGCAGCGCAGGATGGTCGGTACCTGAGCTCGCGGCGCAATCAATATCCTATCTATGATCCGGACGAATCAAGTTGAGCTGCGAGCAACGTACCATCCGGCCATCCCACGGCCTATCCTGGATGGTAAAATATAATTAGATTTATTAATTTTTAATTCATATTTGATACATCTTAAATAAATTTAAATTTAACTTAAATAAAATTCAGTTCATAAATAAATCAAATTATTAGATTTATTTATTAAATAAATTAGGTTTAAATTTAAATTTTTCAACATATTCAATCTATTTAATCTATTTATGATTTTTATTAAAAATATTTGAGCTGTGGTAAAGATTGAGTGGTTTGTTTCAATCTTGATCCATTCCTACAGTTGTGATCCATGAAATTTGGATGGCTCAATTAAACACTCAATACGTGTCACTCAAACACCCACCAACCAATGAAAGTCATGAAACTCACCCCACTTCATCCTTTTTCCCTTCTCTTTCTCCAAAAATCCCTAGATTCTCACCGCCTCACCCTCCATTGCCCCCTTCTTTCATGCCAGTGTGCCAAGGTTCACGAGTTTCTCCACGTCGTCGCCCCCGCAGTGCCGTCTTCACAACCGCTCGCTCCCATCAACTCACACCGGTCGCCACCATTGCTAACCATAGAAAGGTGCTCGATTAGCTCCATCCATAGGTAATGGTCCACTATCGACTGCATCGGCATCACCCTCGGCCCGATCGTCTCCATCTATGGCCAATGATCCACCATCGATCGCACCACCATCACTGCTTGACCCAATAGGGCTGCTCACTCTCAACGACCGCTTGCACTAGTCACCGCCATTGCTGACCGCTAAAAGAAGCTTGATAGGCTCCATCCACAGCTAATGATCCACCGTCAGCTACACCACCATCACCCCTCAACCCGATCATCTTCATCCATGGCCAGTGGTCCGTTGTTGGCAGCACCGCCGTCCCCGCTCGATCCGATCTCAAAGAATAATGCCCTATAAACCAATCATATGGATGATGTGATGGAACTATTCTGTATTATATTCCTACTTATGTGCATGACATTAGATATTTTATATATCTATGAGGCATTGTGTTTCATCATTTGCTACATCATACTATGACTTAATTATGATTATGACGAACCATATAGATTAGGACAATAATTTTAAGACCATAATGAGATCATGCCAGAGAGATCTAAAATCTTGATAGCCCAAATCTAAAATTATTTCAATCAAAAGATCATTGAGTCGGAGATCGATGATGCTGGTAAGACTGGTACATTCTATGTATGCTCGAAGAAGATGATGATTGATCTCACAATCACTTGCATGGTGACACTAATATAAGGATGTAGGTGCTCATTGGAGAATGAGTTCATTGAACTGATCCATAGGAAGAACATCTGATGGAACCTTATTAGCATATCAAAAGATAGTTCTCCAGTGGAGATGGTGTAAGTGATCCTTAGACCTGAGATCATCATAGTATTTTATATATGTGGATCCATACTTTGGTTTATTTATACTAACATGACTCTCTAAGATATGTGTGGAATGTTCTAGGTTTAGTGAAGTGTGCATGAAGATGATGAATGGTCAACAAAAAATCGATCACTCCTTATAAGAGGAGAGAACATCCTATATGGTCTCATAGGATGATGACTCAAAGAGTCTCTGACCAGAGCAGGATAAATATTAGAAAGAGTTTTTGTTGGTTCATCGACAGAGTCATCTGTTAGATATATGTGCCCTAGAAGCCAGAATTGGCTGACACTTGTAATACACTTTTAAGGGCAAAATTATAATTTTGACTAAAATCAATAAATGGATTATTTTCTATCACATATGTGTATTTAGTGTCTGTGATATATCCTTTGAGTTAATGGCAATGATAATTCATATTTTCAAGAGTTGAAAATTTAAGACATGAATAATCATTATTAACTCATAAATTGCTCCTAACCATAGGATCATCACGAGGATGGTGATTGATCCGGAAGGTTGGTGTACAATCGCTTCTCTTTAGTAGATGAGTCTTGAGTCTATGGTGTGGAGACACCGGAGCGAGAGTACAGATACTCGTTAGAGAACGAGGGCACTGAGCGTGACCACCTCGAGTAGTCATTAGGGAGTCTACCTTCTCGTCAATGACTGACTCGATGCTGCAGTAGTGTGTCTGGTTCTTTGACCTGAGGTGCATCGACAGTTCACCTTGAGGGTGTTATAGTTTGACTACACCATTACTCGATCTCCTAGCCATATGGAACCCTGAGGTGTATGTTGGCTATAGCATGTTCATTGTAGGAACTGGATGGCATCAAGATGGAATCTATCTACCTCGATGGTAGAGGAGCAGCCCTATGATAATCATGAGAATCAAGTCCAGAAGTCCATGGCCATGGTAGAGTGAAATAATAGAAAGAGTTTCTATTTAGATTTTCACATTGGACTCGAATCGAATGATTACATCATATGACAGAGACTAGGGTTTGACGAGTTTACCTTAACCCTAATCTGATCGGGGCTCAAGATAGAAGAACTGAATCACACAGGTAGCTGCACCAAGAGGTTCGCATTCAGCTCTGATGGGTTGCCACCATATACTGCTAGGTGTCACTGGTGGATTTTGGGAGCAATTAGAATGATTTAGATGATCGATCATTCTAGCTATTCGAATCAGAAGAGTTCTGATCCATCAAAAGGAGTTTCGATGATGTCGATGATAGAGATCATGACATATCCCATTACCATACAGAACTGAACCTAACTGGGTCACACAAACAAGGTTTGAATCTGGTGATCATCAATTGAACTTATCTAGTTCAATTGATCTGAATGAGATTCAATTAGGTTCAAGGAAATCGTGCTAGCACTCGATTGAACCTAACGTTCTTCTTTTGCTATCATAAATAAGTTGTCCTATCTGAGCCAAAGGAGTTTGTGCTCAATCAGAGGCCTTCATATGGTCTGACTGGAGGTTGTCCAAGTCAGAATAGGTTGTCTTATTTTATAAGACATTACCTGCCATTTTTGGTCACCTGCCATTTCTTGTTCTTTGACTTTGGTCAAAAGTCTACCTTTGACTGGTCAAAACGTTGACCTATTGACACTTTGACTTTTGACCACATGTCATGCACCTATTGGAGAGCTGGTGGGGGCCTGTCCCCTGCCAGAACCTGGCAAGGAGGAGGGCGCACGCCACCCTAGGCGTGTGCCCAAGTTGGAGGCGCCTAGGAGTCCTTGTTGGACAAGGACTCCACCTCCCTTTTGGATTCCAATTAGAGTTCTTCTAAGAATCCAGTTTGACTGATCTTAGGCGCCCTCTAAGGAGAAATCCAGGGGACTCTATTTTCATCAATCAGATTTAGATCTGATTTCACAAAGAATTGTGATTGGTTGGGAAGAAGAGGAGTTGGATCATAGCTAGTCTATAAATAAGACCCTGTACCCAACTCAGATTGACATGAGATTGAAGCTAAGAGTTTCCATACGCCCCAAGGCTGCCTCTCCCCTCCTTCTCCATGCCAAACCACCTTCTCCCCTTGCTCTCCACGTCCAAAAGGAGTTTTGGATTTTTGTTGGTGCGATTCAAGCAAGAGAAAGGCGATCAAAAGCAAGAAGGCTGCGCTGCTGCAAAGGACGACTGCTGATCTTCAAAAGGAGTTTTGAAGATCCTCCAGATCAGATCCAGATCTGATTTTTGGAGATGTGATAGAGAAGAAGAGGATCTTCAGATCCAGCCCAAGTGGATATCGGTAGAGGCCAGGCGCTTGCGTGGCTAGATCCAGAACCTTCCGCTGCATACAGGATCATCAATAGGGTAATAGGATTACCCAAATCGGATAAATTAAATTTGATTTAATTTATCTTTATTTATTTTATTTATTAAAATAATATTAATTAGATCTGAAATATCTCAGATCTGATACAGATCAAAGAGAAAATTTTTGAAATATATCTCTTGATCTGATCAGATCTGAACGAACCTGGACCGGAAAATCAGGATTTTCCTTCAACTGGTATCAGAGCCATGGTTCTAAAAATATTTAGATCTAATTTTAAATTTATTTTAATTAAAAAATAATTAATTTTAGATGTCACATGAGATGTGATCAGATCTGAAATTAGAAAAAATTAAAATTAAATGATTTGGATCTAAGATTAGAAGATATGCATGACTAGTTCTAGAATAGAATAGTTCTATAGAATAGTCTTGCATGTTTTTGATTTAATCTGATTAAATCATATTTTAGATCTTTTTATTTACTATTTTTTGATATTATAAGTATTATAATAATATCTAAAAAATAGCAAATAAAAATTATTTAATTTTTGAATATCATATGAGATATGATTGATGCATGTCTAGACTAGTTGTAGAATAGTTCTACATAATTGTCTAGATTAGAATTTATTTTGATTAGATCAATTTAAATCTAATTTTTTAGATTATTATGAGATAATTTAGATCTAAAAATATGCATGATTCGATACATGAGATGTATGCAAAATATGCCATGATTAGATCTACTTTGTATATGAGATATATGATATAGATCTGATACTATTTTGTAGTATTGAATGTTCCTGATTAAGGCGTTCCTCTTGGCCGTCCGGTCATAAGAATGAAGAAAGGATTTAAAGGCCCTCTCTTCCCATTCGATGGGGTGTTCTTATGATGTGTAGGGGTGCTGCACGTTCGTCCTTAATCAGAAACCCAAAACTTACTTTCTGCAAAACCCTAGATCCTGAAATCCTAGGATTTATTGTGCATATTTTATTTATGAACCCTACTTAATTAAGAATTAAGTTTATGAAATATTAATTAGGTCTAAAATTGAGAATTTCAGATCTAAGACATATTCATAATACTGGGTTCGGGCTTGGGTAGCTCAATTAGGTCTAAGCGGTTGATCAAACCGAATCAAGAGTTGGTTAGATGGGATCAACAATGCTTAAATTGACCAGCCTAATAGGATTAAGTCTGGGTCAAGATCGAGTCACGATCAAGCAAGACCTAATTAGGCTCAGAGGTTAGAGTCTGGATTGTAGGCTAACCCAATTGGTTCTGACTCAACAATTTGGTGTCTAAGGTAAGTTTGGCACATACGACCGACTGGTTTTTAATTGGAAGCTACTCGACCTGAATGCGTTCTTGTACGAGTTAATGGCATATTCCTTCCACCGATCTCACTTACCTGGCCATATCTGTTGACACAGTTCTGATCTGAGGTGGTCAATAATCCGAGCTAACCCATGCCACTAGGTTAGTCATAATTGTTATGACTAAGCCAAGTCTAGTTTAATGAGACCTGAATCAATTCTTCCTAAGAAAAGATTAAGTCTGAGGTCTTCCACCATTGTAGATGTGCGGGCCCTTCCCGGGGTTGATTGTTCTCGGCTGGATACAGTGGCTCAGTTGCACCGAAAAGATGCAACCATGTCTATTAGGCATTGGATGCTATGGGCTGGAGGATGAGTTGGGCTCAATATTTCGGATACGGTGAGAGACTCAATTAGAAACCCAGTCTATGCAAATGGTGGGTCTGACTTAACTAAGGAGTGGATCAATATTCTGGATACGGTGAGATTCATGAATTAGAGACCAAGTTTGGGTGCACCATGATTAGAGAATCATTGAACAAGAGTTGTTCACTCATTGGCTAACCCATCACCAATAACTGTTAGGTGAGGTGATGAGTCAGTTGGTGAGACCGCACCACCCACTAGAAATCATTAATCATGGAGATTTTTGCATCTCTACAGAGGGAGTGTAGGGATCCGAAGAAAATAGTGGGAGCTAATTTATTTAAAAATAAAATTTCTAAATAAATTGGTCAAGTCATAATTACAGTATCTAACTAGAATCTTTGACTCTCTACAGGAAAATGTCTGCGTCCAACCCATTGGCACGTATCCTGGACACACATAGACTGACCGACCCAATTATAAAGATTGGCTCAGGAACTACAAAATTATTTTGGGTTCTGAGAAGTTAACCCATGTTTTGGACCAGGACCCTCCCACCTTACCAGCCCGTCCATCCTGTTGAACAGAGAGCGTCTCTGAAAAAATGGATAGACGAAGATAATAAGGCCAGATATTACATGTTGGGCTCGATGTCTGATGAGCTCCAGCGCCAACATGAAGATATCGGGACTGCTCGCCAAATGTTGGCTCACCTGCAGGAGATGTTTGGTGAACAGAGTCGCGCAGCCAAATATCAAGTCACGAAATGACTTTTTAAGGCTAAGATGCGTGATGGGCAGTCAGTCCAAGATCACTGTCTGACAATGATCAAGGACATGGAAGAGCTTGAGAAGCTCGGTGTGAAGTTAGACTTGGATCTGCAGAATGATATTATTCTGCAATCCTTGACTGATGCATATGGGCAATTCATCATGAATTACCACATGCATAAACTTCAAAATTCCTTGGCCGAATTAATGAATATGCTGGTTACCGCTGAGCTTTCTATGAAAGGTTCTAAAGGCTCAGTTCTTGCTATGAAATGGACTTCTTCCAAAAGAAAGTCTTATGGAAAGAAAAAGAAGTCTGTGAAAAAGCAAAAGGTGGAAGGATCAAAGAAGAAGAAGGCAGAACCGAAGAAAAAGGCCGATGTCAAAGGAAAAGTGTTTCCATTGCAACAGCGACGGCCATTGGAAGCGGAACTGCCCTACTTACCTGGCCACCCTGAAGAACAAGAAGGAAGGTCCTTCTGGAGGTATGCTCGTTATTGAGTCTAACCTTACGGTTTCTTCTGCATCCAGTTGGGTGCTTGACTCTGGTTCTAGTGCTCATCTGTGCACTTCCATGCAGGGTCTTGAGGATAGCAGGAGGCTGAGGGATGGAGACATGATCCTACGCGTCGGTAATGGAGCAAGAGTTGCTGCAGTAGCCGTGGGAACATACCCTCTTCGATTACCATCTGGTTTAGACTTAGTTTTGAAAGACTGTTATTATGTGCCTGCAGCTAGCAGGAATTTGATTTCTGTTTCATGCTTAGCACAAGAAGGCTATGTGATTACCTTCTTTAAGGACCATTGTAACATTCTTTATGAAAGAAATAAAATTGCAAATGGTTTCCTTATTAATGGTCTTTATCAGCTACATATTGATGTACCTATTCTAACTATCGAGCAAAACGTGAATGCCAAACGACCTAGGGATAGTCCAAACGATAGATATCTATGGCACCTGAGATTAGGTCATATAGCAGAAGATAGGATCAACAAATTGGAGAAAAATGGGCTATTGAGTCCATTGACTTTCGAGTCATATCCAACTTGTGAATCTTGTCTTCAAGGCAAAATGACTAAACTCCCTTTTGTTGGACATGGGGAAGAGGGCCACAGATCTCCTTGCCCTAGTACATACTGATGTGTGCGGCCCATTTGATGTGCCGGCTAGAGGCAATTTTGTCTACTTCATTACCTTTACCGATGATCTGTCTAGGTATGGGTATGTGTATCTTATGAGACACAAGTCTGAAGCTTTTGAAAAGTTCAAAGAATTCAGACATGAAGTAGAAAAATAAACTGGAAAACCCATTAAGGTTCTTCGATCAGATCGAGGAGGTGAATACCTTAGCCGGGAATTCCTAGACTATCTCAAGAAAAATGGCATAGTCTCTCAATGGACTCCACCAGGAACACCTCAACTCAACGGGGATTTCAGAATGGAGAAATCGGACTCTATTGGATATGGTTCGATCCATGATGAGCTTCACAGACCTCCCTGATTTTCTTTGGGGACACTCATTGTTAACTTCAATTTATCTACTGAATAGGGTTCCCTCTAAAACCGTTCCTACCACACCGTATGAGATATGGCACGGTAAGAAACCAAGTCTGAGTCATCTCAGAATTTGGGGTTGTCCGGCTCATGTCAAAAGACAACAAGCGGACAAGTTAGAGTTTAGGTCCTTCAGAGCTCGATTCATAGGATATCCTAAAGAGTCATTAGGATACTATTTCTACATTCCAGAAGACCACAATGTGATTGTGAGTCGACATGCCATCTTTCTTGAAAAATAGTTTATTCAAGATAGCGGCATTGGAAAGCAGATTAAGCTTGATGAGAAAGTCTCACAAGTACAACGAGCTAAGGACCAATTGGAACCAAATCAGGTTGAGCCAATAAGAACACTACCTCCTCCACCTCGTAGATCGGAAAGAGTTTTCCATCCCCCTGAAAGATACTTAGGTATTATTTCAGAGGAAGTAGAGAAAATGTTCCTCGTAGGTAATGGTGCTCATGGTGATGATCCCAAAACCTACAACGAGGCGATATCAGATATCGACTCCGAGAAATGGCTAGAGGCAATGCAGTCAGAAATTGACTCGATGCACTCAAACCAAGTCTGGACCTTGGTAGATCCACCAGAAGGTATAGTACCTATTGGGTGTAAATGGATCTTCAAGAGAAAGATTGGTGCAGATGGGAATGTGGAGACATTCAAGGCTAGACTAGTGGCAAAAGGTTATAGTCAACGCGAAGGCATTGACTATCAGGATACCTTTTTTCCAGTGGCTATGCTAAAATCCATCCGCACATTGCTTGCCGTTGCAGCCTATTTCGATTATGAAATATGGCAAATGGACGTGAAAATGGCATTCTTAAATGGATATCTTGAGGAAGATATCTATATGGAACAGCCGCTAGGTTTCACATCCAGTGATACTGATCACAAGGTTTGCAAGCTGCAAAGGTCCATATATGGACTTAAGCAAGCATCTCGGAGCTGGAACACTCATTTCAATGATGTGATCAAAAAGTTTGGTTTCATCAAAAATGAAGAGGAACGTGTGTCTTCAAAAAGGTCAGTGGGAGCGCTGTTGTCTTCCTCGTATTGTACGTGGATGACATCCTCCTTATTGGGAATGATATTCCCATGTTGACGACAGTCAAAATATGGTTGTCCAAGGAATTCTCCATGAAAGACCTAGGTGAAGCATCCTTTATTCTAGGAATTAAGGTCTATAGGGATAGACCGAATAGGATGCTAGGACTTTCACAGAAGATGTACATAGAGGAAGTACTAAAGAGGTTTAGTATGGAAAACTCTAAGAGGGGATTAATACCCTTCAGACATGGTATTCATCTTTCCAAGAAGATGTGCCCTAGCACACCTGAGGAAATAGAATGCATGAGCAAGATCCCTTATGCTTCTGCAATAGGGAGCCTCATGTATGCCATGCTATGTACACGACCTGATATAGCCCATGCTGTGAGTGTCACAAGCAGATATCAGTCAAATCCAGGTGAAGAACACTGGACTTCTGTGAAATGTATCCTTAAGTACTTGAGAAGAACTAAGGATATGATGTTGGTCTTTGGTAATGGAGAACTCCAAGTCCAGGGATACACAGACTCGGATTTCATGTCCGATATAGATGATCGAAAGTCGACATCTGGGAGTCTGTTTGTGTGCAATGGTGGTGCTGTCAGCTGGAAGAGTTCCAAGCAAACGTGATAGCAGATTCCACCATGGAAGCAGAATATATCGCTGCATCAGAGGCTGCGAAGGAAGCATTCTGGTACAAGAAGTTTGCTGCAGAAATTGGAGTAATGCCATCAGATGCCATTCCTCTATACTGCGACAACAATGGCGCCATAGCCCTTGCTAAGGAGCCGAGGTCTCACCAAAAATCCAAGCACATTGAGCGGCGATACCACCTCATCCGCGATTACCTCGAGAAGGGTTACGTCGAGGTCAAGAGAGTCAACTCCACAGATAATGTGGCAGACCCACTTACAAAGCCGTTGGGCCAGCAGAAGATCGAAGCCCACCTTGAGAAGATGGGACTTAGACTTGTAGCCAATTGGCTTTAGGACAAGTGGGAGATTGTTAGATATATGTGCCCTAGAAGCCAGAATTGGCTGACACTTGTAATACACTTCTAGGGGCAAAATTATAATTTTGACTATAATCAATAAAATGGGTTATTTTCTATCACATATGTGTATTTAGTGTCTGTGATACATCCTTTGAGTTAATGGTAATGATAATTCATATTTTCAAGAGTTGAAAATTTAAGACATGAATAATCATTATTAACTCATAAAATGCTCCCGACCATAGGATCATCACGAGGATGGTGATTGATCCGGAAAGGTTGGTGTACAATCGCTTCTCTTTAGTAGATGAGTCTTGAGTCTACGGTGTGGAGACACCGGAGCGAGAGTACAGGTACTCGTTAGAGAACGAGGGCACTGAGCGTGACCACCTCGAGTAGTCATTAGGGAGTCTACCTTCTCGTCAATGACTGACTCGATGCTGCAGTAGTGTGTCTGGTTCTTTGACCTGAGGTGCATCGGCAGTTCACCTTGAGGGTGTTATAGTTTGACTACACCATTACTCGGTCTCCTAGCCATATGGAACCCTGAGGTGTATGTTGGCTATAGCATGTTCATTGTAGGAACTGGATTGCATCAAGATGGAATCTATCTACCTCGGTGGTAGAGGAGCAGCCCTATGATGATCATGAGAATCAAGTCCAGAAGCCCATGGCCATGGCAGAGTGAAATAATAGAAAGAGTTTCTATTTAGATTTTCACATTGGACTTCGAATCGAATGATTACATCATATGACAGAGACTAGGGTTTGACGAGTTCACCTTAACCCTAATCTGATCGGGGCTCAAGATAGAAGAACTTAATCACACAGGTAGCTGCACCAAGAGGTTCGCATTCAGCTCTGATGGGTTGCCACCATATACTGCTAGGTGTCACTGGTGGATTTTGGGAGCAATTAGAATGATTTAGATGATCGATCATTCTAGCTGTTCGAATCAGAAGAGTTCTGATCCATCGAAAGGAGTTTCGATGATGTCGATGATAGAGATCATGACATATCCCATTACCATACAGAACTGAACCTAACTGGGTCACACAAACAAGGGTTTGAATCTGGTGATCATCAATTGAACTGATCCTAGTTCAATTGATCTGAATGAGATTCAATTAGGTTCAAGAAAATCGTGCTAGCACTCGATTGAACCTAACGTTCTTCTTTTACTATCATAAATAAGTTGTCCTGACTGAGCCAAAGGAGTTTGTGCTCAATCAGAGGCCTTCATATGGTCTGACTGGAGGTTGTCCAAGTCAGAAAAGGTTGTCTTATTTTGTAAGACATTACCTGCCATTTTTGGTCACCTGCCATTTCTTGTTCTTTGACTTTGGTCAAAAGTCTACCTTTGACTGGTCAAATGTTGACCATTGACACTTTGACTTTTGTCCATATGTCATGCACCTATTGGAGAGCTGGTGGGGGCCTGTCCCCCTGCCAGAACCTGGCAAGGAGGAGGGCGCACGCCACCCTTGGCGTGTGCCCAAGTTGGAGGCGCCTAGGAGTCCCTTGTTGGACAAGGGACTCCATCTCCTTTTTGGATTCCAATTAGAGTTCTCCTAAGAACCAACTTTGACTGGTCTTAGGCGCCCTCTAAGGAGGAATCCAGGGGACTCTATTCCCACCAATCAGATTTAGATCTGATTTCACAAAGGGTTGTGATTGGTTGGGAAGAAGAGGAGTTGGATCACAGCTAGTCTATAAATAAGACCCTGTACCCAACTCAGATTGAATGAGATTGAAACTAAGAGTTTCCATACGCCCCAAGGCTGCCTCTCCCCTCCTTCTCCATGCCAAACCACCTTCTCCCCTTGCTCTCCATGTCTAAAAGGAGTTTTGTATTTTTGTTGGTGCGATTCAAGCAAGAGAAAGGCGATCAAAAGCAAGAAGGCTGCGCTGCTGCAAAGGACGACTGCTGATCTTCAAAAAAAGTTTTGAAGATCCTCCAGATCAGATTCAGATCTGATTTTTGGAGATATGATAGAGAAGAAGAGGATCTCCAAATTCAGTCCGAGTGGATACCGGTAGAGGCCAGGCGCTTGCGTGGCTAGATCCAGAACCTTCCGCTGCATATAGGATCATCAACAGGATAATAGGATTACCCAAATCAGATAAATTAAATTTAATTTAATTTATTTTTATTTATTTTATTTATTAAAATAATATTAATCAGATCTGAAACATCCCAAATCTGATACAGATCAAAGAGAAAATTTTTGAAATATATCTCTTGATCTGATCAGATCTGAACGAACCTGGACCAAAAAATCAGGATTTTCCTCCATCATCATCATTAGATTAAGATACATATAGATAGGTATTTAGGCTTGACATGACTTCATACCTATAGTTGCCTGAGATGTTGCATGATCAAATGATTGAATTATACGATAACTCACCATGGAAGGCTAGTTTTGATATTCTACCAAATTTAACATCTTCTGGGTAGTCATGATACGTTGTTGGATGTCAATCTTGACTTGTAGATCCCAATGAATTAAAAAAATTTAATTTAGCAATTTGAGTTTAATTCAGCAATTTAATTAGAAGGAGCAATAATTAACTGATGGACTTGGGTTTAATATATCTTGGACCTAATTAGATTAGGTGTATATGAGCTTGACCTACTGTTAGCTAGATATGGAATTCAATGGGTCACACACAAAAGAGAATTAGTCTAGAATTTTTTATTGGTTCTTGTCAAACCTAATATAAATTGGATTTGGTTGAAATCCTAAATGGATTTGAGTCAAACATGCTAGCACATGTTTAAAGCTTAATCTCTAATTTATTTGGATTCATTTGTGGCTTTAGATTTTGATTAGTCAAGATCAAATTAAATGGACTCCTATCACCTTTAAATGGTTAAAGAGTTATCATGAATTGGGTCCATGGCTCTTTGAATTATGGGCATCCAAGTGTTGGATGCATTTGTATGAAAAGTTTCATGCATCTTAAAGTTCTTCATGCCGTGATCAACACACCTTTTGATTCATTTGCATCAGAAGAGTTTTCATGCATTAATTTGATGGTACCATAATTCCTCTTGCCATAACTCCATGCTACTTTAAATGAAGGTCTCTTTGGTTTTCATGTGGAAGAGGTATAAGCACTATAAGATGGCACCTCTTCATGAAGGAACCAAATCTAGGATTTCAGGACTGGATCTTGAAACCTTTTCAAAATTAAATAGCAAAAGACTAAAATAAATCAAAATTTATTTATAAAAATCAGAGAATCCCTAGATCTAACATCCTATCATATGATCATAGTATGAGATTAAATCAAAAATTAAAAATATTAAAAAAAAGATATGTTAATCATATCAACATACATCTACACTACATCTAATATAGGTATATAATAATAGATCATATCCATATTACCTGTACAAGTTAGATATTCTAACTTGCTGATCCAAGCTGAAGGATGAAGCTCTGAGCCGCACACACATCCGGCTTTTAAGAGATGTCTACACAAGCCCATAAACTTCGATCAGAAGTCCGATGCAAGAAAACAACATAGTATACTAGTACTGTATTGATCCTTCTTCGATGGTCAATCCGGTGCTTCCTTCTTTAAGACTTGGACACTCCAAAATATCAGAAGGAAGAAGAGATTTTTGGATCTGAGACACCACTCCAAAAATCACTAAGGAGGAAAAGGGGAGAAGAACACAGCCCTAGAAGAAGACCCTTTTCTTCTTTTTTGTTCTCTCACCTAGACACCTAGATTGGTGTCCTTAGAACTTCTACGCCCAAGATGAATATTTTTTTAATTTTTTCATGCCCAAAAGGTCTCTCAAATGTCTAGAATTTATGAAAAAATTAGCCAAAAATTTATTTTAAATAATGAGATATGGAAGAATCCTTATCTAGGTCAAATACCTAGATAAGGAATGTCCAAATTAGGCAAGACAAGGGGCGTCCAACTCTTGGGCGCCCCCTCCTTTTTCTTTGGCATGGACCATCCTTTTTTGTCGCACAAAAAGTCTTCTTTTTCCACCAAAAATTCTAGAAGAAAATAGAAAGTGGGTGGTACCTTATGGAAAGAGTTTTGGTTTGTTAGGATTCTATCACATAGAATTCAAAACCATAACAACTTGCCTTTTATTGACTTGGTCCACAACTTAATTTCATGTAAGAGAGAAGAAAAGCAAATGGGCATGCGTGAAGATATGAGAGAAAAGATTTTTCATAAAAAATCCTAAAAAATAGGCATGGGGGTGTGGGGTGGGCATGAGATATCAAGTGGTGCAAGGAAAGAAATCCTAGTCTCACTAGGACTTCTAATTTGACTTAGTCAAACATGATTTTTGAACCAAATTAAATCAAAATTAATTAAACCTAATTAAAGTAGGTCTTAATCCAATTAAGAGTCTAATTAAATTAAATTTTAATTTAATTTTTTAATTAAATTAAAAAAATAGGTTGACCGAAGTCCTAGTTAAACTAGGACTAGTTCTTCCTTGCACTTGGCTTATTCAATAAACCAATTAAACTTGATCCAATCAAGCCTAAATCAAATTTAATTAAATCATATTTAATTAGACTTAATCTTAGCCCTTCGACTTAATTAAATTAAGCCAATTAACAATCGAATTGCTAATCGATCCTTCTGTAACATTTACATTAGGTTAAACATCAATCGTATTGATCGTTTAACCTTAAAATGATTCTCAATCATTGATCAACCATTCGATCGGATTATGAACTTTAATGTATGTGATCCCATAGGTCCGAACCTAAATCGGTAGCACAGAAATAAATTTATGTATCAATCAAAATGATCATCTAGCAATGGTACCTGATGGCCGAATAGGTCAAATGTGTAGAACAACATCCTTAGAACTCATATGGATATAGTTTCCATATAATTTATCTCCTTGACCAAAATACTCATAGGGCACCTCAAAATTCAACTATCAACTCTGATCAGGCTATCCACATTATATTTTAAAATACCAAATTCATCTCATGGATTATCCTGATCAAGATTTTGCTATATTGAAATACAGTGATACATTCTTCTCCAACTCTTATAGTGGTCAATCCCATCTTGATCAAATATCGACTTCGCAAGCACTTAACTATGCCCAAAAATCTTTTATTATTGAATTAAAAATTTAGTTAGTCCGGTATCAAAGCACAATGAGTTGCTTACAAATCACTAAGATAATCTCAGATCTAAGGGATACTTATACCTATATCCTATCAGAGATATTCTCGATAGTAGAATACTCTAAAGTTGGTTACATTCAGTAATAATGTACCTTTATATCTCACCTATATGTCATATTAGTATCTCCACACTCTTTGATTAAGAGGATAATCAATCTATATGGCATACAGTGACCCATGCTCGATAGACACTGTTGTCCTCATTAACAGCTTATTATTTGGTCATGAATAATTTTAAGGACTAATCCATAAATTCTCTATTTATTAAACCTAAATAATCCTAAAGACTTCATCACAATAATGGAGTTCGTTAGAAAATAAAAACTTATGACAAAAAATATCAAAAATATATTTTATTAATTAATAAATTAATTATAATTATAATGCAGTACAACCATCAATAGGTTGATGATTGACTTTGGGACATATTTTTCAATAACTCTTACTTATCTTAAAGCCACTCGATATAGTATCTGATATCCATCTTCGACTTGTGGTTGTTGAACTTCCTTATTGCTAGGGTTTTAGTGAAAGGACCGACTAGATTTTTCTTTCTATCGATCTTCTGAAGGTCAACGTCATCTCGATCCATTATCTTCAGGACTAGGTGGAAGTGAGATAGTATGTGCTTCGTCTGCTAGTGTGCCTTTGGTTTCTTCGCCTGAGCAATGGCACCAGTGCTGTCATAGTAGAGCAAACCCGGGCCATCAAGGGAGGGTGTTATTCTAAGCTCGGTGATAAACTTTCTCAACCACATAGCTTTCTTCGCGGCATCTAATGCTGCGATGTACTCTACTTCACAAACAAAGTCTGCCATAGTATGTTGCTTGGAACTCTTCTAGTAGATGGCTCATCATTTAGAATAAAGATATATCTCGATATGCTTCTACATCATCATGGTTAGATTGAAAGCTGAAGTTTGTAAATCCCATAAGTTTTAGATCTGATTCACCATAAATCAACCATTGATCCTTAGTATTTCTCAAATACTTAAAGATAATTTTAATCACTTTCCAGTGATTTTCTTTAGGATCAGACGGATATCTACTCACCACTCCTAGTGAGTGTGCCATGTCTGATCTCATACATGTCATGGTGTATATGATAGATCTTATTATCAAAGCATATGAGATTCTACTCATGCGCTCTCTCTCTTCAGGAGTTATCGGACAATTCTTCTTAGAGAGAAATTTCATGGCCCATCGGAAGATAGCTCTTTTTAGAATTTTCCATGCTGAACCTCTTAAGCACAATATCTATGTACGTAGATTGGGATAATCCAAGCATCCTTTTAGATCTATCCCTATAGATCTTCATCCCTAGGATGTAGGATGCTTCACCCAAATCCTTCATGGAGAATTGAGATGATAACCAAACTTTTATTTCCTACAGTACGGAAATGTCATTCTCGATTAAGAGAATGCTATCCACGTACAAGACAAGGAATACTAGTGCTGGACCATTTATCCATTTGTAAATGCAGGGCTCTTCTCCGTTCTTAATGAAGCCAAACATTTTGATCATCTTATCAAAATGCATGTTCCAACTTTGAGATGTCTGCTTCAATCTATAAATGGATCTCTGAAGCTTGTACACCTTGGACTCATTTGTGGATGTGAATTTCTTAGGTTGTATCATATATATCTCTTCGATCAGCTCTCTATTTAGGAAAGCTATTTTCACATCCATCTATCAGATCTTATAATCCATATGGATAGCTATCGCAAACATTATCCAAATGGATTTGAGCATTGCCATAGGAGAGAATATCTTGTCATAGTCAATACCATAACATTGATGATACCCTTTGGCAATCAGACATATTTTATAGGTCTCCACCTTTTCATCTGTGCCCCTCTTTTTTTTGAAGACCCACTTACAACCAATGGATTTAACTCCTTCGGATAGGTCAACTAATATCCACACATCATTGATCTTCATGGACTCCAGTGTAGATTTCATGGCCTCACGCCATTTCTCGAAATCAAATCTCTACATAGCATCCATATAGATGATCAGATTCTCATCGTTCTCATCGAGTTCGATGGGATCACCATCTCGGACAAAAAAATCATAGTATTTGTTCGGATGATGCGGTACTCTATCGGATCGTCTTAATGGTGTAGGTACATTGAGCCCTGGATCTAACCTCACTACAAGAAATCCCATATTTTGTAGTGGAATTATTTATGATGAAAAAAATTCATTGCAAATAAAGATATTTATGACAAAAATAATTTTACATCATTAATAAATATTATTTATGATGAAAAATTTTTTGATCGTAAATAATAGATTATTTATGATATAAATCAATTTTTCATCATAAATAATAAATTATTTATGACATAAATTTTTTATCATAAATAATCTATCATAAATAAACTATTTAAAAAATAAAAAAGATTGGATAATTAGTGATAACATTTTTTTATCATAAATAATTAATTATTTATGATGTAAATAATTATTACATCATAATTGATTATTTATGATGAAAAATTTTCATCATAAATAATCTACCATAAATAAATCATTTAAAAGAATAAAAATACTAAATTATTTATGATAAAAAAATTTTATTATAAATAACTAATTATTTATGATAAAATAAAAATTTAAGTCATAAATAAGAGATTATTTGTAATAAAAATTTTTCATTTATCATAAATAAACTATTTAAAAAAAATAAAAATATTAAATTATTTTTGATGAAAAATTTTTATCATAAATAATTAATTATTTATGATGCAAATAAATTTTACATTAAAAATAATCAATTATTTATGATGAAAAACTTTCATCATAAATAATCTGCCATAAATAAGCCATTTAAAAATAAAAATGCTGGATTATTTATAATAGAATTTTTCCATCATAAATAATCAATTATTTATGATATAAATAAATTTTACATCATAAATAATTGATTATTTATAATGAAAAACTTTCATCATAAATAATTTACCATAAATAAATTATTTAAAAAATAAAAAAGTTTGGATTATTTATGATGAAAATTTTCTATCATAAATAATTAATTATTTATGATAAAAATTTAGTTTACATCATAAATAATCTATTATTTATGATGGAAATTCTCCATCACAAAATAATCAAACCAAAATTTTAAATTTAAAAAATAAAAAGATGGATTATTTTAAAAATAAAAAAAGCAAAAATATGCCATGCATGATCATTACGATAGGGTTATGGGGTGTGACCGTATCCACTGTTAGCTAGCCCATAAGCAAATTAATATTTTTTTTAAATTTTTAAAAATTAGTATTCTTTTAAAAAAATATTTTTTTTTGAATATTATGTAATTTTAAAATTTAAAATCTATCTTCATCATTTATTATTTAAGTAATTATCATGCGAGCATCGTCATAAAATATCGCCATGATTTTATAACTCTATCTATGCAGATCATTAAAATTTGATTTCGATGGTCATGAATGATCGCATAATGATTTGATAGATAAAAATCATCGATGGATCCAAAATTTTGTAATAATAATTTCTATGATATTTGTAGTGTACTATCAAAATTTTACTTCAATCGAATATAATTATCATAGTCAATTTAGCAGAAATAATTTGTACTGTTAAATAAAAAATGAATGATCAAAAGGTCAAACGACGTCCGATTAAGAAAATTTTTTAGACAAATAATCTATGCTACTACTTTCATCATTTATATGATGATGATCGTAAAATTAAAACCATATGTATATGAACCATCTACGTTAAGTAGATCTTATAAAAATATAAGTATAATTACTTAAAGACCTTAAGAATAAGTATCAAGAGACGTATAGTTTTTGATCATTCATATACGTGTAGTTTGAATTTTATGATCTTCACCATACAAATGATCAAAGTAGTAGCAAAGATTATTTATCTAAAAAATCATCTTAATTAGATGCCATTTGGCTATTTGATCATTTTTTATTTAATGGCTAAAATAATTTTATTCTAAATTAACCATGATAATGATGTCCGATTGAAGTAAAATTTTGATAGAATACTATAAATATCACAAAGATTATCATTATAAATTTTTAGATTCATTGATGATTTCTATCTATCGAATCATCATACGATCATTCGTGACCATCGAAATCAAATTTTATCGATCTACAAAGCTAAAGCTATCAGATCGAGATGATCTTTTATGACGATACTCATATGATAATTACTTAAATAATGAATGGTGAAGATAGATTTTAAATTTTAAAATTATGTAATATTTAGAGAATAATTTTTTTAAAAGAATATTAATTTTTAAAAAAAATTAAAAAAATTAATTTTTCTATGGGCTACCTAATAGTGGACGTGCTTGCACCACTCAACCCCATCACATCGACCATGCATAGCATATTTTTATCTATTTTTTAAAAGTTTTCATCATAAGAAATATTCATCGTAAATATTCTTATCTTTTTTTTATTTTTTAAATTATTTATTCATGAAAAATTATTTACGATGGAAGATTTTCATCATAAATAACCATAATTTGGAACGTAAATACCTTTTCCATCGCAAATAACATTATTTGTGATGTAAATTTTTTATCACAAATATTATCACTTTTTTTATATTTTTTGAATTATTTATTTATGAAAAATATTTTTTGATGGAAAGAATACATCGCAAATAATAGTTATTTATGATGGAAATTAACTTTTCATTGCAAATAATTTTATTTAATATTTTAATATTTTTGGAGAGGAAATTTTTTTAGAAAAAAATTGGTGGGAATTATTAGCGATGGAAAATAAAGTTTCGTCACTAATAATTATTTTAGCGATAAAATTCTGTCGCTAAAACTCCATTACTAAATGCCTTTAAATATCCTCGCCCACTACGTTCATACAAAATCCACTTTCCGAAATTGACTCTCGCCCACCCCCTCATCTTCTCTCTTCCCTCCTTCACTTCCAGCGGCCAGCGACCTGTTCTTCCATTGTCACCGTCGTTGTCGCCGCCATTACCATTGCCACTGCCACCATTATCGCCACACGCCATTGATGGTTAATTTTTTTTGTTCTCTTTTGATCGTTTGGAGGGCCGCGGGTGCCATGCGGTGGTCGGTGGTGAGTGGCGGGGTGTAGAGGGTGGGTGCCAACTGTAGGAGGTGGGGGTCACGTGGGTGCGGGACCATGGGATAGTGGTGATGAGACTATGGGTTAGAGGTCGTAGATGTATCCATGTGGTGGCTAGTGGCGGACGGTGGGGTGCGGAGGGTTGGTGCCGGTTGCAGGAGGTCGGTGGAGGGTCGGGTGGGGTGTGGGGCCATTGGATAGTGGTGACGAGATGGGTTGGGGGGCTACGGGCACTGGTGGTGGGCGGCGGAGTGGCGCCATAGAGGGTGGGGGACCGCGGGCACCAATGGTGGGTGGTGGAGGGGTGCAACAGAGGGTAGGGGGCTACGATGGTATTCGG
This sequence comes from Cocos nucifera, assembly GCA_006176705.1. NCBI lineage: Eukaryota > Viridiplantae > Streptophyta > Magnoliopsida > Arecales > Arecaceae > Cocos > Cocos nucifera. The sequence continues at coordinate 925,395 of QRFJ01000122.1, forward strand.
GCACCGTAGGGGGTGGGGGTCCGTGGGGGGTAGGGCATGGAGGGGTGGCGGTGGCGGGTCGGGTGGTGGGCCGCAGGTGGTGGACGGCGGAGAGGCGCCGCTAGGGGTAGGGGATGGAGGGGCTTAATTAATTTTAAAATTTTAATAAATAATAATAATAATTAATAATAATAATCATAATAATTATAATAATAATAGTAAAAATAGTAATAATAATAATAATAATGATAATAATGATAGTAATAATAGTAGTTAGAATTATAATAATAATAGTAAATATAATAATAATAAAAAAAATAAGAGTAAAAATAGTAGTAGTAGTAGTAATAATAATAATAATAATAGTAATAATCATATATAATAATAATAAAAATAATAATAGTAGTTTAAGCATTGCAAGTATGGCACCGGGAGCGAGACGATGACGTTCGAGTTTCCAGCCTACCCCTGAGCCTTCCCTCATTTCCACTGCTACACCATCAGAGTCGCTAGAGGGCCCTATAGAGGTGGGTCCAAGTGAGGCAGGTTCAAGTGAGCCGACCCCGACTAATATTTTTATATTTTTTAAATAATAAAATTTAATTTTAATCTACCTAGCTATTAGGTTTATAGATGGCTATCATACTAATTTTTATTCATTATTTTTTTAGGCCATTCTTTGTCGGTGGTGAGGCGAGGGCGAGGTCCATCGAAGAACCTCGCCTTTGAGCATTGGAGATGCGAGCACGAGGGACAGCGTCTCCATATCGAGATATCGTCAGGCTACACCAGGCCTATTAGAGGATGATGCGAGCCATGACAGACTGAGCTGGGCATTATTTGCCATAGCTATGCCTCGACGATGCTGTTCGATTGGCGTCAGATTACAAGACCTCAGAGAGAGATCTTCTATAGCCACTTATAGGTATAATAATATTTATTTAAATATTTAATTAATACTATATTTTTATAATATTTGTTATTGGCAGGCTATATTTGAGATTATTGATTTGGAGCACGATCATGTGCAGCGAGCTGTAAATGATCATTTATACTTATGTTTCAAGAAGTATCAGCATCGCATTCATCGCCACTGGATGCTGTAGTGCATGACCAGGGGGTGGAGGCAGCGTAGCAGCAGTCATATAACAGCATCAGTATCGACGACTGGGCTGTCATATGCCGTACGTATGAGGATCCGACATATCAAGTAACTTTTTTTTATTTAAAATTTAATAATTAAATTATTTATTTTTAAATTTAGTTACTAACTATTTTGACTATTAATTGTGCAGGATCGATGTGCCAAAAATGCCATGAATCAGGTGAGACAGACAGTCTCGCATTATGGAGGTTCGAGGTCATTCGCTCGCCATATGGAGCGGATGATAAGTAATTTTTATTTATCATATTTTAACTCTTTAACTATTTAAAAAAATATATTAATTATTCTTAAATTATGGATAGATATAGAGAGTGATGAGATTTTTGGTAGGATCGAGATCGACCAGCGGATCCATCAGCGACAGTCAGGGGACTGGATTGTCGGAAGTCAGGAGCTTTATGTAAGTTTTTTCAACTATTTTTTTCATTAGTATTTTGATTTTCAATATAAATTTAGAATAGTTATAACTTTAATTTTTAGGATCGTATGATAGAAATTAGATCCCAGCTTATCCCGAAAGGCTCGACTGCACCCACAGATGACGAGATATGTGATCAAATGCTTGGTACGAGATTCTATTATGTTGAGGGCTAGGGCATGGGATCAGAGCTCCTATATCTTTATGCTAATCCAGGGTTGACATCCATGCTACCTATGATGTCTGACTGATAGAGATATAGAGACAAACTACTGAGGATCGATAGTGGGCTATTGAGTTGACTACACGCATCGATGAGTATCGGCTGTTTCAGTCGCAGATGATGGAGCGGATGGTGCAGATGGAGCAGATGATGCAGTTGATAAGGCAGCAGCAGGCTGATCCGAGCTTCTCTGAGCACTCTCCTCCTTCGGTCCATTCTTCTTCTTCAGATATTGCCGATGCTTGATAGTTGGTGGCTTATTTTTTCTTATTTTTATCTTTATTTTGGATCTTTTGTAATTATTTATCAAAAAATATTTTCTATAATGAAATACCTTTTTATATAATGAAATGATGAAATTTATTATGGATGAATGATAAAATTTATTTATGAATTTTTATTTTTATTTTATAAATTATAAATAAAAATATAAAATATATTTATTTATATTTTTTTAAAAAAATAATTTATGACATAATTATTTATGATGAAATATCAATTGTAAATAATTATTATTTATGATGAAAAAGTTACATCACAAATAACTTTTTATTTATGATAGAAAATTTCTGTCACTAATAAATTATTATTTATGATAAAAAATTTCCATTGCTTATAAGTTATTATTTGCGATGAAAAATTTCCATCGCTAATAATTTTTATTTATGATAGAAAAATTCATCGTAAATAATATTTATTTTTGATGAAAAATTTTCATCATAAATAATTTTTTTATTTATGATGAAAATTATTCATAAAAAAATATTTATTTATGATGAAAAACTTTGCTTTTCGTCGTAAAAATTTGCATCACAAATAATTTAATGAATAAAAAAATTTAATAAAAATATTTCATCATAAAAAACTTTTATTAGCGATGAAAATTTGCTTTTTATCGCTAATTATTATCTGCATTCCCATTTTGTGTGATGAAAAATTAGCGATAAAATTTTTGTCACTAATAATTATTACCGATGAAAATTTATTATTTGTGATGAAAATATTTCATTGTAAAAAATAGATTTTCTTATAGTTTCGACTTAAGTTCAGCTATAAGTGTCGGTCTTTCTACCTATTGAACTTCATCAAGTTCAACCTTAGAGGTAACAGTTTTTTCACCAAGAAATTTCTTTTCTAAAAAGATTGCTTTAAGAGTAACAAACACCTTTTATTCATCAGTATGGTAAAAATAGTAACCCTTACTTTCTTTGGATACCCTATAAATACACACTTATTAGACGAGGGTCCAAGCTTATCTGTATGCAAATATTTGACATAGGCTGGACAACCATAAATCCATAGGTGAGAGAGTGTAGGTCTACATCCAGTCCATATCTTATATGAAGTCTTTGCGATAGATTTACTCGATACATTGTTCAATATATAACTTGCGGTCTTAAGAGCATAACCCCAAAATGAAACAGACAGATTAGCAAACTCCATCATGGATCGAACCATGTCTAACAAGATTTAATTTCTTCTTTCTGATACACCATTATGCTGTGATGTTCTTGGAGGAGTCCACTATAAGAGAATTTCATTCTCTCCTAGATATGTCAAGAACTCATTGGATAGATATTCACCTCCTCGATCTGATCGAAGAGTTTTAATACTCTTTCCAGTTTATTTTTCTACTTCACTTTAGAATCTTTTGAACATTTCAAATGAATCCAATTTATGTTTCATTAGATAGACATATCCATATCTAGATAGATCATCTGTGAAAGCGATGAAGTAGAAATATCCATCTCTAGCACTTGTACTCATAGATCCATATATATCAGTATGTACTAGACCTAAGAGCTCAGTGGCTCTTTCATCTTTTCTGATAAAAGGTGACTTGATCATTTTTTCAAGAAGACAGGACTCACAGATTGAAAGTGATTTATAATCACTTACTTCAAGGATTTTCTTTTGGATCAACCTATTTATCCTGTTCTTATTACTGTGACTTAGCTTATAGTACCATAGGTAAATATCAGAGACATTATCTAATTTAGAATATTTTTTAGAAGTATATATTACACTCACAAGCTGTGATAAAATATAAATACTATTTTTTTATTATCCTTATATTATTATAACATCATTCATCATGATATTACAATAATCTTCCTTTATAGATAAATAAATGATAACCATCTTTGGCCAAAAGACTAACAAAGATTATATTCATCAGAAAGAAAGGACAATAATGACATTCATTTAAAGAGACGATATTAGTATTGAGAATAAGTTGAACTATTTTCATAGCTAGAACTGGAACAGACCTTTCATCTCCAATATTCAGGATTTGCTTATTATTTTCAAATCTTTTACTAATTTGAAGTCCTTGTAATATATTGCAAATATGGACTGGACTTCTAGTATCTAATACCTAGGTAGAAGTATCATAAATAGAAAAATTATAAGATATTATCATATAACATTCTTGATTAGCAACTATTTGCTCATATCTCTTTTTTAGCCTGTTGGGATCATGAGAACAAGATATTGAGGACAGTTCCTCTTCTAATGCCTGTTGTGGTATCAACTCGCTCTGATACCAAACTATAGGGATATCAGCTACTCTAATATCGCTTGTTAAGGATCTAGTACCAAATTATTATGATAGAAAGAAGAAATAAATAAAATAAGAAAATAATCAAGTACGTGGATCAACTTAAAGGCTCACCTCCACGGAGCATGCAAAGTTTCACTATGAAAGAGAAAAATAGGTACAAGAGGAGAATATCTATTCTCAACTCACTATACATAAATCTCTCTCAACTAAAAGCTATCCTCATAAAAGCTCTCTTAGAATTCCAAGGATATCCATAGAAGCTACAAGATGCTCTATCCTCACAGCCTCCTCATCAGATGCTATGCACCTATTGCTTCTCTCTCAAATGGGCTACACGTACTTGATGCTCTACCAAGCTCCTCTTGATGGCTGACCGAGCCTCTCTATGTACCTCTCACATCACACGCATAATTTTTTCTGCTCCACAGCACCTCAATCCTATAAATAAGATGAGAATCCTTTTCTTAGCAGTTCATCGGAGTCCTAACATGGCTCATTCTCCTAATATGAGTCGAACATATCCTTGATAGAGTCTTGAAATATTTTTCAACCTTCAGATCATGATCGCAATCCTTCATGGCCATTGGATCCTGTGGTCCACATGCAACTTCTATAAATCCCTTGGATTAATCACAATCCGAGTTCAAACAAAAAAAAATTCCATCATGTTCTATTCACCTCCATCGAGCTGGCTCAATCAAGGATCGAGTTGGCTCAACTACATCTCGCTCGGACTCCTGCTATCATTTGCCTAAGAGAGCCGACTCGGCTATGGTTTGAGCCGACTTGATTCAATTCGAGTCGGCTCGACCATATATCAGAGCCAACCTGATTGCTGTGCTGAAAATTGATTCTCTTCTTACTGTGGATTAAATTCGAAGCATCAAATTCTAACAATCTCCACCTCGACTCGACATTCGACCTCCATCTGATTTTGAGAGCTTGTGATCCATCTCGCCTCCATGTCCTGAGGCATGCTTGCTGATCATGGATGGGCAAACGTCAGAGTCGAGCCAGGCCACTCTATCCCACCTCTATTATGGGCTATGTCCACTTTGACCAAAGACCTGCTCGGGAGAATTTTTCTATGGCAATAAGAACTTCACTCTACGACGTCGCCTCTCATCCTCCTCAAGTCTTCCATCTCATGTCCAATCCATCTCCACCTGGAGCTCCATCTTGCACTGGACTCCCTTTGGCTCCTAAAGCTTCTCACACTGGACTTCTTACTAGATAGTAATATTCTCTTATCTTCTTCTTTCCCTCCAATATCATCCTATCGTCATGCGTGACCTTCAGGATTCCATCACCAGCTATCCATCTGTAGATGTTTAAATCCAGTCTACTTAGTGAGATAAGATTTTGCTTAAAATTGGGATATGTATCAAACCTCCCCCAATCTTCTTACTGCACCATCATGTATCCTTCCAGCTGACCATCTCGATGCCTCTATGATCGCACAGCCCAATCCATCCGGATAGATAAACAGTGTCATCACCGCTCTCTAGAGAGTCAAACTACTTCTTTCTACAACAAACATGATATGTGCATGCAGAATCTAAAATTTATTACTAGAAAAAACTAGATACCTCATCAGATATCTTCAGGACATCATCATCTGACTCGCTACTAGTCATCGCTGCAGTAGCCCTCGTCCGATCCTTGAATTATTAGCAATCCTTGACTCGATACCCCAACTCGTCATACCTATAGCATCTGATCTTGCTAGGATCCCTCATCTTGGATTTGGATCGTCCTGCTTACGATCCTCTATCACTCCATTTACTACATCCTGCTCCTTCAGAAATCATCAAAATTGACCTACCGCTATCTGAGCTTGAAGCTAGGTTCTCCCTCCTAAGAACCTCAATCTAGAGTATCGCTGTAGTGACCTCATCTATCTTGATGGTGCTCTTTTTCACTAGAAGAGCAGTCACCAAGGATTCATACGAAGGGGGGGATCGATGCTAGCAAGACCAGCGCTCTGATCTTCTCCTCAATTTTTTCATCAACACTGAGGAGGTCAGTGAGGATCTTTTGAAAGTTGGATAGATGCTCTCGCATGCTCTGACCTTCATCCATCCGCAGTTGGTAGAACTACCTCCAAAGAAATAGCATGTTGGTGAGCGACTTCGCCATATACAACTCTTCGAGCTTCGACCACAGCACCATCAAAAAAGTTTCGTCAAGTACATGGATCACCACATCATTCACTAGGTACAAGCGGAATGTGCTCACTGCTTGTATCTGAATCCACTTCTAATCCTTCATCTCTATGGTGGCTGGCATGTCATCATATAAGAGAACATCGATCAATCCATATTGGATAAGGATATCCTTTATCCTTGCTTATCATAAGAAGAAATTATTCTTCCCATCGAATTTGTTGATCTCCATCTTGATTGTACTTGTCTTCTCCATTTCTTCAATCTCTATCCACTGCTATAATCTGTACTCCGATACTATTTGACTCTAATACCAATTATTATGGTATCAACTCACTTTGATATCAAACTATTGGGATATCAGCTACTCTAATATTGCTTGTTAAGGATTTACTACCAAATTATTACGGTAGAAAAAAGAAAAAAATAAAATAAGAAAATAATCAAGTACGTGGATCAACCTAAAAATTTGCCTCCATGGGGCATACAAAGCTTTACTATGAAAAAAAAAGGTATAAGAGGAAAATATCCACTCTCAACTCATCGTACATAAATCTCTCTTAACTAGAAGCTATCTTTATAAAAACTCTCTCAGAATTCTAAAGAGACCCATAGAAGCTACAAGATGCTCTGCCCTCACAGTCTCCTCATTGGATGCTATGCATCTTTTGCTTCTCTCTCTCGCGGGCTGCACATACTCGATGCTCTGCCAATCTCCTCTCGACGACTATTTGAGCCTCTCTATATGCCCCTCATGCCACACGTGCCATCTTTTTTGCTCTACAGCATCTCAACCTTTTAAATAGGATGAGAATCCTTTTTTCAGTAGTTCACAGGAGTTCTAACAGAGCTCGTTCTCCTAATATGAGTCAAACATATTTTTGATGGAGTCTTAGAATATTTTTCGACCATCAGATCATGACCATAATCCTCTATGGCCGTTGGATCCTATGGTTCACGCGCAACTCCCGTAGACCCCTTGAATTAATCATAATCCAAGTCCAAATAAAAAAAATCCTATCACATTCTGTTCGCCTTCGTCAAGCCAGCTCGTTCAGAGGTCGAGCTAGCTCAACTGCATCTCGTCTGAACTCTTGCTATCGTTTGCTTGAGAGAGCCGGCTTAACTGTGGTTCGAGTCGGCTCGACCGCGTATCAGAGTTGGCCCGACTGCTGTACTCAAAACTGATTTTCTTTTTATTATAGGTTGAATTTAAGGCATTAAATCCTAATAATGCCTTTACTTCTTATAGTGGAAGTATTCTGCCTGATCTAGATTGTTCTTGGATCTTATGTTTAAATTGGACATAGAGGCCCTAGCACAAACCATTTCATGCTGTTAAACAATATTCAAATTTTGATATTTATTATCAAAGTTGGGTCCTATAAGTTTATCACTGTCTAATAGTGAATGGAGCAACTATAGTTTGGATTTAACCACATAAAGGAGAATCAAAAGCTTAATTAGTAATTGATTCATTAAATCTTAAGATTTGAACTTTAATCAAAAGATTTTTTTCACTATTTTATTCGAACTGGTAGCCTCTATCTCTAATTTGAGAAATTATTCTAATTTCTTAGTGGATACTAGAATCCACATAGACTACACATAAGTTCAACTATGATTGATCAACCCATGTATATCTAAGGATAGATTCATAATCAATTATTTTTTAAAATAATTTTTAATAATTTAATTTTGCCCTAGATATTTTTTTAGTAGGCTAGGGCCTCCATTGAAAGTTTCGATTAGGTCCAACCATGAACATGATCATACTTGGTCCATCTAACTAATGAATGATTAAGTCCAACTATAGTTGGTCAACACCTTATCAGAGAAAATAAGAAGTGGGTAGCACCTTATCGGAGGAGTTTTGGTTTGTTAGGATTCTATCACATAGAATTCAAAACCACAACAACTTGCCTTCTATTGACTTAGTCCACAACTTAATTCCATGTAAGAAAGAAGGAAAGCAAGTGGGCATGTGTGAAGACCTGAGAGAAAGGATTTTCCATAAAAAATCCTAAAATATAGACGTGGGGGCATGGGGTGGGCGTGAGATATCAAGTGCTGCAAGGAAAGAAGTCATAGTCTCACTAGAACTTCTAATTTAACTTGGTCAAACATGATTTTTGAATCAAATTTAATCAAAAATAATTAAATTTAATTAGTGTAGATCTTAATCTAATTAAAAATCTAATCTAATTAAATTAAATTTTTTAATTAAATTAGAAAATTGGGTTGATCTAAGTCCTAGTTGAACTAGGACTAGTTCTTTCTTGCACTTAGCTTATCCAATAAATCAATTGAACTTAATCCAATCAAGTCCAAACTAAATCTAATTAAATTATATTTAATTAGACTTAATCTTAGCTCTTTGGCTTAATCAAATTAAGCTAATTAGCAATCAAATTACTAATCAATCCTTCTATAATATTTGCACTAGGTTTAACATCAATCATATTGATCATTTAACCTTAGAATGATTCTTAATTATTGATCAACCATCCAATCGAATCATGAACTCTAATGTGTATGATCCCATAGGTTTGAATCTAAGTTAGTAGCATAGAAATAAATTACTGTATTAATTGAAATGACCATCTAGAAATGGTATCTGATGGTCGGATAGATTAAATGTATAGAACAATATCCTTAGAATCCATGTGGATATAGTTTTCATATAATTCATTCTCTTGACCAAAATACTTGTAGGACACCTCAGAGTTCAATTGTCAACTTTAATCAGTCTGTCCATATTGTATTTTAAAATACCAAATCCATCTTATAGATTATCCTGACCAAGATTTTGCTATATTGAAATATAGTGATACATTCTTCTTCAACTCTTGGAGCGGTCAATTCTATCTTGATCACACATCGATTTTGCATGTACTTGACTGTGCTTAGAAATCTTTCATTACTGAATTAAAAATTTAGTTAGTCCAATATCAAAGTATACTGAATTGCTTACAAGTCACTGAGGTGATCTCAGGTCTAAGGAATACCTATCCTATATTCCATCAGAGATATTTTTGACAGCATAATACTCTGAAATTGATCACGTTCAGTGATGATGTATCCTTACATTTTATCTATATACCATACCAATATCTTTTCACTTCTTAGTTAAGAGAACAACCAATCTATATGGCATACAGCGACCCATGCTCGATAGATGCTATCATCCTTATTAACAGTCTATCATTTGGTTGTGAATAGTTTTAAGGAGTAATCGATATATTCTCTCTTTATCAAATCTAAATAGTCATAAGAACTTCATTACAACAATGAAGTTCATTAGAAGATGAAAACTTATGATGAAAAATATTAAAAATATATTTTATTAATTAATAAATTAATTATAATTATAATGCAGTATAACCATCAACAGACTGACGATTGGCTTTGAAACATATTTTTCAACACTTCACCCATTTCATATTTAATTCTCTCATTTAATGCAATGTGAAAGGTTGTTTCATAAGATCCCTTAAGCCTTCAGGCCACTTGGTATGGAAAGTCCAAGAGTTGGATGACATGTATTTATTCCCTCCTTGAGAAGGCTTGGCGTGTGATGGTTTTCATGTGCCCATATGCAGGACCATGCTGAAATGAAGATGGTCTTCATGCTGAAATGAAGATGGTCTTCATGCCTAAGAATAACTCTTCCATCTTGCATGCTAGGTATGGTTTCTTGTCCCTAGTTTGATGCCCAAAAGTTAGGTGGTTGGAGGGTGTTTGACTCCTAACCATGACTTCTATTTGAGTCATGATTTGGGGTTGAAAATGGTTGATTCTATAGGGCTTGGGTGTGTGTTCCTTATGTCCAAAAGTTGGATAGCAGGAAGATTGATGCAAATGGGGCTTATGTATGGTTCCTAAGGTCCAATTGTTGACAACAAAAGGGCTAAGAGATGAGAGGATTACATATCCAAGAGAGGAAGAAAGGAGAAGAGAAAACTCACCAAGAGTTGGTGATGCAAAGTAAGGAGCATAGAAGAAATTCAACGAATCCAGATTAGAAAAAAGTTCTAAATCAAGATCCATGTGGATCACCATTAGAGGGCACACGCTTGGGTGCCTCGAGGTATCAATCATTGAAATTCTCAGATCTTCTTGTCAGGTATATTTTCTAACATATATTTATAATATATGTTAATGTTTGATTGAACTCAACAAGATTATTTTTGGGTTAGGGGTTCGAATCATATGTTTTTACTAGTTATTAGATGTTAAAAAAAGTTTTAAAATTTATTTTTACTATGCATTCAAAATTTGATAATGGTATCAGATCCATCCTTAATTGATTCAATCAAACATCATGTTATTATTATGATATTGATTAGATCAAATTCATGATATGTCAGAATTATAATGTCTAAATGATATTTAATTTTTGAGTAGCCTAATACTCTTCAAAATCCATGGTAAAGTGATAATTATCATAAATTAATAAATAAAAGTATTAAAATATTTATTAATTTAATATTTATTTAAAAAATGATACTTTTATGGATGTTTTGTAGGAAAGAAGCCTACCAATAAGAAGATCTCGATTTATGAGTTCCAATAAAATAAATTTCAGTCAAATCAAAGCTAAAACGAAAAAGTTATGAATCCCAAAAGTTAAAATAAAAGAAAAATAAGAAAAAAGACTGGTGCATGATGGACCGACCAGTCGGTCCATGGAAAAGATGTGGATCGGCCAATTTAGCAAGCGCAGCCAATCGACATGCAACACGTGGAACACTTGGACCGCTAAGAGGTCTATGAATTTTTATTATGGTGTATAGGGGCAGATTCATCATTTCATCAAGTCAGGTGCATGGGGATTGGTTCGGGTCTATGATGATCTCGATCCACGATGGTCCACGAGTATAGTAAAAGTGTGATCTAGCGACTAAGAGCAATCCCGATTTAGATCTAGCGGCTGAGATTCGAGTGCTGATGGATGGCTACGATTTGGGCATTGACGGACGATTGAGAAGGCAGCCGGTGAAGATCCAATGACTAATATTATTTTCCAATTTGAACAGAACTTTCCAAGCTTCTAGTGTGCAATCCAATGTCCCAAAATCAATCCAACGAAGATCAGGAGCTTCAGCGATGGTTTTTGATGGATTTAGAGCCATTTGATTTCAAACGGATGGCCAAGAATGAACTGAGAGATTAAATTCGATATGGACTCTGATTTGAGCTCGATAAGGATCCAAAAACTTCTAATTTTCTCCTCTATTTAATCTCCTATATGCCAGGAATTGAACAAGAAAGCCTTTGAGGAAAAATTAGTTTTAAGCTATCTTTCTCTCTCCCTTCTCTTCTCCTTTTCTCTCTTCTTCTTTCTTCTTTCCTTTTCCTTTTTTTCTTTAGGAGATTTGAAGATGCCAGGAGCCAGAGAATTTCAAATCATGTATAGCTAAAAGTCAAAATTTTGAGATGAAGATGAAATCTTTGAACATGGGTTATATATATATTTTTATTTTTTTATAATTTTTTATATAATAAATAAATTATTGTCCTATCCAATCCTAAATTCTATCCCCCATGCATGAGATTTTAACATGCTTATTATTGATTGATATTTAAATAGACTATATTTATGGAGATGGATTATGATCGAAAGATACAATTTGTGCTCAATCTAATAGTTTATATTAGAGAGAATTAGTAAAAGCCATGTTACTAAATTTTTGAGAATTAAAGTATTGAATAGCTTATGATTCTATTGAGATGGATCGTGGTCGGAAGATATGGTTCATGTTCAAAGAAAATAGGTTATAGTCATAACTAAATTCTTAAAAATTATTAAATTCTTGCATTAAAAAAAAATTACCACAACCATGCTAGAGATGGATTCAAAATTTTAGAATATCTTTAACTGATTCTTCAAACCCCACTTTATTATTATTTACTTTTTTTTATTTTTATTTATAAAATTTAAATTAATTATCTTAAATTTATTTATTTAAATTTTTACTTTATAAATTAATTAAAATTTTATTTTTTAATTAAATTAAATATAACTCAGTCTTTAATCTCTGGGAAAATTGACATCCGACTTACCAATTATCCTACTTAATAGTAAAATTGGGTTTACTCTTTATTTGATGCTGTAACGATAAGCAGTCAAATTTTTGGCACCATTATCAAAAATTATAGCATGATTATTTTAATTAATTAAAAAAAATAATTAATTAATTTAAAAATAAATAAAATAAATAAAAAAATAAAAAAATCTTTATATGACTTTTAATTTTATTTAATTACTATCTTTCATAACTAATTTACTGCTTTTTATAGTTTAGATTTTACTATTTTTAAGACTTAATAACTTAAATTTACTTTCTTTTGCAAAACCAAAGAATCAAAAACTTAAAATATATCTATAAAAGGATGAAACCATAAATCCTAAAAAAATCACTGACATCTCATAACACTTAATTAATCTAGAAAAACCAAAAATATAATATAAAATTAATTTTTAACATATTTGAATATCTTGTTTGATTTGCATTGCATATTCATAATATACTTTAAGGGTATAACCCATTAAATAAGATAAGATGGGGATTTAATCATCCTTTCTTGACCCATAAACTATCATCCTTCATATTACATTGACCTAAGTCTTTAATCTAAAATTAATTAGACGCTGGCCTTAGGTTAATCGAGCTCATTAGGATAAGAAACCCTAAGAGTCGGACTGGATTAGGATGTGAGGATTGATGGTGCTCCCAAGCCTTGGGAGGCTAGGGGAGGAGTCACGGTATTGGCTTTGAAGATTTCAGGGACTTGGTTGGTATTTCGAAGACTTAAGACATAAGGTGAAGCAAAAAACCAAAATTGAGAAATCAAGACTGTAGAAAGAAGATTTTCTGTAGGTTAGCCAGTTCAGTCCAAAACTGGATCGACTAAGTCTCAAAGCACAAGCAAAATAGAGAGCTAAGCATTCAAGACTATAGACATGGCATAGAATTGGGTTGGCTCAGTTTCAGACTGAGCCGATCTAGTGAAACTTAGCCGGCTCAGTGCTGAGATTGAGTTGGCTCAGTGCGCGGGCAGAGTTATGCGAGGGTCTATTTTGGGCTAGGGTCTGGGTTGATCTTAGGGATCTTAAGGCTTGGTTCAAGAGGTCTTAAGGGGGCTAACTCATGTATGGGTCGGATATAGATTTAGAGGATGAGAGCATGGAAGACATGGGTGTACATAGGCTCGGTGAGTGCTTTCATATATTGGGTTAGCTAAAAGAGTTTTTTGTCAGACCTAATGGTTATGTATAAATACATAGGTTGTATCAGGGTTTTCAAGGATGAAATCAATATAGATCTTTTCTCCTTCAATTCTCTCTTCTTCTTTTCTCTCTAGAGTTGCCGCCCTAAGGTTCTTGAAGAAGCCCTAGAGAAGGGGGCATCTCCCTCAAGCCCAAGGAGGGAGGCGCTCCATCATAGATCCAGATAGAAGGTCGGTGGTTTGCTGCCCATAGAGAATGTCACAAGTGTCTTCAGGTCCGTGTTAAAGATTAGGAGCTTTCGTAACATGGTATCGATGCTTGTGATGTCAAGAATGATAAGTGTTCGAATGATATCATGGGTCTATAATTTGGTATCAGAGCTAGATGATGCTTGGGACATTGTGGATGGCAATATGGTATCAAAGCCAAGTTTCAAAGCCTGATGGTGCATGGAAGCGAAGGAGAAGTCATATAAGATGAAATCAGAAATCTGCACAAGAATTTCATGGTATGTCTCAAATCTACCTTGTTATTGCTTTAGTTTGGCCAATCGGGAGTAACGAGTTGAAGATGGAGGTTGAGAGGATCAATGAAAAGGAATTTTTTTGGGATGGAAGGATTGGATGTACGATTTGCTGATCAATCTTGGTGGAAAGATCGGAGTGTATGATGGTTATGTGATAGATAGGGAGTGCTGGAGTGCTGCTGTAGCATTTTTCTGAAGATGCAGGGCTTGAGAAAGGCTCGATGATGTAGCAATCAAGGAAGGTATCTAAGCAGAGAGCATTAGGATTCTCTAGGAAGATGGACAGTGTGGGACTGTTGAAGAGAGATTTTTCAAGGGATAATGGTTGAAGGAAGGCTGAAGAAGCGACTATACGTCCTTTGGTGTCAGAAAGGCGGAGAAGTAGTCGGAGATGTATTTAGTGGTTTGACTAGAGCATGAATTTGTGGAGCCTTAGGGATGATGAAGATGGATGATCCATGGAGATCCAGCAGATTAGGACTAGGAGGCTATAGAGCGGTGCAGAAACGAGTCAGGGAGCGCTACCCTGGAGGTATAGGGGCTAAGAGAGGCTTGGGGATGCAGCAGTCGAGGAGTGTATCTCAGCAGATGGTGTCAGGGACATCTTAGAAAGATCAGAAGCAGATCTCAAGGAGAGCTAGGAGGTCTTAGGGAATGCCAGGAGGTCTCAAACAATCGAAAGTATCATGGATCAGGTTTCTTCTATAGGAGCACCAGGGAGAGTCGCGATTCAGGTGGAGGATGGTTCTCTGGGCGTAACTGAAGTGATGGTTGATGTAGGGATAGAAGAGAAGGATTAGTATGAAATTTCTTAGAATTCAGTCGCTGGATTCAGAAGAGTTAGATGAGCTTTTGGATTTTGGAGGTGCCTACAGGTTACGGAGGTATTCGATATGGCCTCGAAGAGGGCCACAGAGTATGGAGGGTTTAAAAGGGCAGCGATGGTGTTTGAGGTGTAGTGACAGGCTTAGTAGTGCAGCATTGAGTGGTTAACCTCAAAGAACTCGATGATAGAGTTGACTTCTGTGGCATCAGATGGACTTCAGATATTGGTGGAGCTCCGCAGTGGTGGCCTCATAAGTGGAGAAAAAATTTGGTATGAGTTTAGAGCATCGGTGATGCATAGTTCTCAGTGGAGCGGCATGTGCAGGTAGACAGACGTAGCTCTGAAGAGATTATGTCAGGTGGTACAGCATGTGTTGGTACAGAAATGCTGTAAGTTCTCTAAAAAAGTTCAGAGAAAGTGATGCAGTTGCTAAGTAGAAGGGATCTTACAATTTTAGGATGGTGCATAGAAGCAAGTTAAGGTCTTCAGCGGTGGAGGCGATCATCCCAAAGGCCTCAAAGGTGTATAATAGCTGAAGAGGATTGGCAGAGATGATGTTTGCACAGATGCTGTCGAGTGCGTAGGGATAGTGAGATCGTGTAGGAGGGCATTATCGGAGGATTTGCCAAGGCTTGGGGCACCAAGATGGAGATTGTGAGGATTGATGGTGCTCCCAAGCCTTAAGAGGCCATAGGAGGAGTCACGATGTTGGCTCTGAAGATTCTAGAGGCTTGGTTGGTACTTCGGAGACCTGAGACACAAGATAAAATAAGAAACCAAAGTCGAAAAATCAAGACTATAGAAAAAAGATTTTCTACAGGTTAGCCGGCTCAGTCCAAAACTGGATCGGCTAAGTCTCAGAGCATAGGCAAAGTAGAGAGTTAAACATTCGGGACTGCAGACATGGCACAGAATTGGGTTGGCTCAGTTTCAGACTGAGCTGACCCAGTGGAACTTAGCCGGCTCCGTGCTGAGACTGAGCCAGTTCAGTACGTGAGCAGAGTTACGCAAGGATCTATTTTGGGCTAGGATCTAGGTTGATCCTAGGGGTCTTAAGGCCTGATTCAAGAGGTCTTAAGGGGGCTAACTCATGTATGGGTCGGGTCTAGATCCAGAGGATGAGAGCATGGGAGGCATGGGTGTACATGGGCTCAGTGAGTACTTTCATGTATTGGGTTAGCCAGGGGAGTTTTTGGTCGGGCCTAATGGCTATGTATAAATACATAGGTTGTATTAGAGTTTTCAAGGGTAGAATCAATACAGATCTTTTCTCCCTCAATTCTCTCTTCTTCTCTTCTCTCTAGAGTTACCATCCCAGGGTTCTTAAAGAAGCCCCAGAGAAGAGGGCGTCTCCCTCAAGCCCAAGGAGGGAGGCGCCCCATCACAGATCCAGATGGAGGGTTGGTGGTTTGCTGTCCATAGAGAATATCACAGATTTTTTTAGATCCATGCTAAAGATCAAGGGCTTCCGCAATATGGTATCAGTGTTTGTGATGTCAAGGATGATTAGCATTTGAGTAATATTATGGGTCTACAATTTGGTATCAGAGCTAGGTGATGCCTGTAACGTTGCGGACGGCAATATAGGATTAGTCAGTTCGACTAGTGTCTAGGCAAATGGTCCAGAAACTATATTCTGAAGGAAGGTGGTTACTTAATTGGTTTTGTTAACTTACCTGACCAAGATAATTAATGTCTAAGAAAAGCAATGGGGGGACTCTTACTGATCTTATACTTACCTGACCAATTGAGTGGCTGATTCTTTACTTGGAATGCTCGAAGGTGACCTTGACAGTTAGGAGCTGTCTAGATTTAGATAAATCCTAGGATAGAGAGTCCATGCTTGCTTAATTTATTTGCTATTATAATTTAAATCCTAATTAAAATACTCTCCTCTATCATCTCTAGATCTATGACTCTTTAGGGCTCTTATCTTTAGAATTTTCTCTCCTCATTTCTTTTCTTATTCTTTACAATGAATTAAAACAAAACAAATAAACAATTAGAGATGGATTTAGAGTATATATGTTGACCTATCCCATAGAGTAGATCATCTAGAAGCCAATAGAAATCCTCCATATTCATTTTTTTTCTGCATAATAAGTTTGTGCAATTTGTTCGAGCCTCACCCACTTTGTAAGAAGATGCCCAAACCGATTTTTTGAGTTTATGTATGAGTAAGTTTATCAAGATCAAACCCAAATGGTCTACAGACCAGAAAATAATTATACCTTTAATCTAGGATGGAGGACTAAACTAGATTTTTCGTGGCAATCACAATCAGTGATTACCCTGATATCACAAAGATCCACTTTTATGGATACACATTATGATATGTCCTATCCATAATATCAAATCTCTCTAAATAACAATGAGTCAACTTGTGAAGAGAGGATTCAGCAAGCATCAGACAGGTTAGGATTTACCAACCAACCATTAAATAATCTATAGGAACAAAGGCTTAATTCCTTAGAAAAATGCTTAGAAATTTTGAAAAAGTCACAAAACGATCTTATGCAAACCTTTAAAGAACTAGAAAAGTGAGAGCTTACATTCAATTAGCATGAGGAAAGAGAATTGCCCAATCAATCCAAGAGTGACCCTGAGAGACCATACATGGCTAAAAATTTTAATCTCTATAATTTTTTTTGAATAAATAATTAAAACTTTCGAAAATAATATGGTCATAGAGCAACCCTGTACAACCAAAAAGATTCTTTTAGACCATATCACTGAGGCAGCAAAATATAGGACAGAGCTAGCATGGTGAGATGAACCAATTTCATCATCATCTTCTTTACCTATGGTCAAAGAACAACCTTGCAAAACTAAAAAGATCCTCTTAGACCATATAATTGAGGAAAGAACATATAGAAAAGAACCAGAATTATGGGACAAACCAATTCCATCATCTTACTTATATATGGATCCATCCCTAAGTGCCCTAGAATCATCCAGTCCTTTTAATGAGGATGGACAAACTAATGTGATGATGGAATCAATAGAGACTTTTTAAGAATCACAAGTAAATAATACATTAGAGGAAGCTTCACTCATAATTCTTTCTTAGGATTCGTCAAATTCATGTTTAGCTATTTATGAGATGGACGATATTGATGATAATGTATATAATACAAAAGTTAATGATCAAGTAAATACATCCTATCCTAAAACTACCTCACATTGGATTGAAAAACTTAAGCAACCACCTAGTCTATCAATAGCACCCTTGTTAGAACCACTAACTGCTTTAGAATTGAAACCATTTCTTGATGAATCTACTGACACCCTACTAGTGATATCCTATCCAGAAAGATCAACTTATGGTATTCTAATCACACATAAAGAAGCCATCGGATGGAATATTGCAGATATAAGAGATAATGATTTTAAGAATAATTTTTCTATATTTGGCAGTACTTTTGAGGATGGCCTTCAAAATTTATCTATAATATGAAAATGATGTATGGAGGCAGATTTAAAATTAATTTTAAAAAAAATGCCATGATTTAGATCAAGAAGAGTTGATGCCAAAATATATCAGATCTGAGAAAGAGATTATGGTAGATCAGGTTATAATTGAAAAAAATTCTAAACCACTACTTTCGATTTTAGCCCATCAAACATAATTTCTTCTCGATTACCATAATAATCTTAAATTCTGGTATAACATGCTTGCTCCATATATTTTATTGATTAAGGCTAAATTTAATCATCGTAAAGCATACCATGAACATTTTTCTACCATGATGACTAGGCCTCCTGATTGGCCCTATCTTTTTGGAATCATGAAGGATGCATTAAAAATTATTATACCTAAAACTTTTTCATAGGGTCCGACTAAAGACATTAAACTTAGCGCTTACTGAAAGGTAACCCAGCTTTTAGCTTTTTGCATTTGAATTTGCATTTTCTTTTTAGTTTACCTTTCTTTCAGGACTAAGTTAGGGGGAGAACTATAAATCCATGGATGAAGAACAATTAAAGCCCAGACCGAGACCAAAAATATATTAAGCAAGGTGAATTCTTTTCTTATTATTCTTGTCATTTATCACACTCTATTTCTTTCCTTCATTGAGGATAATGAAAATTAAGTTGGAAAGAAGGATAAATAATTTTTTTTAAGTTCTTAAGTATGATGATAATTAGCCTTATGTACCTAATTTTATGCCAACTTAAAAATTTTCAGACATTTTAATTGATGATTGATTAATGGTCTAAAGAATTTTTAAAATACTAAGGATCCAATTATTAAGAAAATCTAATAAATGGTCAGGTTTAAAATAGAATAAAATTTTGAATGATTCTAAAATTTTCTTCTAGCCTATATTCAATAAAGAATCTACTTTATATAGGTATGAGAGAAAAAAATAATTTAATAAAAAAAATTTTAAAAAAAAATAATAAAAGAGTAAGTTCTAAACATTAGTCTTCCACCGAGTAACTGGATTCCGTTGCTTAAGTAAGCAATGTTATTCACGTCAAAAAATGAGCAACGTGAAGAAGCTTATTATACAGTTAGTTTTAATCTATAGCCTATTTGACTCGAGTCAGTAAGCTCGAGGGATATTTTACACCTAGTACCATAAAGCCAACTAATTTGGAAGTCATTGGTCCAAAGCTCACTATAAGGATTAGATAGAAGTTTAAGAGGTTAAAATATTGCACTAGCTATAAAAAAAATAATAAAAAAAATTTTAGTCCATACTAAAGATAGAGGATTTAAAGAATAAAGATGAAAAATTAGATAAAAAAAGCTCTAAAATTTTATATTCTTCATTGAACCACTAATTAGGATAGAATTAATAATCCAATGATGCACTTCAAATCTCTAATCAGGTATCAATTGACTTTAGGATGACTTGAAGAAATTTTTACAACTTATCAATTTGGTACATACTTTTAATTTTTTTTACTCGAGGATGATTAAAATTCAAGTTAGAAATGTGATAATTATCATAAATTAATAAATAAAAATATTAAAATATATATTAATTTAATATTTATTTAAAAAAATTGATATTTTTATAGATATTTTGTAGGAAAGAATCTCATCAATGCAAAGAGGTCAATTTATGGGTTTCAATGCAATAAATTTCATTCAAATTGAAGCTAAAACAAAAAAGTTATGAAGCCCAAAAGTTAAAATAAAAGAAAAATAAAAAAAAGAAGATTGGTGCACGATGGACCAACTAGTCGGTCCATGAAAAAGGCACGAACCGACCAGCTTAGCAATTACGGCCAATCAGCACATGACACGTGGAACATCTAGACTGCTAAGAGGTCTACGAATTTTTTATCGCAGTATATGTTGATCCCATGATTGATTTTGATGATTACCAAACTTAAGTGTTTAAGTATTTAACCATGTATTTCATGAGTGGATGTTGGTCTTTTCAGATATTTAAATTAAAAAATTATTTCAAAAAAAGATCTACAAAAATTCATCAAGTTAAGATCTTCAAAAAAAAGATTTTTCTTAAGCTTCCAAAGATCAGAAAAAAGAGAGCTCTTTGACCAAAATAAGAAAGACATAAAGTAGAATTCAAATAAAAATTAAATATCCTTGATTGAAAGCAAAAATTCCTCAAAATTATCTTGGAGCAATTTTTGAGACATCTCAAAATTTTTTTGAGAGCTCTCGAGTGGACTGGGATGTCCAAACATAGTTCTGGCACGATTTTGAGAGGTCTTGAGATAAACTCGAGATGTTTCGATCTTAAGAGATAGAAACTTAGTTTTTATGCTCCGAGGGCGAGAGTCTCATAGGATTCTCGAGAGATCTCGCGATTTCGACGAGATGTCTCGATTTAGAGCTGAGAGATCTCGAAATCTGACGAGAGATCTCGTGAAAAATCGAGAGATCTCATTTTACGTGGATAGCCTTCAATGGATAGTTTTGCAATGACTATTTTTTGACTCTAGCAGCTATTTTAGAGCTTCCAACGACTAGAACTCTCCTCCAACCATCTCTAAAGGTATTTAAAAGGTGGAGAATTAATTGAAAAATAAGAAAAAGGTTTTTAAGAGAGAGATTCTTTTATTTTTTGGTGAGGAATTCTATTGCACATCAAAGTAAAAGAGAAAAAGAGAGAAAATTTTGCACGATTTCAAAGCGAGCATTCAAAGCTATCTTCTCTACAACTTCTCAAGAGAATCCTCTCAAGCCTCATTTGAAGAAGAGTTTCCTCCAAGCTTCAAAAGAGCCATATTATTCAACCTTCTTCTTTAGTGATTTAAAAGAGTTTAAACTCTTTATTTTTTATATTATGCTAAAATTCTTATACTTGTATTTTTTATTTCTTTACAAGTTTCTTTGGGGGAAAAGAAACTTGGGGATTAGGCCCGTCCAAGCCCAAAATTGGACATTATAGGTTTTGGTTGGTGAGCCCGGAAAAACCAACTGGGTTGTTAGTGAACCTCAAAAAACTAATTAGTGTTAGGTTTTGGTTGGATTCTCCTGTGAAAACCAACTAGGTTTGTTTGTGAGCCTAAAAAAATAAACACTGTAATCAAGAGTAGATTATAGTGAAAATCCCTAAGAAAAGCTTGGGAGAGTGGACGTAGGAGTGGGTTGCTACCGAACTACTATAAATCTTGTGTGTTTTATGTTATTTTTCAACTTTCTTGCTTTTCTTGCTTTGCTTTATTATTTGCTTAGATTGCTTTCAAATTTCTTCATAGCATTTGTATATCCTAAAATTGCTGCTGCTTATATTGCATACATTTGAATCACACCACTTTGGTTAAAATCAAAGCACATACTTGTTTAGAAAGTAAATTTGATTAAAATTTTATAAGAATCTAATTCCCCCCCTCTTAGGTTGCTACCTCTGGATAACAATTGGTATCAGAGTAGGTGCTCTATTATTGATTATTGACCTAATCATCTAGGAGCTAAAGGTCAATGGCAACCCAAAATGGAATCCTTTATTTAATGAAGGATCATTCTATTGATAGATCCCCTCACTATTTAATGGTTATAATTATATCTATTGAAAAGCTAGGATGAAAATCTTCATACAAGCACATGATTATAAATTATGGAAGATTATAATAGATGGCTCACACACGATTGATGCATTAAAAGAGCATGATAAAGAAATGGCCCAACTTAATGCTAAGGCCATAAATATACTTTATTACTCCTTAGAGTTAAATATATTTAATGCAATTTTTTCATGTATTTTAGAAAAATATGTACGGGAGCAATTGGAAAGAACTTATGAGGGAGCAAAACAAAAAAAGAATTTAAGCTCCAAAGAAGACAAGAAAGCTCATCCCAACATATGTCTCATGGCTCATGAGGATGGAAAGAAAAAAAAGAAAAAGAAACAAAGAAAAAAAAAGCATCAATTAAGGGGGAATAAAGCATAGAAAAAAAATGAAAAAGAGGACCAATTATGCTTGATGGATTAAAGGTATTATCGCAAATTATTGTCTCATGGCTAATACAAATGAGGTAAATTCTGAAAATTCTTTCAACTTTACATTTGATGAGTTATTTGAAGACTTTAATGAATTAATGAATGAATTTAAAAAATTAAGACTCAAAAATAAAGAACTTAAAATATCAAATCTTCTTTTAGCTAAAGAAAAGAATGAGCTTTTAAGTAAAAAAGAAGATTTCTTGAAAGAAAAGAATCTTTTGATTGAAGAAAAAAATAAAATATTGATTGAGCAAGATGCTTTTTTGAAAGAAAAGCAAAGTTTAGTTAAAAAAAAGCAAATTCTTTCAAAATCTAAAAAATTCTTAATTGAAGAAAAAGAAAAGCTCTTAAAATCTGAAAGATTTCTTTTGGAAGAAAATGTAAAACTAAGAAAAGAGATTGAAAATTTAAAATCCATGCTTGAAAAGTTTACACTTGAATCACAAAAGCTTCAATCTATTTTGATCAATCAAAAAGCTATTTTCAATAAAGCTGGACTTGGATATAACTTCTTAAGAAAATAGAAATTTATCAAAAATATGTTTAGCAAAGCTTTTCTTGAAAATCATTCAATTACATGTTTCAAATATAACTAAGTAGGCCATAAAATTTTGGAATGCAATTTTAAAAGAATTAGCTAAACCTTGATAAAATAAATTTAGATTCCAAAAGAAATTTTAAGTACTAACTTTTATGGACCCAAGATGGCGTGGGTACCAAAAATTATGAAGTAATTTTGCAAGTATACCAAGGATCTAATGAGATTAAAGGAGAATTTTTTTTTTTTATGGATGCCTTGAAAATAAAAATAGATGGATGATGCTATTGAGTAAAATCTAAACTTTTCTCACATCATGCCATCATTGTTTAATTGATTTTGATGATTTATTATTGCTTAAAATAATCATACTCTATGAATTGGAAGTTTGATATATTGACTTTAATGATTTGTTAACATGTATGCATATGATAACTCCTCTCATATTTCGATGAGTATGATTGATTTTGATGCTTGCAATAATTTGAATATTTTATTTTTTAAATTAATATGCTCTTTCTCTATATATCAATGATTGAAATGGTTTTAATCTTGAAATTTAGCATGATATTTTAAGTCTTCTCATATCAATTTCTATAATTTGATGAATTTGAATTAAGAGATGCTTAATTGGTTTAAATATTTTAATTGCTAAATTCATAAGAGAAACTAAGTTTGACAATCCCCCATAAGATGCCTAAATATTAAAATATTCCAAAAAAATTGCATGATCTAAGTACTTGAAAATAAAATATTCAATTATAAAAATTAAATGCTTGATGTAGTCATCTACATTGCATCTTAGGTTAACCCCTAAGAATTTCAAAACTTCCTAGTTGAATTAAACTCATAGAGCCTTCATCTAGTTTTCCATTGATTTGATCTTATCCTATTTGATTATCGAAACCTCTCTCAATTGATTAAATTTTGATTTTCTAAATTGATTTGAATATTTTTTTTGATTATTGATTTGACTGTCCTTTCTTATCTTAAAAGAGAATTTATTGATGAACATTTTTATTTTATTTCAATTGATTGCTTTTAAAAATTGAATTTGAAAAATGATCTTCTTGAATCTTTTGAAGTTGATATCTAACAAGATGTTTCAAGGAAGTTATCATTTATCTTTCAAAGCTAAACTTTTAAAGAGGACTTCAATTTTAAGTGATTGGTATCAAATATTTTACTATTTGCCATGTATTTGATTGATCTATCTTTTGGCAAAAAAAAGAGAAGAATGTCTTTATTTCAAAAATCTGGTTTTGCATAGCTATATCGTCTTGATTATGATATCATTTGAGACAAACTTCAAAAATACATACCTTTTTTGAATCTATAATTGCTTGATATTTCTTAAGAAAAGGAAGAGATGATCTTTTTGAAAAATAACTAAAATTTTTTTTTATGATTTGCCTTAACTGATTTGCTGATATCAATTCAAATTGATTTATTATTCAAAATCCTCAAAACTATTTAATTTGAATTAATTATCTTTATCAATTCAAAACTAAATTCATTGGTATCAAGCTGAATTTGCAAATTAATCTTTAAATGGTATTGAACTATTAAGCAAATCATGATTTGGTTTAAATTTTAGTTTAATTGATATCAAGAAGTTTCTTCCTAAGAAAATTTTCACTCTTGGTATCATTGGTATCATTTTTGCCTTGTATTTTATTATATTATTTTTGGGTAAAAGAATTGAATATATTATCTCAAATTTATTTTAGATTGATATACTCTTGATGTGATACCATTTAAGATAAATTCAAAAAATATAATTTTTAAACTAAAAGTGATATTTCTTATGACAAGGAAGATCTAAATATAGAAAATCTTTTTAAAACTTCAAATTTGTTCTTATTTGAATTTAACTGAAATAAATTTTTTTAAAAAAATTGGTGTCTTTTTGAGTGAATGCTATGTTTGATTGATATTTGGAATCATTAATGCTTAGTTCACTCAACTGATGCTTATCCTCTTGAATTTTGTTTAATTTTAAAATAGTTTTGTTTGCTAAAGTAAGAAGAGAAAAATTATTAAAGAAGAAATAATCATTTAATTTGAAAAAATGGCTTTGAAATTGAAAATATCTTTCAAATTAAAAAAAAAATCTGAATTTAGTGGGTTAAATTCATGTTTAATCTACTTAATTTGAAATAAAAGGGGGAAAAATTGAAAAGTAAATTAATCTTGCTATAAGAAAAAAGAGAAGAGTGATATTATCTAGCTTTGATTGAAAATTCTAATTAGCTTATATTAAGGTAAATGAACATTGATTTCATTATACTTTTGAGTCTTAATATGATGATTTTATTTGATCTATATGCTTTTGATTTGAATGTCAAATTATTTTTGAAAACTATTTGGAGTAAAAAGAAGTTTGAGATATATTCTTATTCTAAACAAATTGATTTTGATACATTCATTTAATTTTTAAGCTCATTGATAAATATAATACTGAACTTTTCATATGCCAAACTTTAAACTTGATTTGCATGATCATTTTTCTGCACTATTTAAATTCTGCTTTTAATTTTTTACTTTAATTTTATTTTTAAAATCTCACTTTTTTTTGTAAAATTAAATATTTTAAATCTAAAATACCACCTTCCATATGGATTCGATCTGACACACTGCTATCTACGTATTTTTAATTATTTTAAGAAGTCGAATTAAACTGATAAACATGGTGTCTTAACAACAACATCGTGCTCTTATCAAGTTTTTAGCATTGTTGCGAGGAAGGAATAGATATTTTTTTTATTGATTTCTTTGGTTTTTTTGTAAATTAATTATTGATAATTTTTTTTATAAATATTACTTACTAATTTTTTTTATTTATTTTGTAGGAAAAGAGATAAAGAAGAATAAAATTAAGGATAGCAAAGCTTCTAATCTTGCTTAGTGAGATCAATCCTAACCTTAGATTTTATTATTATTATTATTTATTTTATATTTAAATTAATCTAAAAAATATCTACTTAAATCTAATTAAAAGCTTCATGATAAGATTAGAAATTCTAACTACTTAGAGCATGCATCATATTAGTTTTATTTTTATTTTCTTTTTGATGATCGCTGGAGACAAGATAAACTCTTCAAGTTTAATTAAATTGCATGTATCTAGTTTAAGTTGCATAGAACCCCTTATTGAAAGTGATTGTGCATATTCATCTTTTAATCAACTTAAGGGCAATACCCAATTAAACAAGATAAGGTGGGGATTTGATCATCCTTCCTTAGCCCATAAACAATCAACCAGCATCCTGCATTGATCTAAGCCTTTAAATTAAAATTAATTAGACATCAATCCTAGAAACTCGAGCTCAATAGGATAAGAAATTCTAAAAGTTGGATCGAATTAGGATTAGTCAACTTAAGTAGTGTCTAAGAAAAGTGGTTCAGAGACAATTGGACCCGAAAAAAGGTGGTTACTTAATTAATTTTGTTAGCTTATTTGGTCAAGCACAATTGGTATCTAAGGCAAGCAATGGGGGGACCCCCACTGACCTTATACTTACTTGGTCAGTTGATTGGCTGATCCTATACTTAAAGAGCTTGAAGATGACCTTAACAGTTAGGAGCTGTCTAAATCTAGAATAATTCTTAGTCAGGATTGATTGATCAACTTGATTGCTAATCAATATTAAACCTAATTAAAACTAATTATTCTCTCTTTTCTTAGCTCTAAAACTCCTTAGGACCTCTTCTTTAGAACTCTTCTTTCTTTCTTCTTCTTTTTCTTTTTAAAAATAAAATAAAATAAAATAAAAATTAAATTAAATTAAACTAACTAAAATATTATTAAAAATAATAATTAAATTAAATTAAAAATTAAAAAATTAAAAAAAATTAAAAATAATAAAATAATAAAAAAATATAAAAAATAATTAAAAATAATCTAAAAAATTTTTGAGCCATACATTAGGGTTGTACTAATACATACATGGTAGAAAATTGCTTTACCTGATCTAGTTGAACCCAACCATAAAATTAAATGGCTGAACTATATTAAATCTCAATAACCAAATGACTGAAAATTTTAGAGAACCACCTAGATAGATGAAGAAATACTTTATTTCTTCCATCTATAATCCATCGACTTATATTCAATTATCTAAAATTCATGCTATCCACTATAAGATCAAGCCGACCATAATCCAGATGCTCCCATCTTTCTACGGAAACATCAATGAAGATCCTTATAAGTATCGAATGAGTT
The DNA here is from genome assembly GCA_006176705.1 of Cocos nucifera. Classification (NCBI taxonomy): domain Eukaryota; kingdom Viridiplantae; phylum Streptophyta; class Magnoliopsida; order Arecales; family Arecaceae; genus Cocos; species Cocos nucifera. The sequence goes on from QRFJ01000122.1 coordinate 952,687, forward strand.
TTTAAAAATCTGCTCTACAATGAGGATTCAAAATTTAACTAATAATGCCCTTAGACTAATTTTATTTTTTCTATCATTAAAAGATAAAGCCAAATACTAGCTTGGCATAATAGGAAGATCAATTAAAACTTGGGCTGAATTGCAAAGTGAATTTCTTAAAAAAATTTATCCCATAGGCCAAACCAACATTATGAGGTAAGTTATCACTAGATTTGCTCAGCTTCCAGGAGAACAAATTCACGAGTCATGGGAGAGACTTAAGAAACTTATTAAAAAATGCTCACACCATGGTTTGTCTAAATGGCAAATAGTTCAAGCTTTCTACGAGGATTTAGGAGACCAATATAGATAATTGATAGATGCATCCTGTAAAGATGCATTCATGAGCAAAAGTGAAGATGAAGCTTATACACTATTTGAAACTCTAAGTAAAAATTTGATTAACCATGCCTCACTATCCTCTTATAAAAGATCAATTTTTCATCAAAAATGAGCAGGAATGTATGAGATCAAACATCTAGAACCTAGTTCTAAGCCCGACCTGAACCTAATAGCCCAAAAATTAGATAAAGTAGACCTTATTATCCAAAAATTAGATCAAGTCCTAATCCTAAGTCAATAATCTCCTGCACAATTCACATCATCTTCTAATTATCAGAAGATTTGTTCAATCTATGCTAGCTCAACCTATAGTGTGAGTGAATGTCCTATGGCTGCATAGTTTCTACCTTTTATCCAAGAATAAATTCAAGCTGCTCAAGGCTACTCCAAGCCTGTTAGTGACCCTTTTTCAAATTCATATAACTCTGGTTGGAGCAACCACCATAATTTTTCTTGGATACCTCAATAGACTCAGGCTCAAACCAAAATTTTATCTATCCAAAACTATCAGAATAGACCCCAATATCAAAATTATGCCTATAATGGTCAGCCTAGTCAATTCACTCAGTCATTATATTATAATCAGCCATCATATCCACCTTCTTAACAGACTAATCTAGCTGACGATAGATTTAACCAACTTTAATAATTAATTTTGACTCAACAGCAATCTATCATCAGGCTAGAAGTTCAAATAGAATAATTAACTGAGTCTAATATGAGGAGAGAACTAGATCAATTGTCAAGCCTACTAATTGCAAATCCTATAAATAATCCATCCATTGTCCACCAACCACCTGGACTAAATTATTAATCTAATATCCCATCTAAGAATCTTCAATTTAAGAATGCCAAAGTAATTTCTGAACTTAAAAGATATAGGATTCTTATGGATCCATACCAAGATCAGGTGAGAGAGGCTAGTACTGATGCTAGCCAAGATGAAAATATTGAAGAAGAGGTTAGTACTGAGACTAACCACATAGAAGAACCTAAGCTCGAAACTAGTACTAATGCTAGTTCCAATTTAAATGAGACAAATAAAGAAGAGAAGAGAATAGATGATTTATCTAAGACCTATAAATCAAAAGTTCTATTTTCTTCAACCTTAAAAATTGGTTCTTCTTATAAAAACTAAGAGGCATACAATGAAAAGTCAATGAAATTATTTAAGCAAGATCATATTAATTTATCTCCATAATTAAAACCGTCTTTAGTCATCCTTCCAGTATCCATTGAATTAAATTTAACTCCTAACTCAAAAACTCCATTCATAAGTATTTTAGAAGAACAAATAGAAGAAATTCTTGACAAATAGGGTCTGAGAATGGAATTATAAACTATCTTCTCAAAATTAACAATGAATATATCAATAATGGGATTATAAATCAATTTTCTGAAATTAGCAATCTAAAATCATTGGAATTTATCAATCCAATATTTGACATAGGATAGTAAGCTGCTTTGTATCTAGCTGAAGATGGTAAACTCAGCGCTTATTGGAAGGTAATCCAATATTTAGTTCTTTTGTCTAATTTATCTTTTTAGTTTTTTTTTTAGGACATGTTGAATAAGTTGGAGGGAGAGCCTAAATTTTCAAAGGCATATGCTGGACCAAAAATATACTGAGTTAGATATATTTTTTTATGTTCTTTATTACATCCTTTATTTTTTTTTCTATTGAGGATAATGTTGATTAAGTTAGGGGGAGAATAATAAATTTTTTTAATTTTTAAGTTCTCAAAGAAGTTAGTATTTAGTATTTAGACATCTGATTATGCTTAAGAATCAAATTGAACTAAGCATTTTTAAAAAAAAATTGATGCACAGATTAGAGAATTTATGAGATATTAAGGGATCAAGTATTAAGAAAACTCAATAAAAAATTAAATCTAGAACATAAAAAATTTTTCCTTTGAGTATTTCTAATTTTTTCTACTAGCATCAAAAAATAAGTCTACTTTTTATGGGCTTATGTAGGATAACTATATATTTCTTCATATAAAAATTTATTAAAATAAAATAATTTTTTAGTACTTCTCATCGAGTAATCGGGCCTCTTTGTCTAAGCAAGCATTGAGTTTTACATCAAAAGATGGGAAGGACAAAGAAGCTCGTTGTAAACCTAGTCTTAATTTGTAACCTATTTGATTCAAGCTAATAAATTTGAGAAATATTCTATACCTAATGCCCTAAAGCCAACTGGTTTGAAAGTCATTGGCCCAAGACTTGCTACATGGATCAAATAGAAAGCTTAAGAAATTAGACACTCAATAGTGGTACAACGTTAATATATATATATATATTAGTTTTTCATCAAATAATTAGATCTCATTGCCTAAGTAAGCAATGATATTTGCATCAAAAAATGAATAATATAAAAATAAAAATTAATAAATGAAGAACAGAAGTAGCAATACACTTGCCCATATGAAAGTTTAGATAAATCAAAGATAAAGATAGAATAATTTAGAAAAAGTTCAAAAAAATTTGATATTTTTTACTTAATTTTTATATTAATAAATATTAATATCCCAATGATATACCTTACTTATGCTCTACTAAATATCAATGACCATTTTGAAAACTATTTAGGTAAAATTTGAAACTTTAAAGTTAAAAGGTATCTAAAACTAAATTTTTTTTTACTCGAGGACGAGCAAAGCTTAAGTTAGGGATATGATAAGTACAATAAAATAACCAATAAAAATATTAATTTATTAATTAATTTATATTTATTTTTAAGAATTAATAATCAATTTATACATATTTTTAAGAAGTTAATACTTTTATTAATTAAAAATTAATTAAAAATTAATTAAAAATAATTAAAATAAATATTATTATCAATAAAAAGAGCTCATTTTTTTATCATAATAAAATAAATTTGAAGTAAATCAAAGCTAAAATGGACTAGATATGAATTTTTAAAGAAAAAAATTAAATAAAAAAAGAAAAATGGCTCAGCCGGCTCCGCAAGCCAAGCCAACTCGTCAAAGCTGACTCAGCCATAGAAGTCGATCAGTCGGTCCGTGAAATCAAGTGTGGTCCGCTAGCTCAGCGGAGGTCAGCAATCGGAGCCTACCACGTGGTGGACCAAGACCTCAAAAAGGTTTACAGTATTTTATTGCGGCACACGGGGCATTTTTATCATTTCACTCACAAAAATGCGTGCGCTGATTGGTTGCAGCGTGCGGTATACTCGGTCTATGAAAACAGTAAGTGCGAGATCGAATGACTACAGTAGCTTACAGTCAAGATCGGACAGTAGGGATATTTTCCAAGTTTAATTCAAACTCCATCAAGCTCATCTGCATGATCAGACAGCAGTGCTCACTCCAAACTCAGATCCAATGGATGACAGAGCTCCTAGCGGTGATCAAGACATCCAACGCACGATCAACGATTAGATTTCCTCCTAATTAACATGATCAGACAGCCAAAACTTAATCCGACCTAATCTGGGCTTATACACATCCAATTTTGGTATTTTTAAAGCTTTGAATCACCATCTAATGGCCAGAACACACTGAGACTTTACAAGACCTTTGATCCAATGATTTTTTGCTATTTTCTTCAACAAACATGGATCTATACTTCTTCTTAGTCCCACATTGCCCAGCAACAAGTCCTCCAACCCTCCAACACCTATAAATAAGACCCCAGGCCTCCAGAGTTGATTGTCTTCGATCAAGATGAAGCTTTGATATAGGATAGAGCCAGGCTTTTGATTAACGACTGCTTCGAGGTAATTGATGCCAAGGGGAAGAGCTGGGCTTCTATATCATCTTTCTATCGATGCTAATTCAAGATCAGAGATCAGCCTATTTTATTTTTTTTAAAATTTTATGTATTTAAATTATAAATTTTTAAGTAATACAATATTTATTTTTATGCTCTTTAATCTCATGCTCTTTATTTTTATTATAATTTAATTTTTTTACTTTAATTATTGCTCTTTATTTTACTACAAGTAGATGCTAAGATCTAAATAGTAGATCCTAGTACCAAGTTTATTTTTCTGCACTATTTAAATTTCACTTTTAATTTCTGACTTCAATTATATTTTCAAAATCTCTTTTTTTCTTTTATAAAATTAAAGATTTTAAATCTAAAATACTACATTTCCTATGGATTCGATCCGACTCACTGCTATCTACGTATTTTTAATTATTTTAAAAAGTTAGATTAAATTGATAAACATGGTATCTTAACGACAACATCATGCTTTTATCATGCTCCTACATGCTTCATCCCTTGATCATCCATAAATGGTAGAACTGCTTTCAAAGAAAGAGAGCATTAGTGAGTGACTTCATCATGTACATCTCCTCGAGCTTCAACCACATTGCCATTGAGGAGTCTTGCTAAGCACGTGGATCATCACATCATCCATCAAGTATAAGTAAATTATACTCACCATCTGCATCTAGAGCTACCTCTAATCCTTCTCCTCTATGGTAACTAGCTTCTTCTCGTACAAGAGATCATTGATCAATCCTTGTTGGATGAGCACATCCTTCACCCTCATACCACAAGGAGAAATTATTGTTTCTATTGAATCGGTTGATCTCTATCTTGATTGAGCATGTCTTCTTCATCTTCTTTGATATTTGATCAACACTGCTGCAATCCAGACCTCTCGTACTATATAGCTTTGCTACCAATTATTGTGTCCAAAACTATTTTGGTACCAACTGTCGTGATACTACTTGCTCTGGTACCACCTATTGAAAACATTTCTTATGCAGAATACAAATCTCCTAAGTCCAGGATTGGTACGTCGGTGATGATATCGATACCACAATAGAAAAAAGAAGAGATAAATAGAAGGACATAATCAAATACGTGGATTAAGCCAAGGCTTACCTTCATGAGGCATGCAAGCTTCACCATGAGAAAAAAAAATTTATAAGAGAATATCACATCCTCAACCCTTATACATCAATCCCTCTCTCTCAATAAAAAGCACTCTCTCATAAAGCTTGCTCTCTAGGAGACCCTCTATAACTTTGACCGTTATCTCACTGCCTAACAGTCTATCCGAAGCCCTTGCTTCTGCTCTTTGTTGGCATCTCTCCATGGTTGCTGCCTGCTATTGCCGAGCTACTTGTTCTACCGACTACCACATAGAACCACTGCTGTCCACAAGGCCTTTTAAAGGCCTTAAACCGACTCTAGATCGGAGAAAGGAATCCGATTACAATTCAAACTAGCCCCTGGCCGTCCGATCAAATTCGTGATCCATTGTTGCCTATCCTATCGCATGCTGCACCATAAATTAGCATTGTAGATCACCCATAGACCTCCCTCGCTGTGAACCAAGCCAACCATCGTGCACTGCGTGCCAAACTCCCGCATGCCCTGCAATATTTGCTTATGAACCACTAACGGTCCACGCACCTAGGCATGGACCACATGGAAGCTAAGCTAGCGTGTGAACCATGGTAAACCACGTTGCTAGGCATGCTTGCGCATGGGTTGCCCACATGCTAGGCTTCACTAGGCCGTGCGCTCGCCTGGGCTACATGCCTGGCTGGGCCATGCAGACGTGCTGGGCCATGCCCAATTGCTAGCCAGCCTCTCCTGTGGGCTGTTCTTCACATGGGCTTCCTTCCCGAGCTTCTCCTTGCTGTCGACTTCGCTGTGGGCTCACTATGGGTCGAATTCGAGGCATTTTTTCAACACTTATCACAACTCCTACAAACTCCATGAAACTTTTCTAGCCACTATGTGATAAGAGGAAGGGATTAGAGAATGGGAGAAATAGGAGAAGGAAACTCTTTTCCCTCACTAATCTCCCTCTGTCATCCATGAACCAATAGACTCTTAGATTGAAGGAAAGAGTTTCTATTCCAATTGTAGATGGATTCCTAATGTTACTTCATGTTACAATAAAGAAGATGATGTTCAAGAACACAACAAGAAGCCCATAGCATGAAATTCTAGCCAAAAAAAGGTCTCGAAAGCATTTGACAATGTGCTTTCGATAGCTATGTTAATGATCTTCATTCCAGTTGAAGATTTTTTATTTCTTTCAAATTCGATTGTCGAATTTCCCTTTGTCCAAAGCACATGTTTCGATATGAACTATTTCATATTTCTCTAAGTGGATGAAGGCTATCGCTCAGAAGAAAGCAATGGGAGTAGCAATGGTAGCCTTTATAAAGGACCACAAATATGGTGGGTAACCTTTATTGGGGTAGACTAATAGAATTATATATGCAACAAAATAACTACCCACTATGTGGTGAAGGATTCATAGGTTGAGTAAAGGAGGTTATTGGTAGGTTGGCTAGCTCATTCACTAGAAAAGGGGATAGGCTAAGTCTTGATCTATTCTCATACTAACTGCAACGAAGGTGACAAAGGCTAAGAGGAAAGAAAGTGATCATAATTCACTTTAAAGACTCAACAGTCTTTCTATGCCAATCCAGGCTTTTTGTGCTCAAGCTCAACTAGACTCTAAGAGCAACTAACAGAAAGCCCAACATCAAGATTGAAACTCTAGCAAGGACAAGAGAATCGGGCTCTTCTAAAATGACTTTTACCAAAGGAACACAAAGATATGCCTCTTCTCTCCTGCTCTGCTTAGGCTTAATGCTGGAGTTTGATTAAGCATTCGATCCCCCTCTTTTAGACAAACAACTAAGACTCAATCTAATAACTTGATTTGAGATTACTAATGGGATAGGATATCTCGTGCTCACTATGATAATGATTTTATCCTATTCTTATGACATTACAATTATTGGTTGTAAATATCAATTCAATCAAACTATGAAAATGAAGTAGTGATTGAAGCTACAACCCATTGTCATTTGTTCTAATTTTAGTCAAATGAGTTAAGTGGACTTTCACATAGGCTATTCACCATAAACATAGAATTTTTTTTTTGAATTGAAAAAGATATTTATTTCCACCCACATTTGACACTTGATTATGTTTGTAAGAAACCAAATATAAGAAAACAATGTGATTGTTGGAATCATTCTTAGGATTTAGAATAAAAGATTGCCCTAGAAATTCTCTCCCATTTGAACATTTGTATCTATATGCATTAGGATCCTAATTCATGGATCTTTTGGTTCAAGAAATAAAAGGATCAAACCATTCGTCTAACCCTTTTTCAAATTCAAAAATTGCTAGGTTGATTGTATATTTCCTTATAATTACACAATTCAAAATACTATTTCTATTCCATCCATTTGAATTCCATATTCGAAGTTGTGATCAGTTCTATTTATTAAACCCTACTTCCTAAATCTTAAACCCTTACACCTTAAACCTTAAACCCTTATCCCTAAAGCCTGAACCCTAAATCCTAAAATCCTAAACCTTAAAACATTAAACCCAAACCCTGAACCCTCAAATGCTAAACCTTTAAACCTTAAACCCTATACCCTTATCCCAAAAACCTGAACCCCAAGACCCTAAAACCCTAATCTCTAAACCTAAACACTAAAACCCTAAAACCTATATCATAGATCCTATGCCCTAATCCCTATTTCATAAATCCAAAACCTATGTTGGACCATGACAATTTCTCCCACCCAACACCCTAAACCCTTATCTCCAAAACACAACACCCTAATCTCAAATCCCTAAACCCTAAACCATGTTTACAAAGTATTTCTTGTATACCCAAAATGGTAGCATCAATTTCTTTTAAAATTCATTCTTTTTTCTAAGGCTCTAATCTTTATTCTTGTAGCCTTGGTTGAGGCCATCTATTATGTCTCTCCTCCCCAAGGCTAGCTCTCTTACTCACTAGATATGAAAAGTTGAAATTTCTCATGCATCTTTTTCTTGACTAACTGGTAATATTTTACATTTAGCCTTTCCTAAGGCTACCCAAATTAGCACTCAGAGATTACTATCTTAGAGCTGGAACTTCAGTGCTACGCAAAAAGAGTAGGATTGAAAATGGGTTTGATATTATTTGATTGAATTTATTTTTATATCCAATTTGGAGATAGAAATCTTTGTATCCAATTGAATGTGCATATCAAATACAAATGTTAAGATCTAAATTTGAATATCCAGTTAAGAAAGTTAACAAGCACCGAAGCAAAAATTATTTTATACAATCTTAGAAAGATTGAATCCAAGATACCTTGGATTGATGCCAACCACTCAACCACTATGACTGCATTTATTTCTACCACACAAGTATAGTTTACCACACTTATTCAAAATTCATTCAAGCTATAAAATGTAATCATTTCCAGTATATTATTTCATATTTCTATAATTAATTAATTTCATAAATTTTCTTTTTGATAAATGAATAATTTCATTAATTTTTATAATATTTTGAAAATATTTTTCTTTAAAGTATTTAAAGATGCCAATAATTTCAACATATTTCTATATTCATACATCATAGTTTAATTGTTCTTTAAAATGCATAATTCATGATTCCTTTTATTTATGCAGCAATTAAAAGTAATAATGGTATTTGATATAGAAATATTATAATATCTTATTCTTTATTTCATTTAAATATATTTTTTTATTTTTTATATATTTTAAATACAAATCACATTGGATCAGTGCTCCAGACTCCCGATCAAATCAATCTCTACACAAGTTTAATAACTACCCTTTAAACCATTACCTAGCTACACTATATCACATATGATATGGATAGTAGATTCCTCACCCATCCTTCATAATTGTCATTTATTTAATTTTTATTATGTCATAGTAGATTCCAACTTGTACATATTTTTTAAAAATAAATACAAATATACTTAATATGTGATTCATGATCATACATGTTTAAAAAAAATTACGAACATGAATCTTAGCATCCATTTAATATCTATAACCATATTCATTGAAAAATAAAGATACAAATTTAGATAAACCAATATCCCACACACATCCCATCCATTTTCAATCCTAAAATGAGTGGAAGTATTAACTCAACAAACATTAGATATCCCAATTCACAGACCACCATCACCATCACACACATCATGAACTCGGATAACAAACCTACACCTAAAATTATCTGCAATTAAATTCTGAAAGTAGTTTCAAGATATGCAAACGTTTGCTCAGTTAGCAAAAGATTTGAAGTTAATCTACCTTGATTTTGAGACAACTACAAGAAATCTGCAATTAAATGACTTCATGCGAAAATATACAGATTTAAGACTGTGAAAGCCAATTTACAAGTGCAGGCTTCTCTCCAGAAAGAGAAGGATTGAGAGGGGGAGAACATGGAGATCATCTATTTACAAGTGCAGCAATCCGTAACAGATCTTATTCAGCTTGCAGTCTCGGATGCACTGGCATTCTACTAATTCTCATTGAATGAGGAGAACTGAAATGCATCTTTGACTGCAGATACAGCAGCTAAGTACTTTAGTGCATTCCTCAAGGTTTCTTTCTCTCTCTTCAGCCGCAACGCTGTGTCCTCCAACTCCAGCAATGCCTGTTGCTCTCTTGGAGCACTTACAAAGTTGCTCCCAACAAAGAACGAAAATGGAGTTGGGAAAAGATTCCTTGGCAGGTCCTTGGTTTCTAATTCTGGCTTTGTATTCAACTTCTTAGAAAGCCGGATCACATCCTTCAAACAACTCTCCACCTCAAGAGCCAGAGAATTAAGGTCTTGGTGACCATTTGTGCAAGGCCGATCCTCCAACCACTGTACTTCTGCAACCAGATAAGGTTTTGTCCTCACAAAATTTATAATTCGGAAACGCTCCTGTCCTTTGCATAATACATAGTACCGATCATCTACAAGCCTTTCGAGCTTGACCATCTCCACCACACACCCAACATCAACACTAACATTGGAGTTATCTGAATAGATTACCCCGAATCTGAGGTCACTTTGGAGAAGAGTGTGCATCATCATACGGTGTCTGAATTCAAATATCTGGAAGCAATGAGTTACACCTGGGAAAAGAACCAAACGAAGTGGAAAGAGAGGAAGTTGAACTAGCTGATTTGATTTTTGCACTTCAGTATGGTTCTTCTCTGAAGCAGAACATTTTATGACAGATTTTTTACCAGCCCTTTTCAATGCATAAGATGGCATTGGCCCTATTACCTCAACATGATGAGAATTAATACATTCAGATAGATAAACAGGTCTTCGAATTCCAATGTTTGCATGGAAGTTTGAGGAAGCCTTGCATCTTGAAGCAGGCGCACAACTATGATACCTGTGGCTAAATCTAACTTTTAGGGCTGATACATGCAGGACCTCAAAGCCCATGATCCCAGAACCCTAAAGCCAAGAGCTGCAACAAATTTCCCCGAAAGATTGGACTACAGAACTAGGAGGCAAGGAGAACAAGGATATTTGGTCTCTCAATGGAGTGATACCGATGAGATTGGGAGGTACATCTGAGATATGCTCGAGATAACAGATCAAGCAGTCAAAATCACAAATCAACTATATTTAGCGGCAAAACAACTTCCCATTTACATCAATCACCAGCTACTTTGGCCTGTCAAATGGAAATGGTAAATGGCTTAAAATAGTTGGCAACAGATTTGATATATGTCCTGATATACAAAGAATACAATGTACATAAATAAAAGAAAAGACAAAACAACACAATGAAGTTGCTCCAAGCTAAAACTATATTAAAATATTGTTATGGTCTGCTACAAAATTTGTTTACATGCTGCTAAACATCTTTACTTCGTCACTTTCTATAATCAAAACTAAAACTATATTAAAAGAACACTTGTGGATCTGCTTCAAAATTAGTTCATATCCACTTCTCAACATCTTTACTTCATCACTTTTTAGACTCTAATGTGTGTGAATATCCAAGAGTTTGAATAGTACTTGAACAGGCAAAAGCTATTTTGAATTACACGAGTTTGTAGCCCCCCCCATTAATTGTTGTTGAGCTCCTAGCAACCTTTTTGTGAAAGAGGAGCCTTCTTTGAAATGAAAAGGCCAACTAAGAAGCATTTGTAGAAGGTTCACGCAGACTTCAAAGAAGTTCTGAAAGAAAAGGAGAGACATGACCCGAAAACAGGAAATTGCATTTACGATTGCAAGCCAATAGGCCATATTGAAATATAATCCTTAATATAACTTAGTACACCATATTGATGCTGCAGTACAGAATGTATCATCAAGGTTTTAAATCCCATGGGACAGGCCATCCTGATTTCTCCATGGTATGAGATGCCCCATGTCCCACCCATCCTGCTGGTGCATCATGTAGGTAACCCCCCATCGCTTCCCCCCTTTCTTTCTCTCTCTTCTTATCCTTATTCCTTCTTTCCTTCCTTTTTTTTTCTTCTCTCTCTCTCTCTCTTTCTTTCTAGCTGCACTACTTGAGGAGAAAAAAGACCAAGTTGATCAAGATTTCAAGAGTCCCCAAAGGCCTCCCTTCTGCCATGCCATTAGAAGAACAAAGTCTAAACATCCCAGGGCCCTTCCTCCCAAGGATCAGGATTCTCCCAGCCCTTGTCATACATGAGACAAATGGCAGATTTATGGATGTCCCACACGAGATGAAGATACGACTGGTGGGATGCCACACATAGGTGGGTTTCAAGGTCTTACCCTCATCTCAATTCCTGTTTTCTCATAAGAATAGGATAGGACAACCAAGATGCCCCCAAGACCCATTGGGATTTAAAACCATGGGTAAGATCTTTTGACCCTATCATTCTACTCTCATTCTAATGTTGATCATTATCAAGCATGATAAAAGCAACAAGTTACAAAGCACCTATACCACATGCAGAAGTTACTTTAAGCTTATAAGACAATCGATCAACTTGATGCAATGCATGCAAGCTAAAGATATTTATCGATAACCTTGCTACTATGCAATAAGAGATAGAATTGATGCTTAAACTTACCAAATAAGCTCTGTTCCATCTGTACGTGTAGGACTTCATGGATCAAATATTGTGAAAATCTAACAATGGTTTGTGGTAAGGCCTCAACCTCATATACAAATTGCTTGGCAAGTTCATAATTTATGCATCTTTTTGCAGGAGAAAGTATGGAATGAAAATGAGAATAGCAATTGGCAAGTAGGGAGACTTAACTTCTTAGTGACTCAATATAAGACCACGCAACTGAGGAGCAATAGAAGAAATTCATGTATTACCATACCAACATAAAAATGGATGATCTCAACTGTCTTTAGCATGCACTAACACCCACTAACATAATCATATAGAAGCAATTGAAATTACAATATTTATTTATATTTTATCCCTTACTATACATGAAGGGAAAAGAGTAGAGACATGGGACAAAAGAAGAAAGAGATAGAGAAGAGGAATAAGAGGAGGTGAGAGAAGAGAAGAAAGAAATATAGAAAAAAGAGCAACTCAATAATCTATATTCTCAATAATGCAGATTGTATTCTCAATAACATAACCATAATTGTACATACAAACCAAGATCCTAACACAAGTTCGCATAAAAATAAAATACTATGGTCCAAATAAAATTCTAGAATCCAATAAAATTAAATTCTAAGATTTTCAAATAAAATAAAATTCTAAAATTTTTAAATAAAATAAAAAAATTATAATTTCTAATTTCTATATTTGTACCTAACATATATGAGCCTCCATTTCTTATTAATAGATCATCCTCCATCACATTCCTCCAGTTGGAAAGAACTCGACTCTTAAAAGCTCAACTGCAAATACCACTCCAGCAGCAAAGGATCCAAAGCAGGAAGCTGATCATCTACAATCCAAGTAGCATAAGATGAAGAGCAGCCTTTCCATTGACAAAATAATGATGGAAGCCACCATCAGAATTAACAACATCACCATCAAAAACTATGTCAATCTCATCTCTCTACTTAGGAAAATGTGTCGCCTTTGAAATTGAAGGATCTACTGAAAGAATTGTCCTACAAGCCAATCGCAATTTGTATTGCGATGGGATTTCTTTTGATCTTCCTACTCATGTACATGATATTTTATGAATAAATAAAAGGCCTTTTAATTGCGATGATTTTATTTATTATGATGAATAGGAAAGAGGTTTATTATTATGATTGCAAAGAGGTTTCTCGTGAATTTTTTCCATGCAAGGGAGGGCGTGCGTTCTCCCTTCTCATGCGCCATAAGGATTGGTTTGATCTAGTTATCAATTCAATTCGAATGGGATTTGAATTTTGAATGGATAACCACTTGATCTAAACCAATCCCTCATGCCTCCCTTGTTAGTGCACATCTATAAAATATCTGATTTTATGGACGTGCGACATAGGAAGGAAGAAAAGAGAGGAACATCGAGAGACTAGAGAAGAGAAAGTCTCTTCTCCGCGTGCGTGAGAAAAATCAGGCGCAAAGGGTTTTGGGTAAGAGTATACCTTAGGATCTATACCTAGGGTTTGGATTTCCAATTGTGAGTTACGAGGGTCGTGACTTCACAAAACTGGTGGAAGACCTCTTCGTTATCTTCTGCATTCATCGGGATCCGGAGCGTCCGAAGACCCCGTGAAGAAGATCAAAAGAAGTTTGATTTAAATCAGTCGTTGAAAGTTTCTGCAGAGCTAGCACTCGGGAGGAACTGATCGGGTTAAGGGCCTCGTGTGGATTATCCATGGAGGCTAGACGCGTGTGGCTGCGTCACGGCATTTAGATCTATACCGAGGAGATTAGATTGTGGCATTCTTCTACCCGCAAAAAGGTAACGTGTTCTAAACAAGTTGAGCAATAAAATAGTTTCTGTTGATTGTGTTTTTATTTTCAAATATGCATGCATACATAATACATTAGATCCTGTAGCATGTAGAATTTTTAGATTAGATCTATAGCTTTTCATTATTAATATGATTAATAATATTATCCGATGTGCATTTATCAAAAAATTTTTTGAAAGTAGAGTTAGAAACGCAGTGCGCTCCCTTCAATTGGTATCAGAGCAGTAGGTTTTTTGATGTATTATATATGCATAATTTAGATTATTTTTAGATTAGATCTAAATAATAATCTGATCTAAAAAATAAAAATGATGATCGCATGGACTGTAGGTTGTCCTGCTGTAAGGTTTATCCCTTACAGTAGAGAGGTTATCCTGGTACGTTGCGATCTATAAAATTGATCATAAAAACTTTAGATTAGATCTAATAATTTTTATGATGAGTTTAAAAAGATTTAATCTGAAATTTATCATGAATTAGTGTTTACATTAGATCTAAATAATTTCATGATTTTTTATGTATAGTACATAGTTTAAAATTAAACCTGAATAGGATCTTAGGAAGGTTCTGTTCGCTGATCGAGCTGACTCTCTCAAGAATCGAGCCAGCTCGACCAACGTGCCAGCCATGATATGGTTTCTAGATTAATGCTCCAGCCGGCTCGATCAAGAATCGAGCCGGCTCGGATTCACTTCGGACCAGCTCGGATGGGATCCAAGCCTGCCCGACTGGAACGACGGCTTTCGAGCCTTCTGCTCGAGCCGACTGTCTCAGGAATCGAGCCAGCTCGGCTTCTGCTCGGGCTAACTGGATGGAATCCGAGCTAGCCCGACTGAGAAGTTGGCTAATGTCATAATTTGCTAGTTTTATGAAATCAAACCTACATCTAGTGCTTGTTTATGAAATAAGCCGATCCATTTTTAAAATGAGTCAACCTATTTAGTGAAATAGTGCTAGGATGTAAAAAACCTTTCAAAAAATTTTGAAAAGTATTTTCGAAATACCGAACCTCAACCCTCAACCTTAAACTTAATTGAGAATTAAGCATGATGAATTAGGATCTAGAATTGTGAATTAAAGATTCTAAGTCATTGATCATAAAATGTGGATTATTGGGTTAATCGAATTAGGTTCATTAATTGGGTTAGACCTAAGGTTAGTTAAAGAATGAACTAAATTAGAGTAATTGATCAAATCTAACCAAATATTGATTTAGATTAGATCAAGAACTCTTTAGACTTAATTACAATAGTTGTAGTTGGTCAAGTCCATGCCTTTAACGAGGACCAAATGGACTTGATTCATGGCTACGCGGTCGAAACTAAAATTGTTAGGTTGGTCTAATTGAAACAAATGAACCAGATGGTGTCTAAGGTAAGTTTGGCAGCTCAGACCAGTGATTTTTAATTGGGAGCTACTCGTACTGATTCAGTCTTTGACGAGTTAATGGCATATCCCTTCCACTGATCTCACTTACCTAGCCATCCTGGTGAATTAGGTTTTGATTAGACCACTTGGTGATTTAGGCTCACTCATGTCAATTAGATAAATCAGTTTGACTGATTTAGGTGCTCTTAATGCCAGTTTTAATTAGATCCTTATTGATCTAACTTGGTGAAGTCAATGAAAGGATCCAAATTAGCTGGTCAATTCTTCTTAAAATCGGTTAATAAAATCCTCTAAAATTATTAAATCCTTAAAATGATAAAATTATGGTGATAACTAAGTCATAGCCTCCCATTAAGTTGAGTGATAATAAGTCCATTAGTTTAATAATCATTGGAGCTCCAAAGACTTGGTGCTTATTGACTAATGGAATTATCATTCATAATATGATAATTTGATCATATCTTTCTAATGGTAGTCAAGTTGGCCGATCAAAATCGGGCCTGATCATTTATTGGTCTGATGCACCAAATGTGGTCATGTTAATGGTTGGACCTAACTGGATCTTTTTAGTGGAGGCTAAAGCCTACTGATTAGATTTTCGAGGCAAAAATTAAATTATTAGTTGTTTGATGAAACAATTGGTTATAAACCTACCTATAGATGCACACGAGTTGACCAACCAAAGTTGGGCTCATGTGTAGTCTGTGGATTCTAGTACCTACTAAGGAATTAGGGATAATTCCTCGAATTAGAGGTAGAGGCTACCGATTCAAACAAAATAGTGGAAGAACCTTTAGACTAAAGTCCAAGTTTTTAAAGTAAATAATTCATATACTAATTAGGTCTATGATTTTTCTTGTGCAGAAATGGCCACTACCTTGTCGCTCCGATCGTTGTTGGATAATAACAAACTCATGGGATCCAACTTCGATAGCTGTTATCGAAAGTTAAAGATCGTCCTGAAGCATGAACGGATCTTATATGTATTGACTGATCCGACACCTGACCCAGCCCCGAATGCTATTAAGGCAGTGAGAGATACTAAAAGTGGCTCAATGACCGCACCACCATTCGGTGCATTATGCTGGCGGCAATGAATAATGAGTTTAACCGCAGGTTCAAGAATGCCTAGCCCAAGGAGATGCTTCAAATGTTGAACGACTCCTTTGGTATGCCTGACGACGTTGAAAGGCATAAGACTAGTTGTGCCATTTTCAACACTCGTATGAGGGACAGGGCATGAGTTACTAATCATGTATTGTACATGATTGAGATGATTGAATGCTTGAGTAAGCTAGTTTTTCCCTACATGAGCAGCTAGGCAAAGATGCAATCCTAAATTCATTGCCCAAGTCCTTTCTTTCCTTATTTCAGAATGACAAAGCCTGCAATGAACTACCATGGGTTATTGGGGTTGCTGCAGAAATTTGAGAAGGATCATCAACTCCAAAAGGGATCGATGAATGTTGTGGGAGGGTCTTCTTCTGGTCGACCCTTTGAGAAAGAAAAGAAGAATAAGAAGAATAATAAGGTGCAGCAGCATGTTGGGACGTCTATACAGGGTCAGACCAAGAAGCACAAGCCTGACCAAAGCCACGCGGAGTGCTTCTTTTGCAAGAAGCAGGGGCATTGGAAGAGGAACTATCCTCGATACATTGCCACCCTGGACCCGAACAGGCCAAGGAGGAAGCAAGTCGTTGCTGCGCAAGGTAATTATATGATAATACCTTGCAACTTCTCTATTTGTGATACTACTATCTGGGTATTAGATACCGGAAGCCCTTATCATATTTGTAATTCGATGCAGAATTTACAGATCAGTAGGAGATTTGATGAAGACGAGAGATTTCTAAACGTTGGAGATGGAAGACAAATTTCAATTCTAACTTTAGGAATCATGAACCTTATAATCAATTCTCATAGAGTTATTCTTAGTGATTGTCACTTTTGTCCAAGTTTTTTATTAAATATAATTTCTATAGGCTTTTTGGCTAAGAACAGTTATCAGTTTTCAATAAAAGCAAATTTTTGTGATATCATTTTGAATGGTATTACAGTTTGTGTTAAACAATTGAATAACGAAATTTATCTATTATCACAGCCTGTTAATGTAGTCCAAACCTCCGGTAAATGCTCTAGAATAGATGAAGTATTAGATGTCTACCTTTGACATTGTAGGCTAGGTTACATCAACAAGAACAGAATAAATAGGTTGGCTCAATAAAGAATTCTTGAGGTCAGTGATTGTGAATCACTTCCGACCTGAGTCCTGTCTCCTTGGAAAAATGACCAAGTCACCTTTTATTGGAAAGTGTGAAAGTGCTAGTGAACTCCTGGGTCTAGTACATACTGATGTATGTGGACCCATAAGCACAAGCGCTAAAGGTGGATATTTCTACTTTATAACCTTCACAGATAACCTATCGAGGTATGGATATGTCTATTTAATGAAGCATAAGTCAGAGTCATTTGAAATTTTCAAACTATTCCGTAATGAGATAGCAAAGTAAACTGGAAATAGTATTAAAACTCTTCGATCTGATCGAAAGAATGAGTACATTTTCAGTAAATTTCTGACATATCTTGGAAAGAATGGAATTCTCTCTCAATGGACTCCTCCTGGAACACCACAGCATAATGGTGTCCGAAAAGAAAAATCGGACCCTGTTGGACATGGTTCGATCTATGATAGGGTTTGTCGGTCTGCCGATCTTCCTCTGGGGATATGCGCTTAAGTCAGCTTGTTATATTCTGAATAGGATTTCAAGTAAATCTGTTTCTAAAATGCCATATGAGATGTGGACAGGACGTAAGCCAGTACTCTCGCACCTTAGGGTTTGAAGGTGTCTGGCTTATATCAAACATTTAGTAACGGATAAGTTTGGACCTAGATCTGACAAGTGTAGCTTTATAGAATACCCAAAAGAGACCAAAGGATATTACTTCTACCTAACCGATGAGCAGAAAGTGTTTGTCAGCCTTAAGGTAGTCCTTTTAGAAAAGTTCCTTGATAAAGGGACTAATGCCTCTAAGATCGAGCTTGAAGACGTTCGACAGGTGAAAGAACCGACACAAGTAGCTGAACCTGAACTGGATTTGATTCGATTAGACCCGGAGCCTACTGAACCTGCATCCTTAAGGCGATCTGATAGAGTACCACGTCAGCCAGATAGATACTATGATTTTTTTGTCCGAGACTGTGATCCTATCGAACTCGATGAGAACAACAAGAATCTGATCACCTACATGGATACAATGCAGAGATCCGACTTTGGAAAATGGCTTAAGGCCATGAGATTCGAAATGGAATCTATGAAGGTCAACGATGTATGGACATTGGTTGACCCACCCAAAGGGGTAAAATCCATAGGATGTAAGTGGGTCTTCAAAAGAAAAAAAGGTAAAGACGAAAAGATGGAGACCTATAAAACTTATCTGGTTGCTAAGGAGTATCGTCAACGTTATGGTATTAACTATGACGAGACATTTTCTCCTATGGCAATGCTCAAGTCTATTCGGATCATGCTTGCGACAACTGTGCATCTGGACTATAAAATCTAGCAAATGGATGTGAAAATAGCTTTCCCAAACAAAGAGCTGGCTGAAGAGGTATATACGAAGAATCTGGGAGAAGATTTTTACATCCTAGGGATGAAGATCTATAGAGATAGATCTAAAAGGTTGCTTGGGTTATCCCAGTCCACGTACATTGACACTATACTAAAGAGGTTCAGCATGGAGAATTTCAAGAAGGGCTATCTACCGATAGACTATAGAATTTCTCAAAAGGTGATTGTCCGACAACACCTCAAGAAAGCGTATGAGTAGAATTTCATATGCTTCGACAGTGGGTTCTATTATATACGCCATGACATATACGCGATCAGATGTGGCATACTCGCTAGAGGTAGTGAGTAGATACCAATCTGATACAGAAGAACCACTGGAAGATTGTTAAAATCATCCTGAAGTATTTGAGAAATACTAAAGACCAGTGGCTTATTTATGATGAATCGAACTTGAAACTTATGGGATTTACAGACTTCAGTTTTCAATCTGATCATGATGACAGCAAGAATGTATCAGGATGTGTTTACCCTTAATGGTGGAGCTGTCTACTGAAAAAGTTTCAAATAGCACATCATGGCCGATTCAATGTACGAGACGGAGTATGTTGCTGCATCAGATGCTGCCAAAGAAGCGATGTGGCTGAAAAAGTTCATCACCGAGCTTAGAGCAGCACCCTTCCTAGATGGTCCAGTTCTACTCTTCTGTGACAGCTCTGAAGCCATAGCTCAGGCGAAGGAACCAAAGACACACCAGCGGACAAAGCATATTCTGCGTCGTTTCCACCTTGTTCGAAAGATCATGGATCGAGATGACATCGATCTTCAGAAGATCGACGAGGAGAATATGGCCGATCCATTCACTAAAGCCGTTGCGGTGGAGTTCAACAATTTTAAGTCGAAGATGGGTATATGATACTGCACCGATTGGCTTTAAACCGAGTGAGAGATTGTTAGGAATAGCATCTCAAAGCCAATCAACCTGTTGACGATTGAACTATTTTATGTAATTGTATATGAATTATTAATTGAATAAAAGTTATTCTGGCTTTTTCATCACAAATCTTTCTTCTAATGAACTCTTGTCTGTTATGATGAAGTCCTTAGGATTATTTGGAATCGACAAAGAAGGATTTATCGTTTAGTTCTTAAAATTGTTCACAACCAAATGATACGTTACTAAGAACGATAATGTTTATCGAGTATAGATTGTGTGCCATATAAGTTGGTTGTCCTCTTAACCAAGAAGTGTGGAGACATTAGTATAGCATGCAGATGAGATGTAGGGGTACATCTGCACTAAACATGACCGACTTCAGAGCTTTTCTGCTATCAAGAATTTCTCTGATAGAATATGGGCATAAATATCCCTCCGATCTGAGATTACCGCGATAACTTTCAAGCAACTCACTGTGCTTTGATGTCGGACTATCTGAATTTCTAATTCAATGATGGAAGATTTCTGGATATAGTCAAAGTACTTGAGTCGATACGTAAGTCAAGATGGGATTGACTATTTCTGAACACGAGCTGTGTTCAATGGTGTTTCAATTTAGCAAAGCCTTGACTAGGATAGTCCTAGTGAGGGATCATAGGACTAATTGCTTTGAGACATGATTTGAATGTATCTTCCAGGGTTGATAGTTTAACCCTGAGTCATCCTTATGTACTAAGGTCAAAGGGATGAATTATGCGGTCACTATATTCATGTAGGTTCTGAATGTTGCGATTGCACTATTCGGCCTATCCAAACGTTGGGTATCATTGCTAGATAGTCACTTCGATTAGTACAGAAAATTAGTTCCTGTGCTACTGGCTTAGGTTCGAACCTACGGGATCATACACGCTAGAAGTTCCTACCCGATCTAATGGCTGATGAAGAGAAGTTTAATTAATGATTTAATCACTAATTAACTCAATTTGATTGAGTGATTATTTTTGGATCAAGACCAATTGGATTGGATTCATTTGGATTTGATCCGATTAGGTTATAAGATGATCTAATCGTCAAAGAGATTTAATCCCTGATTTGATCAGGAATTTGGCTTGATTAATTTCTGATTTGATTAGGATTTAACTGAGCCTAATTAAGCCTAAATAAGTTGGATTTAATCTGGTCTAATTGGGCCTAACCAATTTGGATTGAATTGGCTCAATTGGATAACTAATGTAAGACTAGTTTGACTAGTCTTCCCACGTGCCACATCACCCTTTGACTTGCACCTTTCTATCTCCACGAGAAAGAGGTTTCTCGTGAATTTTGTCCACGCAAGGGAGGGTGTGCATTCTCCATTCTCATGCACCGTAAAGATTGGTTTGATCTGGTTACCAATTCAATTCAAATAGGATTTAAATTTTGAATGGGTAACCACTTGATCTAAACCAATCCCTCATGCCTCCCTTATTAGTGTGCATCTATAAAATATCTGATTTTATGGACATGCGACATAGGAAGGAAGAAAAGAGAGGAGCATCGAGAGACTAGAGAAGAGTCTCTTCTCTACGTGCGTGAAAAAAAATCAAGCGCAAAGGGTTTTGGATGAGAGCATACCTTAGAGTCTATACTTAAGGTTTGGGTTTCCAGTTGTGAGTTACGAGGGTCATGACTTCACAAAACTGATAGAAGACCTCTTCGTCATCTTCTGGATTCATCGGCATCTGGAGCATCCGAAGACCCCGTGAAGAAGATCAAAAGAAGTTTGATCTAAATCAACCATTGAAGATTTCTGCAGAGTTAGCACTTGGGAGGAACTGATCGGGTTTAGGGCCTCGTGTGGATTACCCATGGAGGCCAGACGCGTGTGTGGCTGCGTCGCAGCGTTCAGATCTATACCGAGGAGATCAGATTGTGGCATTCTTCTACCCGCGAAAAGATAACGTATTCTGAACATGTTGAGCAGTAAAATAATTTTATTGTTGATCTTGTTTTTATTTTCAGATATGCATGCATATATAATACATTAGATCCGGTAGTGTGTAGGGTTTTCAAATTAGATCTATAGCTTTTCATTATTAATATGATTAATAATATTATCCGCTATGCATTTATCGAAAAAAATTTTTGAAAGCAGAGCTAGAAATCCTGTGCGCTCCCTTCAGGAAATCTATCATAGTCCCTTTTCATGTCAACTTTCACCACCGCCAATGACTTAGTCCACCACAATTGACTTCTTGAGCTAACATTATCAGTGATGCTCCTATCTTGATAAAACCCACCCATTCCTCGAAGACAAGACTTGGCATTGTCCCCTTCAGTCGGTTAACAATAACATTAGCCGCAATGTTATACAATGTCTTATACCTAGCCGGTTGGCCTATAATCTTTCCTTAACGAGATCCTGAGATTAGAAATTAAGGTGATAAAAGTAGACTTCCATGCCAAAAAAATTCGATCCCATATGGAAAGATTCCTTTACTACTTGAATAACTTGCACTATAGTACACCAAAAAATTTTCAAGTAAATAAGCTACAAACTATTCAGGCCTGGAATCATCAGAATAAAAGAAGCTACTATTTCCCTAATTTCCTCATCTAACACCAAACCCTCTCTGCATTAGTGACCTTGTAGAAGAGAGCCTAGGTGATATCGTGAGTTCCATATATTTTACAAGTTCCATAAGTTGAGTCCTTGAATTACGGGTTTCAATGAATGAAACTCTTTAATTTTAGCTACGGGATGGTTATAGAACAATGGTCTCTATTCACCACTACCTATGCCTAGTAGACCTTGGGAGGATGTCAATATGGATTTTATTTTAGGTTTACCTCGAACTGCCAAGAGAGTAGATTGATGTTTGTCATCACTGATAGGTTCTCCAAAATGGAAAATTTCTATTGCATCTTGTTGCTACAAGTCTCCAGGTCGGCATGGCTGTTGTTGGTCTCCTACCAACCCAGTACTCGATGGTTGGCTGGAGCTTATACTCCTTGGAATCTGAAAAGGAAGTCCGCACTCACCGGAGATTTTTCAGTGGGGGACCTCTAAGTTAGCTGGAGCTTGAGAATAGTAGAAAAAGGAAAGAGTGAGAAAGAGTGCTCTATCTTCTTCCCACTTACTTGTGGGTCTCCTCCCGCTTTATATAGAGGGGGAGTAGTCGAATGTTACCTGCAAATTCAGTAACAGAATCAGAAAATCAACGCCCACTCGCCCGAAGATCGTGGGCGTCAGTTCTGCACAATAACTATGGGTGCACCATCTAGGGTGTCAGTTACGTGCATTATCCATGGGCGTTAGGTGCACAATTTAGCCCATGTGCACAAGGTTGGAGGAAACTATCTAAATATTTTAGGAGACCCCATCAAGCTAAATCATCAACTAGGCGGGTCGATGATTGGTAAGATCCCAAGGCAAACCTTGGTAACAACCCGAAGTCAGCCAAACATATGTTGAAACATCATTCCCAAGGTTGGGTTGTATCCAAGCTTAAGCGGCATGCAACGACATCAGATCCGAGCACAAGAAACATCTGTTCATTTAGGGTCTTCCATACAGACTCTGTGGTGAGGACTCCGACGTCAGTGGAAGCTCTTCAAGGACGATGCGGCCCCAATATCAAGCTCTTTAGCTTCTTGTGTAATAGGCATGCAGAAATAGAGAGGCACCTCCTCATCTAAATATGGGACTGCTCTCGATATTTGAGTCATCGGTGAATAGTAGTAGTAGTAGGTGCTTGCCTATCAACGGAGGTCAAGTAATTAGTTACCTCCCTATGCCTCCCATTCTTAAGCCCGAAATGATTGTCTCTTTCGGTGAAGGGAGTAGTTGATTTTATGCCCAACCTCAGTATAATTCTAAGGGATATTTAATTGCTCCCTTGTTCATCAGGAAGGAGATTTTGGAACTGCATTAATGTGCCACTTCACAATTCTCACCACGATAATGAGGTATGCATGTCCCAAAGCATTGCGCCGTAATGATTTGAAATGATTTGAAGCAATGATCTCGATAGTTGTTGTCTGACTTGCCATAGTCTGCCACATGTTGAGCCTTGGTCCCGAGCCATTTCACACGGATCTATCTATGTGCCCTCATCAAGAGGCCGGTGCGTCGAAGGGTCACACGATCTGATGCCACAAATGTTCACCACATATCAGGATCTGAGATAGGGATACTTCAATCTCGATTGTAGGCACTTACCATAAATAGGGTTCCATCCTTCTCAATTTTTATTCTATTTTTCCAATTGAACCGCTATCTTGCCACTGCGACCGCCAGATGATTTTCCACCACTGTTCAAGCCACCATCTTCTCTGATACTAGCAACACTTGTCCAACTGAAGCTCAGTTGGTCCTTTTCTCCCCCTTTTCCTATTGTTTTTCCTCTATTTTCTCGATTTATTGGTCTTTTTCTTCCAAGTTTTCTTCTCTGTTCTTCTCTAGTCCTATTCCTTTAGTTCTTTCTCTTCGATTTTGCTCTTTTTGGCTCCTTTCTTCACCTCCCATGGCTTCCACAAGTAGTGAGACCAGAGGTGGAAATCGCCAGGGTAGCCAAGGTCCTTGGGTTAGGTCCGAGGTGGACCGCTACCACTCCAACTTCCTCATCCTGGCCCAAGTCTCCCAACTCCAAGCGCTCGAGTATCGTATGTGGGTTCGAGGACCTCTATGGGCAGAGCAACGAGTCCACGATTATTGAAGCCAATTTGACAAGATTCAATACTTCATTCCTTCTGCCTTTCATTTAGAAGTACCTGGTCAAGATGACAGGGTTGACGATGCTCCGAAGCAATGCCTCAGTATTTATGAGGAAAGTCTTCGAGCTAGTCTTCGCTTCCCTCTCCATTCTTTCATCAGCAACCTTTTTGATTTTTATCACATCATTCCTGCTCAGGTTACACCGAACTCGATTCAGATAATCATTACCTTCATTGCTCTCTATGATCTTCTTTTAAGGTCGCACTAATGTACTCCCTCTTCATAGCGCTATTTATTCTGAAAAGGCACCCCTATGAGAGGGGGGTAATGGTACTTATCCCCTGAGGAGGTTGTCGATTCATTAAGGGGCTGCCCTCGATTCACAGCTGGAAAAGCAATATTTCTTCATTTCATCAGACCTTCCTTGGGGCTTCAGTTAGATCTGGAGCTATCTCAGACTGTCGCCAAACAAGAGCAAGGACCCGCTCCCTGAGGACAAAATGGAATGCAAATTCCTGCTGGAGGTCGAGGTGCCGCTTTCAAAGTCATACCTGAGCCCTTGTCAATCCTGCACCCAAGCTCATTGCAGAGCCCATCATCAAGCCGGATGCTGAGCCTCCCACCAAGGAGGCCCCTTAGACCTTGGCATTTTTCTTTTTCTTCTTTTTGTACTTATCGATAACTTAATGAATGAAACGAACTTTTTCCAATCAAATGTTTGTGTCTATGTTTGTTTTCTTTTCTTCAAGTCCACAAGTCATAAAAGCCGATGTAGAACTTACTAGCTCAGACTCAAGTCCGATGTTCCTTTGAGATCGAAACAATATCAAGTCCAACCTCAACTTTACAAACCTTTGTGAAAGTTGAAGTCCAAGGTTTGCCAAATCAGGTCGACATTGTGGTCGTAGTCAAAAGTTTCCCGAATAGGGATTCTTGATCAGAGCCAAAATCATTTCATCATTCTTTATTGTCTTGTGATCGATATTCAACCAGAGCTGAAGTCGTGAGAACGGTGATTTTCCAACCCTAAATTATGGAGGTCCCAACATAGGATGAGGTGTCTCCTTGCGGTCAGCTTATATTGGGAGGTCCTAGCTGAAGTCGGGATATCTTCAAGAGGTCGACCTTTACCCGACCAAGTTGATGAAGGTCCAAGCTAGAGCTTGGATAACTCCAAGTCGGTTTTCTTCCGACCATTTTTGGAGGTGCAAGCCGGAGCTCAGGTGTGTCTCCAAGTCATTGATGTGCTTCCAAGCACTTATTTTAGAGATCCCAACTAGAGCCAAAGTGTCTCTAGGAGTTCAGTTGAAGCCCAACTGTAATACCCCAGTCCCAGTTCAAACCAGCCCGGCCGGATGAGAAAAGAAGGGCCCGAAGGCCTGTTCCAAGACCCAAATAGGGCGGAGTCCCTATTTTAATTGGAAACAAAGGACTTCTCGAACTCCATTGGGATAGGGAGACTAGTGGCAATAAGTTCCCCTCCGGCCCTATTTAAATGAAAGAGAGCTTTCCTCTCTTTCCTGTCAAAAACCGAGGCCCAAACCAGAGGTTCGGCAAACTTTTCCCTTCTTTTTCTTCCCGAAAGCTGCTCACCATGTCTACTGGATTTCGGTCCAAACACCACCGAAAAAAAAGGTAAGATCCTCTAATCTTCAAGATAATTTCGTTTGCCATCTTCCTTAGCCTTTAAAACCTCGATTCTAGCCAGCAAATTTTGTCAAAAAGGGAGCTCAGATTGATTTCTCCTATTTTTACTTTAATTTTCACCCATATTTCTTGATTTTCTTGCAATAGCTGTAGCCACCGACCGCCGACCTATAGTCCCCCATCTGCATCACCATCACCCGGCCACTCCCAACCCTAGCCATGCTGACCGTGGCCTCTGTTCTGAGGAAACAAACGGGAAGAGAAGTTCCCCTATTCCGTTAGGAAGAAAAGAGGAAAAAAAGAAAAGAAAAAAGAAGAAAAAGAAAAGAAAAAAAAGGAAAGAGTTTCTCTCTTCCCTCTTCCCTCTCTTTCTCTCCCTAAAATTATTTCTCTCTAATTTCTCTCTACTTTCTCTAGAAATCCACTCTCTACAAGTCTCTCTAAAATTGTTTTTCCATCTATGAAGGTTATCTCTCTAGGATTGATCTACTAAAGAGATTTCTTTTGATGATTTTGATTGAGCTTAGTGACAGATCTTGATCCACGATCACCAGATAGCATGCTAGCATCCATTTTAGCCAGATCCCTATACCATCAGATTTGATCTATTTGATCTTTATGGAGCAAATTGTATCCTAATTTGATCTTGATTAAGTTATTTGATCAAATCTCTGGTCGTTGAGCATCGTACTAGCCTCCATCATAACTCTTGTCGAATACTACTAATTTGATCATTCTTGATCTCTGTTGAACCATCTATATCTAAATTTGATCTTGATCCGATGTAGATGACCAGCTGACTCGGACCATTAGATACGACTACCTATGAATCATATCTTTTTTAATTGTCCGCATTCTTTCTAATTAGTGGAATAAATTGTAATAGGCGTATAGTCATCTTGACAAAAAGATGTCCAACAGTAGGATACTACGATATAATCTATGAATTGAAGATTTGAAAAAAGAATCTATAGAATTATGTGGATTTGTTAGAGTACATGTAAGGTAAGTAATGCTTCATTTTTTCTCGATTTATCAGCATATTATAAAATACTTCTGTATTGAATTATTCATGATTTATAAATTCGATGCATGGTATTCTAGATTGTCGAATATACCCTTTTCTAAAATGTTAAATGATTTATGAATGTACATGTTGAATTTGATATAGATTATCCGATGGATTTCAATGTTGCATGGTTTATGAATTTTTTGAATTGGAATATGAAATAGTATTTTGATCTAAGATGGAATTTAATTCGTAACCTGACTATATATCGAACCCTCCCAGTGGGGGTGAAATGTTAGTATTTTGATACCCTGCCAGTAGGGGTTGAGCATGAATATTTCGATATCCTGCCAATAGGGGTTGTGCGCGGGTATTTCAATATCCTACTAGTAAGGGTTGTGCACTGATACTTTGAAACCTTGCCATTAGATGTTATGCAGTGATGCTTTGATTTAGTCCATGGCCGTCGAGATGAACATGATGTTTTGAAAGAAATCGATTTATGAACAAAAATAAATTTGCATGAATCTTATTTGATTAGTATTGTATATTTTGAATTGATGCATCTTGTATGCTTATTTTTAATATATTATTATTATTGAATTTATTTAGCCGTCTAGTTCATTACTTACTAGATTGTTTCGTTCATTACTCTATAATTTACTGTTTTACAGATCCAAAGGACTAGCTTGACTCGAGGATTCATACAGGAGAGCAAATTAGAAGCATAATTTAATATCTTTATTTCAGATTAAGATTTATTGAAGTTGATGAAAAACTATAAAATATTATTTTGTAAGATATTTTATTTAGTTATTTGAAATAAAGTTGAACAGTAATTATTTAAATTTTATTCTACTACTGCTTTATGATATCGTGATGAGATGCCTTGCACGCTTGTGGGAAGAGTCTCCATGAGTATGCGGCGGTTGTCATGATTTTGACTCGTGATCTCGGGTCGAGGGCGTGATAATTTATAAACCTATATGATGGTTTGAATAAGTTAATAGATCCAAGGGTTAATCAAGATGTTTTTGCTTCAGGCAAAACTTAGGGATGAGAATCAAAAGTTCATCTTTGACTTTAATTGAAATTTAAAATTTTAAACCTTTTTTGTCATAGTATAGACTAATATTTTGGTCAAAATTATTTCATAAATTTAAGTAATTTTGATGGTTTAGATCAAAGTACATAGTGGAAGCATGGTAATCTCCAATTTTGAGCTAGTCAACAATATTGATTCTTTGAATTAAAAAAAAAAAAGTTTATGATAGATGATACGATTCAATTTTTCTTATAGAGTAAATTCATTGATAATAGAAAGAATAATGTGTTCGATTCGGGATTATTTTAAATGTCACTATATGATTTTCACAAATAGGTCTCCTATCTACCATGCTAAGGAAACTTTTAGCATCCCAAGTCTTAGGTTAGTGGACCATCGATTTTGGATCTTGGAGTTGAAATATATATAGGTGGATTTCTTTTCTTCTAGAGTTGAAGTTTATGCTTCTCTAAATGGGCCTTTAGAAATAAACTAGACGAATAAGAAAATATAATTAGAAACAAAAACTAGATTAGTTGCATTAGGCTATAATACAATTTTTGCTCCTTTAGCTAGACTAGAAGCTATTAGATTATTACTAACTTATGCCAGTTATATGATTTCAAATTATTTCAAATGGATGTTAAAAGTGCATTTTTAAATGGATACATTGCAGAGGAAGTTTATGTTGAACAAGCTTCAGGTTTTGAAGATCATAAGTTCCCAAATCATGTTTTCAAACTTAATAAAGCTTTATATAATTTAAAAAAAGCTTCTTATACTTGGTATGAAAGGCTAAGCAAGTTTTTGATTGAAAATAATTTCAAAAGAGGAAATGTTGATACTATCTTGTTTATCAAAAGAAAACAATGATTTATTAATTGTTCAAATATATGTTGATAATATCATTTTCGATGCTATTAATAAGATCTTGTATCAAGAATTGCCTAATTAATGCAGAAAGAATTCGAGATGAACATGATGGAAGAATTAACCTTCTTTCTCAAACTCCAAATTAAACAAACAAATGAAAGGATCTTGATCAACCAAAGCAAGTATATAAAAGGGATCTTTGTCAACCAAAATAAGTATATAAAAGAGATTTTAAAGAAGTTTAGGATGAAGAATGCCCAAAGTATTGGCATTCTCATGAGTTCAACATATAAACTTGACCAAGATGAACATGGAAAAAGTGTTGATCCTAAGCTTTATCAAGGTATGATTGGATCATTACTTTATTTAACTACAAGTAGACCTGATATCATGTTTAGTGTTAGGGATAAATCCCGCTCCTGCCGAAGTCCAGTTCGATGCTCAGCCTAATGCAACCGGTAGCCACAAAAACTTCAGCGGACGAGTCTTAGCCGAACTTCTTCAGCCATCCAAACTCCTTCAGCCGGCCTGGTCCCTGCCGAACTCCTTCAGCCGGCTGAACTCTGCATCGGCCGAGCTCTTACCGAACTCCTTCAGCCGGCCTGGTCTTTGCCGAACTTCTTCAGCCTGTCGAACTCCTCAGCGGCCGAGCTCCAGTCAGACTCCCACGAGAGCCGAACTCCCTCCGCGCCCCTCTAGCCGGATGCCTACGAGAGCCGAACTCCTTCCGAGCTTTTCCTTCAGTCGAACTCCTCCCGAACTTCTCCCTCAGTCGGATTCCCCCAGCAGATTGCTCTCAGATAATCCCACCAGACGTATCCCCTTCAGGAATCCGAACTCCTCTGAAATCGATATATGTCGAAGTCCACCAACCAACGCCTGCTTTCTCAGAGCTGCGGCCATTAAATCTCGACGAACGATTGCCATCAGTCTGCTGCAGGCGACAGCGATCCGCTACTAGGCGGCGATAGCTGTCATCATCAATCTGTTGCAGGCGGCACTACAAATGGCGCCT
Source organism: Cocos nucifera (assembly GCA_006176705.1). Taxonomy (NCBI): domain Eukaryota; kingdom Viridiplantae; phylum Streptophyta; class Magnoliopsida; order Arecales; family Arecaceae; genus Cocos; species Cocos nucifera. Next base: position 982,909 of record QRFJ01000122.1, read on the forward strand.
CCCTCCGTGACTGACCCCGCCAGACCTCGAGCGGCCCGCTATCAGGTAGCTGCAGCTGTCACCATCAACTCACTACAAGCTCTGCCTATAAAAAGGGACCCTCCAGATACGCTTACTCTAAGCTCTAAGCTCTCCTCTCCTCCTCTAAACTCCGCCGAACTCATTCCTGAGCACTCCATTTCTGTTGGCTAGAAGTGCTGACTTGATCGTCGGAGGATCCTGCCGGAGCCACCACCACTGACTCCAGATAGGACTTTATTTTGCAGGTCACCGACAGCAATCCTGTCCTCCTCCACTCCAGCTGGATCCGACGACAACCAGATTCTGCTCTAACAGATTGACGCTAGAGGAAGGGCCTCTACCTCTGAGGTTCCCTTGTTCTTAAAGAAGTGCTCAGCGACGATTTCTCTCTTCCCTCTCCGGAGATCTCTCTTTTTCCTCTCCAGAGTTCTCTTCCGAGAAAAAATGCCTCCCAGGAGAGCTTCGACTCGACGATCGACGGCCTTCACGCCAGATCCATCTACTCCCGCTTCAGCCCTGGCAACTCGGATTCCATCTGTACTCGCGATAGATGTGGAGCAATTCAACCTGCTGGTCCAGCGGGTTCGTGGCCTCACCGAGATGATGCAGGCAGTGCAATGGCCTCCTGCGGCAACTCCACCAGAAAACCTGCCATTGGAATGTTGGAAACCGACCCCAAGGAAGAGTACTCGGACTAGCATACCCGTCACCCCTGGAAAGGAAAAGCGGAGAGCAGAAGATCCGTGTTCGGATCATAGTTCTCCTCTGAAGGAGACCTTCCCCATTTGTAGCGGAAAGCCCCCAAGATCTACAACCAAGACGATGCCCTCGATCACAGACTGCAGGAGATGGATCGACGGATTGAGGAGCTCGACCACGTCGTTCCGGCTCATCTTGACGACGTCCTCACCGATCCTCCTTTCTCCTCTCGAATTATGCAAGAGTCCATCCCGCCGAACTTCGAGCTCCCTCAATTCGAAAGTTACGATGGAACTTCTGATCCAGTTGATCATCTAGAGGCCTTCCGAACAATGATGCTACTCCACGATGCTTCAGACGCCATACTGTACCGAGCCTTCCCATCTACCTTAAAGGGAGCAGCGAGAAACTGATACTCAGCGTTGAAGCCAAGTACGATTTTCTTTTTTGACCAGATGAGCAATCAATTCGTAGCTCATTTCATCAACAGCCGACGTCCGCGCCGAGGTTCGGATTCCCTGATGAATGTCAAGCAGAAGCAGAGGGAATCCATCCAGGCTTTTGTCATCCGATTTAACGCCGCGGCATTAGAGGTCCGGGACCTGAACCAGTCGGTCGCCATGGCCGCTCTCAAGGGCAGTCTTCAGAAGAATGACTTGCTGTTCTCTCTGGAGAAGAAGTATCTCAGGAACTTCGCCGATCTGCTGGCTTGGATCGAAGATTATGCCCGGACTGAAGAGGCCTTCAGGACCAAGGATGATGAAGGAACGCCGAGTGAAGCTTGGCCGCATTCCCGAACTCCTGAGCGCAGGCAAGCCCGAACTCCCACTAGAACCCCGAAGCGTGGAAGCCCCGACGAAATGGCGCGAAGAAGTCCTCCCGGAAGGTTCCGCGACTACGCCCTCCTCAACGCTCCTTGAACTCAAATTCTCATGGAAGTTAAGAACCAGCTACCAAAACCAGCAGGATTACGATCTCCCCCAAACAAGCGCGATCGAAGTAAGTACTGCCTCTACCATCGCGACCACAGCCACGACACTGAGGAATGCATTCAGCTCCGAGACGAAATCAAGGAGCTCATCAGAAGAGGCCAGTTGGGTCGATTCCTCGGACGCCGATCTGAAGCAGGAGAAGATCGACCAAGGACGTTGCCGTAGTCAGGAACAACAAAAAGGTCGATCGCCTCCCGTTACATCGACGCCACGTCAAGCTCGCTCCAAATTGAGGCCAGCACAAAATAGAGGAGGTCGTCAGATCCTGGAACCTATCGCCTAAAAAAACTCGGAGGAACAATGCTCCTACGATCTGGGGATGCACCGCCAGTAACTTTCTTTCAATAAAATTCTTCCATTTCGATAATATTGTTTCTTGGTGCAAAAACTACGTGATGAGAGAGAAGAAGCAGTCAATAGTTGCCGTATTAGGAACAGGAGAACCTCGTCCTAACATGAGCCGGCCAAAGTCCTTCAACCTCGGCTGTAGGAGATAAAATCTCCCCCGAGGGTCCAGGCCAACCTCGGCTGCAGGAGATAAGATTTCCCCCGAGCGCCCGCAACAACCTCGGCTGCAGGAGATAAGATCTCCTCCGAGGGCCCAGGCCACCCTCGGCTGCAGGAGATAAGATTCTCCTCCGAGCGTCCGCATCAACCTCGGCTGCAGGAGATAAGATCTCCTCCGAGGGCCCAGGCCACCTCGGCTGCAGGAGATAAGATCTCTCCCGAGGATCCAGACCGACCTCGGCTGCAGGAGATAAGATCTCCCCCGAGCACCCGCAACAACCTCAGCTGCAGGAGATACCTGTTAGAAATAGAAAAAGAATCTCGTCCTAACGCGAGCAAAGTCGAAGGCCTCGTTCATTTAGAATGGAATGGGGGAGAGACCCTGACAACGATCCTTATGTGCCCTATAGTCCGTTAGGAACAGGAGAAGAACCTCGTCCTAACGCGAGCAAAGTCGAAGGCCTCGTTCATTTAGAACGAAATGGAGGAAGAGGCTCTGACAACGGTCCTTATGTGCCCCCACACCCATTAGGAACAGGAAAAGAATTTCGTCCTAACGCGAGCAAAGTCGAAGGCCTCATTCATTTAGAACAGGATGAGGGGAGAGATCCTGACAACGGCCCTTATATGCCCCCACAGTCTGTTAGGAACAGGAGGAGAATCTCATCCTAACGTGAGCAAAGTCGAAGATCGGGCCTCAAAGTCTACGCCAACCTTGAGTAGAGATAAGATCTCTTCCGAGCGCCCGTGACAACTTCAGCTAGAGACCGAGACAACCTCGGCCAGAGATAAGATCTCTTTCGAACGTCCGTGACAACCTCGGTCAGAGATAAGATCTCTTCCGAGCGACCGAGACAACCTCAGCCAGAGATAAGATCTCTTCGAGCGATCGTGTCAACATCGACTAGAGATAAAATCTCTTCCGAGCGTCCGAGACAACCTCGGCTCTCTCGAGCGACCAAGACAACCTCGGTCAGAGATAAGATCTCTTTCGAGCGCCCGGGACAATCTCAGCTAGAGATAAGATCTCTTTTGAGCGACCGTGTCAACCTCGGCTAAAGATAAGATCTCTTCCGAGCGCCCGAGACAACCTCGGCTCTCCCGAGCGATCGAGACAACCTCGACCAGAGATAAGATCTCTTCCGAGCACCCGAGACAACCTCGACTAGAGATAAAATCTCTTTTCGAGTGACCGTGTCAACCTCGGCTAGAGATAAGATCTCTTCCGAGCATCCGAGAGAACCTCGGTCAGAGATAAGATCTCTTTCGAGCGCCCGCGACAACCTCGGCTAGAGATAAGATCTCTCTCGAGCATCCGAGACAACCTCGGCTCTCCCGAGCGATCGAGACAACCTCGGCCAGAGATAAGATCTTTTCCGAGTGCCCGGGACAACCTCGACTAGACATAAGATCTCTTTCGAGCGACCATGTCAACCTCGACTAGAGATAAGATCTCTCTCGAGCGCCCGAGACAATCTCGGCCAAGAAGATAAGATCTCTCCCGAGCGATCGTGTCAATCTCAACTAGACATAAGATCTCTTCCGAGCAATCGAGATAACCTTAGCCAGAGATAAGATTTCTCCCGAGCGCCCAGGACAACCTTAGCTAGAGATAAGATCTCTTCCGAACGACCGTATCAACCTCGGCTAGAGATAAGATCTCTTCCGAGCGCCCGAGACAACCTTGGCCAGAGATAAAATCTCTTCCGAGCACCCAAGACAACCTCGGTCAGAGATAAGATCTCTTCCAAGCGACCGTGTCAACCTCGACTAGAGATAAGATCTCTCTCGAGCGTTCGAGTCAACCTCGGCTAGAGATAAGATCTCTTCCGAGCGCCCGTGACCAACCTCGGCTAGAGATAAGATCTCTCGAGCGATCGAGACGACCTCGGCCAGAGATAAGATCTCTCCCGAGCGTCCGAATCAACCTCGGCCAGAGATAAGATCTCTCCCGAGCGACCGAATCAATCTCGACCGAAGATAAGATCTTTTCCGAACAACCGAACCAATCTCGGCTGCAGGAAATAAGATCTCCTCCGAGGCAGCCTCGGCTGTAGGAGATAAGATCTTTCCTGAGCGTCCGTGTTAACCTCGACCGTAGGAGATAAGATCTCTCCCAAGCGATCGGACCAACCTCAGCTGCAGGAGATAAGATCTCCCCCAAACTTCAACCTCAGCTGCAGGAGATAAGATCTCCCCGGAGTCAACCTCGACTGCAGGAGAGGAGATCTCCCCCGAGTCAGTCTCGACTGCTGGAGACAATATCGCCCCCGAGGAGCTCAACCTTCGACCTCGACCGCGGGAGATAAGATCTACTTCAACCTCGGCTGGAGATGAGATCTCCCCCCGGCTTCAACTTCAATATCAACTTTGATTGAAAATGAGATCTCCCCCGAGCTTCAACCTGAATCAGCACGGAGCTCAGAAGAGGACTTCGGCAGTCGTCTTTTCTGCACTCCCTTCAAGTTTCGAACTCGAAAGTGGGAGGAACTATTGTTGGGGATAAACCCTGCTTCTGCCGAAGTCCAGTTCGATGCTCAGCCTAATACAATCGGTAGCCACGAAAAGGCTTCAGCGAACGAGTCTTAGCCGAACTTCTTCAGCCGTCCGAACTCCTTCAGCCGGCCTAGTCTCTACCGAAATCCTTCAGCCGACCGAACTCTGCATCGATCGAGCTCTTGCCGAACTCCTTCAGCCGACCTGGTCTTTGCCGAACTTCTTCAGCCTACCAAACTCCTCAGCAGTCGAGCTCCAGTAGAACTCTCACGCCCCTCCGCACCCCTCCAACCGGATGCCTACGGGAGCCAAACTCCTTCCAAGCTTTTCCTTCGATCGAACTCCTTCCGAACTTCTCCCTCAGTCGGATTCCTCCAGCGGATTGCTCCCAAATAATCCCACCAGACGTATCCACTTCAGAAGTCCGAACTTCTCTGGAATTGATATATGCCGAAGTCCACCAATCAATGCCTGCTTTTTCAGAGCTGCGGTCATTAAATCTCGATGAACGATCGCCATCAGTTCGCTGTAGGCGACAGCGACCCGCTATCAAGTGGCGATAGCTGTCACCATCAATCTGTTGCAGGCGGCGCTACAGACGGCGCCTCCCTCCATGACTGACCCCGTCAGACCTCGAATGGTCCGCTATCAGGCAGCTGTCACCATCAACCTGCTACAAGCTCCATCTATAAAAAGAAACCCTCCAGATACGCTTACTCTAAGCTCTAAGCTCTCCTCTCCTCCTTTAAACTCCACCGAACTCATTCTTAAGCACTCCATTTCTGTTGGCCAGAAGAGCTGACTTGATCGTCAGAGGATCCTACCGGAGCCACCACCACCGACTTCGGACAAAACTTTATTTTGCAGGTCACCGACGGCGACCCCGTCCTCCTCCACTCCAGCTGGATCCGGCGACAACCAAATTCTGCACCAACATTTAGTATTTGCTTATGTGCTAGATATCAATGTAACCCTAAAGAATCTCATGTTATTGCTGTTAAAAATATATTTAGATATTTAATTGAAACTCAAAATATTGATCTTTAGTATTTCAAGCAATCATCTACTGATTTAATTGGTTATTCAAATGCTGATTTTACTATATGCAAATTAGATCATAAAAGTACTATTGGAACTTTCCCATTTCTATATGTTAATTTGAGCTCATGGTTTAGCAAGAAACAAAATTCAATTGCATTATCTATAAGGTGAATATATTGCTACTAGAAGCTGCTGTGCTCAAATCTTATAAATCGAACAACAACTAGACAACTATGGTTTGAAGTGTAATAGAATTTCTAGAAAATGTGATAGAATCGGTGCAATTAATTTAACAAAGAATCCTATTCAGCATTCTAAAACAAAGCATATAGAAATCAAACATCATTTCATTAGAAATCATGTGATTAATAATAATATTTGTGCTTGAATTTATTTCTACAGATAATCAACTTGCTGATATCTTTACTAAACCCTTGTGTGAAGAAAGATTTTGCATGATTAGAAGAGAACTTGGATTATGTGATATTTGTTGCTAATATATGTATGCTATACATTGAATGATGTTTGAGATGTTTAATTACTTGATGTATGATGCTTGAATTTGATTTGAATTGAGTTTTTAATTGATCAATTTTGGTTCAAATAATCTATGCTCTAATTTTGAAGAAAATCTTTTGAAGAATTGATTGAAAATGATTTTTGAATGAAAAGATTTTTGAAAATTTGCTTCTGTCCCATAGGAGTTGGCTCGAAGGAATCTCGAACCGGCCTCTGATTGGAGTCGACTTATTTGAGTTTACAAGTCAACCCCGATCTAGAGTCGATCCGACTCATCTAGGAGTCGATCCATGAACATGAATCAGGCATGGTTCGACTAGCCACTATGGGTTCACCTAGCACTGTCAGTTTAGAAAAAGGGGTATTTGCTTCTCGTGTTCAAAACCTTATCCCCCATGTCCTATCCTCCGTTATTTTCGAAACTCTACTCCATTCCTTCCTTTTAAAACTCAACCCCACCATTCCTTATCATGTTCTCTTCAACCCCAACAATCGGTACTCCATGCTTATGGCACCAATGAAGGCTCTCGCCAAAGGAATAAAGAAGAAGAGAGATGAGTTGGAAGGTCCACTAACTGAGAAAGATCATGGGAAAGAAAAGGTGACAAAAGGAGATTCCTCCCTATCATCTCCTACTCCATTCATCAATGAAAAGGTATCCTTCTCAATCGCGTTGTTACCTCCAAGAGAAACAATGATTTTGAGTTCTTTAAGGATGGATTCACCACTGGAGAAAGGATCAAGAATTTAGTCTGGGAATTATTCTACTCTTTAAATGAATCAATTTATACTATACTTATAAGGGAACTTTATGAAAACGCACTATTTGAACAAGGAGTCTCTCAAGTTAAAAGTGCGCAGATTCTTGTCTCTATCCCTATCCTTGCTCGAGCTTTTAAAATGTCTTCCACCATAACATCATCAGACAAAGTTAGAGATAAAAGAAGTGCATATTCTCTCATTCTTGGATATGAACCTAAAGAAAAGACTATAGAAATTTATGCAAACCAACTTTCGGTTGAGATGAGACTGCTCCACAACATGGTCTATAAGATATTCTTTCCAAGACCAAGAAAATTTAATCTTGTGACAAAAAGGGATCTGGCTATCATGATACATATTATAAAAGGCCCTCCTATCAACCTACTAGCCCTTATACTCCAACACATGATTCACGCCATTAATAGATCCAGAGCTTCACTGCCATATGATATGATACTTACTGTCCTATTCAAAGTACATGGAGTAAATTTAGAAGGAGAGTCCTCCAAGAGCCTCCTTTGGACCAACACATTTGATGGGCACTCATTAAACAGAATGGGCTTCAGAAAAATGAATGGGAAATGGATGAAGAAGAAAGAAAAATAGAATGAAGCCGGGCCTTCAATGGCTGCTGCTCAAAGTCCACCTATTGGCCAAATTGAACTGCTACTCAAGCTTCCCATCAACCTTACTTAAGACTGGAACCAGATCAATTGAAGTAAATAGCTGATCTTACGACTGAAAATTTATTTGTCTTTGGACTCATGGGACGGGCTAATACTCACTCAGCTCAGACTGGATTGGAGCCTCACGCCTCCTCACTCTGCCAAGGGATTATTGACATTTTATTTCACATGACAAACACCTGAATTTTGATAAATCAACTGATTTAGAGGGCAACAAATGTAGAAGCTGCAATAAAGGACATTCAGAGAATGCAAGAGAATGGTTTACCAGTGGCTCCCCCAATCTACTCACAGCCCTCTTCCTCCACTCAGCCTTTCGTCTTTTGCTCAACCATCAGCTAATCCACCCCCTGTTGACCCTTTTACTGCTAGACCATCTAATGCAAAATCTAGACCTTCTACCACCAGATCTAGACCCTCTTTTACTAGATCGTTTGGTTCGCGACATGGTGGACAGCATCGTTGAACTAACAGCCCCCGTCATTTTTGTGGATCAGTCATCATCCACTGATTCATCTTCTATTCTAGCTCTTCTTCTGATCTTCTTTAACTTTTGGATCGTGACCCCTCATCTCCTTTGAAAATCAACTAAATTTCGCTTTTTACTCTTTATCTCATATAATATGTGGTGTGGCTTTTTAGTAACTTTGTTAGTAATATGAACTATGCCTTTATGAAGGATGTTTCACAGGATGAATTGTCTCTTTTTGTAATATCCTGTACTTTTGGTTTGTTAAAACTCTTTTATATCAATGATAATACTACTGTATGCCTAGATGATTGTGTTCATCCTGTTGTGTAATTTTTCTATTGATTGTATTCCTCTGTGTAATAGCATTTCTTGCAATAAAAGGGTAAAAGATAATTTCTATATAAAGACCATTAGGAAGAACTACTTTAAATTGCTGCTCCTCAACCTTTTTGATAATGACAAAAAGGAGGAGAATTCTTGAGATTCTTGACAGATCAAGGGGGAGAGTAAATTAAATGGGAGAACAATTTAGTGAGAATACATTAAGAGGGAGAAAGAGAGAATTTTAGGAAAAGAAAAACAATTTTTATTAGATTTGAAGGGGAAGAATTATTACAATTTATGTATGATTCTGTGTAAAAAAAAAAAAAAAAAAAAAAAATTCTGGTTACTTGACTACCATAATATGTTGAAATTCTTTCATTCACTTAAGGAATTATTGATAAACTAAGAAGGGAATAAATTAAGGATAATTTTGATGTTAAAAATCTTGTACTCTAAGGGTTTTATCTTCTATATGTTAAGAATCCAAGATTAGGGGGGTCTCTTCGAATTGAATATTTTTAAAACTCCTTGTACTCTAAAGATTTTGTCATCATCAAAAAAGAAGAGGTTGTTGATCCAAGAATTGATTTTGATGATGTCAAAATAACTAAGTACTTTTGGTACTAATGAATGCTTGATATTATGTGTAAGTGAAAATTTTCTAAGCTAACAAGTTGCTCATTTTTGACAAAGCAAGTCTAGAGGCTCAAAAATTAACTTAAATAAAGAAGAGAATCAATTTTGGCATGCTCTAGCATAGACAATGCATCATGGATTTGCAATACTCAAGCCGACTCCAATATTTTCTAGAGTCAACCCTAATCCAGAGCCACCCCAAAATATTGACGAGTCGACCCTACTTCATATCGAGCCGACCCTAATATCCTCTGGAGTCGACCCTATTATTTTAAGAACCAACCCAACTGAGGATTCATATTGCCAGATAGAAAGCTTTGTTTTGGAGAACAAGAATTCGAGCCGACTTCAAAGGACCTCAAGCAACCCCATTGCATCTCGAGCTGACTCCAAAAGCTTCATAAGTCAACCCCAAACACGAATCAACCCCATATATCCAAGAGTCGACCCTACCGATGTCTTAAAGTAGAAAGACAGAAAGCAACACATATAAAATTCTTTAGCTAGAGCCAACTGCAAAGATTTCAAGAGCCGACCTCACATTCAAGTCAACCCCAACAAGAAGCCAAGTCGACCCCAACAAAAGTCGAACTAACCTTGAAGATTAAGAGCCAACTTTACTGAGTTCTGATAGAATTAAACGGCTAGTTTGTCAGCTTTTCTCAAACGGCTATAAATGGCTAGTTTGAGCACTTTAATGGTTATTTCAAGATTTCTAGCCTTCCATGGACTTATTTAAGCATGAAATTTGGTTTGAAAAGAGAGAATAAGATTTTATATTGAAAAACTTCGAGAAAATTCTAATGAAAGGAAAAGCATTAAGAGAGAGTATTCAATAGCCTTCAATTGAGAAATAAGAGCTTGAGCGCATTAATTAAGCACACCTATTGCAGAAAATATTCATCGAATTTACTCTCAGACTTCTATTGAAGCATTAAAAGAGTTCTCCATGACTGAGCAGCAACTTCAACTATCTCCAAATGTTTCAAGAGTTTTATTTATTGTGCTTTAAATTTATTATCTCTTGTACTCAGGTGTTTGTTAAAAGTTTATTAGGATAAGAAACTTGGGGTATAAAGCCTATCCAAGCCCACAATTGGATGTTTGTACTAAGCTAAGTCAGGGGACTTAGTTTTGAAAAAAAAATTTGGTTGGTGAATTTGGAAAAACCAACTAGATTAGGATTATGAGCCCAAAAATAATGTCTATAATCCTTTAAGAGATTATAGTGAAATTCTCAAGTGGGTGAGCTTGAAGAGTGGAAGTAGGTGTAAGGGTTGATACTGAATCACTATAAATTTGTTGTGTTTGTGTTTATGTGCTGACTGCTCTCATCGCTACTTTAGCTTTTTTGCACACATCTTTATTTGGTGCTTAACTCTCTAATTTCCTTGAGATTTTGGCTACTCACACTTGGCACAATTTCTAGAAGTCGATTAAAGATTTAATCTGGCTCTATACTCTAATTTATTTGCTACACATACCTTTGCACTATTTTTCAAGTTTATAAAAATTTTCAAAATTCTGCAAAGTTTTAAAAACCCAATTTACCCCCCCCCCTTCCTTGGTTGCTGCCTCTGGGCAACACGCTAAGATTCGTCTGGTCGTGGGGAGTAGCCCAACAATGAATCTCCCCCTGAAGATGCCAGGCATGCTAGTGGTAGTCCCCTTGCTTAGGGCTCCAATGATAAGATGGGGATCAGTAGATAGCTAGTTCAGAACAATGCAATCACCATGGGAGGACTGCTCATCCAAGGCTCCTAGGGCAAGATTGACAACTATGCTGAGATGGATCTACTTGGCGAGCCAGCTCTTGCTATCGTTGCTTCTCCTCAGCCTATTGGAGCTGCCGCATGGTAGCAGCCAATGCCTAACATTGAACTGCTATCGATCCACTATCTTAGTTAGGTGAGATAAACCCGCCTCCAACTGTGGTGGACTCCACCGACTTCACCGAGATGATTGATAATGTGAGGTGGTAGATACATTCTGTACCTGTTTCTCACTATCTCTTCTTTTCTCTGATATAAGGCGAAAAAATGCCGTTCCTCTAGCGCAATCTATTGCTGCAAGTCTCCAAATCGATATGGCTATGGTCAATCTCCTACCAACCTAGTACTCGATGGTTAGTTGGAGCTCTTACTCCTTGGAACCTGAAAAGAAAGTCCACACTCATCAAAGATTTTCTAGTGGGAGACCCTCCAATGCTTAAGTTAGCCAAAGCTTGAGAATAGTAGAAAAGGAGAGAGTGAGAGAGGGCTCTGTCTTCTTCCTGTTCACTTACTTGAGCATCCCCTTCTCCCCTCTTTATATAGAAGGGGAGTAATCGGCCGTTACCTGCAAGTTCAGTAATGGAACAGGAAAATCGGTGCCCACTCACCCAAATATCATGGGCGTCAGTTCCACGCAATAACTGTGGGTGCACAATCTAAGACGTCTATTATGTACATTATCAGTGGGCATTAGGCATGGCAATTTAGCCCACATGCACGAGGTTGGAGGAAACTGCCCCGATATTTTAGGACACCCCATCAGGCTGAATCATCAACTAAGCAAGTTAGTTGTCCATGAGATCCCAAGGCAGACTTTGGTAACAACTCGATGTCAACCGAACATATTTTGAAACATCATTCCTAAGGTTGGGTTGTATCCGAGCTTGAGGTCGGCATGCAACCGAGGTTAGATCCTAGCAAAAGAAACATCTAGTCATTGAAGGTCTTCCATACAGACTCCATGGTAAGGGCTCTGATATCAATGGGAGCATTTGGGGGACGATGCAACTCCAATATCGAGCTCCTTGGTTTCTTGTGTAATAGGCATGTAGAAATAGCAAGGCACCTCCTCATTTGGATACTGGACTGCTCTTGATATTTGAGTCATTTGTGAATAGTCAAAGTAGGTGCTTGGCTATTAACTGAGGTAATTAGTTACCTCCCCAACACATCTCATGTAGCTGACTTGTTTTTTAGGGAGGACGTTCACCTATATGGCACACCTAGGTCCTTTACCTCAGGACAGCATGTTCCTAAGTCACTTTTGGAGAACATTGTTGTTGAATCAAGTATAGAACTGCAGTTCAACAGTGCATTCATCCTCAGACTAATGGTCAAAATAAGGTAGTCAACTGCAATCTAGGTGATTTACTTAGGTGTCCCGCTAGAGAGAGACCAACTCAATAGAACTTAATTATTCACCCAGCAAAATTTGCATATAATAGTTCCATTAACCAATCCAAAGAAAAGTCCCCTTTCAAGGAAATTAATGGCCATACCAATCCACATTAGAGGGATGACCTTGTGATGGGCTACTTAAAAAGGAAGAGATTTCCTACAAGATCCTCTAGCAAGTTGAATATGTGAAAGTTTGGACCCTACCATATTTAGATGTTAAGCCTTAATGCCTATCCTCTAGATCTACCAGAAGATGTGCCCAGTTCCCCTATCTTCAACATTACTGAGCTTTGCAGATTTCATGGTGAGACTCGACATCTAAGGACATATTGACACTATCCTTCACCAATACAAATTTGTGACCACCAATTAAGATCAGAAACATTGTAGATGTACATTTCCTAGTCTCTGCATGTGGCACAAGCAGGAGATTCGTTTATTGGAGAGATTGGCCACTTATTGACTACAGTTGGATTGATGAGACTGAGCCAAGATGATGTTGAGAGGATACTCTTCATAGATTATCAGCTTCCTAATAGACGGAGTTGAGTTTTTCCCTCTTCAGGGGAACAGATATAATTCAGCATTATCATTTTCTTTTATTTTTTATTTTTGTGGAGTCCATTTGTAACTTGAATCATAGCTAGTTGCCTATTTGGATTACTTTTTTGTTTTAGCTTTTTGACATATCTAATGGAGCAGCTAGTTCTAGTCTATTCTAGCCTAAGGTGTGGACTAATTTAGCAGACATATGTAAGTCATATTACAATTTAAGTGATTTGAAGAAATGGAAAAGATATTAGTTAATAAAATTAAGGAGAACTAAACCACGGGACAAGATGTTCTAGATGCAAAGAGGAAAAAAAGGATAGGGTGGTTACGATTGATGAGGGTGATTAAGATCGAAAAAACCCAAGGTTGGCCACACCTAATCCCTTCCTATCAATCTATACACCCATCCTTCTCTCTTCTTTCCTTTCGAGCATACCGACACCTCCTATTCTTTCTTTTTCCCATATAGACTAGAAGGAATCCACCATTTTCTTCTTCAGCCAACACTTCATCCTCCACTTCTTTTCCAATTCTTGTGCTAGCTTGTTCCCTCCCTTGCCATATTAGGGTATCCTAATCATCTAGGAACCCCAAAAAAGCTACTTATGAGGGTCAATGCTAGGAGAAAATCAGATTTGTTTGGTGTTTCTTCCGCTGAAGCCCTTCATACGCTTGTCCAGGGAGGATCCAAGGGTCAAGATATCTATTGTTGGTCATTTCTTCATGACATTTTTGCCAACTTCCTCGATTCCCAGTTATTCCTCATCAAAACAATTTCCGAGTATTGTCTTATACCTAGTTTCTTAGTCCTTGATTTGGTGTCACTATCAGCTTATTGTGATCAGTCTATAAGATTATTATCCACTAATTTTTGTTGAATTATAATGGTTATTTATTGTTTAGATCTTTCTACTTTGACTGCAGTGATTACTCGGATTGCATGTTGCTGACATCTTAGTTTGTTTTCAGTTCATAAATGATTCTTTTATTGCTCTTCTGAAATTTGATTTCAATCTCTGCATATCAAAATTCTCCTAGAGTAAATAACCCTAAGGTGCATCACTTGCTCCCTGGAATACTCTTGGAAGCAATTCGGTGATGCTTGATAGTCAATATGCACCACATTAAGCATTATCTCATAGAAATAAACATGTCATCTCACTCAAGAAGGCATAGGATGTCTAAATTGTGGAAACAAATAAGGATAAATAACAGTCAAAAAAAGAAGTCCCACATAGCACTCATTCGAAGCATACCTCTTTAATTGATGACCTAAAGAGCAAATTTATATGTAAACTAAGCATTCGAGTAATATCAGTAAGATTTTCAAGTCCTGTGTAAATTAAAGAGACAATAATAAAGGAATAAAATCGATCATGAGTAAAGTTTTACATCAACAATTCATATATCTTAAGCAACAATTCCAAAATTTAAAACCAACCATTCAAAACAAACTTTTCTAATCTAAAATGCAGAAAGTAATGGTTAGGAACGAAGGTTGGGTGCCCATAAGAGCAATCCAATGCTCGTTTCAAATGGATTCAAGTGAGAGTTACTACATGGTGGTAACTACCTTGTGTGGTTATCACAACTCCAACGAACCACCTCAACTGCCCCTATAATCTCCATAAAAGGAAGGGATTAGACATGGGAGAGATCATCGGAGCCATCTCCTCTCCTCTCTCTTCTCTTCCTCTGCTATCCCTGAACTTAATAGATTCTTGGATTGTTAGAAAGAGTTTCCCTTTTAATTGTAAACAGATTCCCAACAATGAATTCGTGCTATAATAAAGAAGAAGACATTCAAGAATACAACAAGAAGCCCAAAGCACATAACCCTAGCCCAAGAAAGGTCCTGAAAACATTAATCACGCACTTTCACAAGGCATGTTATCAATATTTGCTTCCAGTTGAAGATTTGATTTCTATGAGTAATCATGCTTCGTGGACTCCTAAGGAAAGATGACAGTGTAACCAACAGTAAAAAATACAAGAGGAAGATGAGACATTGTTTATGGTACTACATTTTTTGCAACACCTCCATTGTCCATTTGGAGGGAAAAAAAAAAGCTTGAGACCAGAGCAGTATTTCTCCAATTTGGTTCATCAACGACGTATTCTAAGAGCTTGCTGCTAACCTCGAAATATGTTGAGAATTAAAACAGCATCACAGCATGGCTCAAAGAAGATAACAATTGGTTACGGTTAGTGATTAAATAAACTTCCTGAAATTCCCAAAAAATGAAAAAAACGCATGACGCAGAAAAACGACTTAGATTCTAAATCTCCTTCTCTAATAAACTAAGATTAGCATCTCAAATCGGAAACCTTGTCCCGTAGCTTTCGATCATCACGTCTCCAAATCGAATCAGGCCACGAACCCCAGATTTAAGAGATTGGCATACCGAGAAGACTTTTTAATTCAAGAAAAAACCGATAATAGTAGAGAAACCTCGGATTACCTTTCAGTCAATTGATTATGACCTCCTCTCACAGTTTTCCGCCACCACTCTCCAGGAAGTGGGCAACTAGAGCGCAGTGGGAGAATATATACACACGGAACGTGATATGGATTAAAAAAACAGTGGGCGGGGGCGGGCGCAAAGCTGGACGACTCGAGGTGTCCGGTCTCTATCTCTCCTCCGTGGATAAGCGAAACGATAAGAATTAGCGAGGGCCACGGAAGGGATGACCCGGCGCAGCTCATCTGTCCCACCTCAGAGACAAGCTGGGCCTCTTCCGTGTTGCCACCGCCTCTCATGGTCCAGCTGTTAGCTAAGGCAGCCGAGAAACGACAATACATCCGAGAAACGGCAGTCCACGTCGTTTCTCATATACGTGACTAAAATAATTAAAAAAAACAAAGTGAGGGACCGGAGCCTACGTCCATCGGTTCTCCAAACCAATCAAACTGCAATTCAAACGGCTAATTTTAACGAATTTATCAAATTAATATTTATTTAAAAAATAATTATTAAAATAATATTAATTTAAAAATATTTATGAAAATGATGCTCAAATAAAATCGTTCTTTTAAAGAGCGACTTCATCCGCTGAGTCATCACTCTCATCCACTGAGTTAGCAGAGTTGAGTCACGAAAAGAATCATTCTTTGATAGGATGACTGTATAAGTCGCCCTTTCATAGGGCGCTCAGAGTTGAGTCACGAAAAGAATCATTCTTTGATAGGATGACTGTATAAGTCGCCCTTTCATAGGGCGCTTCTATGCATCGCTCCATTAAAGAGCGATTTAAGTCGGGCCCCAACTTAAAAAAAAAATCCTGAGACCATCCCTACTCTCCCTCTGTCCGATACTAGGTCTCCCTCTCCGACGGTTAGGTCCCCTCCCCCTTCTTCTTTAGCGGTTAGGTCTCCCTCCCCCTCTCTATTCGGCGCCCCTCCCTCTACGGCCCGTGGCACCGCCTCCCCCCTCCCTCTCCAATGCATGATACCTCCGGCCCCTCCCTCTCCGATGCGTGGCACCCCCTCCCCCCTCCCTCTCTGACGCGTGACACCACTGGCCCCTCCCTCTTTGGTGCGAGACCCCACCATTCTCCTTCCGGACCGAGACCACCCATCCTCCTTCCTCTCCCTACTCGAGAACCCTCCTCCCTCTCCCTTTCAGTCGGCCCTGCCGCCCCTTCCTACGCACCCCCTTTTCCTTTCTATCTGCCCTGCTGCCCCTCCCTACGTATCCCCCGACCCTCTCCACCCCTCCTCGTGTACGGTCCCAGCATGAGAACCCCCCTCCCTCCTCCTCCTCCCCAGCGTACCACCGCCTCTACCTCCTCCTCTTGATGGTCCCTGGCATCCCTCTCCACTCCCTCCTCCCTCCTCTCGGCCATTCCGACGCCCATCCCTCCTCTCAATAGTTTTCAGCACGCTGTCCCACCCTCTCGATGGTTATATTAACTGGTATATGATTTCTTCTTTTTAATTATTTTATATTCTATTATTTTTTATTTTTAAAAGCTTTGCATTACATAGAATCGTAGATCTGTCTTTTGATTAATATATATATATATTCTACCGCATCCGTATATTTATATATTTTTTGTATGAATTGAAAGAATTATGTACATTAATCAATTGATTGTCCAGTTTGGACAGTTTAAAAATTGCAATTAATTCTATAGGTAATTACAATAATCAAACAATACTATTGGGGATAAATCTCGCTCCTGTCGAAGTGGTGCTTAGCCTAATGCAGCTGGTAATCATGGAAGAGCTTCGATCGAAAATTCTCATCCCAACGGCCAAACCCCACCCAATCTTCTCCAGCAGCCAAACTCGTCTAGTGGCCGAACTCCGAATCCAATCGAACTCCATAACAGCCGAGCCTCAGCCGAACTTCCACAGCAGCCGATCTTTCAAACTCATTCCAAACTCCTTCCGAACTCCTCCAAAAGTCGGGCTCCTATGGGAGCTGAACTCCTTCCAGATTCCTCCAACAATCGGGCTCCTATGGAACTCCTCCAACAGTCAGGCTCCTTCTGGACTTCTTCAGTGGTCGGGCTCTTATGGGAGCCGAACTCCTTCTGGACTTCTCCTCCAATCGGACTCCTATGGGAGCCGAACTCCTTCTAGACTCTTCTAGCAGTCAGGCTCCTACGGGAGTCAAACTCCTTTCGAACTCCTCCTCCAGTCGGGCTTTTATAGAAATCGAAGTCCTTACAGACTGTTCCTTCAGATAGATTTCTACAAGCGATCCCACTACTGAATGGTTACAATTATCACAATAATTATGATTGTTATTTATCCAGATAATCACGATCGATATTTATCAGGATGATTATGATGAACATTTATCAAAATGGTTACGACGGTCATTTATCAGGATAGTTACAATAAGCTCCATCTATAAAAAGGAATCTTTCAGATATGTTTTCTCTAAGCTTTTTTTTTCTTTCCGAAATTCTGCCGAACTTCTCTCTAAGCACTCCATTTATGTTGGCTAGAAGAGCTAACTTGACCATCGGAGGGTCCTACTGAAGTCACCACCACCAACTCCGAATGGGACTTTATTTTGTAGGTCACTGACGGTGACCTTATCTTCCTCGACTCCAGCTCGATCCGACATCAACAAATTCTGCACCAATAGAATTGGTGCTAGAGGAAGGGCCTCTGCCTCTAAGGTATCCTTGTTCTTAAAGGAGTGCTCAGTCGATCCTACCGACCTTCTTCTCCAGGGGTCACCTCCACCCTTTTCCTCAATCCCATGAAATGCCTTAAAAGAAGATGACTATCTAGAGATCTACCACTTCTGCCGTTAGATCTAGGCCTGATCCACCCATTCCTGCTCCATCGCGAGCACTCCAACCTCCACCTCCACCGACGGCCATGGTAGATTCGAAGCAGTTTGACTTACTGATGCAGCAAGTTCAGAGCCTCACTAAGATGGTGCAGGCCATGCAGCAGCCCCCGACGGTGACTCCACCAGGAAACCCACCATCAGAATGTCGAAAACTAGCCCCAAGGAAGAGCATTTAGGCTAGCATGCCCGTCGCTACTAGGAAGGAGAAATAGAGAGCAGAGGATCCAAGATCGAATCATGGTTCTTCTCTAGAGGAGACCTTCCCCATATGTAGTCGGAAGCCCTTCAAGGTCTGCGATCGAGATGACGTCCTCAATCATAAACTATGAAAGATGGACCGATGAATTGAGGAGCTCGACCGCGTTGCTCCGACTCACCTTGATGACATTCGCATCGATCCTCCTTTCTTCCTCTGAATTATGCAAGAGCCCATTTCACCAAACTTTAAGCTCCCTCAATTTGAAAGCTACAATGGAACCTCTGATCCAGTTGATCATCTAGATGCCTTCTGGACCATGATGCTACTCCATAGTGCACCAGACGCCATATTATGTCAAGCCTTTCCATCTACTTTAAAGGGAGCTGCGAGAAACTGATATCCGATGTTGAAGCCATAGGTACAATCTTCTCTTTTGATCAGATGAGCTATCAGTTTGTGGCTTACTTCGTCAGCAGCCGACGTCTGCATCGAGGTTTGAATTTCCTGATGAACATCAAATAGAAGGAGGGGGAATCCATCCGGGTTTATGTCACCCAATTTAATGCTGTGGCATTGAAGGTTCAGAACCCGGACCAGTCTGTTGCAATGACCGTACTTAAGAGCGGCCTTCAGAAGAATGATTTGCTATTTTTTTTTGGAGAAGAAGTACCCCAGAAACTTTGCTGATCTGCTAGCCCAGGCCGAGAGATATGCTCGTGGAGAAGAAGCCTTCAAGTTGAAGGATCAAGAAACTGTAGAAAAGCGATGGACGGACAAATCTAATAGACCCACCATCGATGGAGGGCCGAGTGAAGTTCGACCATGCTTACGGACTCTTTTCGAGTGCAAGCGAGGCTGAACTCCCCCTCAAGCTCGTCATCAAGGAAGTTTCGATAAAAGGGCATGAAGTTCTCCCTTATGAAGTTTCACAAGAGGGCCAAATGAAGCTTGACCATGCTCACGGGCTCCCTCCGAGAGCAAGCAAGGCTGAACTCCTTCTCGAGCTCATCGTCAAGAAAGCCTCGATAGAAGGGCGCGAAGAAGTCCTCCCCCAGAAGCTAGAACCATCAATGAGTGAGGAACAACAAGAAGATCGACTGTCTTCCGACATCATCGACGCTATCTCTGGGGCTTTGATACTTCGGTGGGCTGTCATCTCCAAGCGCCAAAGCCAAGAGAAGCTTGCTCCGAATTGAGAAGGCTAGCACAAAATAAAGGAGGTCGTTAGGTCCGAGACTTACTATCTGAGAAGCTCGGAGGAACAACGCTCCTACGACCTTGAGACTCAGATAATCCAAGAATGTACTGTCGAAAAGAAGCAAACAATAGTGGCCATGTTAAGAATAGGAGGAGAACCTCGTCCTAACATGAGCAAGTCGAAAGTCTCGTTCATTTTAGATGAGATGGGGGAGAGGCCCTGACAACGATCCTTGTGTGCCCCCACAGTCCGTTAGAAATAGGAGAAAAATCTCATCCTAACATGAGCAAAGTTGAAGACCTCGTTCATTTTAGACGAGATGGGGGAGAGACCCCGACAATGGCCCTTATGTGTTTCCACAGTCCGTCAGGAATAGGAGGAGAACCTCGTCCTAATGCAAGCAAAGTCGAAGGCTTCGTTCATTTTAGACGAAATGGAGGAAGAGATCCTGACAATGATCCTTATATGTCCCACAACCCACTAGAAAAAGGAAGAGAACCTCGTTCTAACATGAGCAAAGTCGAAGACCTCGTTCACTTAAGATGAAATAGAGGGAGAGGCCCTGACAACAGCTCTTATGTGCCCCCACAGTCCATTAGAAATAGGAGGAGAACCTCGTCCTAATGTGAGCAAAAGTCGAAGACCTCGTTCACTTAAGACGAGATGGGAGGAGAGGCCCTGACAATGGCCCTTATGTGCCCCTATAATCCATTAAGAATAGGAGGAGAACCTCATCCTAACGTGAGCAAAGTCGAAGATCTTGTTCACTTAAGACGAGATGGGGAGAGAGGCCCTGACAATGGCCCTTATGTGCCCCCATAGTCTGTTAGAAACAGGAGGAGAACCTCATCCTAATGTGAGCAAAGTTGAAGACCTCATTCACTTAAGACGAGATGGGGGGAGAGGCCCTGACAACGGTCCTTATGTGCCCCTACAGTCCATTAGGAACAGAAGGAAAACCTCATCCTAATGTAAGCAAAGTCAAAAACCTCGTTCACTTAAGATGAGATGGGGGGAGAGGTCCTGACAACGATCCTTATGTGCCCCCACAGTCCATTGAAAATAGGAGAAAAACCTCATTCTAACGTGAGCAAAGTCGAAGACCTCATTTACTTAAGATGAGATGGAAGGAGAGGCCCTGATAATGGCCCTTATGTGCCCCCATAGTCTGTTAGAAACAGGAGGAGAACCTCATCCTAACGTGAGCAAAGTCGAAGACCTCGTTCATTTTAGATGGAGTGAGAGGAGAGGCCCTCACAACGGCCCTATTGCGCTCGAACCTCAACTTCAACGTCAATAGAAGATAAGATTTTCTTTAACCTCGGTTAAAGGCAAGATCTATTTCGTGCTTCAACCTTAATGAGTGTAGAGCCCAAAAAAAGACTTCGGTAGTCGCTTTTTTGGTACTCCCTTTCTTCAAACTTCAAATTCGAAAGTGGGGGGACTATTGTTGGGGATAAATTTCGCTCCCGCCAAGGTGGTGCTTAGCCGAATGCAATTGATAATCATGAAAGAGCTTCGATTGAAAATTCTCATTCCAGCGGTCGAACCCCACCCAATCTCCTCCAACAATCAAACTCATCTAGTGGCCAAACTCTTCCAACTGGACTCCAAACCCAATCGAACTCTACAACAATCGAGCCCCAGCAGAACTTCCACAGTAGCCGACCTTCTGAACTCATTCCAAACTCCTTCCGGACTCCTTCAGTAGTCAGGCTCCTACGGAAGCCGAACTTCTTTCGGACTCCTCCAGCAGTCGGGCTCCTACAGGAGCCAATCTTCTTCCAGACTCCTTCGACAATCGAGCTTCTATGAGAGCCGAACTCCTTTCGAACTCTTTTTGGACTCCTCCAGCAGTCGGGCTCCTACCGGAGCTAAACTCTTTTCAGACTCCTTCAGTAGTCGGACTCCTATGGAAGCTGAGCTTCTTTCGGACTCCTCCTCCAGTCAGGCTCCTATGGGAGCCGAACTCCTTTTGGACTCTTTCAGCAATCGAGCTCCTATGGGAGCCAAACTTCTTTCGGACTCCTCCTCCAGTCAAGCTTTTATGGAAGTCAAACTTCTTACAGACTGTTCCTTCAGACGGATTCCTATAGGCGATCCCACTACTGAATGATTATAATTCATGATAATTATGATTGTCATTTATCAAGATAATCATGATCGACATTTATCAGGATGATTACGATGGATATTTATCAAAATGGTTACGACAGTCATTTATCAAGACAGTTACAACAAGCTCCGTCTATAAAAAGGGATCCTCCAGATACGTTTTTTCTAAGCTTTCTTTTTCTTTCCGAAACTCTGTCGAACTCCTCTCTAAGCACTTCATTTTTATTGGCCAAAAGAGCTAACTTGACCGTCGAAGGATCCTATCAGAGTCACCACCACCAACTTCAAATGAAACTTTATTTTGTAGATCACCAACAGTGACCTCATCTTCCTCGACTCCAGCTCGATCCAGTGTCAACCAAATTCTACACCAACAAATATGTAGAGGATTCAAAAGAAATTTCGGATAGTATTTTTCTTTAGTTCTCCTCGCACATCTTCAGCTATGTGGGAAGAACTAAAGAAAAATGCTGTCAAAATTTCTTTCGATCCCTATTGTGTATTATTTAATTACTGTGATTACCCATAGAATTAATGCAATTTTTGAATGGGATAGGATCTAATTTTATCTATTAGTTTTTGATAGAATGCATTTATCACATAAGTTATATTAAATATTAAGTACTTTCTTCTAGTAAATATATGTTCATATATTCATGCAGTTACTTCTCACAAAAAACTCCAACAAAATGAATCCAAATCGTGTCACTGTTATTTTTCATTGGGATGGAAGAATTAGTCATGATGCTAATGGTGCATGTTATGATGGTGGAAGGATTCGAATGTCCACAGTAGACCGTAATGCAATATATCAAAAACTTGTGCGAGTCTGCTATGCTGTCACTGGATGGAACCCCAATCACTGTGGAGTTTTTTTAGTCTGTAGACTTTCAATTAGTAATGTTCCATAGTATATGGATGTACCTATTAAAAATGATCAGAACATGGACTACGTCTTGGACATCCCATCATGGGATTTTTTTCTGGGTGGTTGAGATTTACATTGAGTCGACAGTGGTAAAAATTTTGGATGGTGGTAAACAGTATGTGAATGTGTCTCAGGCTGCATCTGCCCCACTTACACAGTCAAGTATGGGGTCTGGTCCTACTCATGTGTCAGCTACTGTAGAGCATGCATTTGGTGACATGGGGGTTAGTCCTAGTCATGTGTCAACTATCATAGAGCATGTGGAGCATGAATCTTACAATGCTTCACCAGTTAATCAAGCACATGCATTTGGTGATATGGGGGCCAATCCTAGTCATGTGTCGGCTACGATGAAGTATGTGGAGCATGAATCTTACAATGCTTTACCAGTTAATTGGCTACATGCAATACATATCGGCCTTGGAGGATTGAGAACTGCAATCAACGATTTTGCCATTTTATTTAAAAATGAAGCCGCTGTTAGTTATGATCCTAATTCTATGGATGATAAAGTTGGGGATGATGATGTAGAAGAGGATATCCCACCACATGAGGCACCCCTTATTTCTGAATTCAGGCTAGTTAATGCATCCGATGATGATGAGGCTGCATCCCATGGTGCATTGTCTGAACATCCTTCTTTTGGTGGGAATGAGAAGTTAAGAAAGAAAATGGTATTCGAGTCAAAGAAAGAAGTCCAACATGCCGTAAAATAATATGCCATTCGCACCCACCATCCATTTAAAGTCATCAAGTCAGATAAAATTAAATGGAGCATCATCTGTAAACAGTCTGAGAGTTGTAGATGGCATCTTCGGGCACATTATCAAATCAGGACACAGTGATGAAAAATTACGATATATAAAGGACCACACACATGCTTGAATGCAGATGTGATGCGAGATCATCCACAGCTTGATGCACGCATGATTGCCAATATCATTAGAGGACCAGTGAAGATAGAGACATCTATATCCATATCAGTCTATCAGACTTATGTACGTGATGCATGGTAATGCGAGGCATCTTACAGAAAGACATGGATAGCTAAATAGCTTATTATCGGTGAGTTGTTTAGAGATTGGTTCAAGTCCTACAACATATCGTGTCCTTGGCTAGCTGTAGTACGTCATGCCAACAAGAGAACTGTGGTAGATTTTGATAAATTTCCTTCAACGGATCTGAATATCGAGGTGTTCCATCGAGTTTTTTGGGCATTCGGACCATGCATTCAAGGCTTTGAGTTCTATCGTCCACTAATTAGTATCGATGCAACGCATATGTACGGATGATATAAGGGTACACTGATGATAGCTGTGGGAAGGGATAGAAATGGGAGTATATATTCTCTGGCATTTATCATTTGTGAAGGCGAGAAACATAGTAGCTGGTCATGATTTTTATGGCGTTTGCGCTATTACGTGGCATGTGATCGAATGGAGATCGACTTGATCTCGAATCAGCATAAAGAAATATTAGTTGCTATTTTGGATGTATCTGTTGGATGGACAATGCCATATGGGTTTCATAGATTGTGCCTGAGACATGTAGAGGTAAACCTAAATGGTTGATTCCATGATGCAGCATTTTTGGCTTATTTTCATCAAACTGCAAAGCAAAACCAACCTTGAAAATTCGATCGCAGCATGCAGCACTTTGAGAAAACATGGCCCAATTACTTTCAGTACCTTCAAAGAAGTCCACTCGATAATTTGAGTAAATGGTCGCTAGCGCATGACACGGATGGACACAGGTATGGAATAATGAATACCAATCTTTTCGAAAGCTTCAATAAGGTGTTGAAGGGGGTGCGCTCATTACCAGTTACCGCACTTGTCCGTCTTTTCTTTGAACACTTATCGAAGTGGTTTAATGTGCGACGTGCAATAGCAGCATGGAGGAGGGAGGATGATAGGATGTTCATTGATAAAATTATGCGTAAGTTAAATGGAGGCCAGCTAAAATCTAGGAACCATGGTGTGATTAAGTATAATAATCAATCAGACTTGTATGGATTCGATTGAGATGGAGATATTATAGTTCCGATGAACCTGATTATACACAAACAATCGACTTAGAGGCAGGCACATGCACATATCGGAAGTGACAATTATTACATTACCTGTGCTCCCATTTGTTCGTTGTTTGTGCTAGTAAAAATCTATATTGAAAATAATTTGTTGATAACTGTTATACTATTTTCTATTATGAATAGTCATATGCACATACTTTCTACCTTCAAAAGATTCCTCATTATTGGCCTGCATGGTCTGCACCTAGACTCATACCGAATCCATCTACAGGATGACTTGGCAAGGGATGACCACAGTCGAGGAGGATCCAAAATGATATGGACGTAATGGAGAGGTAAAATATGGTTCGTTGTGGATTGTGCAAGTAGATAGGATACAATCGATGAAGATGCCCCCAACAGCGTTGATTTATCTTTTTTTTCATGTGATTTATAGACTTTCTTTATGTAAAGGTTATGCTTTTTTTTTACTAATTTGGTTATGTAATCATATCATGTAAACGTTTGAATATGTTAGTGAAATGAATTTGTTATATTTTTTTCATGCCCTTCGAATTTTCTGATGATTAATAAATCTGTTAAATTTATGGGACCGGTAGATATGGTATGGCTAGTTATGATTCTGACGTGCATCCGAGACTGGTAGATCATATGGTGTTATATCTCCAGACTTGACACAGGAGTGATCGTATATATTCTGGAGAGGACCTAAGGCCCCTACATTGCAGACACAGAGGTTCTACAGTGATGCACACCTAGCGGCCACATGATCGAATTGTAGCATATCTTCGTGTCATCGATTTTTATGGAGTTTATAGAGTTTGTGACATACAGCTAGATTAGGCCCTCATCATAGCCATGGTAGAGCGATGGCACCAGGAGACTCATACTTTCCACCTTCGCATCAGGGAGGTGACGATCACGTTGCAAGACTATACCGTTTTCCTTGGATTATAGGTGCATGGGCCTGCCATCAGCGGTATTGCGTAGATCATCTATTAAGATTTCACTGGCTTAGTGATACATTCCACCACCTACCGGATGATGCAGATGATGAGATCGTGTAGAGGCATGCTCGAGCATTTATTCTATATCTTATCGGTGGCCATCTGTTCATTGATAAGTCTGGTTCCCACATGCAATTGTTATACCTACCCCTGCTACATGATCTCCATGCATATGGATAGATGAGTTGGGGTAGCGCTACTTTGGCCTTCTTGTATCGCGAGCTCTGCAGGGCCATCAGATCGGATGTGCATGAGATAGCTAGACCATTGGTATTACTGGAGCTTTGGATATGAGAGCATTTACATGTTGGATGGCCAGATAGAGTACTCCCTAGGGTAGGAGCCCACTGCCAGTGCTAAGAGATGATGCAGTAGGCCATGGTCAATTAGGTAAGGATGATGCTGATATTGAGGGCCCATTTGGCGAGATACAGCACAACCCGGCTGATCCACTTAGATGTAGGTATATAACCAATAGCATTGATTTTTTATGATAAATGACTAAATGCTTTCATAGATTAATATATTGACTTTATTTTGGATAGGTGGAGGACTCGATTGATTGGTGCATGGTATCCGATGCCGCACACAGTCATATATTATAGGAATTAGCTTGACCAGTAGTGCAATGATCAGATGGTGTGGATCCCTTACACACCGGAGATATTGGCCATATTGCCTGAGGTATGTCGATCGGATCAGCATGTATGGAGGACACGCGCACCTCTCATTTGCTTCGACATCGTAGAGATCTATTGTCCAAAGCACGTGATGCGATAGTTTGGCATGCATTGGGGCATCCCCCCACCATGCGACACTCGAGAGAGCCTCCATAGTATAGATCGATGAGGGCGACATCGTCATGATTAGATTCGATAGCATCGAGAGCATATTGATGCATGAGAGCAATAGGAGAATTTGATTGTCGATGGTCCACCTATGCTCCCCACTATAGATTATCATGATCCATATCTATAGTGGTATAGGAGCATCACTAGATGATTCATTTTACCATTGACGAGGGATCAGCCCAAGATGAGGTTCCATCCATCGGACAGCATGATGGACATTATGGTAAACACATTTTATTTTTTGTCTCATTTTGTTATGTTATGATTGTTTGTCCTTCTTGAGTAACACGTTTTCTCTTTGATACTGACAATTTGAGCGGATCACATCACTATACTACCGAGCATGGAGCGACTTCCATTCGGTCATTGTTGGATGCAAGGATCGAGCACTTGCCGATGTCATGGATGGCCTCCTCGACACCATGAGAGTCATCTCCGAGGATAGACGACTTCATACTGTGCCATTGATGGATGATCCGAGTACATCATCAGATGCCCAACATACCTCATATCCCGGCTTCTCAGACTTCAACCTTCCAATAGATGATGCATCTATATCACAAAGAATCAGAGAGCCGGGAGATATGTCACACCGACCTGATGAGCAACACGTCAATCATGTGCATGAAAGGGCTAAAGGTAGGGATAGACTGAGGATTTTTCTAGACAGATGTCAGGCACATGCTGACAGACCGAGCACGATAGCACCTTCCTCTTCATTGTCGATACTGTACTTGAGCCATCACACCGCCAGCCAGAGGTGACATGCATCTATGAGAAACGGACGCGGAGGAGGCCAGAGTACCTTAGCATATACACCTCTCGATAGTTATATTGATTGTACTTTTTTTTTTGGCTAACAAACTTTGTAATAATCAAATATTATAAAAATATTAATTTGAAATTAATGTTATAATTTTTTTCAAGTTGAATGCATATTTTTATAATTTTTGTTGGTTGCAAAAAAAAAATCATTGTCGATCTTGATACAGGTTATATGGTTGAACACTGAGATTGTCCATTATTTTTAAGATATCCTATACTGTTAACTATAAACATGGTTGAAGAAGTTTAAATTTATATCTCAAGAAAATGCTCATAAGAAAAAAAAATTATAATCAATCATTTTTTCTTTAAATAATTCTATTATTTTTGTTAGAATCCTAACATAGCAGGTGTCAAAAAATGTATCGAAAATAATTGAGTTAAGAAATATACAGATATATGGAGTGGTAATGACAATGAATGTCATGATGCTAAGCGGAGTGGGGTGTATCAAAGTCGCCCTTTTAAAGGGCGACTTATAGAATCGCTCTTTAGAAAGATGACTTATAGAGTCGTCTTATCATGGAGCAACTTATAGACACATCCTATGATAGGGCGACTGTATAGGTGGCACACCAACAATCTTAGATGATATGTATTTTGGCTGAGTCAGCACAGTAAGTCGCTCTTTAGAAGGATGACTTTATATTCGGCAGCACCCTCATAAATACTTTAAAAAAAAATATTATTTTTATAAATTATTTTAAAATAAATATTAATTTGATAAATTTGTATTTCAGTTTGATTCAAATCTCTCAAATTTTACTTGATTTTAATTCAAAATTATATATATATATATATATATTAAAATAGAGGCGTCCAATGTTCCGTTTGATACGTGGCATTCTCCCCCGCCTCCCCACGCTCGCCTCTCGCTGCCGCAATATTTTTTCCTTTCCCCACGCTTCAGCCCCTTTTCTTTCGCGGATCTAACGACAACCACCTCGAGCACGCTCAATCCCACGCAGCCCTCGCTCCCGCCATCTGCCGAAAATCCTCCGCCTCCACCCCCATCCGTGATCCTCCTTCTTCGACCGCCCCGGCTTCTTCATCCGCCGGAAATCCTCCACCACGGCCGGAGGCGAGGAAGAGGTCGGTGAGACAGTAAGACCACCCTGCCGTCACCCACCATGTCCCTCTCTGCCGCCTCCTACAACTTCTCCCTCCTCCCCTCCCCCATCCCCTCCCACCCCGCCATCCTCCCACCCCGCCATCCTCAATGCCACCACCGGCGCCGCCGTCTCCTTCCCCCAGCCCCTCTCCCAGTCCTGGTCCCTCGCCGCCTCCCTCCGCGCCCACCTCGGCCTCTCAAACGGACACGTGGCGTTCATCCTCTCCTCCCTCCACCACCTGCGCCGGCCCGCTCTGCCTCCACCGCCTACACACTGGCTCGATCCCTACATGGATCAGTCGGTCGTTCGGGATCGCGGGAACGTCTCCGGGCTTCCTCCCTTGCCAAAAAATTAAAATGCGATTCCTAAATATCAAACGGATACCCTTTCTGTTAACTGTGATGACAACGCACAATCTGACAAATAATCGTTACTAAATCTTCCTTCATCCCGTGAGTGAGGGTCCCACTTACTGCGGTGAGAGTAAGTGAAATTACATACGTTGTACCACATGTCATGGAATTATTTCTACTAATGAATGCATTCCTATTCTAAAGCGCTGGTATTCTATAGATAATAGTATTACATACTGATTTTAAACCCCCAATTTATGTTGTTGTAGTGCAAGTATTTGATAATATATATGATTGATCCGAAGATTTATGTTATTGTAATGCAAGTATTTGATAATTTATATGATTGATTTAGTTAAGAAAGTATTGATTCCGAGCAATGAAGATATATATATATATATATATATATATATATATATATATATATATATATATATATATATATATATATATATATATATATATATATATATATATGCGTGTATGTGTATAAGTATGTATATATATGTATACATATATATACATGTATATGTATATACATATATACATATACATGTATATATATGTAGAGGTAGACTGGGCTTCATTCGATTGGATCTCAGTCCATATTCGGTTGGATTTTCGATCATAAAATCAGCACGCATCTCCAAGCAGGTGTCTGAAAAGATGTGCCTTCAGAGTTGAAAAAACAAGCACGTGCCTGTGCCTAAAAAAAATTCATTTTTTTCAGCTTCAAGGCATCTTCAGGGCTGAAAAAAATTTTAAAAAAAATTATGCGATTTTTTTCCAGCCCTGAAGGCGCGTCTTTTCAGATCTTACTTGGAGATGCACGCTAATCCAATGATCGAGAATCCGATCGAATATAAATTGGGATCCAATCGAGCGGAGCCCGGTCAACCTCTCTCTCTCTATATATATACATATATACATGTATATACATGTATATTTATACATGTATATATATGTGTTGGTTTAGAAAATAGACGATCATCGAAATTCGTTGGAGGTAGAGGAAACAATCTCACAGACAAGATCGCAAGACAATATCTGGGCTGGAGGTAGAGGCTCTAGTGTGAACCCTTCGACGATCAAGTTAGCTTCTTGGCCAACAAGAATAGAGTATATAGAAGATTAGAATGGAGAGGAGAGCTTAGAGAATAAAACATACTTAGAGAATTCATTTTTATAGATGGAGCCTGTAATAGAATGATGTAACAACCATAATAGAATGTCAGAAGGTCGTTCAGACCACTCGGAGTTTATTACGAAGAGTAAGCTGTCATTTATCATGACTTACTGACGGTTGAATATTATTTACTAGAGTTTAGATAGAAGGTCAAAGGCTTCCGAGCTAGATAGTGTAGCATTCACATTGAGATTTAGAGCTGCAGGTCGATCCAACTGAGCTTGAAGGTCAGCTTCTAGGTTGCGGATGATAGGCTCATAGATTAGGCTCTGAGTTTGAACCTCAATGGAGCTATCTTGATAGCTTTCAAGAGCTCGATTGCCTTTAAGATCGGCCAAAAGCAGGCGTGGATACTCTGATTTGGAGGACTGAAGGTCAGAAAAGAACAATAGGTTCTTCAATGAGGACTATGGTCAAGCTCTCTTGAGGAAGTTCGGCAGATATCCAATGTTGACTTAAAGCTGAGATAGATGAGTACTGAGATTCATTGCTTGTGAAATGACTATTGCTTGTCAGGTTGAAAATTGGACTCATATTGGTGGTGAGGTCTATCTGTTGACTCAAGTTTGTCCAGCCAAAGTTCTTAGTGCAAAATTAGCGAGATCTGTTATCTATAGAGTGAACTAGAGGAGTTCGATCAGAGCCTAAGGTCGGCCGCTAGTCAAGGTCGGGCAGTGCTGGAGTCTCATATTCATGGAGCATCTGCTGCCCATTCTGGGCTTGGGATCGAAACCAGCCGAATAGCAAGCTGCTTTCACTGTTCAAGTTCGTCGGATCGAAGTTCATAATATAGTTTGGTAAAGTTTGCATTTATCAGAAGGAAGCTGGGAGGATTATTGTTGAGAAAATAGATCAGTGCGCAAGATCTAATATTGACAAGGTTTCTATCAATCCCAGAATAAGCCACTCTTAAATGAAGCTCGGAGTTTGATCGCATTTGGCGGCCGATCCTCCAAAATTATCTAAACTAGAGGATTGACTTGATGGAGGTTCAAACTTGGCCATCACGACTCCAGATGATGTTGTACCAAGATCGAACTTCTGGTTGAACTTTGACGAAAGCTATTTTACCCCCAATACTTATCTCCTTACTTTCAAGTTCGAAGTTCGAACGAAGAAAGCACCAAAATCTGAGACCACCAAAGTTCCTTCTGGCCTCCCATCTTTGGGAGATGAAAAGTTTTGGCTTATTCAAACTAGCGCAGAAGCTTCTTTATTGCTGAATGACCCAAAATGACCTCGATCTTTGAAATTTCTCCTGGTGTGGAGCTCGAATATACAGCGTCATAATGATTCTATCATATGTCTTCCACTACTATGATGAAGAGGACATATGGAGGGTGGGGATTTGGTATGGATGATCCACAATCATAATAAACTCAGGGTTCTCCTGCCTATTTAAGCGCTTCCTTCTTCTCTTTCTTTGTCCTAGTTTTTCTCTACCCTGTTTCTTCTTCTCCGCTCTTCAACTTTCTTGAGCTTGAGCATCCCGTCTCGTTCTTCCTATAGTTTTTTCGATTTTCAATGCCTTCTTCCACTTATCTTTCATCTTTTTAACTGCACCTCCGACACCTCCAATCGATTTTAGATTAGTGTCCTAACCCTCCCTTTGCATTTTCTTGCCTTTCTTTTATTTTTTGATCCTTAGGAGTTTCTTTTGGGGGGTTTGCTATTCTTTCTCTGTTCATTAGGTTTGCATGTTAATTTCTTTTGATTTTTGATGGGTTTTTTCCTAATTTTGCATAATCCAAAATGACTTCTAAAATCTCCTAGTTCATCGGTTTTAGGAGTTTGTCCAATCCAAGCTCCCCTAACCCAGGCCCTAAGGGTGAAACCAAGCTTAGGAAAGTAGCACATCCAACTTTCATCCAAGAGACCATTCCTTGTTTTCTTTCTCCTGAAGACCTTTTTTTAATCATGGTTCAGTACGGAGTCCCTCCGAAGTATGAATTGAAGCTTTTCGGATCGAGCGGTCGAGCTTGTGTCCCTCCTTCGGGTCACTTCTATTTGTACTAAGAGGCTCTTCGTACGGGGCTAAGACTTTCAATTCCTCCTTTTATTATTATCTTTTTTGCTTCTTAAACATATCTCTTTCTTCCATCGTACCAAACTCTTTTAGGTTTATTATAGGGTTCCAGGCTCTTTGCCTTCTGGCTGAGTTCCATCCCACAGTTTCTCTATTCTGGACTTTTTTCACCCTTAAGCACCATCCTTCTGCCTAGGATTGATGATATTTATCCTTCTAGTTCGGTAAGAAGGAGTTGCTTAAGGGTGTCCCTTCCTCCATTCATAATTGATAGAAAAAGTTTTTCTTTTTGTGTCCTGTCCTTCGATAGAGCTAGAGCTTCCTCCTTAGGGTCAACTAAGGAACTTGGTCCGCAGAGCTCTTGGGGTAGAGTGAGAGGATCTTGACTCCATCAATAATTTGAAAAACTACAATGCCCCATCAATAATTTGAAAAACTACAATGCCCCTTTACCAATCAAATTAGTAGATGAGCAAATATTGTACAACCTCAGCCTAAGCCCATTCAACCCTAAAGGTATACACTTATGCTTTTTTTTCTATTTCTTTCTCTTTTCTTCTAACTTCGGCCTCTTCATTCATATAGAAATGACTCCTGAGCAATTAGATCGGCTAACCAAAGGATTTCGGGCTCACAAAGGAAAGGGAGGTGCCCTGGGGAGACGTCAAAATGAGCAAAGGTTGAAGACCCAAGCTTAACCATTCTGGCTCCTGTCCTGGAGGTTGTAGCACCCCCACCAAGCTCGACTTCGCCCATTGAGACTACCGCCTCCATGCCTCTCGAGAAGAGGAAGAAGATGGAGAAGAGGAGGAATAAAACTATTGCCAAAAAGTCCATAGAAACTCTGAGGAATCGGGCATCAACAATGCTAGTCTAGATTGTGGTTCCCAGCTCGATGATTAGAAGGTCATCCAGCCTTTAATGGAGGGTTGCATCATCCCAGACATCATTAAGAAGATCCTTCAGGTTGATGATCAAGAAATAAAGAAAGACTGCTTTGCGGCCTTCATTGAGGTAATTATTTCTTACTTTTCGTACTTGGCCGAATACATGCATATTTTTCAATAACAACTTGTATTTTGCTATTTATAGCTGGGGCACCATCTCTTTGCAAACGTGGAGGCAGTCAATCTCTGTAGAACCATAGTTTCAAGGGCTATAAAGGAGGCTTAAACTGCCTAGATAGAAGCCAAGGATGTCAAGGCCGAAATTGAGCACTTGAAGGAAACTCATTCTGCTGAGGTTGGATGCCTTCGAGAGGTGCTTAAAAGAGAGGAGCATGTGTCGACAGAGCTAAAAGCCGCCTTAGCCTTGGAAGAAGAAAAGAGAAAGAAGGTTGAAGCTGAGGTCTGCATGGAGGGGGAGCGGGCCATTCAGTCTTTCAAATCTTCAAAGGAGATAGAAGACATCAAAGTGGTGTTCACCTAAGAGGCCTTTGACAAAGAATTCAAACTCTGCTAAAAGAAAGTTGTGGAGAAGTTCATTGAGCTGGATCTCGGCTTCCTGCTAGGAGAGTCTTCTGATTATAAGACAAAATCTTCTGCTATTGGTGCTGATCTTTTGCCTACCAAGCCTTCTACCGCTACCTTCGAACATGCCGAAGAGCACGAGACTGCCAAGGATGCACCGAGCTCATCTATTGCCCCACCTTCGGAGGTCAGAGATCTCAAATAGTTGTACACATTTTTTCTTTCTTTACATACAATGTACTTAGAATCTTTCAATCAATGAAACTGAAATTTTCTTCTCCTGTTCATACCTTCACATGTGGTGATGTGCTTGTAATTCAGAACCCAACTTGTCGATACTGTCATGGAACACAATCATGAGCCGAGGCCACACCACTACCTCGAGCCATCCCCTTAAAAGCTATTATCAAAGATGTAAAGAAGAAAGTTCGATAGGCTAATAAGAAATTAAAAAAGATGGAAGACGAACTCTAAAAGTCAAAAAATAACTACATAATTGCTTTGGCTAAAATCAACCATCTCCGCCAAGCTTCTAAGCAGGCTTTCAAGGATTACACATCCAAGAAGTATCATTTGATTGCAGAGTTGGCACGATCGTCGAAGCTTACTAGCGAGAGGGCCTAGACTTTGACTACTAAAATTTGCTCCCTTGAGGCTGAGCTTTGAGAGTTAAAAGAAAAAATCAATCAGTTGGAGAGGGACTCGGCCTAGAGTCAAAACCAAGAAGAATATGGTAGGGACTAGTTGAAGAAGTTTTTCAACCCTCAAAAATAGCTACACGATGCTGAGGATGCATATGATTCCTATAGGCTTGGTTGGTGCAATCAAATTGATAAACTCAAAAGGAAGCTTAAGATAGCCAATGCTGAGGTGACTTAGCTTTAGAAGTAATCAGCGGACAAGACCCAAGCCGGCCCAAGCATGGATTCAAATGAAGTTGCTTCTTTGAAGAATACTTGGCCAATTTAATTGAAGTATACGATAAAAATAGGGCTGAACTTTTTCAGCTGAAGATCCAAATGACTTATCATAAGAATGTTGGTGAAGAATGCTAAAGTCGAGTCCGCCATTTTATGGAAGAGATTGAGGGAGGCCGAGGGGGATGCTAAGAGAGCTCGAAAGCTGCTTAGTGAGAGCTTAGAGGCAAGGAAAGAGCTAAAAAGTAAAGTGAATGATTTAAAGCTCTCACTTGTAATAGCCAGAGTCAGCAGTCCAAAGTTCAAATAGGACTTCATACTTATTCTTTTCTTCTCTCTCTTTTTTTGTAATCAATCCTAGAGACCTTTGTAATGAACTTTATTTCAATGAAATGATACTTCTTTCGATCATCTTTTTGTGCCTTGTTTTGACTTAGTACTTGTGAAACTCCTAGTTTTGGTACCATGTCTGATGTTGGTATTGTTTTGAAATGATAATTTTGGCTTGATGTCTCGTAGGCACATCCTTCTTGTTTATGAACAAGGATCTTCCAATCCTATTTAGAAGTTAGCCTTTCTCCTAGTTTAGGAATCAGGAGTTTTCATGCCCTTCGTAAAAGTCTTTAATCATGTAAGATGAGGTTTTTCTCCTATTTCTAGCATGGCTAACCTCTTGTTGATAATTGAACGTCTTCACATCTCTTGCAAGAATCTTCATCCATGTCAGGATGAAATCCTCCTCCTATTTCTGACGTGGTTAACCTTCTGTTTATGAACCGAAAGTCCCATGTCCTTCGAAAGAATTTTCATCCATATCAGGTTGAGGTCCACCTGCTGTTCCTAATATAGTGAACCTCCTGTTTAAGAATCAGAGGCCTTTATATCCCTTGTAAGGATCTTCATCTATATCAGGATGAGGTCCATCTCCTGTTCCTAACGTGGTTAACCTCCTGTTTAAGAACTGAAAGCCTTTACTCTCATTAGATGAGGTTAACCTCTCGTTTAAGAATCGAAGGCCTTCATATCCCTCATAAGGATCTTCACCCACATTAGGACGAGGTCCACCTTCTATTTCTGATATGATTAACCTGTTGTTTAAGAATCAAAGGCCTTCATTCTTGTTAAGATGAGGTTAACCTTCTATTTAAGAATCAAAGATCTTCATATCCCTCGTAAGGATTTTCATCCATGTCAGGACGAGGTCCACCTCTGGTTCTTGATATGGTTAATCTTCTGTTTAAGAATCGAAGGTCTTCACCCTTGTTAAGATGAGGTTAACCTTTTGTTTAAGAATCGGAGGTCTTCATTCTCGTTAAGACAAGATTAACCTCCTATTTAAGAATTGAAAGTCATCATATCCCTCGTAAGAATCTTCATCCATGTTAGGATGAGGTCCACCTCCTATTTTTGATATGGTTAATCTTCTGTTTAAGAACTGGAGGCCTTCAAGATGGCTTTTATTCTTGTTAGGATAAGGTATACCTTCTATTTCTAACAAGATTATTGAAACATAAAAAGATCATTGAGTGAACCTCTTCCTATGGGCTATTGAAAGGACCTCTCCTTAGGAATATAAAAAAGTCATTATAGGAGCCTCTCTCCTAGAGCACAGATAGTCTTCATCCTTATTATAATAAGATTAACCTTCTGTTTAAGAATTGAAGACCTTCATATCTCTCATAAGGATCTTCATCCATATTAGGATGAGGTTCACCTCCTATTTCTGACATGGTTAACCTCTTATTTAAGAATCGAAAACCTTCATATCCTTCGTAAGGATCTTCATCCATGTCAAGATGGAGTCTACCTCTTGTTCCTAATATGGTTAATCTTCTATTTAAGAACTGAAGATCTTCATCCTTGTTAAGATGAGGTTAACCTCTTATTTAAGAACTAGAGGCCTTTATATCTCTTGAAAGGATCTTCACTCACGTCAGGACGAGGTTCACCTCCTGTTCTTGACATAGTTAACCTCCTATTTAAGAATCGAAGGTCTTTAAGATGGTCGACAGGATCTGAGGTCACATCATAACTCTCAAATTGGGAGAGCTTGAAGTTTGATGGGATAGGATCCAGCATAATTTGGATGGTGAATGGTTGATCGGTGCAGATGTCATCATTTTGGACTGGGGAAGCATGGCAGAGTTTCTCAATCCATCGGTTTATCTCTTGAAGCTTCTGATTAAGGATATTATCTCGATCATGAATC
The DNA here is from genome assembly GCA_006176705.1 of Cocos nucifera. NCBI lineage: Eukaryota > Viridiplantae > Streptophyta > Magnoliopsida > Arecales > Arecaceae > Cocos > Cocos nucifera. Next base: position 1,019,528 of record QRFJ01000122.1, read on the forward strand.
TCAAAGGATGACTAGCTTGACGAGGGTAAATACTTCCTAGAGGTAGAGTCATGCTCAAAGCAGGGATTCTACGCTCTCTGTTTTTCTTTTCCAAGGTTCATTGGCTGACTTCTCCAAGTGGATCTTCTCTATGCCGGATCTCGATCTTTTGATGATGGCCTTTTCGATGGTGGCAGCATCGAGGCTCGTTGCATGGCCTGCACAGCTTTTGTGAGGCCTCTCACCTACTATAGCAATAGGCTAAAGGGTTCTATATCCACCACTGTCGCTAGTGAAGGAGGCTGAGGTGCAGGCGGTGGGGCCGAAATGGACTGATCTGCTGGTTCTACATTGGATCTTGAGGCAAAGGTGGTGGATCTTCAAGAAGGAGCTTTTCTAGGCGACATCTTGCTAGAGCAAAAGAAGGTCAGAGGAAAAAAAATAAAAGAGAGAAAGAAGAAGACCACGTCTCGACTAAGAACTCCTTTTAGAATAAAGGCTCAGATATTCTTTCTCTAGTACCAATCCTATTGGTACAGAAAATGAACGGCCGCTGGAGTTTACTGGAGGTAGAGGAGATGATCTTGCCGACGAAACCTATGAGACAAAGTTCGGACCAAAGATGGAGCCTCCGACATGGATCCTCTGATGATCAAGTTAGCTTCCTAGCTAATAAGAATAGAGTACATAGGAGATTAGAATGGAGAGGAGAGCTTAGAGAAAAAAATATATCTGAAGGATCCCTTTTTATAGATAGAGCCTATAACAGAATGATAGTGACAGCCATAACAGAATGTCAGAAGGTTGTTCAGATTACTTGGAGTTTGTTACGAAAAGTAGGCTTTCATTGATTGTGACTTGCTGGTGGTTGGGTATTATATGTTGGAGTTCTAATAGAAGATCGGAGGCTTCCGAGCTAGGTAGTGTAGTATTCAGCTATGATTTGGAGCTGAAGGTGGGTCCAACTAAGCTTGAAAGTTAGCTTCTAAATTACGGATGATGGGCTCATAGATTAGGCTCTAAGTTTGAACCTTGATGGAGCTATCTTGACAACTTTTAGAAGCTTGACCATCTTCAAAGGCGGCCAAGAGCAGGTGTGAATACTCCAATTTAGAGGATTGGAGGCTAGAAAGGGATGGTAGGTTCTTCAACAAGACTGCGGTCAAGCTCTTTTGAGGAAGCTCGGCAAATATCCAAGGTTGACCTAAAGCTGGGATGGATAAGTACTGAGATTCATTGCTTGTGAAGTGACTACTACTTGTTCTAGATTGAAGATCGAACTCATATTGGTAGTGAGGTTTACTTGCTGACTCAAGTTCATCTGCCGAAGTCTTTGGTGCAAAATTGATGAGATCTGCTATCTACAGAGTGAAGTAGAGGAGTTCGATTAGAGCCTAAGGTCGGCTGCTAGTCAAGATCGAGTAGTGCTGAAGTCCTATATGTTAGATATATGTATCCTAGAAGTCAGAATTAGCTAATACTTGTAATACACTTTTAGGGGCAAAATTATAATTTTAATTAATATCAATAAAATGGATTATTTTCTATCACATATGTGTATTTAGTGTCTGTGATACATCCTTTGAGTTAATGGTAATGATAATTCATATTTTCAAGAGTTAAAAATTTAAAATATAAATAATCATTATTAACTCATAAAATGCTCCCAATCATAAATCATCACGAGGATGGTGATTGATCCGAAAGGTTGGTGTACAATCGCTTTTCTTTAGTAGATGAGTCTTGAGTCTACGGTGTGGAGACACCGGAGCGAGAGTACAGATACTCGTTAGAGAACGAGGGCATTGAGCGTGACCATTTTGAGTAGTCATTAGGGAGTCTACCTTCTCGTCAATGACTGACTCGATGCTATAGTAGTGTGTCTGGTTCTTTGACCTGAGATGCATCGATAGTTCACCTTAAAGGTGTTATAGTTTGACTACATCATTACTCGATCTCCTAGCCATTTAGAATCCTGAGGTGTATGTTGGCTATAGCATGTTCATTGTAGGAACTGGATAGCATCAAGATGGAATCTATCTACCTCGGTGGTAGAGGAGCAGTCCTATGATGATCATGAGAATCAAGTTCAGAAGTTCATGGCCATGGCAGAGTGAAATAATAGAAAGAGTTTCTATTTAGGTTTTCACATTGGACTTGAATCGAATGGTTATATCATATGACAGAAATTAGGATTTGACGAGTTCACCTTAACCCTAATCTGATCAGAGCTCAAGATAGAAGAACTTAATCACACAGGTAGTTGCACCAAGAGATTCGCATTCAGCTCTGATGGGTTACCACCATATACTGCTAGGTGTCACTGATGGATTTTGGGAGCAATTAGAATGATTTAGATGATCGATCATTCTAGCTGTTCGAATTAAAAGAGTTCTGATCCATCGAAAGAAGTTTCGATGATGTCGATGATAGACATCATGACATATCCCATTACCATACAAAACTGAACCTAATTGGGTCACACAAATAAGAATTTGAATCTGGTGATCATCAATTGAACTGATCTAGTTCAACTGATCTAAATGAGATTCAATTAGGTTCAAGAAAATCATGCTAGCACTCGATTGAACCTAACGTTCTTCTTTTACTATCATAAATAGTTGTCCTGACTGAGCCAAAGAAGTTTATGCTCGATCAGAGCCTTCACTTTATCTGACTGGAGCTTGTCCAAGTTAGAAAAGATTGTCTTATTTTGTAAGACATTACCTATCATTTTTGGTCATCTGCCATTTCTCGTCCTTTGACTTTGGTCAAGAGTTGACCTTTGACTGGTCAAACATTGATCATTAACACTTGGACTTCTATCCACGTGTCATACACATATTGGAGAGCTGGTGGGGACCTATCCCCCTACCAGAACCTGGCAAGGAGGAGGGCGCATGCCACCCTTGGCGTGTGCCCAAGTTGGAGGCGCCCAGGAGTCCCTGTTGGATAGAGACTCCATCTCCTTTTTGGATTTCGATTAGAGTTCTCCTAAGAACCAACTTTGACTGGTCTTAGGCGCCCTCTAAGGAAGAATCCAGGGGACTCTATTCCCACCAATCAAATTTAGATCTGATTTCACAAAGAGTTGTGATTGGTTGGGAAGAAGAGGAGTTGGATCATAGATAATCTATAAATAAGATCCTACGCCCAACTCAAAGTGCAATTAAAATTCCATGCCCCAAGGCTGTCTCTTTCCTCTTCCTCCATGTCGAACCCACCTTCTCCCTCTCCTCTCTATATTTAAAAGTGTTTTGGACCTTGGTTGGTGCAATCCAGATGACAAAAAGGCGACTGAAAGCTAGAAGGCTGTGCTGCTGCAAAGGACAACTACTGATCTTCAAAAGAAGTTTTGAAGATCCTCCAGATCAGATACAGATCTAATTTTTGGAGACGTGATAGAGAAGAAGAGGATCTTCAAATTCAACCTGAGTGGATACCGGTAGAGGTCGAGCACTTGTATGGCTAGATCCAGAATCTTCCGCTGCTTATAAGATCATCATCGGGTAATAGGATTACCCACTTCAAGGTAAATTTAATTTAATTTAATTTATTTAATTTTATTTTAATAATTAAAATAATAAAAATTAGATTTAAAATATTTTAAATCTAATCTAGATCAAAAAAAAAATTTAAAATATATCTCTTGATCTGATCAGATCTGAACGAACCTGATCCGAAAAATCAGGATTTTTCTTCAACTGGTATCAGAACCAAGGTTCTAAAAGTATTTAGATCTATTTTTAAATTTATTTTAATTAAAAAATAAGTAATTTTAGATGTCACATAAGATGTGATCAGATCTGAAATCAGAAAAAATTAAAATTAAATGATTTGGATATAAGATTAGAAAATATGCATGACTAGTTCTAAAATAGAATAGTTCTATAGAATAATCTTGTATGTTTTTAATTTAATTTAATTAAATTATATTTTAGATCTATTTATTTACTATTTTTTGATATTATAATGGTTATAATAATATCTAAAAAATAGTAAATAAAAATTATTTAATTTTAAACATCATATGTGATATGATTGATGCATCTCTAGACTAGTTGTAGAATAGTTCTACATAATTATCTAGATTAGAATTTATTTTAATTAGATCAATTTAAATCTAATTTTTTAGATTATTATAAGATAATTTAGATCTAAAAATATGCATGATTCGATACATGAGATGTATGCAAAATATGCCATGATTAGATCTAATTTGTATATAAGATATATGATATAGATCTAAAACTATTTTGTAGTATTATATGTTCCTGATTAAGGTGTTCCTCTTGGCCGTCCGGTCATAAGAATGAAGAAGGGTTTAAAGATCCTCTCCTTCCATCCGATGGGGTATTCTTATGACGTGTAGGGGTGCTACGTATTCGTCCTTAATCAGAAATTCAAAACTTACTTTCTGCAAAATCCTAGATCCTGAAACCCTAGAATTTATTGTACATATTTTGTTTATGAACCCTACTTAATTAAAAATTAAGATTATGAAATATTAATTAGGTCTAAAATTAAGAATTTTAGATCTAAGACATATTCATAATACTAGGTTCGGGCTTGGGTAGCTCAATTAGGTCTAAGCGATTGATCAAACCGAATCAAGAGTTGGTTAGAGGGGATCAACAATGCTTAAATTGACCAACCTAATAGGATTAAGTCTGGGTCAAGATCGAGTCACGATCAAGCAAGACCTAATTAGGCTCAGAGGTTAGAGTCTGGATTGTAGGCTAACCCAATTGGTTCTGACTCAACAATTTGGTGTCTAAGGTAAGTTTGGCACATACGATTGATTGATTTTTAATTGGAAGCTACTCGATCTGAATGCGTTCTTGTACGAGTTAATGGCATATTCCTTCCATCGGTCTCACTTACCTGGCCATATCTGTTGACACAGTTCTGATCTAAGGTGGTCAATAATTCAAGCTAACCCATGCCACTAGGTTAGTCATAATTGTTATGACTATGACAAGTCTAGTTTAAAGAGACCTAAATTAATTCTTCCTAAGAAAAAATTAAGTCTGAGGTCTTCCACCATTATAGATATGCGACCCTTTCCGGGGTTGATTGTTCTCGGCTGGATACAGTGGCTCAGTTGCACCGGAAAGATGCAACCATGTCTATTAGGCATTGGATGCTATGGGCTGGAGGATAAGTTAGACTCAATATTTTGGATACGGTGAGAGACTCAATTAGAAATCCAGTCTGTGCAAATAGTGGGTCTGACTTAACTAAGGAGTGGATCAATATTCTGGATACGATGAGATTCATGAATTAGAGATCAAGTTTGGGTGCACATGATTAGAGAGTCATTGAACAAGAGTTGTTCACTCATTGGCTAACCCATCATCAATAACTGTTAGGTGAGGTGATGAGTCAGTTGGTGAGACCGCACCACCCACTAGAAATCATTAATCATGAAGATTTTTGCATCTCTACAGAGAGAGTGTAGAGATCTGAGAAAATAGTGGAAGCTAATTTATTTAAAAATAAAATTTTTAAATAAATTGGTTAAGTCATAATTATAGTATCTAACTAGAATCTTTGACTCTCTATTGAAAAATATCTACGTCCAACCCATTGGCACGTATCCTGAACACACACAAACTGATCGGATCCAATTATAAAGATTGACTTAAGAACTACAAAATTATTTTAGGTTTCGAGAAGTTAACCCATATTTTGAATCAGGATCCTCCCACCTTATCAGTCCATCCATTCACTGAACAGAGAGCATCTCTGAAAAAATGGATAGACGAAGATAATAAGACCAGATATTACATGTTGGGCTCGATGTCTGATGAGCTCCAGCACCAACATGAAGATATCGGGACTGCTCGCCAAATGTTGGCTCACCTGCAGGAGATGTTTGGTGAACAGAATCGTGCAGCCAAGTATCAAGTCACGAAATAACTTTTTAAGGCTAAGATGCGTGATGGGCAGTCAGTCCAAGATCACTGTCTAATGATGATCAAGGACATGGAAGAGCTTGAGAAGCTCGGTGTGAAGTTAGACTTGGATCTGTAGAACGATATTATTCTGCAATCCTTGACTGATGCATATGGGCAATTCATCATGAATTATCATATGCATAAACTTCAAAATTTCTTGGTTGAATTAATGAATATGCTGGTCACCGCTGAGCTTTCTATGAAAGATTCTAAAGGCTCAGTTCTTGCTATGAAACGAACTTCTTTCAAAAGAAAGTCTTATGGAAAAAAAAAAAAAATCTGTGAAAAAGTAGAAGATGGAAAGAGCAAAGAAGAAGAAGGTAGAACCGAAGATGAAAGTCGCTGCCAAAGAAAAGTATTTCCATTGCAACAGTAATGGCCATTGAAAGCGAAACTGCCCTACTTACCTGGCCATCCTGAAGAATAAGAAGGAAGGTCCTTCTGGAGGTATGCTCGTTATTGAGTCTAACCTTATGGTTTCTTCTGCATCTAGTTGGGTGCTTGACTCTGATTCTAGTGCTCATCTGTGCACTTTCATGTAGGGTCTTGAGGATAGCAGAAGGTTGAGGGATGGAGACATGATCCTATGCATCGGTAATGGAGCAAGAGTTGCTGCAGTGGTGGTGGAAACATACCCTCTTTGATTACCATCTGATTTAGACTTAGTTTTGAAAGACTGTTATTATGTGCCTACAGCTAGCAAAAATTTGATTTCTATTTCATGCTTAGCACAAGAAGGCTATGTGATTACCTTCTTTAAGAACCATTGTAACATTCTTTATGAAAGAAATAAAATTGCAAATGATTTTCTTATTAATGGTCTTTATCAGCTACATATTGATGTATCTGTTCTAACTATCGAGTAAAACGTGAATGCCAAATGACCTAGGGATAGTCCAAACGAGAGGTATCTATGACACCTAAGATTAGGTCATATAGAAAAAGATAGGATCAACAAATTGAAGAAAAATGGGCTATTGAGTCCATTGACTTCTGAGTCATATCCAACTTATGAATCTTGTCTTCAAGGCAAAATGACTAAACTCCCTTTTGTTGGACATGGGGAAAGGGCCACAAATCTCCTTGCCTTAATACATACTGATGTGTGCGGCCCATTTGATGTGCGGCCCATCTCCCAGCACACCTGAGGAAATAGAATGCATAAGCAAGATCCCTTATGCTTCTGCAATAGAAAGCCTCATGTATGCCATGCTATGTACACGACCTAATATAGCCCATGCTGTGAGTGTCACAAGAAGATATCAGTCAAATTCAGGTGAAGAACACTGGATTTCTATGAAATATATCTTTAAGTACTTGAGAAGAACTAAGGATATGATGTTGGTCTTTAGTAACGGAGAACTCCAAGTCCAGGGATATACAGACTCGGATTTCATGTCCGATGTAGATGATCGAAAATCGACATCTGAGAGTCTGTTTGTGTGCAATGGTGGTGCTGTCAGCTGAAAGAGTTACAAGCAAACTGTGATAGCAGATTCCACCATGGAAGCAGAATATATCACTACATCAGAGGCTGCGAAGGAAGAATTCTGGTACAAGAAGTTTGCTGCAGAAATTAGAGTAATGTCATCAGATGCCATTCCTCTGTACTGCGACAACAATGGCACCATAGCCCTTGCTAAGGAGTCAAGGTCTCATCAAAAATCTAAGCATATTGAGTGACGATACCACCTCATTTGTAATTACCTCGAGAAGGATTACGTCGAGGTCAAGAAAGTTGACTCCACAGACAATGTGGCAGATCCGCTTACAAAGCCATTGGGCCAACAAAAGATCGAAGCCCATCTTGAGAAGATGGGACTTACACTTGTAGCCAATTGGCTTTAGGATAAGTGGAAGATTGTTAGATATATATGCCTTAGAAGTCAGAATTGGCTGACACTTGTAATACACTTCTAGGGACAAAATTATTATTTTGATTAATATCAATAAAATGGGTTATTTTCTATCACATATGTGTATTTAGTGTTTGTAATACATCCTTTGAGTTAATGATAATGATAATTCATATTTTCAAGAGTTAAAAATTTAAGATATGAATAATTATTATTAACTCATAAAATGCTCCCAACCATAGGATTATCACGAGGATGGTGATTGATCCAGAAGATTAGTGTACAATCACTTCTTTTTAGTAAATGAATCTTGAGTCTATGGTGTGGAGACATCGAAGCGAGAGTATAGGTACTCGTTAGAGAACGAGGGCACTGAGCATGACCATCTCGAGTAGTCATTAGGGAGTCTACCTTCTCGTCAATGACTGACTCGATGCTGCAGTAGTGTGTCTGATTCTTTGACCTGAGATGCATTGGCAGTTCACCTTGAGGGTGTTATAGTTTGACTACATCATTACTCGATCTCCTAGCCATTCAAAATTCTGAGGTGTATGTTGGCTATAGCATGTTCATTGTAGGAACTGGATAGCATCAAGATAGAATCTATCTACCTCGGTGGTAGAGGAGCAGCCCTATGATGATCATGAGAATCAAGTCTAGAAGTCCATGGCCATGGTAGAGTGAAATAATAGAAAGAGTTTCTATTTAGATTTTCACATTGGACTTGAATCGAATGGATTACATCATATGACAGAGACTAGGGTTTGATGAGTTCACCTTAACCCTAATCTGATCGGGGCTCAAGATAGAAGAACTTAATCACACAGGTAGCTGCACCAAGAGGTTCGCATTCAGCTCTGATGGGTTGCCACCATATACTGCTAGGTGTCACTGGTGGATTTTGGGAGCAATTAGAATGATTTAGATGATCGATCATTCTAGCTGTTCGAATCAGAAGAGTTCTGATCCATCGAAAGGAGTTTCGATGATGTCGATGATAGAGATCATGACATATCCCATTATCATATAGAACTGAACCTAACTAGGTCACACAAATAAGGTTTGAATCTGGTGATCATCAATTGAACTGATCTAGTTCAATTGATCTGAATGAGATTCAATTAGGTTCAAGAAAATCGTGCTAGCACTCGATTGAACCTAACGTTCTTCTTTTACTATCATAAATAGTTATCCTGACTGAGCCAAAGGAGTTTATGCTCGATCAAAAGCCTTCACTTTGTCTGATTGAAGCTTGTCCAAGTCAGAAATGATTATCTTATTTTGTAAGATATTACCTGCCATTTTTGGTCACTTGCCATTTCTCATCCTTTGACTTTGGTCAAAAGTTGACCTTTGACTGGTCAAACATTGACCATTGACACTTTGACTTTTGTCCATGTGTCATGCACCTATTGGAGAGCTGGTGGGGGCCTGTCCCCCTACCAGAACCTGGCAAGGAGGAGGGCGCACGCCACCCTTGGCGTGTGCCCAAGTTGGAGGTGCCCAGGAGTCCCTATTGGATAGGGACTCCATCTCCTTTTTGGATTCCAATTAGAGTTCTCCTAAGAACCAACTTTGACTGATCTTAGGCACCCTCTAAGGAGGAATCCAGGAGATTTCTATTCCCACCAATTAGATTTAGATCTGATTTCACAAAGAGTTGTGATTGGTTGGGAAGAAGAGGAGTTGGATCACAGATAGTCTATAAATAAGACCCTGCGCCCAACTCAAAGTGCAATTGAAATCCCACACCCCAAGGCTGCCTCTCCCCTCTTCCTCCATGCCAAACCCACCTTCTCCCTCTCCTCTCCACATTCAAAAGTATTTTGGACCTTGGTTGGTGCAATCCAGATGAGAGAAAGACGACTGAAAGCTAGAAGGCTGTGCTGCTGCAAAGGATAACTGTTGATCTTCAAAAGAAGTTTTGAAGATCCTTCAGATCAGATCTAGATCTGATTTTTGGAGACGTGATACAGAAGAAGAGGATCTCTAGATTTAGTTCGAGTGAATACCGATAGAGGTCAGGCACTTACATGGCTAGATTCAGAACCTTCCGCTGCTCATAGGATCATCATCGGATAATAGGATTACCCACTTCAAAATAAATTAAATTTAATTTAATTTATTTAATTTTATTTTAATTATTAAAATAATAAAAATTAGATCTGAAACATCCTAGATCTGATCTAGATCAAAGAAAAAAAATTTTGAAATATATCTCTTGATCTGATCAGATCTGAATGAACCTGGTCCAAAAATTTAGGATTTTCCTTCACTATATTCATGGAACATCTACTGCCCATTCTAGGCTTGGGGTCGAAACTAGTCGAATAGCAAGCTGCTTTTACTATTCAAGTTTATCAAGCTGAAGTTCATAATATGGTTTGGCAAGATTTGTAATTATCAGGAGGAAGCTGAGAGGATTGTTATTGAGAAGATCGATCAATGCACAAGATCTGACGTCGATAGAGGTTTTTATCAATCCCAGAATGAGCTGCTCTTGAATGAAGCTCAAAGTTCAGTCACATTTGGAGGTTGATCTTTTGGAATTCGTTTGGACTAGGGGATTGACTTGGTGGAGGTTCAAACTTGGCCGTCGCAACTTCAGATGATGTTGTACCAAGATCGGATTTTCAGTTAGACTTTGGCGAGAGCTATTTTATTCTTAACACTTATTTCTCTACTTCGAGTTCAAAGTTCGGATAAAGGGAGTACCAAAATCTGAGACTGCCAAAGTTTCTTTTGGCGTTTTGCTTTCAGAAGATGAAAAGTTTTGGCTCATTCAAACTGGCGCAAAAGCTTCTTTATTGCTGAATAACCCAAAACGACCTCGACCTTTAAGATTTCCACTAGTGCGGAGCTTGAATATATGGTGCCATAATGATTCTATCCGACGTCTGCCACTGCTATGATGAGATGGACACACGGAGGGTGGAGATTTGGCACAAACGATCCGCAATCATAATAACCTTAGGGTTCTCTTGCCTTTTTAGATAGAACAAAATTAGAATCTACAATAGATCTTAGAACCTTTAGATCAATCAAAAGAAAAAACCCTTGTGATTAAAAATGAAGAAAACACTTTGAAAGATTTCATATGATCCATAGAAAGATACATTAAATAAAAATAGTTCTATAAAATTCTATTCAAATTAAAAGGAGGATATAAGTTCAAACATAGAACTCTTATGACTCTGGGGTCGATGTGAATTATATCAAAGAAGGAATAGTTCCATTTAGATACTTTGAGAAATTGACACATAAAATTCAAACCGCCAATAAAGGACATCTTAGGGTTAACCATAAAATTCTTGAAGTCTAGGTATGTATAGAAAAAACCTATATATCAACCTCACTCCTGATGATTAGAAATCTAAGATAAGGAGTTATATTAAGAAACCTCTTTTTAACTCTAATTAAATCTTTTATTGTCACTCAGGATGGAATAACTCCCTAAGTGAATGGTCAAAAGGTAATGTTAAAATTTTGTTCCAAATCAGAAGAATTGTTTCTTAATCAACTAAGTCAAGTTGATGAGAATATAAATAAATTATCTTTTAGAAATCATAAAATTAGAATAAAAAAGATTAGAGTTAAGAAACCAAGAACAATGAATAAGAATCATAACAAATTACTATGGATAAATAATTTTTCTATGAACTAAATAATTATATAAAATTAACTTTTCTACTAAATAATTTCTCATATGCTACTTTATCTTATAATTGGAAGATAAGTCCTTCATATTTACAAGAAATTCTCTCCTCTTTTCAATACTGCATAACTCTTGAAAGGCATTTACAGAATATTCTTGATATATATATAGAAGTTTTTCTTATACATCCAGGTCTGCATCTAGGCTCTAGAGAAACCTCTCTAAGAGCTTTAGAAGTAACATTTCAAAATAATATTCATTTGGCAACAAAGCTATATGAATTAACTCTTTTGAGAGTTATCTAACTTTGTTTGTAGGGAGATCAATACCAAGGCTTTGATGAACTCTGATACCAATCGTAGATCGAGGGTCGGTACCTTGCCCACTTAGATACCAATCTCATTTAGAGAGCTAAAGGATATACGATTTTGCCTACTTAAATTGTATCCCTAATAGCTCAGTCCCGGGATAATCAGGATAACATCTGGATTTTTTAATTTTTTCAGTTTTTTATTAGGTAAAGCACAACTTTACCCAAGGATATCCCAATTATTACTGATTGAAGTGGGATGCTTCCTTTTAGTAGTTCTCCTCTTATTAATTGAGGATAGTTTTATAGATTTAGCAGTACGTCCCAGGTTCCTTCTTTTCTAGATAGAGTGACAGGTAAACTTGTTATTGCCTATATTCTTCCATCTATCCAACACTTCTGATCCTTTAAGACCTTGGCCATCCAGTAAACTTCAAGATAATTGATAATCATATATTCTTTTATATCAAATCATTTTATTATTTTATATGTAAAGTCAATGTCTTACACAATGTCTTTTGCTAGCTTGGCATTTAAAGTGAAGACGTAGTCATTTTCTTGAGGTAAAGTGATACTATAGATTTGAAAGGGGTAGATGACTTTTCCAATTTCTTTTTCTTCAATCCCACTATAGATTATGATCTTCAGCTATCTTCCATATCTATTGGCTTGGAATAAAATGATGGAGACTACATCTAGAAATATGTTAATAGGATAGTTATAGTCAACTATGATTGATCTAACAAGCCCTTTATAAAGAGCTTTTATTTCTGATGAAACATGACTTTTGTTGATATTGGGTATTGAGAGTTTCAGCCAGCAGCACCATTCAATTACAATATAGTTGAAAATTTTTTTTAGCGAGCTTCTGACTTCATAAGGTTGGATTATCTTATGAAGAATGATGTCTTGAAGTTCTGGTGTTAGAACTTCTTTGGCCTTTTTCCAATAATCAACCTTTTTTAACTTGATCATTGTTGGCGTCTCTACTAAATCATAAATTTTGTAGAGAGTGACTTGTTTTAAAGTAGTTTGATGGGATGGTTCTCCAACTAGTTTTACTTGATCTTTAAAAGTGGAGTTTAAAGGATTTTGGTTCTTGGCTTTAGGTGTTGAATCCCTATTTTAGAAAGAAAGATAATAAAATTAGTGTTCTAGGTAATGTATTTTCTCTATAAGGTTTGATTTCCTTATAGAGAGAATGCTCCTGAGGTTCTGAGGTAACTCATTATCCTATTTACAACAGTCTAGCTTAGCTATTGGAGTATCATTACAAAGGTAATGATTTTCTTGGTAGCTTGAATGATTTCTTTTATTTGTCTGAGAGCATTTTCCTTTTGAAATATATATTCTACCATAGCTTTAAGAATTCTGCAAAAATCTTTCTTCTAATTAAAAATATGTGATTCCCAAATCCTTTTGATTAGAAAATAACTTTCTAAGGAAAGACTTGAATTGAAGAAGGAAGGATATTTTTGGTTAGTGTAGAATATGATACTTCTATTAAAGATATAGGAATGTGGAATTAATTTTGGTCTTAGATCCATATTTAGGATTTTGTTAAATAGGCTAGTTGGTGATAGAATTTTATCATCATTCAGGTAGAATTTTCCAAGTTTAAAGATTACAGTTATATAGAGATTTTTCCTAATTTTAGTAAGGTCTTTATAAAGATTTGTAATAAAATCAAGATATTCTGAAAATTTTTGAAACTGTTTTTTACTTAAAAGTTTATTAGCTAAATATTGAACTTGGTCTATAGGAAAGATTTGATCATTAATTCAGTCCCATTTTGCCCCAGCATTTGTAGTAGATGAGAAAGAAAAGTGCCGACTATTTCAGGATGGGTTGCACCTGGAGATCAAGGCAAAGATGAAGATGCATGATTATGATAGTTTTGTAGAGTTGATTAAGGGAGCCACTAGGGCAGAGGAAATTGAGAAAGAATTATGTAATCGTAAGCAGGAAAGGAGCAAGAGAAGTGAACAGAGTTTCTCAATGGGTTCAAGGAAAAATTAGCCATCAAAGAAGGTTAATGGCTTTGGGCAGTCCAATCAGAGTTTCAAAACATCAGTAGAGTCAAATATAGATTCTTTTGCTTTTACCAGCCAAGAGTAAAAAAAGACAAAATAGAGATTTGTGCCATAGTCAGGATGAAGTAAGATGATGGAGAAAGGGAGAATCAGGATAGCTCTAATAGGGGTACTAGTCCAGTTACTATTTCACTAGGCCAGGTCCCTCAGTATACTAATACTATAAGAAATCTGAATATTAAAAATGGTATTAGTGATGACAAAAATTTCTGCCACTAATAAAGATTTTTTGCCACTGCAACATCGATAAAAAAATGCCATCAATAATACTATTAGCAACGGCAATCTAGATAATAGCGATGGCAAGAGTAGTCTCTAAAAGTCAAAATTTTTTAAAATATTTAAAAATAAAAAAATATTAACGATGATAAATTTTAATTATTAGCAACAAAAAACTAGCCATCACTAATAACTAACTATTAGCGATGACATAGTTATTATTAGCTACAGCATAAGTCACCGCTAAAATTATTTAAAATTTTTAAATATTTTTATAATATTTAAATATAAAATATATATTAGTGATGATGGGTTTTGGATATTAGCGATGAAAAATACGATGTCACTAATAATTTTTTTAAAAATAATAAATTAGGGAAAGAAAGATTATTTTAAAATATTATTGATGATGGAATTAGCAACGAAAAATTTGTTGTCGCTAATAATCCAAACCTAAGTTCAAATCCAATTCGAACTCGATTTGAATCCAATTTAAAATTCTACCAAATCTCATTTAATTAGGCTTTGAATCTAAATTCTACTTAGATTATAAAATTTAATTAATCTCAAATTAAATCAAGATTAATTAAATTAAATTAAATTTAAATTAATTAAAAAAAATAGTTTTTAATTTGAGTTCGATTTGAATCTAATTCAAAATCTATCAATCCTAATTTAATTAGACTTTTAACTCAAGTCCTACTTGAATAGTAAAATTTAATTACTTTTAAATTAAGTCAAGACTAATTCAATTTAAGTTTATTTAAATAATTAAAAAAATAATTTTTAATTTGGATTCTATTTGAATCTAATTCAAATTCGATTTAAATTTAATTTAAAATTCTATTAATCTTAATTTAATTAGACTTACTATCCAAGTTTTACTTGGATAGTAAAATTCAATTACCTTCAAATTACGTCAAGCCTAATTATATTTAAACTGATTTAAATCAATTAAAATTTGATCCATGATTATATTCGAATCTAATTCGAAATTCTATCAAACCTAATTCAATTAGACTTTAAATTCAAATCCTACACAAATTATAAAACTTAATTGGTCTCAAATTAAATCAAGATTAATCAAATTAAAGTTAATTTAAATTAATTATTTTTTTAAATTTGAATTTAATTCGAATCTGATTAGCAAACCTATCAATTCTAATTCAACTAAATTTTAAAATCCAAGTTCTACTTGGATAGTAAAATCTAATTACCTTCATATTAAGTTAAGCCTAATTAAACTTAATCTGATTAAATTAATTAAAATAATAGTTTTTAGTTTGGATTCGATTCGAATCTAATTAGAATTTGATTCGAATCCAATTCAAAATTCTATCTAATCTAATTCAATTAAACTTTGAATCCAAATTCTAATTAAATTTTAAATCAAATTACTCTAAAATTAAGTCAAGCCTAATTAAATTTGATTTGGTTAAATCAATTAGAAGAAAATGATTTTTGATTTAGGTTCTATTTGAATCAAATTTGAATCTAATTCAAAATTCTGTCAAACCTCATTCAATTAGACTTTGAATCCAAATCATACTTAGAATATTAAAATTCAATTAGCCTTAAATTAAATCAAACCTAATAAAATTAAATCTATTTTAAATTAATTTAGAATTGATCCATAAATTAATTAAATCTAAAAATTTAATAAAATTCAATATTAATTTTTAACCATCCAAAAAATAACCTAAGAGAAAAATTAAAATTAAAATATAATTTTTAAAAAATATATAATTATTAGCAATGGCTTTAGCGATCGAGAGCTTGTTGTCACTAATAATTTAAAAAAAATATTTTAAAATTAAAATTAAATATTTTTAAAATTTAATATTATTAGCAATGGAGTTTTTGTATTAGCGATGTAGTAGCTATCGATAATACTATTTTCGATCGTATTACCGATGAATTTTTGCCATCAATAATTATTAATTTTTTTTAAAAAAAATAATATTAAAATTTAATTTTAGTAGTGACGACATTTTGTATTTAGTGATTGGA
Source organism: Cocos nucifera (assembly GCA_006176705.1). NCBI lineage: Eukaryota > Viridiplantae > Streptophyta > Magnoliopsida > Arecales > Arecaceae > Cocos > Cocos nucifera. Next base: position 1,035,610 of record QRFJ01000122.1, read on the forward strand.
TCTACTATCGCTAATAACTTTGGTATAAAAACTTTGATTTTGCCGATCGTATTACCGATGATAGTCTTGCTGTCGGTAATAGTCCACCTATAAATCCTTTCCCACCCCTTTGGTGGAAAAATTTTTTTTAATTAGAAAAAATCCTCCATGCCTTCTCCACTCCCCATGCATTCTTCCCGACATTCCCTACTCCATGCACGTTCTCCTTCTCGATGATCTGACCCTGCTGGCACCTCCTACGCCACAGTCCTAAGCTTGCTGCCTTGCCCCCTCTTTGCCCGAGCTACCGGTGCTCCTATGCGGTCGCCTCGACCCCACCGCACCAACCTCACCTCCCTTGAGGTTGCCCTGACCTCGTAGCCCCATCCTCGCCTTGCCCGCTGCCACCCCAACCCCACCGACGTCTCTTGCTCCATAGCCCCGCCTCTCCTACAGCCGCCCCGAACCTGCTGGTGCCTCCTACGCTGCGATCCCTAGCCAACCACCCCAACCCTGCCTCTCCCGTGGTCGTCCCCCTGCCAACACCTCCTATGCTATGGCCCTGAGCTCACCATTTTGACCCTGCCTTTCCTGCCATTCCCCCCACCCTGGTGGTGCCTCCAACACTACAACCTCGAGCCTACCATCCCAGCCCTGCCTCTCCCACGGCCGCCCCCACACCGCTAGTGCCTCCTAGTCCGCGGCCCCGGAGCCTACTGCCCCTATCCTACCGGCCTCCCCATGCCCCCATCCTGACCAGTTTGACCACATGACCCCTGCCTCATCGCTTCCAGCCTGCGGCCCTAATCTTGCAGCCCCATCCATCCCACTGTAAGTAGCAACAATAGCGACGTCATTAACATCTGCTGATATTGTTTAGTATTAGTGATGGCTATTGTCTTTACTAATTAATTAATTAATTAGATGTATGGAATTTGGATCTCGACATGTAGAGTATTCGAATCAAGAGAAAATGTCGGATAGTATTGCAAACATGAGGCTAGGGCATGCCCTGCATGCCTGGGCCTCGAGTCATAGCTGGCATCAAAGGCATTTCGCTCTCGCATGCCGGACATCACTAACTATATATTAATTTAAATAAAATTTGCATTGCATGAAATGATAAACCCGTTAGTTAACTAATGTACATATTCTAAGATATCCATATATTTATTTATTTTTATAAAAATAAAAAATTATATACATTGATCAATTAATTATCCACTATGGATGGTTTGAAAAATGCAAGTAATTCTATAGGTTATTACAGTAATCAAACGATATACTAAGGGTTTGAAAGAAATTTTATATAGAAATTTTCTTTTATTCTTCCTACACGAGAGAACTAAGAAAAAATACTGTCAAAATTTTTTTTGGTCCCTATTGCATATTGTTTGATTACTGTAATGGACCAATAAAATTAATATATTTCTTGAATAGGATAGAATCTATCTTTAACTAATGGTTGATGATAGGATGCATTAATTTACTATGTAAGCTATTTTAAATGATAAAATACTATTTTATAATTATCTTGTATTTATATATATGCAGAATTCTTGGATAGTCAGTCATGGATTGTAGTTGGATGGATTGTCGAGTAGTCGACGAGAAAATTTCTGTTGAATATAGGAAGGGTGTAGAGTACTTTTATGATTTTATTTTTAGTAATGCGGCACTCTTACATCAAAGACGAGCTTGTTATCCTTATAACAGATGTGGTAATATAGAAATATTTGATAGAGATATAGTTACTATTCATTTGTATAAGAGTGGATTTATGTCCAACTATAAGTATTGGTACCCGCATGGAGAGATATGGAAGAAAGTTGCAAAGGTTAGAACCGAGCAAGACATGGACATAGATAGAATGGTAGATATGGTTATGAATATGGATGGTCTTAAATTTAACTAAGATGTGGATGATGATCTAGAAACTGGTAGCCACGATTTTTATTGTATGCTGCAAGATGCTGATAAACCACTATGGTTGGAATATAAAATACATACTGTACTATCGACTGTGTCAGAGTTGTTGAACTTGAAGGCTGAGTTTAATATTATAATTAATTATTATAATAGTATGGTAGCAATAATAAAGAAAATACTATCGAAGGATGAGAAGCTTGTTAAGAGCTTTTATACTTCGAAAAAAATGGTGAAAGGGTTGGGCATGGGATATGAGAAAATAGATGCATACCATAATTGTTGCATACTTTTTTATAAAGATGACCAATAAAAGAGCTCATGCGGCATATGCAGTGCAAGCCGATTTAAGTCGAAGCAAGAGGATAGGAATCAAAAGGACACACCATACAAGGTTCTTCGATACTTTTCTCTCACTCCTAGACTTCAAAGGCTCTACTTATCCAAGAGTACTACTGGATAGATGAGATGGCACAAAGAAGGATCATGTAAGCATCCTGATATGATGTGTCATCCATCGGACAGCGAGGCATGGAAGCAATTTGATGCTTGCCACCCTTTATTTGCTCAGAAATCATGCAATGTCCGACTGGGTCTATCTACTGATGGCTTTACACCATTCGGTCATGCAGCAGTCTCTTATTTATGTTGGTCAGTCTTTATTACTCCATACAATCTACCATCTGGGATGTGCATGAAAGAACATAATATCTTTCTTACATTACTTATTTCTAGACCATGATATCCTGGTAGAAGCATTGATGTATATCTAAGACCTCTTGTTTATGAGCTAAAATTGTTATGGTCCAATGGCATTCATACTTTTGATGCATCAAAGAAGTAGAATTTTATAATGAAGGTTACATTGATGTGGACCATTAGCGATTTTTCTGCTTATGCGATGCTGTCAAAATGAAACACTCATGAAAAGCTAGCATGTCCCTATTATATGAAGAATACAAAATTATTTTAGCTTGAGCATGGTCGTAAGTCCTGCTAGTTTGATTGTTATCATCAATTTCTTCTTGAGCATCATTCTTTTTAAAAGCAGCAGGACAGTTTCAGGAGAAATAAGATAGAGAAGGACCATGCACCCCAGCAATTCAGTGGTATAGAAGTATTTTAGAGAATATTCTAATTGGACAAAGTTCCGTTTGGCATTGAATTTGACAAGCAGAAGCCTCGAAGGTTCGATAGAACTCATAACTGAGTGAAGCGAAGCATCTTCTGAGAATTATCATACTGGTCCACTAATTTGATCCATCATAATGTTGACATCATGCATATTGAAAAAAATATATTCGATAATATTTTTTACACTATTATGGATGTCAAGAGCAAGATGAAGGACAATCTCAAGGCTCGAGCAGATATGAAGAATATATGAAAGCATCCTCTATTAAAGTTGATTGAGGTGTCACCTGAAAAATTTTTGAAGTCGAAAGCATCTTATACTTAATAAGGGAACAGTTGAAGGATATTTGTAAATGGTGTAAAAGTCTTAAATTTCTAGATGGTTATGCAAGTAATCTAGCTCGATGCATCAATATCAAAGATTGCAAATTCTATAAGCTAAAGAGCCATGACTGCCATGTATTCATTCAACGATTACTCCCATTGGCTTGGCATGATCTCCTTGGAGTTCTTTGACCGAGCTTAGCCTTTTCTTCAGAAATATTTATGCTACCGAACTATCCACTGACCATATATCTAGTCTGAAGGCTAGCAGTATAGAGACCATATGCAAGTTAGAGAAGATAATTTCCTCTCAGTTTTTTTTGACTCCATAGAGCATCTCATGATTCATCTAGCATATGAAGCTAAGATGGGGGGTTCAGTGCAGTACAGGTGAATGTATCTATTTGAAAGATACATGCATAGTCTCAAGAAAAAAATAAAAAATAAGGCTTAAGTTGAAGGTTCTATTATCGAGGCATACATAATAGAAGATATTTTAAATTTTAGCCAATACTACTTTAATCTTAGTGTGCAGACCAAGCTGACTCAAGTGGGTCGAAATGATAACGGTGGTATTGAGGGATCAGAGTGGGAGATCTCAATATTTACCTATCCTGGTCGAGAATTTGGGCTTGAAGTTCATCGGGTTTTCTTCGATACTGAATTTTAATAGGCAGGGACATATGTTTTGCTAAACTGCATGGAGATCGATCCATATGTCCTATAAGTGTCCATCACAATCTCATCTCTTTAATCATTTATTTTAGTATATTTATCTTATACATGTTTAGGCAATATGATGAGATACTGAAAGAAGAAAATCTAAGCATAATTGATGAAGAAATATCAACACAACGCTCAAAGAACTTTGTATGTTGGTTTCGTCAATTGGTCATTTAAGACAGCAAGTCATATCAAGAAAGTTGAGACCATTAGGTTATGGGCCCGAAAAATACGTGGCATACTATAGTGGTTATAATGTAAATGATTTCAAATTTTACACCCAACAATATAAAAATTATAAAAGCATAATGAACAGTAGTGTGTGTATAAAAGACAACTAATGGAAAGATAAGCTGGAGAGTGACTAGTCTAAAATCCATGAAGAAGTGATTATGATGAACTACATTGGAGGTAATAGTGTTATTCTATTTAAGTGCCAATGGTTCGATACTGATAATGGTATGAAGGTTGATCCATGGCATGGGCTTATTAAGATCAAATATGAATCAAAAGCTTATGTCAACGATCTATTTGTACTAGCTATACAAGCTATCCGAGTGTATTATATTCCTTTTATATTAAGAAAAAGAGGAAGGAAAAATTAATGGGCTATATACAAAATTAAGTCTCGAGCCATTCATTACGCGCTCGAAGAAGAAGAGCCCCAATTATCAGAATGCTTTAAAAATGATGAGATGGTAGGAGTTCATCAATCCTTCAATGATGTAGAATTGGATGCTCTAGAAATACTCCTACGTAAAGATAGTCAACATGAGGAGGTGGATCCAACTGAGATCGTTTTAAAAGACAATCCTCCCCAAGATAAGAAAGAAGAAGAGGAAGAGGTGGAAGAAGAGGAAGAATTGGAAGAAAATTCCGAAGGATACCAAATATCTGAAAGGGCCGGTGAGTAATACTAAGTATATAATTTTTGGATCATTTTAATTACTTATCTTACAACATTTTAAATCTTACATTATCATCTATAATTATATAATTAATTTGGTGAATCTATTTATTTTTATTTTTAGAGAGTATATATTATGTCATCTAGAGACTGGAGCCATGCCAGTCGAGGATAGAGCTCTTGAGGAGAGAGCGATCGCATGGTCAGTTTGCATGATTCTACATCTCTCACACATGGCGGTAAGCTCTAATACTTTATATGTTCTTACTTATGTTATTTTATTATTTATTAATTAATATAACATTCTTTGTATTAGATTTTTTATACTTAGATTTGGAGCACAGGAGGTCACTAGTGATCCTATAGTCCCATGCAGTAGCTGCCGTCGGCTCTCAGACACAGCACCATGGTCAAGGACCTGCCCGACTTACAATATCTCTGACTAGGTTAGAGGATAGGTAGATCATCCATATCTAAAGCCACTCGTAAGTACTACATAATTAATATGTTTAGATTTTTGTAATTTAGAGTTAAGATTTATGCTTCGAAATCAATTTTGCAGCATATTCAGAGAGCCTTCAATATCTTGTGTCATTATTGGGATCACATGCCGATTGATGCTGGGCTCGATGAATGATTTTTCTAGTTGACCGTCGGGAGCTCGTGATGTAGCCTGGAAGATATTTCTGGTAAGTTAAAACTAGTTTAATTTATTCCTTCCCGATATGTTGGTATTTTAATTACATATTAATACATTCTTGCTTCTATCTTGTAGGAGTATTACCGATTCGAGACTTCTTAGGACGAGGAGGCTGGCTATTAGACCTTCGAGGAGGCGGCCATATGGAGGCTCCGAGATAGCCTCTATAGTCTCAGATAGTCCGCCATCTAGCGCTCTAATTTTCAGTCACCATCGGACTGGAGGTCCTTCATGGATTATTGGATGCGATGGCAGACCCTCTACGACCAGTGGAGCAACGAGTACTTTGATAGGCAGCGGAGAGCCCAATAGAATTGGACTGCCAAGCATGATCTGATCAGGCATACGAGCGACTCGATCGGGACATATATTATGATTAATAGACTGATAAGAAATTAATACTAAAATTCTTCACTAGAATTGTAAAAACTCTTATATGCACGTTTTAATTAATTTAATTTTATTATTTACTTATTATAGATATGGCTACTAGATTATCCATCAGACTAGCTATAGTTATGGCGAGCCATATACCAATCTAGGAGGACTAGTGACTATTTAGATTTTATATCATGATAGATCGCAGTAAGAACTTTAAACTTTATTTAATAATTAAGTTATCACAGGATCTGATTTTTATATTAAAATTAATATATTTCTAAACTGTGCAGATATGTTATGCAGAGTAAGTTGCTGAGAGATACGGCGATGACTCGTCTGCTCAGCCCCTCGATGTTGAGGGATGGCTCAACACCACTGGGGGGTGAGTAGGAGCCTAGTCATAGGATTCGGCTATAGCTTTGACCCTCCACCATCTCAATATTCTTCGATGTCCTCATAGGCCTCGACGTCCCAAACCTAGAGCGATGTGCACATGGAAGAGGTCATGTAGAGGCTTCTGAGCCAGCGATCTTAGGGCCTCCTGATGCCGTCCACGATATGGTCATGGAGTTTCTCTAAGACCTGCTACTATACAATCAACTGGGCTCATCATTCCAGCCATTATATCAGATAATTATATTCTTAAACTTTTTACTTATTTTAAGTTTTTATATTTAGAAGCTTCGTATATTTAGATTTGAGTTCGAAAAAGGGATCTAAGGGCTAAAAATTCAATCTAACCATCCAATCAATGGGCCGGGGGTGTTTATAACTCCATATCATTAAATCGAACGTGTAGAAATAATCTATTCGAGAATAGAAGTAGTGTATCAAAAGATATGCCTCCATATCAAAAGATACATCTTCGTATCAAAACTTACTAATATTATTTTATTTTTTCATTATAGGATACTGAAATATCCAGCTCTCATCCACCAACTACTGAAGAGTAGGAGGAGGTGGGTGACGATGAGGATTGAACCTGATTTTTTTTTATGTATTATATTTTTTTGATACTGTTTGTAAAAAAATATAATTTATATTTTTAATAAAATATAATTAATTTTTATTTTTGATTGTCAAATTATTTTTAGATTTTAATTATAACAAATATTAGAATTCTAATTTATTATAATTAATTAAAATAAATTTTAAAAAATATTATTATTAATTTTTTAAAAATATAAATTAACTACTAGCACCAGTATTAGCAACGACTTTAGAGAGAAAGTCCTCGCCGCTAATAATTCTTCAAATAATTTTTTTTTATTTTATTTAAAAATTATAAAAAATTAATGATACTATTAGCAATGACATGAGCCACGAAAATGCCGTCACCAATATTTCTTAAAATATTTAATTTAATTTAATTTAAAATTTTTAAATTATTAGAGATGACATTAATAATAAAATATTCTATCACTATTAAATATTAATGATGATATTAGCCACAACTTTGCCATCACTACTATTTTTTAAAAAAATTAATTTAAATATTAAAATATTATTAGAGAAAAAAAATTTTCATCGTAAAAATCATCATAAATAATGATAATTAATAATAATAATTTTTTAAATTAAATTTTATGATGATATTAATAACGATAAAGTTATCAACGACAGTATCTAAAAGTCTAAATTTTTGTAGTGTAATTGTAAAATATTCATTCTAAAGAATTTAGAAAAGAATTAAGAGAATGTTGCGCACGTGGACTGATGGGACATCTAAAAATGCTAAAGCTAAGAGCCTTCCACCAAGGCCTAACACTTCCCGAGAATTTCCAACCAAGAATGGCAACCATATTGCAAATACTCCAGCAAATCAGATGAGGATTAGCACCGGCAAGCAGGATGCCACACCAGATAGGCCGAGCGTTGAAGCAAGGATATTTGCCAGGCAGGAAATGTAAGCAACTCCTAAAATGGTGACAGGTAAGTTATCCATATGTAATCATGATGCATATATTGATTGACCCTGAATCCACAAATTTCAACTCGAAAGAAATGGAAGTTGCTTCATCAATCTTCCTAAGTACATAGGTGATCTATCAAGTTGCTTTATCGATCATAGGTCTAGCATCTTGGTACAAGAAACACCCACCCATACAACACCCATTTAAAGGTCTCGCAATTTGATCTTCTTAACAATTCTTGTAGCCCATCTCTTACTCATACCTCGTAGCCACGTAATTGAAACTAGTTATATGACAAATTAACCAACATTACACATGCTACAGATCTCGACTGCCGCTACATCTGAGCAATCACCTCGACAAGTATTACCATTACATTCAAAGCTTTGAGCACAACAGCTTATCAGCAGAGGCCAAACCAAATAACCAAATTCTGAAATAATTTTTGCTAATGGCCTTACACACCAACATTACGGACTCGCTAATTTCCCTTCGAGCAACAACAGTAACACATCTTAGGGGATCCAATAGATATGGATCCAGCTATTCCAGATTTAGGAAATACAGGTTGAGTCGCTGTCGTTATCGCCAGTATCTGCTTCCTTCACTTCCTGAATCATCTTTAAAACCTGCCATGTTGTTGGCCGACTCTCTGGTGAAGACCGAACACATGCTGCTGCGATGTCGATGATCATCATAAGCCGTTCATCATCAGTACCTTCTTCCCTCACTGATCGGACCCAAACAGGCAGATCAGTTGCAATTAGGACTGGGTGCTGCAATGGAAATTTCCCAGTCAGAAGCTCCAGCAACAGCACACCAAAAGCATAGATGTCTGACCTTGGTGTCAGCCTCCGATTGGATTTCCGGGTTTCAGGTGCTCTGTACCCCGAGTTATCCTCACCATCTGATGGCTCCACAAGAAATGAGAGACAGTTGTCCGCCAGGCAAGCCTCAAAGTCTGAACCAAGGAGCACATTGGAGGACTTGACATTGCCATGAACCAGACGAGAAGCTTGATGGATGTAGGCGAGGCCCTGCGCAACATCTTCTGCAATCTTTAAGCACGAGGTCCAATGAAGGGGTTTGGCACGTGTTGATCTTGAACCTACAGATATAGAATTATAAATTTAGCTTTTCCTGAAAATACAAACTGTGATATGCAATGAAATATGAATATAACTGGAAAAGAAATAAATATTTCTTTTTTTGGTTTACTTTTGAGAACTTTTCTTTTTCATTTAATGATAAGTATACATTCAAAAACTTGGTAGCATATGATCTTTAAATAGCTCAAACCTTATTTATAACTTATTGTCCTCATGGATAACATTTGGACTGAATGCAGGTGTAGCTTATCCTATAATTCGCATAAATAGTTGACACCATGCTGCATCTTGTATTCCCCAAATTCTCGCAAAGTTGAGCTTAACTATATAACTTTTAGATAGCCTTTGCTCCCAGCTAAATAGACAAAGCCATAATTAGCCATAAATAGTACAAGATTCTTCAAGTAAAGATGACCAATGATTCATTGAGGTTTTAAACACACAGCAGGTGTATCTTGCCTTTTGTTGTGTACGTATGCAGCAATCCTACTGCACTAACATAAGATCTTCTAATCTGTGTCCGGATATACCACTGCTCAAACTATCTCTGTACGTATCATCTGTATGTAAGCATCTAGTTTTGAGACTTTCGCTTTAGCTTATAGACCAAATCACTCAGATGCTCAGTGGCATATTTATACTTCCTTTTATATTTCAGCACCATCAGATTAAGAAGCAAACTGGAAGTTGCCATAAGGGAAATATATACAATGACCTCCTTTAACAATTTAGTGCTAATGTTCTTACTGCTCTCCTTTCAAGCATCTCTCAGTCACACTGACTCTTAGGTGTTCTGCCTCTCCATGGTTTTAGGGTCCTAGTTGATATAAGTCAGTCTGTACAAGAAAGTTTATCTCAGTTCCCAGATTCAAACACAAATGAAAATATAAACATGAAAAAGACAAGACATCTTATGTATTAACCAACCAAATAATCTCAAAAGTTTAAGCTAACAGGGAAAGGGTCAACAATGTAAATCAGACTTCGACTTAACATCCCACTTACTTGCAGCCTAGATTATGCATGGAGGGATAACAGAGTCAGAAATAGACAAGAATCAAAATAACAAAGAAACTAGTTATAATTAAATAAAAACTAAACTGGAAGGATTTGAAATCACGACCTCCAGCAAATCTGAGCTCTAATACTATGTTGATTAACATTAGGATAGTTGTCTTCAGTACACCAGGAGTTGCAAACATCATATGGAGGTTTATACATAATTCCAGATATGTGAATAAATAATAATCAAGTTCCCAGATGCATCAAAAGTAGTGGAAAAATTTTCAGAGTTCTAACTCCAACATATAATGAAACCGAAATGCCAAAAATTTGTCATTCATAAATACTCTAAATGGAAATACTGTTCCATGAGTAATGACCTTCCTCTAAACCATGAGCCTCTGCAAGAGGATTCCTGGTAATTAAAACCTCAAAACTCTACGTAATTTCCTTTCATTCCTGTTCATGCAAACACTAAAGCACCTAATGATCTGACAGTTTGCTCCATTTCCACTTTCTTCATGTTTGCAGAACATAGTTCATGTATGTCCTGGCAACCATCTGTGAAAGACTTACCTCACTTCTTTCCATCTGACATATTTCCTGTACTAGAATTTTCAAGTCCTCTTTGGCAATCAATAATTACCTAATGATATGTTATGCATGAACCATGATATTATTAAGATGGATTTTCTGCATACTTACAAAGGACTGGGAAACATATGTTACCAATTCATCCTCCAGAGAATGTCCACTTAACTGAACTTCACTCCAGAAGTTATATTGCTGCTAGCAGGCTAATGTCAAATTGATGATATGAAAAATCGACAACACTTTGTTCCTCTCTCAATATGACACACAAACACTTCTCCCATAAATTTCATCCGTCACGTCCGGCAACATGAGATCGATGACAGGCTTCTGAATAAGAGTGTCTCAGTTTGGTCCTAGATCTCCACCATCTCTTCATCTCCTTGAACCAAAACCTACCTTCCTTTAAGTTTCACTCCATTCCATTACTGCTTCTGTTGCCATACTTCCGTGATCATTGCAATTGTTATTGATGTTCCAATAATTCTAATTCATATTTCTCACCACATTAGTTAAATGACTTGGGTGGCAGCAAGGCAATATTTGACAAAGGAATATATCTTCCTCAACATCTAATTTCATCACAAAATGGTTTACAGCCCTAGCTAAAATCCCTACAAGTCAAATATTCTACAACATCTTTAGATATGAACACCTTGCATGTGAAATTATAGAAGATCTCCTTTACAATCAAACAAACCCATCAAATTGAGTATGACTACATGTGTGATAGCATCTGTCGTTCCAGGAATATCAATGAACCCAATTCTTGCAATTGCTCAAGATACCCTCTTATAACTCATAATAATTAGAACTCATTATAATGGTGGTTACCTTTTTCTCTCTCTTTTTTTTTTTCAGAAAAAAAAAAATATCACCATTCTCATTATACGAGGAATATCAATGAACCCAATTCTTGCAATTCATGATATCAAACCAAAGCAAACAAAAGAAAATAAGCCATGTCAAAGGGATATAAGAGTTTTTGGGTAGAAAACCTATACCTAGGTTACATTTATTCTCTTCCCCAAAAACCACTTCAGAGAAGATAGCCCAGGACAAGTTTCAAACTCCAGCCAGATCAAGAAATCACGATTTATGGAATTAAAATCATGTTCTCTCGGCTTTGCATGCAGTTAAGAGATATGGAAAAGATATAGTTTGTAAATAAGAACCATATTGCTAAAGTAAGACAAACATACGTACTTATGGACCACCAACAAATTCCTTACAAATTACTAATCATAAATGACCATTTATTAAATGCAATAGAGTTTTTCAGCTCTTCCTATTTAGATACAAGATTACTCTTTTATGTAGATTTAACAATAATGAACTGAGCTCTCTAGTCCACATCTATTTTCACTAAATCATCTTGCCATCCTCCTAGGATTTAGGAACATTGATTTGTGCATTTCCCTAAAACCTATGCCATCTTTTTTAATCCCTCTTGAATTTTTCTTTTCTTTGTTTTGATTTTTGAGTAAAGACAAAAACTGTTGCTTCAAGAAAATTCAAGTATAATGCAGGCAGATCTCCCTCCCTTTCCCTTAAAAATAAAAATAAAAATAAAAAAAACTGTCTTGCTTTGATTGTCTGAGTATACTCCCAAAATACATCTTAATTCAAGGATGACCACCAAAGCAACGAACAATTTATGTTAGCTAAATTGATTTTTGAAAGTTACTAAAAGTTAACTCTTCTCAAATAAACATACCTATGTCATGTTTAAATTAGCCTTCCAAGGTAAATCAACTCATTTAACTTATATTACCTCAAATTACACTGTCCTGAGTAATTAAACTTGCATGTCAACTTATCCAACAAAGTGCCTCCTCATTTACTCCACTGCAATGAGCTTCACCTGAACCAGGTGCCTGTAGGAGAAATTTCCTAGTAATTAAGGTCCCCTGATTCTATAAACGAAAACCATAGATCAGCTCACTTTACCCTTGTTCATGGAAAAATTAAAGGTAGTACTGATATGACAGATTCATTCCTCTTCTCATCTTTGTGAAAATAGCTCTTGTATCTCTTGGCATTATTTTGTGAAAGATTCAACACACTTCTTTCCATTCAAAGAATTTTTGCACTAGAATATTTAAGTTTGTTGGGAAAAATAATTAGTGTCTCATAATATGTAAAACATGAACCTCAAGATTATTAAACACAAACAGGACTGCGCATGCTCTTCTGAATTAAGGACTGGGAAACATATATTACTGAGATAGAGCATATCTATTTGAATCATCTTCACACTAAAAAGGTACACCACTGCTACCAGCCTAACATTAAGTTGATATCATGAAGTGCCATGCAGACAGCACTTTGGTTGCTTCCTCTACAGGACACCTAAATGTGATAGAGGAGCAAATAAGTTAGCAACCATAAGAAGCCATGTATAATGCCCAAATGATCAGCACCACTCCAAAAGGGGAAAATGGAAAAAAAAACCCCCAATTGGCTGAAAGATATAAATGTCTCATGTTCACATGGCATGGTGATGATTGATCAAAAAAGTCAACTGTAATAAAGAAATTTTGGTAGAATTTACCAAAATCTAGCATTTTGCCATGATCAAGATTTCAGCAACTCAACTTAGCCTTAATTCCAAAGGGGTCGGCTACATCAATACTCTTCTTCCATTCCACTCAATTTAGTGTCATACTTTTTGAAAAATGTTATGATATTAAATCCTTCCTTACCATATCCCATGTGATTTTCGGTCTACCTCTACCTCTATTTCTCTTTACATGTATCAAGTCGCTCCATATTGGTACATCCCTTGGTCTATATCGTACGCATCCAAACCATCTAAGTCATCATTCTCTCAATTTGTCCTCAATTGATGCTACCTCCATTTTTCTAAATATGACTTAATTTCTTATTCTATTTTTTCTTGTATTCCAGCATATCCATCTCAACATTCTTATTTCGGAAACATTCTCATTCCAATCAACATTTCAACAAGTATTTTAAATTTATCTTTACCCATAATTGGTAGAAAAAGAAACATCTAAGAGCTAGAGAGATGTTAAAAAAATCTACCATTTCTTCGAGATTTTAAATCTCCCAATTATCACAATCTCTTGCCTTTGAGCAGATTTTTGCAAATCACTTGGATATGAAGTACAAGCTAATTTTAGAGGCATGAGAATCAAAAAAAATTATAGGAGCAAAACCAAACTCTATTCTCATCTTATGTTTTTAAGCACTTTTGTGATGATCTCTTAATATAAAAATCATAATAGACATTAGGAGGGTGGGACTCTTGATACCTATGAATACCCCATTTGTTAGCCTTTTTGGGAGCAAGTAGAATGAAGATTAAGGAAATTACCAGTAAACTGTCTAGTATGAGTTGATTGTTATTTTGATGTTCGTTCCTCCGATTTTGACTATATGTGTTGTTGGAGAGATTTTGTAGCTTTGCTCATTGAGAAGGCCATGCCTTTACATAAAAAATGCTTCTCCCATTTATGTCAGCATCATTCTCCAGCCATATGAGATTAGGGGTGGCAATCGGGTCAGGTCGGATATAAATGAGTCAGATCAGATACGGGTCGAGTAAAAAAAAAACTCTGAACCCAGACCCAACCTATTTATTAAATAGGTCAGACTTTAAAATCTGAACTTGGCCAATTTAATAAAAAGGTTATCCGATCTGACCTATTTACAATTCATTTATAACCCAGTTAAAAAGATAATAGAATCCAAGCCGTTTTAAAAAAAATTAAAAACCTGCTCCGTGGCCTCTGCCCGACTGCCTTTCTACCCTCACCGCATCTTGCCGCCTCTGGCTCTGCCCAACTGGAGCTCTCGGCCGCCTCTGACTCCGACACTCTACCCTTGACCGCCCTTGTCCTCATCTATCCCAAACTTCGCTGCGATCCCCTCCATCGAGCTCCCAACTACCACCACATGGGCATAGTGGACCACGACGATGCCATCCATTAGGTCATCACTGCACGGCAACCGGATCCATAACTTCTGTTGATGCCATTGGAGCAGGAGCAAGGATACGCCGATGCCGTTGGAGCAAGAGCGAGGAAAATAGATAGCATGCACGGTGCAGAGTGGGTGGAGAGGGAAGGCCGTTATCGCCGAGAAGAGAGCGAAGGGAACGAACCTGGAAGAGGGACTTGACGGCGGCATAGATGGTAGAGTTGGGGAGCACCTCTGGTCGACGCCCCACCACCTCCTTCGCCTCCAGCAAGCAACAAGCCCTTGTGGTCGAACTCGGCCTCGGCAGTCTCTAGAACAGCGACGACGTAGAGAAGAAGGAAAGGGAGGGGAAGAGAAAACGAAAAACCCTAGGGCCTAGCCATGATGGAACCTATGGTATGGTGAGATACAAGGGGTAGCGTGGGCATAGCACAATCGAGAATTGGTGAAATATAAGGGGTAGCATGGCATGCCATCCATATGGGATTTGATGCGGTCTAATTGCATCTCTCGTGATATGGAGCGAAGGAGCCCAATTAGCCTATTACTCAAGCTATTTAGACGGCCCAATTAATAATATATAGGTCCAACCCAAAAATTATACGAGTTAAACGGGTTAAGTTAGATGTCTGAAATCTAAATCCGACCCAAATAAAAAAAACAGGTCAAACGGGTCAATCTATTTACGATCCGAACCTACTTAGTCCAAACCCAAATCTATTTATGATGGGTCGAACACAGGTCGGATTGGCAGGTTGGGTCATATTTTGCCACCCTTATATGAGATTGATGATCAGTTGTTGATAGTCTCAAATGATCCTAGATTTTGCCTATCCATCATCTACTTGGAACTAGAACCTTGCTTCCATCAATTTTAGAACTCCATTGGTATTGTTGCTTCTGTTGACACACTCAATATTTTTATTGAAGTTATTATCACAATCATTCTAATTCTTGTAGATTTTGGTGGTGCTAATGAAATATTTAAAAAAGGAATATATCTTATGATCTAGTTTCATCTCAAAAAGGTCTAAAGCCTCAACAACAACTCCTATAGGCCAAGCATTCTACATCTTGTGTTTCGCCCGACATTTGTACCTTGACTACATACACTAGATCAAATCCAAGAAAAGAAAACGAGCCCATGTCAATAGGATTGAAGAACATTCAAGGTAGAGTAATTTTGCTTCCCTCTCCAGAAATCCGCTTCGGACAAGATGATCCAAGACAAGTTTAGAACTCAAGCTCAATCAAGAAGACAAAAGTTAGGACATCAAATACCATCCCCTTGGCTATGCATGAAAATAAGAGAGAGAGCGAATCATAGGTTCTAAACTAGGAAGCCTAACGTCGGAAGGTATTGAACTTAAGCTAAAAACTAGAAGGAGAAAGGATATATTGACTCAACCGATTGTGTTGAGGTAGAAACCCCACTATGCCGCATATGATGCAAGGTGTTAGAATGGACGAATAGATGTTGGAAGAGAAGCAAGGTGGGTCACTCTCTACTAAAGCCAGAAAACACCATCTTGGCTAAATACTCCAAGGATACAGCTCTCATAGGCTCACAAACCCTAGAAATCTATCCAAAAGAGAGAAGAGAGAGAATAGAGAGAAGGCAAGAACAATTCTCATAAGACTCAAGTATCTGTACTATGATTACAAAATGAGCCCCAATAGGGATATTTATAAATAGTAAAAGAGGATGCTTTTCTTCATCTTTCCAATATGAAATTTCAAGTCCAATTCTAACTCGAAGAACCCTAAGTACTAACTTTTCTAATAACATCAAAAATTCTCAAAAAGAAAGTTCATAAAAATCAAACTTCTTAGAATTAACTAATATCAAACTTTTTTAACAAGACAAAACTGATATTGGGTTCCAAGACTTGTGCAGCTGGGACCCACAATCCATGCTGCGGCACATGCATCCTAGGCACTACAACGTCAAAGCCAGTCTTAGAATAAGATGAACACACATCATATATCACCCAGACAGATCTAATCATAAAATGACCATTTATCAGAAACAAAAAAGAGCTTATATGAACTGAATTTTAGTCATAATGTTTTTGATCCAAGATTACTCATTTATGTAGATTTAACAGTAAGAAACTTATCACCAATGGTTCTATTTTTCAATGACTATATCATCTTACTATCTTCTTAGGGTGAGGATTGTGCAAAATTGCACTTCCATTAACCCCTTTGATCATTCTTTATATTGGCTTCTTTGTCTAATTTGATTCTTCAAGCAATTCAAAAACAACAGTTTTATTACTTAATGTAGATTTAATAGTAAGAAACTTATCACCAATGGGTCTATTTTTCACTGACTATATCATCTTACTATCTTCTTAGGATGAGGATGTTAATGGTCCTTCCTCTATTTTGGGATATTCCTCCATATTTGGGATGTATTGGCTAGACATAATTGTATGATAGCTATTTAAGATACATTGCGGGCATTGCTGTTTGATCGGTTGATATTTACTTTATACAAAACTCTTGATGCATATTTAATGGGTAAACCCCAAGCATAATATGATTAAGGTTTCATCCTCAACATGGTATCAAAGCCCTCCCATTCCTAACCTTTTTTATCCTACGCCCATCGCTCATCTCCACCACCTATCATCAAAACCTAAAATCCCCACCGCAACCCCAATCCCTTCATCCAAAATCCTCGGTATCCCTCCCCTCCCCTACCTCGTCCACCTACCCGACCACCTCCACTCCGCCGCGTGCTCCCACCCCGCTACCTCCAACTTCCTCCTCGACTCCTGGTACGTGGAACCTAGTTGATTTGCCTCCTGAAAAATCAACTATGGGTTGTAAATGAGTCTACAAGATAAAAACCAAGGCTGATAGTTCCATTGAGCATTACAAGGCTCGTCTTGTTGCCAAAGGTTTCATGCAGGAGTATGGCATTGACTATAAGGAGACTTTTGCTCCTATTGCTCGTATAACCTCTGTTCGTAATCTACTTATAGTAGCTGGCACCAAATAGTGGTTTCTACATCAACTTGATATCATGAATGAATTTCTTTATAAAGATCTGTCTAAAGAAGTATATATGATGTCACCTCCTGGTTTACCTCATCAGCTTACTCAAGACTGTAAGCTCCGCCATGCACTTTATAGTCTCAAATAGGCACCTCGAGCTTGGTTTGAAAAGTTTCAAACCACTCTTCTTCGTTATGAGTTTCTCCAGAGCCTTTATGATTCTACCTTATTCTATCGATGCTCCTCTCATAGAATTGTTCTACTTCTTTATGTTGATGATATGGTTGTCACTGGTAGTGACCCTAAAGGCATTCATGATACTAAGCAATACCTGCACAAGTGCTTTGAGATGAAAGATCTTGGCTTATTATAATTCTTTCTCGGCATTGAAGTCAATTATCAGTCTGACAGTCTCTTCCTTTCTCAAGCTAAGTATGCATCTAACTTGCTTATTCGTGCAGGCCTAATAGACAATGTTGACGCAGAATCTAGTCATCGCCGGAATCAACTGGAGCGGTGAAGGACGAGATCGCCGCCGGGGACCTGCAAAACAAAATCCCGTCCGGAGCCGGTGGAGGGTGGCTCCGACAGGACCCTCCAACGATCAAGTCAGTTCTCGCCAGCAGGAATGGAGTGCTCGGAAATGAGTTCCGAAGCTTAGAGAAGAAGAGAAGAGATTAGAGACAGCATATCTGGAGGGTCCTTTATAGGCGGAGCTTAATTGATGGTGGCGGCCATGCTGTCCGGTAGCGAGCTGTTGGGGCCGCATGAAGTTTGATACGGAGAGGAAGACGTCGTCAGGTGGATAGTGACAGCCATATTGGCAGGTCATGGGCCGCATGGGGCTGATTACGAAGAGAGTGGTGTCGCCAGCAGTGGTGGCCATGTTGTTCGGGTTGCATGGGGCTAGTTACGAAGAGAGTAGCGTTGCCAGACTGGTAATGGCGGCCAGACTCTCGAGGTTCGACAGTCGTAGCCCGAGGAAGCAGGTGTTGGCTGGTGGACTCGGACGTATACCAATTCCAAAGAGGTTCGGACTCCAAGAGGGGTTCGGCCGAAGGGGGTTCGGAAGGAGTTCGACTCCTGTGAATCTAAGAAGCCCGACCGCTAAGTAGTTTGGCCGATTGAAGAGGATGCCTGGGAGAAGTCCAGCTCCCGAAGAAATCTGGCCGAAGAGGAAGCTTAGAGGAAGTTCAGCCCTCGCGAGAGTCCGATTGAAGTTTGGCTGCTGGGGGTTCGGCCAAGGCCCGGCTGCTGGGAGTCCAAGGAGCTCGGCTGCTGCGAAGTTCGGCCGGCTGAAGGGAAAGCTCGAGAGGAGCTCGGTCGTAGAGGAGTTCGGAAAAGCTCGGCCGGCTGAAGGGGCGGCCGCTTGAAGAGTTCGATCGGGGGACGACCGTTGAGGAGTTCAGACACTGGAGGATTCCGTTAAAGCCCGACCGCTTGGAGTTCAAGGAGCTCGGTCGGTTGAGCAACTCGGCCAGCTGTAAGAGTTCGACTAAAACCCATCCGCTGAGGCTCTTCCGTGGCTACTGGCCGCATCAGGCTGAGCACCGAACTTGACTTCGGTGGGAGCGGGATTTATCCCCAACAATAGTCCCCCCTCCACTCCCGAGCTCAAAACTCGAAGGGAGTGCAGAAAAGGCGACTGCCGAAGTCCTCTTCTGGGCTCCGTACTGGTTCAAGTCGAAGCTCGGGGGAGATCTTATCTCCAAATGAAGTTGGTGCTGAAATTGAAGACCGGGGAGGATCTCATCTCCTGCCGAGGTTGATACGGATGCTTGGGAGAGATCTGATCTCCAGCTGGAATTGTCTCCAATCTTATTTCTGGCCGAGGTTGGCACGAACGCTCGGGAGAATGCTTATCTCTGGCCGAGGTTGCCTCGGGCGTCTTGGTCGAGGTCGTCGCGGGCCTTACCTCTATCCGAGGTTTCTCGGGCGCTCTGGCCGAGGTCGTCGCGGGCCTTACCTCTATCCGAGGTTTCTCGGGCGCTCTGGCCGAGGTCGTCGCGGTCTCGGGCACGCTGGCCGAGGTCGTCGCGGGCTTTACCCAGAGCCAAGGTTGTCGGTCGTTTCGAGAGAGATCTTATCTTTAGCCGAGGTTAATGGAGATCTTGTTTTCTGCGGACCTCGGATCTCGGGCTTGGACTTTACTCACGCTAGGATGAGGTTCTCCTCCTGCTCCTAACCGACCGTGGGGGCGCGTTCGGACCGTCGTCCGTCTCCTCCCATCTCGTCTAAGGTGGATAAGGCCTTCGGCTTTGCTCGCGTTAGGACGAGGTTCTCCTCCTGCTCCTAACGGGCTGTGGGGGCACATACGGACCGTCATCCACACTTCTCCCCCCATCTCGTCTAAGGTGAACGAGGCCTTCGACTTTGCTCGCGTTAGGACGAGATGCTCCTCCTGCTCCTAACGGACTGTGGGGGCACATTCGGACCGTCGTCCGTCTCCTCCATCTCGTCTAAGGTGGACGAGGTCTTCAACTTTGCTCGCGTTAGGACGAGGTTCTCCTCCTGCTCCTAACGGGCTGTGGGGGCACATACGGACCGTCGTCCGTGCTCTCTCCCCCATCTCGTCTAAGGTGAACGAGGCCTTCGACTTTGCTCGCGTTAGGACGAGGTCTCCTCCTGCTCCTAACGGGCTGTGGGGGCGCATTCGGACCGTCGTCCATCTCCCCCCATCTCGTCTAAGGTGGACGAGGCCTTCGACTTTGCTCGCGTTAGGACGAGGTTCTCCTCCTACTCCTAACGGGCTGTGGGGGCACATACGGACCATCGTCCGCACTTCTCCCCCCATCTCGTCTAAGGTGGACGAGGCCTTCGACTTTGCTCACATCAGGACGAGGTTCTCCTCCTACTCCTAATAGGCTGTGGGGGCACTTTCACCCGCTCCTTTCCTATCACCACGTAATCTTTATGCCAAGAAACAATAATGCTGAGCGAAGAAATTTTATTGAAGGAGGTCTACTGGTAATACACCCTCAAGTTTTCTGAGTTCCAAGGTCGGAAAAGCACTACTCCTCCGAGCTCCTTCAAGCGATAGGTCCCGGACCGGATGACTTCCACCACTTCGTACGGACCTTCCCAATTTGGAGCGAGCTTCCCTTGACTCTGAGGCTGGGAGATGGCGGCTCGCCGAAGCACTAGGTCCCCCACTCTGAAAGCCTTACCCCTAACTCTGGAGTTATAGTATTGGGCCACCTTTCGTCTGTAGGCTGCCATCCGGATACGGACCTCCTCCCTTCTTTCTTTCAGCAAGTCGAGATTAACTCTGAGGTCCTGGGGGTTGAGCTGCTCGTCAAAGCCCGCGACTCGTGCGGACGGGAGATGAAGTTCAATCGGGATAACTGCCTCCGTGCCGAAGGCCAAGGCGAAGGATGTCTCTCCGATCGACGTCCTTTGAGTAGTTCGGTATGCCCAGAGGACGTGGTAGAGTTCGTCCACCCAAGCCCCCTTAGCCCTGTCGAGCCTTGTCCTAATGCCTTGCAGCAGGATCCAGTTGGTCACCTCAGCCTCCCCATTGGCCTGCGGGTGAGCCACCGATGTGAAACGCTGGGAGATGTTCA
The DNA here is from genome assembly GCA_006176705.1 of Cocos nucifera. Taxonomy (NCBI): domain Eukaryota; kingdom Viridiplantae; phylum Streptophyta; class Magnoliopsida; order Arecales; family Arecaceae; genus Cocos; species Cocos nucifera. The sequence continues at coordinate 1,056,813 of QRFJ01000122.1, forward strand.
GCCCCTCGCAGAATTCGACGAACCTTGCCCCAGCGAACTGCCGTTCATTATCGGTTATAAGAATTCGAGGCAGACCGAACCGGCAGACTAGTGACTTCCACACGAAGTCCTGCACCTTGGCCTCGGTGATCTTCGCTAGTGGTTCGGCTTCGACCCACTTGGTGAAATAATCGATAGCGACCAGGAGGAACTTCCACTGTCCGAACGCTGTTGGGAAGGGGCCGAGTATATCCATTCCCCACTGTGCAAATGGCCAAGGTGCGCTGAGCGGAGCGAGCTCGGATGCCGGTTGTCTTTGCACGCTGGCGTTCTTTTGACAGCGGTCGCACTTCTTCACATATTCCACAGAATCGTGAAACAAGGTCGGCCAGTAATACCCCTGCCGAAGTAGTTTTGCGTCAGGGACCTGACTCCTACGTGGCTTCCGCAAAGCCCTTCATGCACATCCCATAGTGCGAGATTGGCCTCTGAAGGTTGGAGACATCTCAGCAACGGAAGGGAGTACGACCTCTTATACAATTTGCCTTCATATAAAATGTAGCGAAAGGCCTGATTCCTGAGCTTCCGAGCTTTTTTCCGATCGTGAGGAAGAACCCCCTCTTTAAGGTAGGCGACCAACGGATCGATCCAGCTGGGCTTGAATTCCATCTGCAGGACAGCCTGAGATTCCTCCGTGGCTGGGCATTTCAAAATTTCCAAAAATACTTTCTTAGGTAGTTCGGCCGGAACTGAAGTGGCCAACTTGGAGAGAATATCGGCTCTCGCATTTTCCGCCCTCGAGATATGCTGAATGCCAAAACTATTGAAGGACGGGGCCAAACTCCGCACTTTCTCGAGGTACCTCGCCATGCCTTCCTCCCGTGCTTCGTAGCTGCCGTCGACTTGACCGACCATCAGCTGAAAATCGCTGTAGACTTGAAGCTGATCTACCTTCAATTTTCTTGCTATCTTTAATCCGGCGATCAGCGCTTCATATTCGGCTTCATTATTGGTCGCGGGGAATTCGAAGCGTAGTGCATACTCGATGACGACTCCTTCGGGGCTGACCAAGACCAGGCCTGCACCAGCTCCAGCAGAGTTGGACGAACCATCCACGTGCAAAGCCCAAAAGCCTTCGAGGAGGTTCGACTACGATAGTTCGGCTTTGTCCAGACTCGGTCCCACTCTGGTGTCGACCCCGCTCTGTCCAAGCTCGGCTTCGATCGGGATGGTGCATTCCACCATAAAATCCACCAAGATCTGGGCCTTGATCGACGGTCTGGGTCGGTAGTTGATGTCGAACTCCGTGAGCTCGATTGCCCATTTCGTGATTCTTCCGGAGGTGTCCATCCGGTGAAGGAGTGCTTTTATTGATTGGTCCGTGAGGACCGTTACCGTGTGCTCCTAAAAGTAAGGTCGAAGCCTCCTGACAGCAATTAGAAGAGAGTAAGTTAGTTTTTCTAACCTAGAATACCTGATCTCTGCATCCCTCAGGACCCGGCTCACGTAGTAAACCGATTGTTGCGTCCTTGCTTCTTCCTTGACCAGAACTGCCGCCAAGGCCACCGGGGAGACGGCTAGATCCAGGAACAATTCTTCTCCGGGTTCGAGCTTCGCCAGCAGTGGGGGTAAGCCGAGGTAGTTTCTAAGCTCCTCGAATGCCCGTTGGCACTCCGCCGTCCAGCAGAAATCCTTCGATCGCCTGAGAACTTGGAAGAAGAGCGTGCACCATTCGGCCGATCTTGAGATGAAGCGATTTAGGGACGCCACCTTTCCGATCAGGCGCTGAACTTTCTTGATCGTCCTCGGAGCAGTCATCTCCCGAATGGCTCGGATCTTCTCGGGATTTGCTTCGATTCCACGTCTCGACACCATGAACCCCAGGAACTTTCCGGAGGTCACGCCAAAGGCGCATTTGGTCGGATTCAACTTCATCTTGTGCTTTCTGAGTGCGTCGAAGATCTCTTTAAGATCGATGAGGTGGTCTGTCGAAACTCGACTTTTGACAAGCATATCATCCACGTACACCTTCATCGATGAGGTGGTCTGTCAAAACTCGGCTTTAAGATCGGTGAGGTGGTCTGTCGAAACTCGACTTTTGAAGATCTTATTAACCAAGCGCTGGTAAGTGGCCCCTGCATTTTTGAGTCCGAACGGCATGACCCTATAAAAATAAAGACCACGGTCAGTAATAAAGGCGGTCTTTTCTTCGTCCTCGGGCGCCATCCGTATCTGGTTATAACCAGAAAAGGCGTCTAGGAAGGTGAGGAGCTCATGGCCCAAGGTCGCATCCACCAGCTGGTCGATCCTGGGCAGAGGGTAGTTATCTTTCGGACAGGCCTTGTTCAGCTTCTTGAAGTCGACACACATCCTCCACTTGTTATTCGCCTTCCTGACGAGGACCACGTTCGAGATCCAGGTCGGATAATTTACCTCCCAGATGAGTCCGATCTGGAGGAGCTTGTCTACTTCTTCGGCGATCGCTTTCTGCCTCTCCGGGACGTGGTGGCGCATCTTTTCTCTTATCGGCCGGTGCCTTGGATCGACGGCCAGCCGATGCTCCATGACTTCGACGTCAATCCCCGACATGTCCGCTGGGGTCCAGGCGAAGACGTCCGCGTTTCTCCTGAGAAAGACGACGAGCTGCTCTCGAACCCCGTCCGCCAATTTGGAGCCGATCTGCACAGTGTGCTCCAGGTTTCCGTTCATTTAAGAAAATAGAGACGAGGTCCTCCATAGGCTCGCCTCGCTCGGCGAGGCCGTCGCGGACGTCCAGGCCGTCAACAAGATAAGGATCGGACCGTTCTTCCTTATGTAGGGCGATTGAATAACAGTGCCTCGCCAGAACCTGATCTCCTCTGACTTCTCCAATCCCGCGACTCGTCGAAAACTTCATTTTCAAATAACAGATTGACACCACCGTCCGAAGTGCATTTAGACCAGATCGATCGAGAATCACATTATAGGCGAACGGAATCCTCACGATCAGGAAGTCGATCTGCATTTCGGCCAATCTCGGGCGTTGCCCTGCCGTCTCAGCTAGAGTTATCATGCCTTCGACTGGTACGGTGTTGCCAGCGAATCCCACCAGCGGGGAGTTCATAAGCCTCAAGCGGTCCTTGGGTAGAGACATTTTTTAGAAGGCATCATAAAACAATACATCGGCCGAGCTTCCATTATCCACTAAAATGCGGCGTACATCATAGTCAGCGATATTTAAAAAAATTACAACAGCATCATTATGTGGAAATTGGATCCCCTGACCGTCCGCCTCGGTGAAGGTCACGGGCTCCATGGTCCTCCACCTCTTTACCGGTCCCTTGGATCCGCTGGCCTCTCCTTGTTGAAGACCCCAGAGATAGTATTGATGATGCCAAGAGGCGGCCGATCTTCTTGCTGGTTTCCATCACTTGGCGGTAACGCCCTCGGCCGATCTTCCCGCTCTTCAGATCGTCTCCGCAGGAATCGACCAAGTCTACCTCGCCTAACGAGCTTTTCGATCTCGTCTTGGAGCTGGATGCACTCCTCAGTGTCGTGGCCGTGGTCACGATGATAGAGGCAGAACTTATTGGGATTACGTCTGCTGGGATGAGAACGCATTCTCTCCGGCCTCAAAAGTCGTTTCTTGATATCCATCAGCACTCGGATCTTCGGAGCGTTGAGGGGGGCGTAGTTATGGAATCGTCGTCGGGGGGAACCTCGGCACTGGGGGGAACCTTGGTGTGCCCTTCCGTCGGAGGTTCCCTACCCCCAAGCTCGAGGGGGAGTTCGGGCTCGCCCGCGACTAGGGGGAGTCCGGGAGCGCGGCCGATGTTTAGTCCGCTTCCTTCCTTCGGCGGGCCTGCTTGGCCCGCTGACTCACCGCTTGTCGCTGGCGTCGCCGTCCTTAGCTTCGAAAGCCTCCTCTGCCCGGGCATAACTTTCAGCCCGAGCCAGCATGTCGGCAAAATCCCTAAGATACTTCTTCTCCAGGGAGAACAGCAAGTCGTTCTTCTGAAGGCCGCCTTGAGGGCGGCCATGGCGACCGACTGTCCAGATTCCAAACCCCTAATGCGGCAGTATTAAATCGGGTGACATAAGCCCGGATAGGTTCCCCCTCCTTCTGTCTAATGGCCATTAAGGAATCCGAGCCTCGGCGTGGACGTCGACTACTGATGAAGTGGACCGCGAATTGTTGGCTCATCTGGTCAAATGATAAGATGGTACTCGGCTTAAACGTAGAGTACCAATTCCTGGCAGCCCTCTTAAGAGTAGAGAGAAAAGCTCGGCACAAGATGGCGTCTGGCGCACCGTGAAGCAACATGGTTGTCCGGAAGGCCTTCAGGTGGTCGATTGGATCGATGGTCCCATCGTAGCTCTCGAGCTGCGGGAGCTTGAAGTTCGGCGGGACTGACTCCTGCATAATTTTCTGCGAGAAGGGAGGGTCAGTACAAATGTCATTACCACGGAAGGAGGAAGCGTGACGGAGCTCCTCGATTCGCCGACTCATTTCTAAGAGCCTTCGATCTTGGAGGTCTTCGCGATCTTTGATCTCCAAAGTCTTCTGGCAGAACGGGTGCGAGGCTTCCCCCTGGGTCGAGGCTTCCCCCTGGGTCGAGCCACGGTCCGAACAGGGGCTCTCCCTCCTTTGCTTCTCCCTTCCGGGGATCGAAGGTCAGGTAGCGCAAGTCGGCCATTCTTGGTTCGGGCCACACGACTCTGGGGAGTCCCGCGCCGTTTGAGCCGACGCCGGGGTTTGCCGATGCATAGCCTGCACCGCCTGTACCACCTGCACCGCCTCCGTGAGGCCGCGAACCTGCTGGACGAGCAGGTTGAATTGCTCCGCATCCACCGTGGCCACAGATGGAACCTAAGCCGCCCGGGTTGGAGCGAGAGCGGACGGATCTGAAGGGGATCGGACCGCGGAGGCCGTCGAGCGCCGAGTCGAAACCCTCCTGGGAGGCATTTTCTCCTGGGGGATGAACCCTAGAGGAAAAAAAGAGAGATCTCCGGAGAGGGAAGAGAGATCGTCGTCGAGCACTCCTTTAAGAACAAGGGAACCTCGAAGGTTCAGCCCTTCCTCTAGCGTCAATTTGTTGACGCAGAATCTGGTCGTCGTCGGAATTAGCTGGAGCAATGGAGGACGAGGTCGCCGCTGGGAATCTGCAAAATAAAGTTCCGTCCGGAGCCGGTGGGGGGTGGCTCCGGCAGGACTCTCCGACGATCAAGTCAGTTCTCGCCAACAGGAATGGAGTGCTCGGAAATGAGTTCCAGAGCTTAGAGGAGAAGAGGAGAGATTAGAGACAACATATCTGGAGGGTCCTTTATAGGCGGAGCTTAATTGATGGTGGCGGCCATGCCGTCCGGTAGCGAGCTGTTGGAGCCGCATGGAGTTCGGTATGGAGAGGAAGACGTCGTCAGGTGGATAGTGACAGTCATACTGGTAGATCATGGGCCGCATGGGACTGGTTACGGAGAGAGTGGTGTCGCCAGCAGTGGTGGCCATGTCGTCCGGGTTGCATGGGGCTAGTTATTGAGAGAGTGGCGTTGCCAGACTGGTAATGGCGGCCATACTCTCGAGGATCGACAGCCATAGCCCGAGGAAGCATGTGTTGGCTGGTGGACTCGGGCGTATACCAATTCCAAAGAGGTTCGGACTCCAAAAGGGGTTCGGCCGAAGGAGGTTCGGAAGGAGTTCGACTCCTATGAATCCAAGAAGCTCGGCCGCTAAGCAGTTCGACCGGCTGAAGGGGATGTCTGAGAGAAGTCCAGCTTCCAAAGAAATCTGGCCGAAGAGGAAGCTTAGAGGGAGTTCGGCCCTCACGAGAGTCCGACTGAAGTTCGGCCGCTGGGGGTTCGGCCAAGGCCCGGCTGCTAGGAGTCCAAGGAGCTCGGCCGCTGCGAAGTTCGGTCGGCTGAAGGGAAAGCTCGAGAGGAGCTCGATCGTAGAGGAGTTCAGAAAAGCTCGGCCAGCTGAAGGGACGGCCGCTTGAAGAGTTCGGTCGGGAGACGACCGCTGAGGAGTTCGGACGCTAAGGGATTCCGTTAAAGCCCGACCGCTTGAAGTTCAAGGAGCTCGGTCGGCTGAGCAGCTCGGTCAGCTGTAAGAGTTCGACTAAGATCCATCCGCTGAGGCTCTTCCGTGGCTACTGGCCACATCAGGCTGAGCAGCGAACTTGACTTCGGTGGAAGCGGGGTTTATCCCCAACAGACAATAAGACTACCGACACTCCTCTTGAGCTAAATTTGAAGCTTCGACCTACTGATGGCAAAATTCTTGCTGATCCATCCCGGTATCGTCAGCTCGTCGATAGTCTCAACTACCTCACTATTACTCGGCTAGATATTTCACATGCATTTCATGTTGTCAATCAGTTCATGTCAGAGCTTCGTTCTATTCACTATGCTTCCATACTTCGGATTATACGGTATATTAAGGGCACGCTCCATTATGAGCTTCTCTTTTCCTCTTCTGATCTCACTCTTCGTGCTTATGCTAATGCTGATTGGGCTGGAGATATCACTGATTGTTGTTCCACCACTGGCTATTGCATCTTTTTAGGACATTCTGTGATTGCTTGGAAAAGCAAAAAGCAATCAATTATATCTCATTCTAGTGTAGAAGCTAAATACCGTGCCCTTGCTCATACTACTGCTGATATCGTCTAGCTTCGCTAGCTCCTTAATGATATGGGCATGCAATTATCTTCTCCAATGCCCATTTATTGTGACAATAATAGTGCTATTCAAATCATATGCAATGCCATTTTTCATGAGCACACCAAACACATTGAAATTGACTATCACTTTACTCGCCACCACTATCAGCAAAAAATTATTGATCTACCTCACGTTTCTTCAATTGATCAAATTGCTGATTTACTTACAAAGTCCCATTCCAGGAGTGCTTCCAATATCTTCTCTCTAAACTTCATCTGCAAGAAGCATCTTCAATTTGAGGGTGGGTGTTAATGGTCTTTCCTCTAGTTTTGGATATTCCTCCATATTTGAGATGTATTGGCCAAACATAATTGTATGATGGCTATTTAGGATACATTGGTTGGGCATTGCTGAATGATGGGTTGGTATTTACCTTATACAAAATCCTTGATGTATATTTAATGGGTAAACCCCAAGCATAATATGATTAAGGTTTCATCCTCAATAGAGGAATGTGCACAATTGCACTTCCATTAACCCCTTTGATCATTTTTTATATTGGCTTCTTTGTCTAATTTGATTCTTGAAGCAACACAAAAACAAAAGTTTTATGAAATACATCTTCCATAAAAATCATAGGAGGACATAGTGTCCCCAACCATAGTAGCATTGAAGCTTATCATGTTGATATTGAAGAAAGAAGGCTATCTCACTATCTATCTTGCCTAATATTTCTTGAAACAAATCCTATTCCCAAGGTAAAACCCCAAAGCAACAAAATTTTCATGTTAACTAAATGAACCTTCCAAAATGATATTAATGTGAAACTTTTCTCAAAGCATGCGGTTTTATATCTTGGTTCAGTTAGCCTTAAATTACTTTGACTATCCTGACCAAATGACTTGTATTTCAACTTAGTCCAACAAAGCACCTCCATGTTATAATCTTTTGACAATGGCCAGTCATTGGTGCAAATCGAAACTATCTCCCTCTTCTTTCCATGAGAATCTCTAATGCCTGCAATATAATTGCTGAGGTATAATGACCTTGCTCTCATTCTCTTGTCCATCGCCTTCCCTGAAGGAACTCACATAACCTTGTTCCCTCCATATTAAAAGTTACCTAGGGAGCTGATGTAAGCTTCAAACTCCCTCTATGCATAAATCCCTTGGCTATCTATCCACATACATTGCTCTGTAATTGTGTTCATTTACTTGAACATATAAATCCTAAGAAAGCCTCATCTTTACACACTATCAGCCACATAATACTAGAGCTGCTAGACACTGTATTCTGAAAAAACATTTCATGTCTCATGTTCTACTGGCTTAATTCAGTATGCATGTCATGGTATCTAGTAACATTGCTTTAGCTGTAAAAATCTTCAGACACCCTAAAAACCAACTTAAAGAAAAACAGTACCAACTGATCAATAGACAAACACTGCAAGGTTACCAACAAAATGAACCCAACAACCTACCTTGTTTTTCCTGCAAAAGAACCTGCTTGTCATGTTCAAATCCAGGACATTGTAACCTAGTAACTTATCAGAGTAACCGCTCACCGAGGTGACTGAAGCTTCAATGTCAAACCTAGTGCTGATGGAATTAGTAATTCCTAATCAGGTAGATCTATCAACCTAATCTTGACTATAAACATAAAAAATGAAGAGAATCTATCAGTTTAGTTTTTACCACAAGGATTTTCCATCCTATATATTCCGATTGCTATGGGTGGGGAACACTCCGATCCCTTCTTAATGCCTCGATCTTTTGACAGCAATCAGCCAAATGACCAGTACATTATGGACAGCATTGGTCCTATTCTTATTCAGACATAAAGCAGAGAGCTTCCCCAGCGCAGCAACCCCCCCAACCCGGCGGCAAACCCCAACCAAAAACAAAAGAAAGAGGAAAAAGAAAAAAGGAATCATTAACCACTTCTTCCCCCCTCAATATGTTTCAGAGACAGATGGGTCATCAGCAAATCAACCTCATTTAAAAATTTAAAAATTCAATTATTTGCTAATTTTGATGATGATAATGGAGTTAAACTTGGGGGTGAAAGAGTTACTCTCACTAAACTGTATTGGGAAATGCAGACATTAATCCTTGCTAACAAGTTGGGTCAATAAGATCTGACATCAAATTTAGACATGTCTAGTGATTCCAATTGTGGAAATCTAAGGAAATAGAGAGAGAGAGAGAGAGAGAGAGAGAAAAAAAAAAAAAAAGGACAAAATGTGTCGAGGAGGTAAGAAGGCGAGGCCGGAAGCCTACCATGTATTAGAGAGTAGAGACTGCCATTGGGCTGGTAGTCATAGACGAGCAGCCTCTCCTCCTTGGCCTGGAAATACGCCCGCAGCGGTACCAAGTTGGGGTGGCGCAGCCTGCCCACTGCATCCATATGCCGCTCGAACGCCTCCTTCCCCGTCATCCCCATCTTAGATGCATCCAGCCTCTTCACGCTCACAATTAACCGGTTATCCAGCACTGCTTTGTAGGTGGTCCCGACGCTCCCCCTCCCCAACATCTCAGCCGATGCCCGCATTAGCTGCTCCAGAGTGTAGACCTGCGCCTCCCCAGCGCAGAACACCAGGCACCCGCTCTTTCCCAGCTTCTTTACTTTCTCCTCCGACATCGTCGCCGCCGCCGACCCCAGCTCATTGGCCCTGCTCTCCATCTCCTCGGCGTCCCCTTCCACATCCATCTCCAAAGCATCCGCGACGGCAGGACTTGACGCGTTCTTTTCTGGTGTCAGCATCCTTCCCTGCTTCATCCTCTCGTTCTTCTTCTTATTCTTTTTCTTCAATGCTAGTGACATGCCCACGGCTCCGATTACGAGGAAGGCACCGGCCAAGAACTCGATCACAACGATAGCCCTCTTGTGCATCTTCTGAGATGGCGACGCCGAGCCCGGAAGGAGAAACCCTGCGTGCTGCCCCCCAAGCCCGGCAGCGGCAGCTGGGGACGGGGCGACCGATTCGCCGGCGCCGCCGTGAAAGAATTGGAAATGAGAGCCGCATTCCTTGCGAACGACCTCGCCGCAGAGCCCGGGGTTCCCGGCGAATGCAGACGCATCGAACGCGGAAAGGGCCGCGGTGACGGGCACGGCGCCGGAGAGGTCGTTGCTGGAGACATTGAGGACTTTGAGGGAGCTCTGGTTGAGGGGTGGCACGGAGCCGTTGAACCGGTTCCACTCGAGGTGGAGGGAGTAGAGCCGGTCGAGGGAGGCGAGCGCCGGCGGCATGGGCCCGGAAAGGTTGTTGTGGGAAAGGTCGAGGGTCCGGAGCCGGTGGAGGGAGAGGAGAGACGCGGGAAAGGAACCGGAGAAGAGGTTGTGGTCGAGAAAGAGGGCCTTGAGGTTGACGAGCCCGGAGAGATCCGGGATGGGGCCGGCAAGGGCATTGGCCTTGAGGCTGAGGATCCGAAGCTGGTCGAGCCGGGGCAGGGTGCGCTCGGCGAAGGTGCCGTTCAGGCCGTAGCCCTCGAGGACCAGCCGGATCACCCTCCCCTGGGTGGAGCACCGGATACCGTCCCAGCGGCAGTGGTCGGCGGAGTGGTTGGCGAAGAAGGGGAGGCGGTTGCCCGGGTCAGCCTTGGCCTTGAAGTCAAGCAGCGCTTCCGCATCCGACAGCGGCGGCGTTGGGATGCCGAATGCCCCCCAAGCATTATTATCATTATTATAGGAGAGGAATGACGGCGAAAGCAGTAGCAAGAACAATAGCAGAAGGAGATGGAGCTTCTTATCTTTCCCAAGCTTCGGCATTGCTGAGGAGGCAGCAGCAGAAGCTGATAGGTCTTGCTCCCCTTCTCTCTCTCTCTCTCTCTCTCTTAATTTTCCGCTTCTCTCTCCTCTCTCCTCTCTCCCCCTCCCTCTCCCCCCTTAGTTTTGCACGGCCTGGAAGGAAGTGAACGAGAGGGAACAGTAAAGCATCGGGACGGGCATAAGCGAACAAAGAAGAGCGTGGACGGGCAGCAGCTGTCTCAGAGAGCGTCACGTCGTCACGTGAACACTGGAGAAAAAAAAAGGTCACCCGGTAGAGCCGCGGTCAGAGAGAGGGGGCACCTACATCTCCAGACACCCAAACGACACTCTCGCCCGTATAACATATTGTACGCAGCGGGATGGGAAGAAATTATTGCATGCACCAGATGCAAGTGAACCAGGGCAAATCCGGAAGCGTATTCACGGTGGTGAGCGGGCAATCGGGAATCGGTGAATTACATGGGGTAGCGTGGTGTGTTCGTGGATTCCACGCGGTCCTGGTGCATGCAATACGGAGGCGCGGGATAGAGTCCATATTTATCGACAGGGTGCTGGGTGGGCGTCCAGCGAATCATGTGACAAATTACTGTTACTCATTGTCATTTTCTTTACACCCGACAGCAGAGACTAATAAATAATAGATTTTGCAATGGCATAAGAAGCCGTTCCCGTTTGTGGTCCCGAACGTAGCGTCGCGATCGTGGTCTTGATGGAGAATATTTGAACCTTCAAATATAAAACAGTGCTGCTTTGTAACGGTTGACGCCGCTACCCCGTAGAAAACTAGAAATCGATACCGTAGACGGTACGAGGGCCACTGAGAGGGGTTACTAGTTTAGTAGAGTAGAGATTTGATCCGACGAAGCAGGTACGAAGAAGAGAGATGACGTCAGAAATCGGAAACAGAGGCGCTTTGGTACGGCTGCAATGGCGGATTCCAGAAATTATCGGATGGACCTGGTGCAGTCAATCAGTCCAAACACCAAGCCACGTGTAAATTTTTACCCCACCTAATCTTCGATGGTTTGTGGCAAGTAACTATTAGACCGGTCCATTGGATCCGGTTCATTTAATAATCCCTGCGTCAATTAATAATCCCTGCTTCAGGATGCATTGATACGGTCAAATTCATCCAGCAAACAACGGATCTTTTTACTAATGGGTTTACCCATGAAGAGCACGTTCCTATATGTAAACATATTTTTTCACCATCAGATTATCCCGACATTTTAATTTTGATAAAATATACGACCAATCTAATAATAAAAAGTTTCATTCACGTATACGAACGAGCTTTCCGAGATCCTATCTTTTACCAAACAAGCAACCAAAATTATTGAAGATCCAAAATCCAAAGCTTATACCACATGTGAAGCTAGGGAATGAATTGAATAATGTTCATTCAGATTTTTTTTACATCCAAATTTATTTAAATATAGATAAAAATTTAAATATTTTATTAATATTAATATTTATATTTATATATATTAAAAAATAGATATAAATATAGATAGATAATCATTTGATTTATATCCAAATATTTAATTTTATTTATAATCTTATTAAATTTTATATAATATTTTTTTATTTTTTAAAAAAATAAATTATCATAATAATATATTATTAATTTAATTTATATTTTATTTAATAATGTCTTTAATTTAATTTTATGGACATAAAATTTAATTATTTTATTTATATTCATATTTATATTTATATTTTTAATATTTAATTTATATTTATTTAAAATAAAATAAATATGAATATGGATAATCTAATCCGATTTTAATCTTGTACGGAATGGAACGTATCGCGTGGTGCAAGCTATAAAAAATCTTGGAGCATATCTTTGATTAGACGTATAAAGAAGGTCGAGCAGCCAAGATCCTATGCCGTATCCACGTGACATGAACATAGAAGGTTCATCGTTCCGCATGGGATCGTCACCTGATTCTCGCGTACCAACCCTCATGCTGGGAGCTAATCAGCTCCATAACGTACAGCACCGGACAGGACTCAAATCAGCGTCCTTCGCAATTGCCACGGAAATCCAGAGCCGTTGGATCGATCAAGCCCGAGAGTTTTAGTTTTATTTTTGTCGGTAAAAAAAAAAAAAAAAATTCTGGTTACTTTGGAGATAGGATATATTTTGGCACCACCTTATTATTTGCTATCATTTCGACGTTTCGTCTTCCGTGTTGTTATCTTATTGCGATGAAGTGGAGGGAGCTGTAGGCCTCCCCTGAATTCATACCCATGCCTTTTCCGTTGGGAGATGAAGAATAAACGAAAGAAGCTGGCCGTGTCTCCTGGCTGTAACGGAACGAGGGCGCGGGTGGAAAGGCAGGGGCCATCACGTGAAGTGTGGTCTCCTCTTCACCCTCGGCCTCAGCCGCTGGGTCATCCGGAATGGAGAGGAAACGAAATAAATGTTAATAATGTTGCCGATGCCACACGTTACTTCTGGACAAAACCATCAGTACTTCAGTAGGCAATGATCCGTAGGACGGTAAGTTTTGCCCGTCAAGATTCACGATAAGCACCGACCAAAAACAAATAAATAGCAAAAATATAATAATATGTGAAGAGAATGATTTTCTTATCATAAAATTTAAAAATAAAAAAAAAATCACTTAATCATCTCTCTCTCGATAGCAAAGGCAGTCCTCTCTCTCCTTGAAGAATAAAAAATTAAAAAATTAAAAAAAAAAATATCCAAAGATTTCAAATCCGCTAAAGACAGGAATCCGTATTAGTTGAGTCCAACATGTACCGTCATTTAAAAATAAAAAAATAAAAAAAATGGCACCAAAACTTTTTTTTTTTTTATGAATTATACGCTAATAACATCCTTTACAAAACTTCAAACCACTAGGTCTTGAATTTTTGGTGAAAATATCCTCCAACTAGATCTTCATGGAAATCAGAAGCATATTAATTTTTTTATCTATAATTTTTCTCTAATAACACGATCATGAATCTCAATGTACTTTATTTTTGTATGAAACATACTATCAGAAAAAGTGTTGGAAGTATCAACACGCTTTGATACCATTTTTTAAAGATCTAGTATCAACGGATTACGATAGAAAAAAAGAAGAAAATAAAAAAAATAATAATAATACAATTAAGTACATGAATCAACCTAAAGGCTCGCTTGCATGATGCATATAAACTTCACTATGAAAAAGAAAGAGATACAAGAGGAGATTATCCACTCTCAACTCATGTATACAATCCTCTCAACAAGAAGTTATCCTTATCAAACTCTCTCTTGGAAACTCTCTGAAACGATCGCAATCCATCGCCTGTCTGCCCGAAGCCCATGCTCCTGCTGTCGCTAGCGCTCTTCTCTCTGCTCTCTACGTCTCAGGCTCTCTCAAAAAATACAAGCCACAGCCTCTACCTGAAGTCACGGCCTTCTACCAAGCCATACTTTCTATCTCTCTCAGTCTGCTGCTTAAATAGCCACGATTACAGTCCAAAATTCAAGCAAAAATGGAGAAAGACCGCACGCAGTCTGCGTGGAGAAAAAGACTCCCTGCACGTTCGCAAGGCCGCCTGCGCCTAGGTCGTGCTTGCATGCGCACCTGGGCCTGGGCTGCACTCGTGCGCACCCGCGCTGGCTGGCCCGGGCGCCAATGCACACCTGGGTCGGCCCCAATGGGCCCGCGCACCTAGGTCACACGTCCGTGGGCCTGCCAGCCGTGGGCCCCACTTCGACGATTCATCGGATGCTCTGCATACTTTTTTCGTGCGTATCTTTACCATCCGGACCACGATTGAGGTGTTCTTGAGCTCGTTGGACTCCGTTCATTATTCTGGACCTTGCTATGAAAGAATTTAAGATATTTTTTTCAACAATCTCCATCTCGACTTGATATTCGGTCTTCATCTATTCGAGAGTTCGTCTAGCACCCTCATGTCCTGGGGCAATCGCCTGCTGATCATAGATGGACAAACGTGGGAGTCGACCCAGGTCGCTCGATCCCACCTCTACCAACTACTGTGATCCGTCTTATCTGAGATCTACTCGGGATATCCTCCTACGGTAATAGAAACTTCACCTTACGACGTTGCATGTCGTCCTTCCGAGTCTCTCGTTCCATGCCCGATCCTTCTCCACCTCACATTGAGCTCCCTGATATGAGGTAATGTCCTCCACACTTTCTTCCTCTAAGCACCATCCTACTATCATGCATGACCCTCAGGATTTCTCCATCAGCTTTTCATTTGAAGTCGATCAAATTCAGTCGACTCAGTGAGATTAGATTCTTCTTAAAGCTGGGTATGTATCGGACCTCATCCAACTTCTTTATTATTTCATTATGGAGCTTCATGCTAACCATTCTGCTATCCTTAATCTCATAGCTCGATCTATCTGGTAGGAACACAGTGCCATCACCGATCTTTAGGAAGTCAAATATCTCTTCTCTACAACATACGTGATGGAAATAAGTAGAATTCATAATTCACTAGAAGGAAGTAGATACCTCATCAAAAATTAGAAAGATATCATCACTACCTTCTGTATCGCTACTAGCCACTACCACAATAGCTCTCGTTCGATCCTTAAGTTATGGGCAATCCTTGACTCGATGTCCCAACTCATCGCATCTGTAGCATTTGATCTTGCTTTGGTCCATCATCTTGGACTTAGATCATCCTCCTTGTGATCCTCTGCCGCTCCGTCTACTGCTTCCTGCTTCTTCAAAAATCGTCAAAGCTGAGCTACCGCCATCTAAGCTCAAAGCTGGATTCTCTCTCCTAAGAACTTCATTTTGCAGTATCGCTGTAGTGACCTCGTCCATCTTGATGGTGCTCTTCCCCACGACAAGAGCAGTCACCAAGAACTCATACAAAGGGAGAAGCGATGCTAGCAAGACCAACGCTCTAGTCTTCTCCTCAACTTTTTCGCCAATGTTGAGAAGGTCGGTAAGGATCTTTTGAAAGTTGGATAGATGCTCGCGCACGTTCTGACCTTCATCCATCCGTAGCTGGTAGAACTGCTTCCAAAGAAAGAGAGTGTTGATGAGCAACTTTGCTATGTACAACTCCTCGAGTTTCGATCATAGCACCATCGAAAAAATCTCGCCAAGTATATAGATCATCACATCATCTGCTAGGTACAAGTGGATCGTGCTCACCACCTGCATCTAGATCTACTTTCAATCCTTCACCTCTGTGGTGGCTGACATCTCGTCGTACAAGATAGTGTCGATCATACCATGTTGGATGAGGACATCCTTTATCCTTACTTGCCATAAGAAGAAATTATTTTTTCCATCAAACCTGTTGATCTCTATCTTGATTACGCTTGTCTTCTCCATATTCTTCAATCTCTATCACTACTATTGCAATCTACACTTCAGTACCGTCTGGGTTCTGATACCAATTATTGAGGGTATCAATATGCTTTGATACCACTTGTTAAGGATCTAGTACCAATGAATTATGATAGAGAGAAAGAAGAAAATAAAAAAATAAAAATATAACTAAGTACGTGGATCAACCTAAAGACTTGCTTTCATGGGGTATATAAACTTCATTATGAAAAAAGAAAAGATATAAGAGGAGATTACCTACTCTCAACTTACGTATACAATCCTCTCAACAAGAAGTCATCCTTATCAAACTCTCTCTTGGAGACTCCTTGAAATGACCGTAGTCCATCGCCTAGCTATCTGCCCGAAGCTCCTTCTCCTACTGTCGCTAGCGCCCTTCTCTTTGCTCTCTACTTCTCAAGCTCTCTCAAAAAATACAAGCCACAGCCTCTACCTCAAGTCACGGCCCTTCTACCAAGCCACACCTTCTACCTCTCTCGATCTCCTGCTTAAATAGCCACAGTCACAGCCCAAAACCCAAGCAAAAATGAAGAAGGACCGCATGCAATCCACGTGGAGAAAAGGACTCCCCTGCATGTCCCCGAGGCTGCTTGGGCCCAAGTAGCCCTCGTGCGCACTTGGGCCTGGGTGTTGGAAATTAAGTCCCAAAGTCAATCATCAGCCTGTTGACAGTTGAGATATTGTAATTAATTTATTAATTAATAAAAAATATTTTGGCATCTTTTTTCATCATAAGTTTACATCTTCTAATGAACTTCATTGTTGTAATGAAGTTCTTAGGACTATTTAGTTTCGATAAAGAAAGGATTTATCGATTAGTCCTTAAATTTATTCATGATCAAATGATAGGCTGTTAATTAGGACGACAGCGTCTATCAAGCATAGGTCGCTATATGCCATATAGGTTGGTTGTTCTCTTAACCAAAGAGTATGGAGATACTAGTATGGCATACAGATGAGATGTATGGGTACATCGTCATTGAACGTGACCAACTTCAAAGCATTCTGCTATCGAGAATATCTCTGATGGGATATAGGTATAAGTATCCCTTAGACCTGAGATCACCTTAGTGACTTGCAAGCAACTCACTGTGCTTTAGTACCGAACTAACTGAATTTCTAATTCAGCGATGGAAGACTTCTAGGCATAGTTAAGCACTTGCAAAGTCGGACTGTGATCAAGATGAAATTGATCACTCCAAGAGTTGAAGAAGAATATATCACTGTATTTCAATATAGCAAAACCTTGGTTAGGATAATCCATCAGATGAATTTGGTATTTTGAAATACAATGTGGACAACCTGATCAGAGTTGATAGTTGAACTCTGATGTATCCTACGAGTATTATGGTCAAGGAGATGAATTATATGAAAACTATATCCGCATGGATTCTAAGGATGGTGTTCTACATCTTCGACCTATCCGGCCATCGGATATCATTGCTAGATGGTCACTTTAATTGATACAAAAATTTATTTCATACTATTGACTTAAGTTTGGAACTATGAGGTCACACACATTAGAGCTTACAATCTGATCGGATGGTTGATCAACGATTAAAAATCATTCTAGGGTTAAACAATCAATACGATTAGTGTTTAACCTAGTGCAAGTATTGTAAGAGGATTGATTAGCAATTGAATTTAGCAATTGAATTACTAATTAGCTTAATTTAATTAAGCCAATAGGCTGAGATTAAGTCTAATTAAATATAATTTAATTAGATTTAGTTTGGACTTGATTGGATCAAGTCTAATTGATTTATTGGATAAGCCAAGTACAAGGAAGAACTAGTCCTAGTCTAACTAGGATTCGGATTAACCTATTTTTTTTAATTTAATTAAAAAATAAATTAAAATTAAATATGATTTAATTAAATCCTTAAATGGGTTAGGGTCTTATTTAATTGGATTGGCTTAGTCTTAATTTTATTTGGTTAAAAGATCTTGTTTGACCAAGTCAAAATAGGAGTCCTAGTGTAACTAGGACTTCCTATCTCCTTGCACCACCTTGGTCCCAACGCCCCCCATACCTATTTTTTAGATATTTTTCTTAAAAAATCTCTTTCTTCTTGATTTTTATGCCCCCCCTCTCTCTCCACATCATATTTGAAAGTTAGGTGGAAGACCAAGTCAAATGAAGAATTGGTTTTACTTAGGATTCTATGAGATAGAATCCTTGTTCACCAAAATATTTTTTCTTAAGTGCCACCCTCTCTTTTAATTAATTCTTTCCTTATTTTATAAAAATAATCTTTTTTTTGTGCGCCCTCTCTTGCTGGTCCATGCCAAAAATTATGGAGGAGGCACCCAAGAGTTGGACGCCCCAACAACTTTCCATGTTTGCATATTCCTAGTCTAGAAATTTGACCTAACTTGGATTCTTTTTTTTTCTATTTATTGGATGAATTTTATTCTAATTTTTTCATGAAATATAGATATTTGGGAGATATTTGGGGTATGCAAAAATCAGAGGAAGAGGGTCCTTGGGCGTGGGGGTTCCATAGGCACCAAACTAGGTATCTAGGTGAGAGAAAAGAGAAGAAGAAGAGGGTCTTCTTCTAGGGCTATTTTATTTTCAATCTCTCCTCATTTCTTTTGAGTTTTTGATAGAGTCTTAGATCAGCAAACTCTCATCTTTCTTCTCATATTTTGGAGAGTCCAAATTTTGAAGAAGGGAGCATCGGATCGACCGTCGAAGAAAGATCAACATAGTACTAGCATGCTGTGCTGATTTTCTGCATCGAATTTTAGATCAGAGATCGTAGGCTCATGTGGATGACTCCTAAAGATCAGACATATGTACGGCTTATGACTTCATCCTCAAGTTCGGATCAGCAAGTTAGAATGTCTAAACTTGCTCAGATAATAGATTTGATCTATAAATTCATACCTACATTTGATGTAGTGTAGATCTAGATTAATTTGATCAATCTTTTTCTTTCTTATTTAATTTTAATTTTTAATTTAATATCATGCCTTAATCATATAATAGATCTGAGATCTAGATATTTATATAATTATTTAAATAAATTTTAGATTTATTTAAGTCTTCCATTGTAAGATCTTGAAAAAGTTTCAAGATCTATCGGTGAAATCCTTGATCTGGTTCCTTCAATTGGTATCAGAGCCTAAGTTCTTATTACATAATTTTTATATATGTCTAGATTATTTCTTAGATTAGATCTAATTTATAATTTAATTATTAAATCTAAAAAAAATAAAATATTTTAGATTGTATGGACTGCTATAAGTTTGTCCTACTGTAAGGTTTACATCTTATAGTGAATAGGTTGTCCTAGTACGTACTGATCTAAAATATTAATCATAAAATTTTAGATTAGATCTAAAAAATTTTATAATCTAATTAAAAATATTTTAATCTAATTTCAATCATCATAAATATGTTAGATTTGATCTAGAAAGATTTATGATTGATTATTATTGAAATTATTTCAATTACATGAATCTGTTTAGATTAGATCTAAAGTAGTTTTATGTTTATTTTACTTGCATATTGATTATGAATCAAATATGCAACTTGGTTGATAGAAGCATACTGTAAAAATATTTTATAAATATGAAAATTATTTTTAAAAAGTCGAATCCCAACCCTAAGCCCAAAACTTAATTAAGAATTAAGAAGTTGATTGATTAGGATCTAAGATTGTGAATTGAAGATCCTAAGACATAAATCATAACATATTGGGTTAAATGGATTAGTGAGGATTAGATCTATTAATTAGGTTAGACCAGGATTAAGTTAAAGAATGGACTTAATTAGAGAATTAACTAAATCTAATCAATTGTTGTCTCATATTAGGTCAAGAATTCTCTAAATCAATTACAATAGTTGTAGTTGGTCAAGTCTATGTCTTAAACAAGACCGAAGATGGATTTGATTCTTGGCTACGCGGTTGTTGGGGATAAATTTTGCTCCTATCGAAGTCGAGTCTAAAGCTTAGCCTAATGCAGCTGGTAATCACGGAAGAGCTTCAATCAAAAATTCTCTTCTTAGCAGTCGAATTTATTCAGTGGCCGAACTACTCAGCAGACAAACCTAGCCGAACTTCTCAGCGGTCGAGCCCTAGCCGAATCTCTTCAACCAGTCAAATTTCTCAACAGCCAAACTTCTTCCGAACTCCTCCAGCAACCGAGCTTCTACGGAAGTCGAACTACTTCCGAACTACTCCAGCAACTGAGCTTCTATGAAAGCCGAATCCCTTTCAGACTTCTCCAGCAGTCGAGCTTCTACGGAAGCCGAACTCCTTACAGACTGTTCCCTCAGATAGATTCCTACAGGCGATCCCACTACTGAATGGTTAAAATTATCATGATAATTATGATTGTCATTTATCAAGACAACACGATCGATATTTATCAAGTCAATCATGATCGGCATTTATCAGGACGGTTACGACAGTCATTAATCAAGGCAGTTACAACAAGTTTCGCCTATAAAAAGGGATCCTTCAGATACGTTTTCTCTAAGCTTTCTTCTTCTTTTCGAAACTCTGCCGAACTCCATACTGAGCACTCCATTTCTGTTAGCCAAAGCTAACTTGACCATCGGAGGGTCCTACTGGAGCCACCAACTCCGACTCTGAATGGGACTTTATTTTGCAGGTCACCGACGGCGACCTCATCTTCCTTGACTTCAGCTCGATCCAACGTCAATCAGATTCTGTACCAACAAAATTGGCACTAGAAGGAGGGCCCTTTGTTCTTAAGATTTTTTTGATCTTAAAGGAGTGCTCAGCAGCGATCTAGAGTTCTTTCCAGAAAAAATGCCTCTCAGGAAAGCTTCGATCCGACGATCAACGATCTCTGCAGCCATATCCCATCCAGATACATCAGCTCCCACTCCAGCTCTGATAACTCAAGCTCCACCTACAGTCATAGTGGATCCGAAGCAGTTTAACCTACTGATGCAGCAGGATCAGAGCCTCATCGAGATGGTACAGGCCATGCGGCAGCCTCCGATGACGACTCCACCAAGAAACCCATCGTCGATGGAGGGCATGCCCGTCGCCATTAGGAAGGAGAAACTGAGAGCAGAGGATCTAAGTTCGGATCATGGTTCTCCTCCGGAGGAGACCTTTCCCATCTGTAGTTGAAAGCCCTCCAAAGTCTGCGATCGAGATGACGTCCTCAATCACAAACTACGGAAGATGGATCGATGGATTGAGGAGCTCGACCACGTCGCACCAGGTCACCATGATGACGTCCGTATCGATCCTCCTTTCTCTCTCCGAATTATGCAAGAGTTTGTTCCACCGAACTTCAAGCTCCCTTAACTTGAAAGCTACGATGGAATCTCTGATCCGGTTGATCATCTGAAGGCCTTCCGAACCATGATGCTACTTCATAACGCATCAGACGCTATATTATGCCAGACTTTCCCATCTATCTTAAAGAAAGCAGCAAGAAATTGATACTCAGCATTGAAGTCGGGTACGATCTTCTTTTTTTGACCAGATGAGCCATCAGTTCATGACTCATTTTGTCAGCAGCCGACGTTCGTGCCGAAGTTTGAATTTTCTGATGAATGTCAAACAGAAGGAGGGAGAATCCATCCAGACTTATGTCATCCGATTTAATGTTGCGGCATTAGAGGTCCAGGATCTAGACCAGTCTGTTGTAATGACCGCGCTCAAGGACGGCCTTTAGAAGAATGATTTGCTGTTTTTCCTGAAAAAGAAGTATCCTAGGGACTTTATCGATCTGCTAGTCTGGATCGAGAGATATGCCCGTGTGGAAGAAGCCTTCAAATTGAAGGACGAAGAAGTCGTAGGAGAGCGATGGACGGACGAGTCTAATAAACCCACCATCGATGGAGGGCTAAGTGAAGTTCGACCGCGCTCATGGACTCCCCCCGGATGCAAGCGAGCCCAAACTCCTCGAGCTCGTCATCAAGGAAGCCCCGATAAAAGGGAGCGAAGAAGTCCTCCTCCCGAAAGGTTCCACAACTACGCCACCCTCAATGCTTCTAAGGCTCAAGTTCTGATGAAAATTATGAACCAACTGCCAAGACCAGAAGAATTATGATCTCCCCCAAACAAGCACAATCGAAGTAAATACTGTCTCTATCATCGTGACCACGGCCACGATACTGAAGAATGTGTTCAGCTCCAAGATAAAATTGAGAAGCTCATCAAGAGGGACCAGCTAGGTCGGTTCCTCGGACGCCAGTCTGAAGTAGGAGAAGATCGACCGAGAACGCTGTCATAGCCAGAACCACCAATGATGGAGGAACAACAGAAAGATCGATCACCTCCTGTATCATCAATGCCACGTCTGGGAGGAGCTTGGTACTTCGACGATTCATCATCTCCAGCGTCAAAGCCAAGAGAAGCTCGCTCCAAATTATGTGATGATAAGAAAAACTATGTAAAAACTATACAAAAAATTATATGATGATAGGAAAACTATGCAAAAACTATGTGATGATAGGGAAGAAGCAGTTAATAGTGATCGTGTTAAGAACAGGAGGAGAACCTCGTCCTAACATGAGCCGATCAAAGTCCTTCAACCTCAGCTAGAGATAAGATCTCTTCCGAGCGTCCGAGCTTCAACCTCGGCTAGAGATAAGATCTCTTTCGAGTGACTGAGCCAACCTCGGTCAAAGATAAGATCTCTCTCGAGCATCCGAGCTTCAACCTCGGCTAGAGATAAGATCTCTCCTAAGCGATCGAGCCAACCTCGGCCGAAGATAAGATCTCTCCTGAGCGTCCGAGCTTCAATCTCGACTAAAGATAAGATCTCTCCCAAGCGACCGTGCCAACCTCAGCTAGAGATAAGATCTCTGTCGAACACCCGAGCTTCAACCTTGGCTAGAGATAAGATCTCTTCCGAGCGATCGATTCAATCTCGGCTAAAGATAAGATCTCTCCCGAGCAATCGAACCAATCTCGGCCAGAGATAAGATCTCTCTCAAGCGTCCGAGCTTCAATCTCGGCTAGAGATAAGATCTCTCTTGAGCGACTACGCCAACCTCAGCTAGAGATAAGATCTCTTCCGAGTGCCCGAGCTTCAACCTCGGCTAGAGATAAGATCTCTTTCGAGCGATTGAGTAAACCTCGGCTAGAGATAAGATCTCTCATGAGCGCCCGAGCTTCAACCTCGGTCAGAGATAAGATCTCTCCCAAGCGCCTGAGCTTTAACCTCGACTAGAGATAAAATCTCTCCCGAGCGACCGTGCCAACCTTGGCTAGAGATAAGATCTCTCCCAA
This sequence comes from Cocos nucifera, assembly GCA_006176705.1. Taxonomy (NCBI): domain Eukaryota; kingdom Viridiplantae; phylum Streptophyta; class Magnoliopsida; order Arecales; family Arecaceae; genus Cocos; species Cocos nucifera. The sequence continues at coordinate 1,079,776 of QRFJ01000122.1, forward strand.
GCTTCGAAGGTCTCATTCATTTTAGACCAGATGGGAGGAGAGACCCTGTCAACGACCCTTATGTGCCCCCATAATTCATTAGAAATAGGAGGAGAACCTCATCCTAACGCGAGCAAAGTCGAAGGCCTCGTTCATTTTAGATGAGATGGAGAGAGAGGCCCTATCAATGGCCCTTATGTGCCCCCACAACCCGTTAGGAATAGGAGGAGAACCTCATTCTAACGTGAGCAAAGTCGAAGACCTCGTTTATCTTAGACGAGATGGAGGGAGAGGCCCAGACAACGGCCCTTATTTGCCTCCATAGCCCGTTAGGAATAGGAGGAGAACCTCATCCTAACGTGAGCAAATTTAAAGACCGGGCCTCAAAGTCTATAATAACCTCGACTGCAGGAGATAAGATCTCCCCCGAGGATCCGAACCAACCTCGGCTGTAGGAGACAAGATCTCCCCCGAGCACCTACATCAATCTTGGCTGTAGGAGATATCCGTTAGGAACAGGAGGAGAACCTCATCCTAACATGAGCAAAGTCGAAGGCCTCAATCATCTTAGACGAGATGAAGGAAGAGGCCCAGACAATGATCCTTATGTGTCCCCACAGCCCGTTAGGAACAGGAGGAGAACCTCATCCTAACATGAGCAAAGTCGAAGATCGGGCCTCAAAATCTATAATAACCTCGACTGCAGGAGATAAGATCTCTCTCGAGAGTCTGGGCCAATCTCGACTGCAGGAGACAAGATCTCCCCCGAGCATCTGCATCAACCTCGGCTGTAGGAGATATCCGTTAGGAGCTCGTTCTAATGTGAGCAAAGTCGAAGGCCTCGATCATTTTAGACGGGATGAAGGCCCCAAGGATGGCCACATTATGCTCGACAATAATAGGAGATAAGATCTCCATCGAGCTTCAACTACACTTTCAACCTTGGCTGGAGACAAGGTGCAGAGCCTTGAATAGGACTTCGGCAGTCGCTTTTTTGTACTCCCTTCCTTCGAGTCTCGAACTTGCGAGTGGGGGGACTATTATTGGAGATAAATTTCACTCCCATCGAAGTCGAGTCTGAAGCTTAGCCTAATGCAGCTGATAATCATAGAAGAGCTTCAATCAAAAATTTTCTCCCTAGTAGCCAAATTTATTCAATGGCCGAACTACTCAGCGGATAAACCTAGCCAAACTTTTTAGCGACTGAGCCCCAGTCGAATCTCTTCAGTCAATCGAACTTCTCAATAGCCAAACTTCTTTCGAACTCCTCCAGCAATCGAGCTTCTATGGAAGCCAATTTTTTTTCGGACTTTTTCAGCAATCGAGCTTCTACGAAAGTTGAACTCCTTTCGGACTCCTCTAGCAACCGAGCTTCTATGGAAGTCGAACTCCTTCCGAACTTCTCCAGTAATCGAGCTTCTATGAAAGCCGAACTTCTTTCAGACTCCTCCAGCAACCGAGCTTCTACAGATGTCGAACTCCTTTCGGACTCCTCCAGCAGTCGAGCTTCTTCGAAAGCTGAACTCCTTACAGACTGTTCCCTCAGATGGATTCCTACAGGCGATCCCACTACTGAATGGTTACAATTATCATGATAATTATGATTATCACTTATCAAGACAACACGATCGACATTTATCAAGTCAATCACGATCGGCATTTATGAGGATGGTTACGACAGTCATTAATCAAGACAGTTACAACAAGCTCCACCTATAAAAAGGAATCTTCTAAATACGCTTTCTCTAAGTTTTCTTCTTCTTCTCAAAACTCTGCCGAACTCCACATTGAGCACTTCATTTCTATTGGCCAGAGATAACTTAACCATCGGAGGATCCTACCGGAGCCACCAACTCCAACTCTAGATGGAACTTTATTTTATAGATCATCAAGGGCGACCTCATCTTCCTCGACTCCAGTTCGATCCAGCGTCAATCAGATTCTGCATCAACAATGATCTAGCATGAACTGTTAGATTGATCTAATTGAAACTAATTAAACCAATTAGTGTCTAAGCTAAACCAGACCAGTGGTTTTTACTTGGCAGCCCGCTTACCTAGTCATTTCTGATGCTGTCTAAGGCAAGCCTGGTAGATTCTTTCACTGATCGAACTTACCTGACCTCTTAGTCAGATTATGTTTTGATCGGATCGCTTGACTTTTGAGCTAACCCATGTCAGCTAGGTAAATCAGTTTGACTGATTTAGGTGCTCCTAGACCTGCCTATTAATGATCTTCCTTAAGCTGACTTGATGAAGTTAGTGATAGGATCATGACAAGCTAGTTAATCTAATCTACTCACTTCTATAAATAAATCCTCTAAAATTATTAGGTTCCTAAAATAAAATAGTTATATGATAACTTAATCATAGCCTCCCATTAAAGTGGATGATAATGGATCCATCAGTTGAATAATCATTGAAGGCTCAAAAGCCTGATGCTTATCGATTGATAGAATTATCATTCATTATATGATCTCTTAGATACATCTTTCTAAATGGTGGTCAGGTGGGCCAACCAAAATTGGGCCTAATCATTCATTGGTTGGATGGGCCAAGTATGGTCATGTTAATGGTTAGATCTAACTGATCATTTTCTGAGAAGGCCAAAGCCAACTAATCAGGACCTAGGATAAAATTTAATTATTAAAAATTATTTAAAAAAATAATTGGTTATGAACTTATCCTTAGATGTACATAGATGGACCAACCAAAGTTGGACTTGTGTACAGTTTATGTGAATTCTAGTACCCACTAAGAAATTAGGATAATTTCTCAAATTGGAGGTAGAGGCTACCAATTCGAATAAAATAGTGAAAGAAATCTTTTGATTAAAGTCCAAATCTTTAGGTTTAATAAATCAATTACTAATTAGATTTTGATTTTTTATTGTGCAGATATGGCCACTTCTCTATCGCTCCAATCATTATTGGACAATGATAAGTTGATGGGACCCAACTTCAGTAGCTGGTATCGAAAGTTGAAGATTATCCTGGAGCATGAATGAATCCTATATGTGCTGACGGATCCTGCACCTGAGGAGCCAGCTACCAATGTACGTGGAATAATCAGAGACACTTATCAAAAGTGGCTCAATGATCGAACCATGATATGCTGTATTATGTTGGCTGCGATAAGCGATGAGTTCAGTCGCAAGTTTGAGATAGCTCAGCCAAATAAAATGCTCCAAATATTGAAGGATTCTTTTGACACACCCGATGATGTTGAGAGACGCAAGTTTGAGAGTCACTAATCATGTATTGTACATGATCGAGCTGATAGAATGCTTGAGCAAGCTCGACTTTTTCTTGCACAAACAACTTGAAAAAGATGCAATAATGAACTCGCTACCCAAGTCTTATCTCCCATTTCTTATACATTATAGAATATCAAAGTCTAAAGTGGACTACCATGGGTTACTGGGGTTACTTCAGAACTTTGAAAATGATCACCAACTCCAAAAGGAGTCAGTGAACTTAGTGGGAGGTTCGTCTTTCCGTTCTCGATCCTTTAGAAAAGAAAAGAAGAACAAGAAGAAGAAAGCCAATAAGGTGCATGTTCATGCTAGGACACCTGTACAGGCTCAGACCCCCAAGATCAAGTCTGATAAGAGTCAAGTCGAATGCTTCTTTTGTAAGAAATGGGATACTAGAAGAGAAACTATTCTCAGTACATTGCCTTCCTAGATCCGAACAGACAGAAAAAGAAGCAAGTTGTTGCTGGGCAAGATATTTATATGATAACTTCTTACAATTTCTCTATTTATGATATTACTGACTGGGTATTGGATACCGATAGCCCTTACCATATTTGTAATTCATTGTAGGGGTTACAGATCAGTAGAAGATTCGAGCAAGATGAGAGATTTCTGAACGTTGGAGATGGAAGACCAGTTCCAGTTCTAGCTTTAGGAATTTTGAAACTTATATTTGAATCTCATACCATTGTTCTTAGTGATTATCATTTCCATCTTAGTTTCTTTTTAAATATCATTTCTGTAGGCCTTTTAGCCATGAATAATTATGAAATTTCAATAAAGAAATGAGTTTGTAATGTCATTGTGAATGGTGTTACTGCTTTCTATGGATAATTGAACAATGGTGTATATATGTTATCACAACCTGTTAATGATAGTCTATTCTACTGGCAAGCATTCTAGATTAGATAGTGTATTAGATATCTACTTATGACACTGTAGGCTAGGTCATATAAACAAGAATAGGATAAACATATTGACTCAGGAGGGAATCCTCAAAGTTAATGATTATAAATCACTTCCAACCTGTGAGTCCTATCTTCTTGGTAAAATGACCAAGTTACCTTTCATTGGAAAAGATGAGAGAGCCAATGAGCTCTTAGGTCTAGTATATACTAATGTATGTGGACCAATGAGCATAAGTACCAGAGGAGGATATGTCTACTTCATCACTTTCATAGATGATCTATCCAAATATGGATATGTCAATCTGATGAAACATAAGTTGGATTCTTTTGAAATGTTCAAATGATTTTGAAGTAAAGTAGAAAAATAAACTAAAAGAAGTATTAAAACTCTTCGATCTGATCGAGAAGGAGAATACCTTTCTGATGAGTTTCTCACATAGCTAGGAGAGAATGAAATTCTCTCCCAATGGACTCCTCCTGGAACACCACAGCATAATGGTGTGTCTAAAAGGAGGAATCGAACTCTGTTAGACATGATCCAATCCATGATGAGATTTGCCAGCTTGCCGATATCCTTCTGGGGATATACACTCGAATCGGCTTGTTATCTATTAAATAGGGTTCCAAGTAAGTCTGTAGTTAAAACCCCATATGAGATATGGACATGACGTAAGCCAGCACTTTCACATCTTAGGGTTTGGGGGTGCCCTACTTATGTCAAACGGTTAGTTACAGACAAACTTGGATCTAGGTCTGACAAGTGTACATTCATAGGGTACCCAAAAGAGATCAAAGGATACTATTTCTACCATGCTGATGAACAAAAGGTGTTCGTCAATCTTAGGACAATCTTTTTGAAAAAGGAATAGTAGCCTCTAAGGTTGAACTTGATGAAGTTCAATAGATAAAAAATTCGACACAAAATGTTGAACCTAAGTTGGATTTGATCAGATCAGATTTGAAGCCTAGTGAACCTGCACCATCAAGATGATTCGGCAGAGTATCCCGCCATCCAGATAGATACTATAGATTCTTGGTCTAGGATGGTGATCCCATCGAACTCGATGAGAATGATGAGGATCCGATCACTTATATAGATACGATGTAAAGATCCAACTCTGAGAAATGGCTAGAAGCCATGAGATCCGAAATGGATTCCATGAAAGTCAATGATATATGTCCATTAGTTGACCCACCTAAAGGGGTTAAACCCATTGGGTGTGTTGGTGTAGAAACTAGTCATCGTCGGAGGTCGCTGGAGTCGAGGCCGCTGAGATCGCCGTCGGGGACCTGCAAAATAAAGTCCCATTCGGAGTCGGTGGGGGTGGCTCCGGCAGGATCTTCCGATGCTCAAGTCAGCTCTGGCCAACAGGAATGGAGTGCTCGGAATGAGTTTCAGAGCTTAGAGATCAGAGACATTAGCCTTAGCGTATCTGGAGGAGGGCCCTTTTATAACGGAGCTTGATGGCGATGGCTGCTGCCACGTGCTGGCGGGCCGCTCGAGGTTCGACGGAGTCAGTCTCTCGGGGAGGTGCCGTACGCGGCAGGATTGGTGGTGGCAGCTGCAGCCGCATGCTGGTGGATCACTCAAGGTTCGACGGAGTCAGTCTCTCGGGGTGGTGCCGTACGTGGTAGGGTTGGTGATGACAGCTACTACCGCGTGCTGGCAGGTCACTCAAGGTTCGGCAGAGCCAGTCTCTCGGGATGGTGCCGTATGCGATAGGATTGGTGGTGACAGCTGCTGCCGCGTGCTGGCGGGCCGCTTGAGGTTCGATGGAGTCAGTCTCTTGGGTAGGTGCCGCATGGGGTTAGTTGCGGAGAGAGTGGCGTCGGTAGTGACGGCCATACCATCCAGTCTCGTTGCTCATCTAGAGGAGTTCGGACTTGTAGGAGAGTTCGGTCGAAGGAAAAGCTTGGGAGCAGCTCGACCGTAGCCGAGTTCGGAGGAGCTCGACCGACTGAAGGGACGGCTCGGGGGAGTTCGGCTGCTGGAAATTCGAAGCTCGGCCGTCGGATGGTTCAGCCTACCGTTGGACTTCGGCTGAGGGCCGACTGCTGGAGGGTTCGATGGGAGCTCGATCGTCCGAAGTTCGGGACGACCGTTGAGGAGTTCGGACGTCGGGTGATTTCGTTAAAGCTCGGCCGCTCGGGGTCCAAGGAGCTCGGCCACTAAGTAGCTCGGCCAGCTGAAGGGGTTCGGTCTTGATGCTGGGAGTCTGAAGAAGCTCGACAGCTAACTAGTTCGATCGACTGAACGGGTTGGAAGAAGCTCGACCGCTGGGAGTTCGGCTGAAGCCCATCTGCCGAAACTCTTCTGCGGCTACTGGTTGCATTAGACTGGGCATCGAGCTAGACTTCGACTGGAGCAGGATTTATCCCCAACACTAGCCCCCCCACTCCCGAGTTCGAAAATCGAAGGAAGAAAGTGCCGGAAAGGCGACTGCCAAAGTCTTCCTCTGAGTTCTGTGCTGATCTAGATCGAAGCTCGGGGGAGATCTCATCTCCAACTTGAAGTTGACATCAAAGTTGAAGCCCGGGGAAGATCCCATTTTCAGCCGGGGTTGACACGGTTGCTTTCTCTAGCCAAGGTCGATGTTGAAGCTCTCTGGCCGAGGTTGATATGATAGCTTTCTCTAGCCGAGGTCGATGCTCGCGTTAAGACGAGGTCCTCCTTCTGTTCCTAATGGGCTGTGGGGGCATATGCGGACCGTCATCCGAGCCTCTCCCCCATCTCGTCTAAGGTGAACAAGGCCTTCGACCTTGCTCGTGTTAAGACGAGGTCCTCCTCCTATTTCTAATGGGCTGTGGGGGCACATGCGGACCGTCGTCCGAGCCTCTCCCCCCATCTCGTCTAAGGTGAACGAGGCCTTCGATCTTGCTCGCGTTAGGATGAGGTCCTCCTCCTATTTCTAACGGGCTGTGGGGGCACATGCGGACCATCGTTCGAGCCTCTCCCCCCATCTCATCCTTTGTGAACGAGGCCTTCGATCGTGCTCACGTTAGGACGAGGTCCTCCTCCTATTCCTAACGGGCTGTGGGGGCACATGCGGACCATCGTCCGAGCCTCTCCCCCCATCTCGTCCTTTGTGAATGAGGTCTTCGACCTTGCTCGCGTTAGGACGAGGTCCTCTTTCTGTTCCTAATGGGCTATGGGGGCACATACGGACCGTCGTCCGAGCCTCTTCCCCCATCTCATCTAAAGTGAACGAGGCCTTCGACCTTGCTCGCGTTAGGACGAGGTCCTCCTCCTTGTTTTCTAATGGGCTATGGGGGCACATGCGGACCGTCGTCCGAGCCTCTCCCCCATCTCGTCTAAGGTGAATGAGGCTTTCGATCTTTACTCGCGTTAGGACGAGGTCTTCCTCCTATTTCTAACGGGCTGTGGGGGCACATGCAGACCGTCGTCCGAGCCTCTCCCCCCATCTCGTCCTTTTGTGAATGAGGTCTTCGACCTTGCTCGCGTTAGGACGAGGTCCTCCTCCTGTTCCTAACGGGCTATGGGGGCACATGCGGACCATCGTCCGAGCCTCTCCCCCCATCTCGTCTAAGGTGAACGAGGCCTTCGACCTTGCTCGCATTAGGATGAGGTCCTCCTCCTGTTCCTAACGGGCTGTGGGGGCACATGCGGACCATCATCCGAGCCTCTCCCTCCATCTCGTCTAAGATGAACGAGGCCTTCGACTTTGCTCGCATTAGGATGAGGTTCTCCTCCTATTTCTAACGGACTGTGGGGGCACATGCGGACCATCGTTCGAGCCTCCCCCCATCTCGTCTAAGATGAACGAGGCCTTCGACCTTGCTCGCTGCTTTTGCTCATTCCTTTCCTGTTCTTAGTTACCAAAAATCAATAATGCGGAGCAAAGGAGTATTTAAAGGAATTCTACTGATAATACATCCTCAAATTTTTCGAGTTCCATGGTCGGAAAAGCACTATCCTCCCGAGTTCCTTCAGGCGATAAGCTCCAGGTCAAACGACCTCCGTCACTTCATACGGGCCTTCTCAATTTGGGGTGAGCTTTTCTCGATTCTGAGGCTGAGCGACAGCAGCTCACCGCAGCACCAAGTCTCCCACTCTGAACGTCTTATTTTTAACCCTAGTGTTGTAGTACCGAGCCACCTTCTGTCTATAGGCTGCCATCCGAATGCTGGCTTCCTCCTTTTTTTCTTTCAGGAGGTCAAGGTTGACTCTGAGGTCCTGAGGGTTGTGCTGCTCGTTGAAGCCCACGACTCACGCAGACAGGAGCTTAAACTCGATGGAGATAACTGCCTCAGTACCGAAGACCAAGGTGAAGGACGTTTCTCCGGTTGGCGCCCTCTGGGTAGTTCGGTATGCCTAGAGGACGTGGTAGAGTTCGTCCACTCAGGTCCCTTTTGTCCTATCGAGTCTCGCTTTGATTTCTTGCAGCAGGGTCTGGTTGGTTATCTCAGCTTCCCCGTTGGCCTGCGGGTGAGCCACCGTCGTGAAGCGGTGGAAGATGTTTAGTCCTTCGCAGAACTTGGCGAACCTTACCCCAGCGAACTGTCGCCCATTGTCGATTATGAGGATCTGGGGGAGGCCGAACCGACAGATTAGTGACTTTCAGACGAAGTCCTGTACCTTAGCCTCGATGATCTTTGCCAGTGGTTCGACTTCAACCCACTTGGTGAAGTAGTCGATCGCGACCAGCAGAAACTTCTGCTGCCCAGACGTCGTTGGGAAGGGGCCGATGATATCCATCCCCCACTGCGCGAACGGCCAGGGCGAGCTAAGCGGAGTGAGTTCGGACGCAGGCTGCCTCTATACGCTGGCGTTCTTCTGGTAGCAGTCGCACTTCTTTACATATTCCATGGAGTCGCGAAACAAGGTCGGCCAGTAGTATTCCTATCGGAGCAGTTTTTTCGACAGAGACCTGGCTCCTACGTGACTTCCGCAGAGTCCTTCGTGCACATCCCACAGTGCGAGGGCGGCCTCCGAAGGTTGGAGGCATCTTAGCAACGGGAGGGAGTACGACCTCTTATACAACCTGCCTTCGTATAAGACATAGCGGAAAGCCTGATTCCTAAGCTTCCGAGCTTCTTTCGAATCATGGGGAAGGGCCCCCTCCTTGAGGTATGCAACCAGCGGGTCGATCCAGCTTGGCTCAAACTCCGTCTGCAGGACGATCGGAGGCTCTTCTAGGGTTGGGCATTTTAGAGTCTCCAAAAATACTCCCCTGGGTAGTTCGGCCGGGGCAGAAGTGGCCAACTTGGAGAGAAGGTCGGCTCTCGCATTTTCCGCCCTCGGAATATGTCGAACGTCGAAGCTGTCAAAGGCCGAAGTCAAATCCCTCACCCTCCCGAGGTATTTTGCCATGCTTTCCTCCTGCACCTCGTAACTGCCGCTGACTTGGCCGACCACCAGCTAGGAATCGCTGTAGATCTGAAGTCGATCTACTTTCAGCTCTCTTGCTATCTTTAATCCGGCTATCACTTCATATTCGGCCCCATTGTTGGTCATCGGGAACTCGAAGCGCAGTGCGTACTCGGCGATGACTCCCTCGGGGCTAACTATTATCAGCCCCGCACTAGCTCCGACGGAGTTGGACAAGCCATCCACGTGCAGGGCCCAGAAGCCTACGGGAAGGTCGGCGCTTTCCTCAGTGGGGTTCGGTCGTGGCAGCTCGACTTTGTCTAGGCCCGGCTCCACTTTGGTGTCGATCTCGGTCGGCCCAAGCTCGGCCTCGATCGGAATTATGCATTCCAGCACGAAATTCGTCAGTATCTGGGCCTTGACTGACGGCCTAGGCCGGTAGTTGATGTCAAACTCCGTGAGTTCGATTGCCCATTTTGTGATTCTCCTAGAAGCGTTTGCCCAGTGAAGGACCTCTTTTATTGGTTGGTCCGTGAGAACCGTTATGGTGTGCCCCTGAAAATAGGGTCGGAGCCGCCTGACGGCAATTAGGAAAGAGTAAGTTAATTTTTTCAATTTGGAGTACCTAGTCTCTGCGTCCCTCAGGACTCGGCTGATGTAGTAGATCAGCCGTTGCGCCTTCGCTTCTTCCCTGACCAGCACTGCAACCAGGGCCCCAGGGGAGATAGCCAGGTACAGAAATAATTCTTTTCTGGGTTCAGGCTTTGTTAGCAGCGGGGGCGAGCCAAGGTAGCTTTTGAGCTCTTCGAATGTCCGCTGGCACTCCGCCGTCCAGGAGAAGTCCTTCGGTTGCCTGAGAATGCGGAAGAAAGGCATGCATCATTCGGCCGACCTTGACAAGAAGCGACTTAGGGATGCCACTTTCTTGGTCAGGCGCTAAACCTCCTTGACCGTCCTTGGAGCGGTCATTTCTCGAATGGCTCGGATTTTTTCGGGGTTTGCTTCGATTCCTCGCCTTGACACCATGAACCCTAGGAATTTTTCGGAGGTCACACCAAAGGCGCACTTGGCTGGGTTCAGCCTCACCTTGTGTCTCCTGAGCGCACCGAAGGCTTCTTCAAGGTCGGCGAGGTGGTCCGTTGAAGCTCGGCTTTTAACGAGCATATCATCTATATACACCTCCATGTTGCGGCCGATCTGCTCCTTGAAGACCTTATTAACCAAACGTTGGTATGTTGCCCCCGCATTCTTGAGTCTAAAAGGCATGACCCTATAGCAATAAAGACCTCGGTCAGTAATGAAAGCAGTCTTCTCCTCATCCTCGGGCACCATGCGTATCTGGTTGTAACCAGAAAAGGCGTTCATGAAGGTGAGGAGCTCGTGGCCCGAGGTTGCATCCACCAGCTGGTCAATCTTGGGCAGGAGGTAGCTGTCCTTTGGGCAAGCCTTGTTCGGCTTCTTCAAGTCGACGCACATCCTCCACTTGTTATTCGCTTTCTTGACGAGAACCACATTCGAAACCCAGGTCGGATAGCTAACCTCCCGGATGAGTCCGACTTTGAAGAGCTTGTCCACTTCTTCGGCGATCGCTTTCTGCCTTTTTGGGGCGTGGTGGCGCAGCTTTTCTCTTATGGGTCGGTGCCTCAGATCGACGGCCAGCCGATGCTCGATGACCTCGGCGTCGATCCCTGGCATATCCATTGGGGTCCAAGCGAAGACGTCCATGTTCTTTCTGAGGAGAGTAACGAGCTGCTCCCGAACCTTTGCCGCCAGGTTGGAGCCGATCTGCACCATATGCTCCGAACTTCCATCATTCAAGGGCACGGAGACGAGGTCCTCCGTAGGCTCACCCCACTCCTCAGTGAGGTCGTCGCGGACGTTCAGCCCATCAACAAGATAGGGGTCGGGCCGATCCTTCTTATGCAAGGCGATCGAGTAGCAATGCCTCGCTAGAGCCTGGTCTCCTCTGACTTCTCCGACTCTATGGCCCGTCGAAAACTTCATCTTCAAGTAGTAGGTCGACACCACCGCCCAAAGTGCATTTAGACCAGGTCGGCCAAGGATCGCGTTATAGGCAGACGAGGTCCTCACCACTAGGAAGTCGACCCGAGCCTTGGCCAGCTTCGGACGCTGTCCTATTGCTATGGTTAACGTTATTACGCTTTCGACTGTTACAGTATTGCCAGCAAATCCTACCAACGGAGAATTCATCGACCCCAAGCGGTCATCGATCAGGGACATTTTTGAGAAGGCATCATAAAACAACACGTCGGCCGAGCTTCCATTATCTACCAAAATGTGGCGTACATCGTAGTCGGCAATATTCAAGAAAATTACAACTGCGTCATTGTGCAAAAATTGGATTCCCTGGCCGTCCTCCTCGGTGAAAGTCACGGGCTCCACGATCCTTCGCCTCTTCGCTGATTCCCCGGGTCCACTGGTCTCCCCTTGCTGAGGTCCCCCTAAGATAGTATTGATGATGCCAAGGGGCGGCCGATCTTCTTACCGATTTTCCCCACCTGATGGTGACGCTCTCGATCGCTCTTCCTACCTCTCGGGCCGCCTCCGCAGAAATCGGCCAAGTCTGCCTCGCCTGATGAGTTCTTCAATCTCGTCCTGGAGTTGGATGCACTCCTCAGTGTCATGACCGTAGTCGCGGTGGTAAAGACAGAACTTGTTGAGATTGCGCTTGCCAAGATGGGAGCGCATCCTCTCTGGCCTTGGAAGTCGCTCCTAGATCTCCATTAGCACTTGAGTCTTTGGGGCGTTAAGGGGAGCGTAATTATGGAACTGTCGTCGTCGGGGAGGACTTCGGTGCTGGGGGGAACCTCGGCGTGCCCTTCCATCGGGGCTTCTACGCCTCCGAGCCTGAGGGAAGTTCAGATTCACCCACGGCCCGGAGGAGTCCGGGATCGCGGTCGAGCCTCAGTCTGCTTTCTTTCTTCGGTGGGCCCACCTGGCCCGTCGGTTCGTCGCCTGCCATCGGCTTCATCGTCCTTAGCCCCGAAGGCCTCTTCTGCCCGGGCATAACTTTCGGCATGAGCCAGCATGTCGGCAAAATTCTTAGGATACTTCTTTTCCAGGAAGAATAGTAGGTCGTTCTTCTGAAGGCCGCCCTTGAGAGCGGCCATGGCGACGGATTGGTCCAAGTCCCAGACTTCTAGTGCAACAGTATTAAACCCGATGACGTAAGCCCGGATGGATTCTCCCTCCTGCTTGATGGCCAGTAGAAAATCCGAGCCTCGACGTGGACGCCGACTACTGACGAAGTGGGCTGCGAATTGTTGACTCATCTGGTCAAACGACAGGATGGTACTCGGCTTGAGCGTCGAGTACCAATTCCTGGCGGCTCCTTTAAGGGTGGAGGGGAAAGCCCGACACAAGATGGCGTCTGGCGCGCCATGGAGCAGCATCGTCGTCTGGAAGGCTTCCAAGTGGTCGACCGGATCGGTTGTCCCATCATAGCTCTCAAACTATGGGAGCTTGAAGTTCGGCGGGACTGGTTCCTGCATGATTTTCTGCGAAAAAGGAGGATCGGTTCGGACCTCATTACCGTATGAGGAGGGAGCGTGACGGAGTTCTTCGATTCGTCGGCTCATCTCTAAGAGCCTTTGATCCAAAAGATCTTCGCGGTCTCTGACCTTCTTGCCGAATGGGTGCGAGGCCTCACCCTGGCTCAAGCCGCAGTCCGAGCAGGGGCTCTCCCCCCGTTGCCTTCCTCTTCCGAGGATTGGAGGTCGGGTGGCCCATGTTGGTCACCCCTGGACTGGACCACACGGCTCTGGGGAATTCCGTGCCGGTTGAGCTAGTACTGGGGTCTGCTGGTGCATGGCCTGCACCGTCTACACTGCCTCCGTGAGATCACGAACCTGCTTGACAAGCAGGTTGAACTGCTCCGTGTCCACCGCGGCTACAAAGCGAGCCTGGGTCGCCGGGGCTAGAGCAGGAGCGGCCGGATCCGAACGGGATCGAACCGCGGAGGCCGCCGACCGTCGAGTCGAGGCTCTCCTGGGGGGCATTTTTCTTTTCTTTGAAAAGAGGAAGAAGAAAAATCCTTGGGGTGGAAAGGGGGAAAACGTCGTCGAGCACTCCTTTAAGAACGAGGGGACTTCGGCTTTCTCTTAACTCTAAGAGAGAAAAGAAAAGGGGCCCTCCTTCTAGCGTCAATCTATTGGTGCAAAAACTGATTGTCGTCGAAGGTCGCTGGAGTCGAGGCCGCTGAGGTCGCCGCCGGGGATCTGCAAAATAAAGTCCCGTCCGGAGCCGGTGGGGGTGGCTTCGGCAGGACCCTCCGATGCTCAAGTCAGCTCTGGCCAACAGGAATGGAGTGCTCGGAATGAGTTCCGGAGCTTAGAGAAGAAGAGGAGAGCTTAGAGATCAGAGACATTAGCCTTAGCGTATCTGGAGGAGGGCCCTTTTATAACGGAGCTTGATGGTGATGGCTGCTGCCGTGTGCTGGTGGGCCGCTCGACGTTTGGCGGAGTCAGTCTCTCGGAGAGGTGCCGTACGCGATAGGGTTGGTGGTGGCAGCTGCAGTCGCATGCTGGCGGGTCACTCGAGGTTCGGCGGAGCCAGTCTCTCGGGGTGGTGCCGTACGCCGCATGGAGGTTTGGTGGTGACAGCTGCTGCCACGTGCTAGCGGGCCGCTCAAGGTTCGACGGAGTCAGTCTCTTGGGTAGGTGCTGCATGGGGCTGGTTACGGAGAGAGTGGCGTCAGTAGTGGCGGCCATACCATCCAGTCTCGTTGCTTGTCCAGAGGAGTTCGGACTTGTAGGAGAGTTCGACTGTAGAGAAGTTTCAGAGGAGCCCGAAGTCGGTTGAAAGACGGCCGCTTGGGGAGTTCGAGCGTTGAGAGGTCCGAAAAAGCTCGAGTTTGGAGTTGAAGGACTTCGGACTGCTGGGCGGTTCGGTCAAGGGATGGCTCGCTGGGGAGTTCGACCTGCTAGAAATCCGAAGCTCGGACCGTTCGGAGGAGTTCGGACCTGCTGTTGGACTTCGGCTGAGGGCCGGACTGCTGGAGGGTTTCGGTAGGAGCTCGGTCGGTCCGAAGTTCGGGAACGACCGCTGAGGAGTTCGGGACGCCAGGGTGATTCCGTTAAAGCTCGGTCGCTCGGAGTCCAAGAAGCTCGGATCGCTATAGTAGCTCGGTCGGCCTGAAGGGGTTCGGATCTTGATGCTGGGAGTTCCGAAGAAGCTTCGGTAGCTAACTAAGTTCGGCCGGACTGAACGGATTGGAAGAAGCTTGACCGCTGGGAGTTCGGTTGAAGCCCGTCTGCCGAAGCTCTTCTGCGGCTACTGGTTGCATTAGGCTGAGCATCGAGCTAGACTTCGGCTGGAGCGGGATTTATCCCCAACAGGGTGTAAATGGATCTTCAAAAGGAAGAGGGACGTAGACGAAAAGATGGAGACCTATAAAGTCCGTCCGGTTGCCAAAGGATATCATCAACGTTATGGTATTGACTATAACGAGACGTTCTCCCCTGTGGTAATGCTCAAGTCCATTTGGATCATGCTTGCCATTGCTACTCATCTGGACTATGAGATCTGATAGATGAATATGAAGATAGCTTTCCTAAATGGAGAGCTAACCGAAGAGGTGTATATGATACAACCTGAAGGATTCACATCCACAGATGAGTCCAAGGTATGCAAGCTTCAGAGATCTATTTATGGATTAAAGCAGGCGTCATAGAGTTGGAACATGCATTTTGATTAAGTGATCAAAACGTATGGCTTTGTTAAGAATGGAGAATAATCCTATATTTACAAATGGACAAATGGTCCAACAGTGGTATTCCTTATTTTGTACATGGATGATATTCTCTTAATCGAAAATGACATCCCTACACTACAAGAAATAAAAGTCTGATTGTCATCATAGTTTTTCATAAAAGACTTGGGTGAAGCATCCTACATCCTAGGGATGAAGATCTATAGGGATAGATCTAAAAGGATGCTTGGTATATTCCAATCCACGTACATAGAAACTGTGCTGAAGAGGTTTGGTATGGAGAATTTTAAAAAGGACTATCTTTCGATAGGCCAATAAATTTCTCTCTCTAAGAAGGATTGTCCGACAACTCCTGAAGAGAAAGAGCATATGAGTAGAATTTTATATGCTTCGATAGTAAGATCTATTATATATGCAATGACATGTATGAGATCAGACGTGGCATACTCACTAGGAGTAGTGAGTAGATACTGATCTGACCCTGGAGAAAATCACTGAAAGATGGTTAAAACCATCCTTAAGTATTTAAGAAATACTAAGGACCAATGGTTGGTTTATGGTGAGTCAGATCTAAAGCTTGTGGGGTTTATAGATTCCAACTTTCAATCTGATCATGATGATAATAAAAGTGTGTCGGGGTATATCTTTACTCTAAATGGTGGAGCCATATGTTGGAAAGTTTCAAGCAGCATACAGTGGCTGACTCTGTTTGCGAAGCAAAGTACATGGCAGTATCAGATGCAGCAAAGAAAGTTGTGTGGCTGAGAAAGTTCATCATCGAGCTCGGAGTAGCACCCTCCATTGATGGTCCAATCCTGCTCTACTGCGACAGCACTGACGCCATAGCTCAAGTAAAGGAACCGAAGGCACACCAACGAACAAAGCACATTTTGTGCCACTTTATTTGGTTCATGAGATCATGGATCATGGTGACGTCAACTTTCAGAAGATCGATGGAAAGGAGAACCTAGCTGACCCCTTCACTAAAGCCCTGGCAATCAAGGAGTTCGACAATCATAAGTTGAAGATGGATATTAGATACTGTGCCGAGTAGCTTTAGGATAAGTGGAAGTTGTTGAAAATTATGTCTTAAAGCTAATCGTTAGCTTGTTGACGATTGAAATATTGTAATTGATTTATTAATTAATAAAAAATATTTTGACATCTTTTTTCATCACAAGTTTACATCTTCTAATGAACTCCATTATTGTGATGAAGTCCTTAAGACTATTTAGTTTCGATAAAGAGAGGATTTATCGATTAATTCTTAAATTTGTTTACGACCAAATGATAGACTATTAATTAGGATGACAGCGTTTATCGAGCATAGGTCGCTATATGCCATATAGGTTAGTTGTCTTCTTAACCAAGGAGTATGAAGACACTGGTATGTCATACAGATGAGATATATCGGTACATCATCATTGAACGTGATCAACTCCAGAGCATTCTATTGTTGAGAATGTCTCTGATGGGATATAGATATAAGTATCCCTTATACCTGAGATCACCTCAGTGACTTGCAAGCAACTTACTGTGCTTTGGTACTGGACTAACTGAATTTCTAATTCAGCAACGGAAGGCTTCTAGGCATAGTTAAGTATTTGCAAAGTTGAAGTATGATCAAGATGGAATTGACCACTCCAAGAATTGGAGAAGAATGTATCACTGTATTTCAATATAGCAAAACCTTGGTCAGGATAATCCATCAGATGGATTTGGTATTTTGAAATACAATATAGACAATCTGATTAGAGTTGATAGTTGAACTCTGATGTGTCCTACGAGCATTGTGATCAAGAGGATGAATTATATGAAAACTATATCCGCATGGGTTCTAAGGATGGTATTCTATACCTTCGATCTATTCAACCGTCGGGTATCATTGCTAGATGGTCACTTCGATTGGTATAGAAATTTATTTCTGTGCTACCGACTTAGGTTCGAACCTATGAGGTCACACACATTAGAGCTTACGATCTGATCGAATGATTGATCAACGATTAAGAATCGTTCTAGGGTTAAACAATCAATACGATTGGTGTTTAACCTAGTGCAAGTGTTGCAGGAGGATCGATTAGCAATTGGATTGCTAATTGGCTTAATTTAATTAAGCCAATAGGCTGAAATTAAATCTAATTAAATATAATTTAATTAGATTTGATTTGGGCTTAATTGAATCAAGTCTAATTGATTTATTGGATAAGCCAAGTACAAGAAAGAACTAGTCCTAGTCTAACTAGGACTCGGATTAATCCAATTTTTTAATTTGATTAAAAAATAAATTAGAATTAAATCTAATTTAATTAAGTCCTTAAATGGCTTAGGATCTTATTTAATTGGGTTGGTTTAATCTTGATTTTATTTAGTTAAAATATCTTATTTGACCAAATCAAAACAAGAGTCCTAGTGTGACTATGACTCCCTATCTCCTTGCGCCACCTTGGTCCCAACGCCCTCCATACATATTTCTTAGGTATTTTTCATAAAAAAAATTCTTTCTTCCTGATTTCCATGCCCCCCCTCTTCCTCCAAGTCATATTTGAAAGTTAGGTGGAAGACCAAGTCAAAGGAGGGATTGATTTTGCTTAGGATTCTATGAGATAAAATCCTTATTGACCAAAACATCTTTCCTTGAGTGCCGCCTCCTCTTTTAATTAATTCTTCTCTTATTCTACGAAAATAATCTTCTTTTTTGTGTGCCCTCCCTTGCTAGTCCACACCAAAAATTATGGAGGAGGCACCCAAGAGTTGGCTGCCCCAACAACTTTTCATGTTTGGATATTCGTAGTCTAAAAATTTGACCTAACTTGGACTCTTCTTTTTCTCAATTTATTGGACGAATTTTGTCCTAATTTTTTCATGAAATACAGAGCTTTAGGAAAGGTTTGGGATGTGCAAAAATCAAAGAAAGAGGGTCCTTGGATGTAGGGGTTCCATAGGCACCAAACTAGATGTTTAGGTGAGAGAAAAGAGAAGAAGAAGAAGAGGGTCTTCTTTTAGGGCTATTTTATTTTCAATCTCTTCTCCTTTCTTTTGAGTTTTTTTGATAAAGTCTCCGATAAGCAAACTCTTATCTTTATTCTCATATTTTGGAGAGTCCAAATTTTAAAGAATGAAGCATCGGATCGACCGTCGAAGAAGGATCAGCATAGTACTAGCATGCTGTGCTGATTTTCTGTATCGAACTTTAAATCAGAGATCGTAGGCTCGTGTGGACGACTTTTGGAGATCGAATGCATGTGCGGCTCATGATTTCATCATCAAGCCCGGATCAGCAAGTTAGAATGTCTAAACTTGCTCAGGTAATAAATCTGATCTATAAACTTCATACCTACATTTGATGTAGTGTAGATCTAGATTGATTTGATCAACCTTTTTTTTTCTTATTTGATTTTAATTTTTGATTTAATATCATGCCTTAATCATATAATAGATCTGAGATCTAGGTGTTTATATGATTATTTAAATAAATTTTAGATTTATTTAAGTCTTCCGCTGCAATATCTTGAAAAGTTTCAAGATATACCTATGAAACCCTAGATCTGGTTCCTTCACTAGGCTGCACCCACGTGCGCCGGGCCTAGACCGCGTGTGACGCTGGGCCACGCGCCCGTGCTGGCTGGCCTGCATGCCAGTGCATGCCTGGGCTAGTCCCAGCAGGCCCGCATGCCTGGGTCACATGTCCGTGGGCCTGCCGACCGTGGGCCCCACTTCGACAATCCATCGGATGCTCTATGTGCTTCTTTCGTGCATATCTTCGCCATCCAGATTTCGATTGAGGTGTTCTTAGGCTCGTTGGACTCCGTTCATCGTTTTAGACCTCGCCGTGGGAGAATTTAAAATATTTTTCTCAATAAAAAAAATAGTTTAGCAATGGACAAATTCCATTGCTAAATAATTTAGCAACGAATTTGCTTACGTTGTTAAAAATTCTGTAGCTAATTAGCAACGGAATTCATTTTTGTTGCTATTTCATTGCTAAAATTCTTTAGCAACGAAAATGAATTCCATTGCTCTTTTTTTAATAACGAATTTATCAATCAAATAATCATCATTGCAGTTTTCTTACAAGATCATTACTAATTTATTATTAAATTTTTAAAATTTTTTATTAATCCATTACTATTATTTTAATTTTTTATTATAAATTTATTTTTATTTCATTGCTAAAATTTTAATATTCTTTTTACAAGTCTGTATCCATTCCATTGCTAAAATCTTTAAGTCCATTATAAATCTATTTTTTTTGCATTGCTAAAATTTTTATATTTTATTATAATTATATTTTTAACCCATTGCATAATTTTCAAATGTTCATTACTAATTCATAATTTTAAATTTCCTGTGAAAATCAGATAGATCAATCTAATATCAATATAACTGTGAAAATTATAAAATAAAATATTCACAAATTAAGAAGGAAGATCAGTAGTGGAGTTCTACAATATAGTTTTGGAACCTGAGTTAGCAACTTAAAACGTGTTGGACCAACCAACGTACCTGGGACATCAGACTGAATTGAAAATCCACCAAAAAGTAATCTCAATTCTGAAGCCTCCCGGGCATTAAGCATGCAGAAAAATATACAACAAAATTCTTGAATACTCGTATGAAAGCAGATGATATCAAAAATACAATCAATTTGCAAACACCAAACGACAAAAGTTGACAAAAAGACCCATCAAAATTACTTCTAGAATTGATTTGTTCATATTCGAAACAAAGATGATGAAATAACCACAACAAAATGATGCAAGACCGGTTCAAACCACTATAATTTACAGCATACAATCTCTTAGCTTGATTTCTAATTCCTCCTGTCTTGTTTTTTCTCCTTTTTTTTGTTCGTTTTCCTTCCCTATTTTCGCTGTACAAGATTCAACCACAAACCAAGTCCCTAATTTCTGCACAACAACAATTTAAAAAGGGGACAAGGGAGCAAAGATCATTTATAGCTCATTAATACCTGAATTTATAACATGCATTATTAGTCGGACGTTGGTAGCTTCGGATGCTGTTGGTTGTGGGAAAGCAATCTTTGGTGGGCCAGTATGTCATAGACCATGCTCAAATATCACCGTACATGCACCGTGATCATAGGATCCGTTGGATTGATAGCTACAGCTACATTGGTCATCCATCCTACTTTGCGGGATGTCTCATTGCTGATATCACATGCTAGCTACTGCAGAAGAGCAAGCAGTACTTGATTTAGAGGAAGTGGTACAGTGGAACAAATTGCATGCAAATCAACCTGAAAACCCATAATAGTATGAGCCAAAGGAAAAGAACTTTGGGTCTGCTAAGAATTGTAAAAATTAGAAACATTATGACGAATGAAAGGTAAGGTGAAAGCATTTCTTGCACCAATATTTGCTGGCTCAAACATTAATCCATCTATTAGTCAACGTTTGTGATGTTCCTTGATGTAAATCTAAGACCGAACACCATACCTGAGAACATAACCAAGAGACAATGGACACATCACTTTTTTGAAGAGCCATAGAGAATGCTTCCTCGTATTTCCATTCATATATTAATCTTGTTAGTTCTTTTGTTGGATCCAGAGGTGCCTCAACCTGTTGTACAAACAAGGCCTACTAAGACTGAGCTTAGCATGCTCAGTGAATAAGCCAACATTCAGATAAAGCAATGACCATGATTGCAAAAAGTTGATTGAAGGATCAAAAGGGATAAGACTAGGACAAAAATGTAAAACAAAAGCAGGACCAACAAAAATGGAAATTGATGGGTGTTACCATCTCAGGAAGACCCGCCAGTGGGCCATTGTTTTGCTGCATACTAATGAGATTCAATGAGTTTGTGTTTCCTATTGCAAGGAGAGCTAAAATCTTCCACTGGCCATCAATCAATTCAGTGGTAAGGTTTTGGGTAATTGTTGATGCAGAATTGATTGCATCCTGCAGGACCAAAAAATAAGTCATCACCAAAAATATCAAATGTTATGACAGGTAATTCGATATAACAACACCACATGCGGACTGCTCATGATCATTAATTCAGAACTGACAGCACTTAACCTCAAAGTGTGAGCAAGTGGATATGTGATGCCTCAAGTTGCGGTTGTGCTGCAGCAGTATGTTCAGTCATTCCTTTCTTGAATGCAGCATCTACTTGTTCAAACATCGCTTTGCAAGACTGCTCAAATGCAGGAATCTCTGAGGATTCTAGAGAAGATTCTAATGAATCCTGCATGTGCATACAAGTGAATTAATTGTTTAGACCAAAACTAGCCTCGTAATTTCTAAGCAGAAAAGGTTGGCAGTCAAAATCAAAATAGGAACTTACAGCTGTGCAAAAACAAACAAGCAAAGTCAAATTCATTTTTTCTCAAACATCACAAGACGAAAAACTGATGCTCTTCTTAATTTAAAGAACTAAAACTACATGAACACTGCATTTGCTTTAGCCTGGTCTGCAAGCTTGCCTTGTCATTTCACCAAATAACCAAGAAATTCCCCTGATGTTGCTACGTTCGTCAGGTTGCAAGACATGACTATTTCAGATCGGAACCCTCATTTGCTAATTATTTCAATTAATGGCTAAGACCGTAGTTGTTGCAAGCCTTTTTGGCTCATTTCTCATAGCTTCAACCGGTGCTACCTTAGGTCATTCTGTACTCTTCGTCAATTTACATCAATAACTTCATCAAGAATTTAAGTATCGCTCTTCAAAAGTAGCTGATCGAAAATGATGATCAGCTACTGCATACAAAAATGTACGCACCATGAAAAAAAGGAATATCAACAAATTATCCAAATAGGTAAAAGAACAGAGTATAAAAACTCAAAGAAATAAGATTCTTTACGAAACTGTTGGAACAAGTGAATCTACTACACATTATATAACCTGATCCAAGTAAAAGAACTACTTAATGTGGCATGGTAATGCAGTTTGCTTGTTGACGCAGCTATCTGCTTGGCATAGTCATGCCTCAAGGAAAAAAGGAAATGGAAGAGAAGGACAGGAGGAAGATAGGGAGTGGGAGTTTGTGCTGGGTTAAGGAAAAGAAGTTCAGGTGCATCTTGCAAGCAACACCAGGTTATCATGCTGGTGTATCTCTTAGTAATCAACTCCCTTCTATCCAAGATTTCCATCTCTATAAGGCCCCTGTTTGCATTGGAATCAAGCACCCTCTAGCATGGTATATATTCAATTCTTGGCCCTATTGTTTGGGACCTTAAGTCAATATAAACCAATAAAATCTGAGCTATCAGCCGATACAATATATTCATACTAGCCGATATTTTTCAGCCATTTTTTATTTCCTTAAATAGGCTTTCTTAACTAATAAATCTCAAAATCAATGCTTAAACCTTTTTTTTTTTTAATCTAGATTTATCGTATCTGCCCAGATTTCAATATGTCAGTCCAAAAGTATCAGCCAAGATCATGAAGAATCTCGGTTTTCTTTAAATTTCCCTGCTTACCATATTAATTGAGATAAACTGATCTCTCTGTTCATCTCGTTCTCGGTCACTCACCAAGATGATTGATACATCAATTTTTAAAATATTGCTATATCACTACAAAATTTCTTAACATTTTCCCATGTGCCTTGATCTTTCTGTCATATCTGACCCTTCATGAATGGTGGATGAAACTTTTTTGGATCATCAAAGGAGCAGAAATGAAATTAAATCCAAAGAAAATTGGTCATGATTCCTAAATTTTAGATATATTAGTTGGGAGTGGCTTCCACAAACGGGAAAAAGAAAAGAGTAAGAAAATGTTTAACTTCATGTGCTGATCTCTATCTGCTGCTCTCCTTCCCTAACCGGAACTAACCCACACCGTCCCAAAATCCCAGATGCCCAAGGAAAAAAAAAACAAAAACCTAAAATCTCCTCTATTTTTCCTCTGCTCTCTTTCTCTGACCGGAACAAAATAAAAACCTAAAATCCCAATGAAGCTAAGAACCATCCGATCTCCCTCTGCTGCTCTCCTTCCCAATAGATCTTGGAAGCAGAGAATGAAATGAAAAGCAAAGAGTTTACCAAAAAATTTTCCCCTCTTTTCTTTGTTCTTCGTTGATTTTTCCTCTATTTTTTCTGATTTTTCCGCTGCTTCCTGAGTCTCGATCGGGTGGGAGGCTTGGAGCGGCCGAAGAGGCCGGGAGGCTTGGAGCGACGAAAGACGGAGGCTTAGACACCGACGCCATTGGGAAGGATGGGTGGGTATCCGTCGGGCCGCCGCTATGAGTGAGTAGAGCGGGGGCACCCGCCGGCCTCCAAGCGCCTCAATCAATCGAGCATTCCTGGCCTACAAAATATTTATATCATAATTAATAATAAATTATATTTTGATTGTCAATAAAAATATATCTTATACTCAAATTCATTGTTACTCTATTATAATTTTTTTATTTTTAAATTAGTAACGAAAGCAATGCCATTTTAATTCTATTATAAATTTTTTATTTTTAAATTAGTAATCAAATAATTTTAATTATAAATCCATTAAAACTTATCAAAAAATTTATAATTTTTTTAATAAATTATTAATAATAAAATTTAAATTTATTTAAATCTATTGTAATATTTAATTGCTAATTTATTATAATTTTTTTGTTAATAATACATGAAAATTTCTTACAAAATTTAGTAATTATTTTCAAATCTATTATTATTTTATTATAAATTTTTTATTTCTAATATGTTATAAATTTATTATAAATTTATTTTTTAAAAATTAATAATAAAATTAAATATTTTATTATGAATTTATTACTAATTAATAATTAATTAAAAATGATAAAATTTTTATTATTAAATATTATGTTTCTTGGATTCATCATTAATAGAATAACGCTCTCATTATCATAAAAAAAAAAATAATATAGGTTCTAACGTAAGTCATTAAGCAATCTCGTGAATCAAATCAACTTCTAGATTGTCATGGCAGCATGACATCTATTTCTATAAAAAAGCAATATAATAATAATTTTTTTTATTTCATAAAAAAATAATACTAAATCCTAAGCTGAAAGAGTAATCAATAGTAAATCTACATGTTTCCAAGTCACCAGCATAATCCATCTTTATAAAACCCACTGACTTGACCAAAAAATTATTAATATATAAAATATCATAACCAATAATCCTAGCAATATATCCCAGGATTTATAATATTGCATCAATATATAGCTACTTGAGATTCTACATATATCGGCTAACAATATCGGCTAACAATATCAGCAACATAAGAAATATCCAACTTTGTGATTGTCTAATAAATTAAACTATCCACGACTTATCTATACATAGTAGAATCATCAAGCAACTTATCTTGCTCTCTACTCAACTTTAAATTTAATTCAATTGGTACTCATATATGCTTGCAATTAGTCAATCCATACCTATTCAATGCATAAAGAGCATATTTTGCCTGATAAATAAAATAGCCATTTTTGAGCTTAGCTATATTAATGTCAATAAATTATTTTAATTCACTAAGTTTTTTCATCTCAAATCATATAGATATATGTTTATGAATACCATAGACCTTGTCAATATCTTCACTAATGGCAATCAAATCATAACATAAATGCAAACTATTAGTATACCCTTATTAATGTGCTTCACAAACAACTGAAATATGTGAAAAAAAGAGAGTCGCCGCAAAGTAATAAACATTTTATAATTTTTTCATGCTTGTTTAAAATAATATAAAACTTTTCTAAGTTTGTAAATGAACTTGGGATGAAAGAAGTCAACAAAATAAAGAGGCTGTAATATATAAATATCCTTACCAAGATCACCATGTAAGAATGCAATCTTTGCATCTATATACCATAAAGACGAATCTTTACTAGCTAGTAAAGAAATAAGTATTTTGGCTATTGTTGATTTTTTAATTGAATAGTAGATTTTATCAAATTCAACTATATCCTTTTGTAAGAATCTTCTTGCACCGAGCACAGCTTTGTAACATCCAATAAAGTCATTTCTCTTCATTTTCATCTTACAAACTTAGTTGTAAGAAATAGAAAAAACACTACTAGTTAATGATTTTATGGATGAAAATGCCCTGACGCCTCGAAAGGAGGTGTAGGCGGATATCTGATCCAACTATGCACTGAGGTAGTGCTAGGGATGACGTACTCATCGATCGATGAGAAAAAATAAGCATTGACACCCTGTATCGAACAATCCTCCCAACAAAGTGGGGATCCTTTGTGGGGGTTGCTATGCCCGATCTCCTCCCCACTCCATTTTCTTTGTACCAAAAAAAGGGAATTAAATCCTTTGTCTTATTTTTTCTTAAGAGCTGAAATCTCTTTCAACTTAGTTTTTTTTTTTTTTTTTTTCTATAATAGTGATAGATCATCAAAAATTTTAAGTTCATCTTCAAGTAATTTTATATCTTCCTCTTCTTTGACTATATTTTTCTTTTTCATGAAATTTGAGACATGTAGGCTTATTTTTCATGCACTAGTTTTTCATGAACTTTTATGATTGCTAATAGCAGGTAAAAATGAAGAAGACTCTGGGTATTAAGTTGGAGAAGAAGAATAAGAAAGTTGACTACCTTAGGAGTAGCATCCTTATGAGATACATAGTTCTCATTAGCAACTGATATAAGATTATCAATTGAGAAATAAAATTAATCAGACCATTAAAAAGAGCTTTCATCAAGAACAACATGTCTAGAAATCGTAATCTTCATTATCTCGAGATTAATATACCTCCTATGTATCTAGAAATCGTAATCTTCATTATCTCGAGATTAATATACCTCCTATGTATCTTTCTTAGCTTCATCATAATCAAGAAACATGTGTATACCTAACAAACTCTTATTTAACTTATTAGAGAATCCATGGTAATCATGTATAAAATAAATATATCTAAAAAATAAAGATGAGAAATAACAAAATGCTTCATAAAAGATCTTTTATATGAAGTCATGTAGCCAATACTTCTCAAACATGTCCTGTTGATAATATATACTGTTGCCTGCCTACATTCTGCTCAAAATTTATGCTTCATATTCTTTACGTAAAGCATATTGCTGCTAGTCTTAAATAGATATCTAGTATTCCTCTCTACTGCATCATTCGGTATAGGAGTATCTAGATAAGTAAATTATCTATGTATATCATGACTAGTCAAATAATTAGAGGATTTTTTTTAAAACATATTTACCACTACCACCGGTTCTTAAGCAGCCAATTTTTAATATAAAAATATTTTTCATCAAATTTTTTAAATTAATAAAATTTTTTAAATATTTTTGATTTTTTTCAAATAAATCTAAGTATATCCAGAAAGATCACCAATAAAGATAACGATATATCTCGGACAAGTAAAAGATTGAGTATTAATATTTTCAGTGAATTATGAAAGTATTAACGATAGTAGTTAAGATGATCTTACTTTGATCTCTCTAAAAGATACCTTATGCTTATTTCTATTTTGACATCTAGTGTAGATAATACTAGATTTACTTCCATTCTAAATTCTTTGCATCAATATTTTCAGAACCGTCCTAAACTAGCGGGATGTGTCAAACTGGACCGGCAAAAAATCGGGATGGTTCTAACATGAGAAACGGTAAATGTCGTTGCAAAAAAGAAAGAAAAAAATAGAAGTAAAGAAAGAGAAAAATGCTGCCAGAAGTCGGCGGTGGCCCTCTGCGGCCATCAGAGGATGGCGGAAGCTGCCACGGCTCGGTTTGCTCGATGGGACTGCTGCAATGAACAAAAAAGAGAGAGAAAAGGAAGACCACTAGAGATGGGGAGGACGGGATAGCGAAGAGGCCGCCGAAAAACTCTGGATGGCTGCCATGGCCACCAAGTGATGGAAGCAGCGTGGGCGGTGTCGCAGTCGCGGAACAGGGATTATCGTCCTTATTCATGCGTGGCTCTTTTTTTAAAAATAAAAATTAACAGTGAAGCTAGCAAATCATTTGTTGACTTCATTTTTTATTTTTTTTAAAAAAAATCTATTAAACATTGAAGCCGATAAACCATTTGCTAGCTTCACTTAAGTTTTTACTTTTTTTTAAAAAAACCTATGAAACAGAGGCACACCTCTGTTTCATGCCCACGGCACCGCGCACGTGAACTATGCCGTCCAATGGCTACGGCAGCTAACCAAAGGCTGTCCAACGAGCCCTTTGCCTCCTTTCCCTCCTTTTCTTTTTTCCTCCCTCTCTCTCTATTTCTCTTTCTCTCTTTTTCTCCTTTCGATTCTCATTTCTTTCCTTATTTCGATTCATGTTCCATACTGAATCGTACCACTGGCTGGAAAATCTTGCTCTGCACTACTTATCTTGAAGTCTTTAATAAATTACATGAGCTAATCTAGCAAGCAATAAATTAACTATCAAGTTTAAAAATCAGATCTACACCAACAGATATAGCATAAAGTTTATTCATTTTCCTACCTCAACTCATAAGCTTTGAAAGGCTTAATATTAGCATAAACCTCCATGATATTAAAATCAAATAAGACAAAATATCCTTTATTTGTGATTTATGAAATAAAAATTAGTTTTTCTTCATAAAATAATATAATAAATATTATTCATAAAAATAGAAGAACCAATTGATGATGTGAGAAATATGTCACTAAATTTTTTGATAGGATAAAATGAATTATCATTAGTAGCATCAGACCAATACAATTCCGTAGAGAATCAAATAGCTCTTTATAATAAATAAAATGATTAAAATTAATAATCCAATTATGAGCAAAATCGGTATCTATTACATAAGAAGCTGCAGTATGATGGTAGCTAGGACAATTGCATCAACAATAAAAATAATGAGAGCTTAACTATCAATTCCCTTGTCTCTTCTATATACTAAAATAGAGAATATTTCAACATTAGACAATTTGAACTTTACCTTGCAATCTTAAATTTTGTGACCAAATTTTCCACACGGTAATTGCTCTTAAATTTGTAATTTTTCTTCTAATTAGGATTTTTATCATTCTAAAATTTTCAACTAGTCTTTTCCCAAATTTTTAAATTTATTATTTTATTATTTTTACTTTTATGATAAAAAAATAGTCTTTTTTTTTGGATAAAGATAGTCAAATCATACATATCAGTATTAAGTGCTTCTTGGTTGTTTAGTATATTTTTTAGTGTTATTGATGTATGTACTAGTCGATTTAGAGATTGCAAGTAAATAAGCATTGTGCTTCTTATTCAAATCATAAACTAATAATCTACATCATTTTATTTTTATCATAGTGAAAATTTTCATCAAGCATGCCAACCTCATAAAATATTTTTTTTTCTTTAAAAAAATACTGAAAGGTTGAAAGATTATTTTATTTAAGAGCACCAACCTCATTATCTAAAAATTGAATCCAAGCTTTATTAGACTTAGAGTATATAGCTAGATCTTGAATTCGTGCATTGATGATTATCTTCATCAATATTGATTTGAAGAATATGCAAAGCCCTTTCGACTTCGATATTTCACATCAATTTTATTGAATTACAAAAATAAGAATCCACATGCTTCCATTAACGTAAAATGAATTATTAGATGCTCTTCAACCATGTTGAGCTATAAAGATATAAACTATTATTTTCAAAATCTATAGCTCTAATACTATATAACAATATGCTTTTTAACATATCAAATGTGTTGGTTCAAGATCTGAAACATGACCGATCAATAATAAATAAATACGGAAGAGAAGAAATAATATAAGAGAGAGAATAATTTCTATTATAAAATGTGAAGAAGTAAAATTCTCTAAACACCTATCTTTCTCTCGCCCACGAGCAAAAGCACATCTCATGGAGAAAAGAAACCTCTCCCTAAGCTCTCTTTTTGGTTTGCAGGATGACTCTCCTAAGGAGCAGAACAAACAACACTGTCCCACGTTTCCAATTCCAGAAAAAATTCGTGTTAGTTGGGCCTCAGGCTCAACATAGCTACCATAACAATACACACACACACACACACACATATATATATATATATGCTTGATGGGATGCCGTCGTGTCCAAGGTCCAAATTTCAAATTTGAAATATCGAGTCGGCTGGGGCTTAATATCCTACAAGATAGCGGGTCTGGTGTCCCCATCAACAGCCAAATTGAAAACTTCTCGCTACTGTTCAAACTGTGCTTCGGACTAAGCTTGTGTTCCTGGTCACTAGAAATTTAGTTGTTCAGTACATAGTAGAGATGTAAATCATATTAAATGACGTGAAACAAATATTACGTAGACGTAAGATTAACATTGTCCCTTCTCAGATCATCATTTGTGACTCATGTACTCTGATAAATGTTATACATTTTAGAAAAGAATTTAGCTATATTTATTTAAGTTTGAATAATTCTTGTGCATACTCTTTTATCTTTAAAATTTTCTAAATTGATCCTTTAAATTTCCAAATCATTTTAAAATAGCCTTGTCATTTATCTCTATTAATGAATAGGTAGTACATGACCATTATATGGTAGCATAAAATTATGGTAGGATAAGAATACCCTCTGTATCTTCTAGTTTAGGGTGGACCGTAACCTTCTTCACAGAGTTTTGAAAAAAAAAAAGGAGAGGCTGCCCACAAGTGCTACTCTTCCATCACAACACCACCCATCATCACTACTGGCTTCTCCTACCACCCATCACCTGATCAAACTTGCATGACAAAAATATCCTTCGTACCGCTTATTTGGGGACATAATAATATCGTTGATTACATATGATGGAAGGATGAAAGGATGGGGGAGGAAAGGTAGAATGCCCAGGGAGCATGCAATGGTCACCATTGATGACATTAGAATCAGAGGAGCAGAGATTGCAGAGAGGGAGAAAAAATGATGATGGCCATAGGAAATAGGTAGGGTAGTAGCGGGGTGGTGGGCAAAGATGGAAAGGGAGTTGCAGTGGAGGAGAGAGAAGGCATGTAGGATGGTGATCCAAAGATAAAAGATGATGGAGGCTACGGAGGAGGAAAGAGGAGACGAGTGGAATGGCCCGAGAGAGATAAGAGAGTCTGGGGAAGAGACTATGGTGGAAGAAAGAGAAGGTGAGTGAGATGGTGGCAGAGGAAAAAATTTATAGATAACAAAATGGATCAATATACATATATTAACGTTAACCGAAGTAAATTTTTTTTCTTTATTTTATATCTATTTTATTTGATAGCAGTGACTTTGTTATTGCATGAGGCCAAACTATGTTATCTAAAATTTTTGATACAAAGAATCCTTGAGAAGTTTTATTTATACTTATTATTAAAATTTATAAAGATAATTTGTGATATATTAGGATTGTTCTAGAGAGCTAATATTGATTGTATACTGAATGGATTTAATATGCATAATTACAAATCTGGAGACGTATATTTGGTCAAAAAAAGATAAATTTAGTAGAAATCAGTATTTTTATGAATAATATAGATAAAAAATTCATAATTATTATTTATAGTTTAATATCTACAAAAGTTTGTGCCAAATCGGATATAATGCATATTATAAGTATACTTCATAGATATATAACAAATTTAAATATAGGATATTTAGAATACTAAAAAGATTATGAGGTATTGGTAGAAAACAACTTTTGAAAGTTTGATCATCTTGAGGTGATTGGATATTATGATTCTGAATTTTGCTAGTTGATGGATGATATGTAATTTGATTTTATTATATTTTGATGATGGCTGAAGGAGCTATTTATTAAAAAGATTCAAAATAAATTCTTGTGCCATGCTAGCAAAGTTTGTGACATGTTAAGAGCTGATATTATATTGTTTGGTCAAGGGACTCCATTCTAAGGCTCATGATTGTTGATTATTTCTCAAAATCATTTTAGATTTATTATGATAATAGTATAGCTATGTTCTTTTTAAAGAATAATAAAAATTTAAAATACCTCTATCCATATAGAGATAAAATATTTGGCAATCAGATATTTGATTAAAAGGGAGACATTATAATTGAATACATAGAAACTAATGCAATATTGATAGACCTATTGACCAAAGAACAGCTTAGATTTACTATATTTATTAAACATGTAAAAAATATGAGTTTATTGAAATCTTTTAATGTGCTTGATTAGTGGAAGTATTATTTTACAATATCCTTTTCATTATTTTCATGTTGGAATGTTGCATTTATATTTATGCACGTATGGTTGATTATAAATACTATTTAAATGAAAGTCTTAAATATAAAGATATTACTTAAATATAAATGTATTATTTGAAAGAAAGGTTTAAGCATAAAGATATTGTTTATATGCTTATTAATATCGTTGATATCATGATTAGTCTTGAGACATAAAGGACTTATCTTGAGATATATGATGAAATTATGATATAAGCTTAAAATTATTGTAGCTTTTATTGAAAAGCATAAAAGAAATTTTATTTAAAACTATAAAATGGACTAATAATGAGCTTTATATATTTTGATTATATGAGTACAAATGTCGCACTACATCACTGAAATCCATGTTAATAAGATTACTAACATTTATAACCATAGAAGATCTTATATCATTAAATAGTATGAAAATTATTGTGATTCAATGTTAGTAATTTTAGTAGACTGAATTTTTGACTAAAGATGTTATTCATTCAGAATATTTGCATATGTAGTCATATGAGATGTGCTTAGATCAGAAATTATTTTCAAACTATATATAATAAATATATTTTTTGAATAAAAAATGATCTTAATCAATATCACCCAAGTGAAAGAATATTGAAAATTCGCGTAACGTGGGCTTCCATTGATTATAAACCGATTTCTTATTCTGATTTATTATGAAAATATAGATTAAGTTTTTATCTGAATAAATAATTAAGATCTGTAATCATATTGTTATTTTGGGCTATATTATCTTAGACATATGATGTGGCAAATATCAATATAGGCCTGATTGGATTAATGGACTCTATGATAGATGAACCTATTAGCATTACTAACTAGACTAGATCACCACTCCACTCCTATATATATTTGTCTGTAAAAAAATTCTAAGATATTAAGATCTCTACGAGGATGGATCTCTGAAATAGGGAAGAAGATCTATCCTATCATTATTTTCTTTTTCCAGCTTCCAGCTGATACAATAATCATTAATAGTCGCTTAGATATTTCAAGATATGATTGATTTTTGTTTTAATTTTTTTTAATGATTTTGTATTCTAACATCCTGCATGAGAGAGAATTCTCACAATATTATGATAAATGCTATATATTTTACAAAAAAATTAGCTTAATTTATTTAAGTTTGGATAATTATTGTGCATAATTTTTATTTTTAAAAATTTTTAAATTGATTTTTTAAATTTTTAAATTATTTTAAAATAATTTTATTATTTATCTTCATTAATGAGTAGGTGGCATACGATCATGATAGTATAAAATTATTGTAGGATGAAAATATCCTCTATATCTTTTTATTTGGATAATAATTTTATCTAAATAATATCTATTTTAAAAAATTATAAAAAAATATTTTTAAAAATTATTTATTAAAATATAATTTAATTTAAAATTATTTTTTCAAAAGATGATTTTATGCGCTGAATCAATCTATAAATTTTTTAAATTATTATATAAATAATCATCGATAAAATATTTCTGTAAATCGTAAGACGACTTATAAACAAAAAAAAAAAAAAAAAAAAAAAAACCTCTCTAACTCTTCCCGTTGCTTAAAAAAATAAAAAAAATGGCGACTTACAAAACAAAAAAATAAAACACTGAACCTCTCTCCCCTCACTCTCCGTTGCTTAAAAAAAAAAAAAAAAAAAGCACTGCCTTCTCCTCCGCCCTCCCACCCCCGCCGCCGCTCCCGGCCGCCGCTCCCCGCCTCCGGCCCCCCGCTGCCGCGCTCCCCACATCCCCCCGACCGTCGCTCCCCGCCTCCCTTCCGGCCGCCGCTCCCGCCTCCGCCTCCCCGCCGCGCGATCCCCGCCTCCCCCCGGCCGCCGCTCCCCGCCTTCCCCCCTCCCGCCGCCGCGCCGCTCCCCGCCTCCCTCTCCAGAGCGACTTTTACTTTCGCAGTACTTTGGTAAATATTTTGAAAGGAATATTATTTTCGTAAATTATTTTAAAGGAGATATTAATTTGATAAAATTGGCTGTTTGGATGGATCTTAACCTTCTTCCACCACAACACCATCCTTCATCGCTACTAGCTTCTCCTGCCAATCGCCTGATCAAACGTGATTTTGACAAAAATATCCTTTGTACCATTTATTTGGGGACATAGCAATATCATTGATTATAGATGATGAAAGGATGGGGGAGGAAAGGCAGAACGACCAGTGAGCATGCAATGGTCACCATTGATGACATTGGAATCAGAGGAACAGAGATTGTAGGGAGGGGAGAAAAAAGATAATGGCTATAGGAAATAGGTAGGGTAGTAGCGGGGTGGTGGGCAAAGATGGGAAGAGAGTTGCAGTGGAGGAGAGAGAAGGCATGTGGGATGGCGATCGAAAGATAAGAGACGATGGGGGCTGCGGTGGAGGAAAGAGGAGATAGGTGGAATGGCCTGGGAAAGATAAGGGAGCATGGGGAAGAGCTATGGTGAAAGGAAGAGGAGGTGAGTGGGATGGTGACAGAGAGATAAGAGAGGATAGGGAGGGAGGAAGGGAGAGTCTCCATCTCCACCTCCACCATTACTAAACACAATCCAAGTTACTACTAAAAAAGTTTTGAGTTTCAGCTTCTTCTTCTTTTTTTTTTAACAAACTAACTTTAATTTTTATGAAAACAGAAAAATGATATTTATCTATGACTTGCTTGGAACGCCCATAAATGCCAAATAATCACGAGGAAGGGAGCAGAGGTTGGAATGGAATGGTAGAAGTTGGAGAGGTAATAGAATGGACTTTCAAGGATATTAGAACAAGAGCATTTTGGTCATTTGAAACTGCAGGCTAATAAAGTTGGTTAGTTGGCAAGCAAAAAGTCACATTTCATACGTTGAAGTTTTTTAAAAAAGGTCCGTATGAAAAAAATAGGGCTAAAAATGGATCGGGCTGGGCCTCCTATCCGAGTCCAGCCTAAAATATTTTTGCGAATTTTAGTTCAGGCTCGAAAATTTTTTAAATATTTATTTAGACTTGACTTTGGCCCATATTACTTTTAAGGAAGATCACTGAATGCATCGCTAAAAAAAAGGGCAGGAATTCTCCGGACAAGAATTGCACCATGGAATCATGGTTTGCGACGACAAAACTATGGAGTATACTATGGTACAAACAATCAAGAACCCCTTTTTGATATATATATATATATATATATATATATATATATATATATATATATATATATATATATATATATATTTAAACTAGAGTTCCGTGAGATCTGAAAGAAAGAAAGAACGAAAGAAAATTATAACATGGAAATAATGCTGGAGGATTATGGGTACCTGGAGATCGAGGTTGGAAAGAAATTTAGGTGGATTTTCTTATTTTTAAGTTTTAGCCTTTGAAACATCAAGAATGTTGGTGGATATGGTTAATCAGGAGAAGAGATCGAAGAGCAATGGAAAATCGAAAGAAAGAAAAGAGAGGGGGAGCTGATGCCGAACCTGGTGTTGGAGAACTCATAGAGCTTTCTTCGGAGAGAGAAGACGATGACGGCGACCTTGATTTCTCAAAGGACGAAGAGCTCGAACGCCTTCTTCAGAAGCCCATTCCTCCACTTCAAGAACGTCACCTGTTTGCTCACGTTCTCTATCAGCTTCATTTCCGTCTTCCCCCTCACCATCTTCCCTTCTCTTCACCTGGAGTCAAGTTTCCCAAAAATATCGGCGTCGGTGATGGGGAAAGGACGGAAGATGGGAAGAGGGATTTTAATCACTCTGATATTCAAACGGACATGGGCTAAGGCTCTTCGAGATGAAGTGGCGAACAAGATAAAACTTTAAGCCCAAAGTTAAAAGAAATTAGCTAATTGGCTAATCAACTAGTGCCAAGCTAACTCACGAGTCATGATTCATTTTAAATAACTAAACCCATTTGACTAAAAATCAAGCTTCAATCGGATATTTAGGCTATTGATCGGGCTTGAATTCGAACTCAAGCCCAGACTAGACTTGAGTTAGATCAAAGATATATTCAAACCTGACCCAAAAGGCAAATAAGCTCTATAATTAGACCCAAGTCCGATATGAACTATTTCGAACCTAGCCAAAAGCTCGATCCAAAGTTGGACAGGTCGGAGCTCAGTTCTAGCCCCAGCGATAATCATCCAAAGATGAGGGAGTCAAACTGTAATTTTCCTATTTTTATATAGAGTAGTCCACTAAATATATTTTTCTGGTTGGGCTACGTTTGGTTTACATATTTTAGGCACTGTTTAAAAATCAAGCCAATCTTGGGCAAATGATGTACGAATCTTAAAGCCTAGCATGGCCAGGACTACAGCCAGTGGAATGTTCATGGTGCATTTTAGGTGTCTGTCGCACGTATGGGACATAAACAATGCCAGCCATTTAACTAATAATTATGTCAAGCGTAGGGATGATTGTTTAAACCTTGAATTGAGTGCGTGTGCATGCGTGAGACAACTAGGAATTTTGAGTATCACCGATTGCAACTGGAAAGAAGATTATTCTTTATTTCAACAGAGAATCACATGATTTAATCAAGCAAACTTGGGAAGGCCGAATGTTGGTTGAACGCATATGTAGGGCATAACAATGGATTTGGACAAAGCACATGAACGATCGGGCGTGGACTAGGTGTCCAGTAATGCAAGTTGAATCCAGGTCATTTGTGGCCCTAATCCACTAGAAGTGCATCCCTAGGCACAAATAAACAAACCCAATGCAAACCAAAAACACCGATGCCTCAAAAGTCATGTTAAGACTAAAGGGGCAAAATCAAAGCATTATGGACGACCCCTTGGAGCCTAAATTGATGGCCTAGTATGAATATGTTACACACTTGCATCACAAGTGCCCAATGTCCCGGATTCAGCCTAGAAGTTTAAGCTGTTAGGACCAACCCAAGCTACTAAACCCAGGTAGCACCTTTTATTAGCTGAGATATTCTTTGTTAACGCACAAGAAGGGCGGGGCGCTGGGAGGAATGAAAAAAAAAAAAAAAGAGGCCTCCATGCGCACCAATCACCGCGCACGGTGCAATAAAATTTCTCTTATTAGTCACCGTGACAGTCTCTCTCATCTTGTGATTGCTTTGTCATGGCTGGCTCCTACACAGGCATGCACGTGAGTGTGTGTGTGAGAGAGAGACAGCGAGAGGCCTATCCATGGAATGGATCCTATTCAACCGTAGATCCTCGATATCCCTCGACGAGGAGTTCACATGACAAATAAAGATTATAATATATAATTAATTTAAATTTAATATTTATTATGAATTTGTAATCTTCCTAGCTATAAATTCTATAAATTCATGTGGCAGCTCTTTTATTAGTCAATTTGAGATTATGAAACCAATGAGCCCAAATATCCATGATCTTTCGGTGTCCTAGGTAGTAGTAAATTTATAATTTTACCAAAAATAACATAGAGAATTTCAGCATGATGGAGTAGATATGTATTTAAACCCATATCAACCATAAGATAATTCTTAGATATTTATATAAAGCCCAAAAATCTAGGTAACATGTCTACTCACTTTTGTAGATGAGGTCTATGATAAAAAAAAAAAATTAATAAATAATAATAAATATTCAAGTTTTATTAAAGTATAATGAAGCATTAGTACATAATAGCTATGATACTTGCCTTGGTGGTCAAGAGTAGTTGATCCTAAATCCAGATCCATTCAGATTCAAGAATATCTACTCGAATTCAATCCTAACTGGATTCCAAAATGGACATAATCAAATAATATCCAACCTGCTTTCAACCCTAGTGATATTTTAAAAATCATTGTCAAAAGCATAAGCCAATCGGGACGGAAATGCTTTATAAATAAAAATTCAATTTTCCTCCCACGGAATTTACCTTAAATAACATCAACTTGATTCAAAAGGTCAAAACATCACAACCAACTGTCAGAAGTACAAATTAACCGTCTTTTTGTTTCGGGGGTTCTATTTTTTTGGTAGATGATTTCCATAGTTCCTTTAATTATCAAATCAGAGATGATAATAACAAACAGGACAGACAATTCTCAAATAGATGTGACCCATACAATTTAAAGATTACCGAGAACACATAGCAGAGCAAGAAAAGCAGAAAAGGTAGAGCTTGCTGGTTGATATGTTTGCACACTGTAGGAACATTTACATAAAATGATGAGCAGTAAGTCACCACTGCCGAAAGTGGACTAGATTGAACTGTTTTAAGCCTGAGCGTCATAAAATTACAACATGGCAGGTGAGCAGAGTTACCCCTCAGCAGACGGATAAGACTAATCAAACATATAAGCCCACAACGCAACTATCCAATGGGCGACTAGACGCCCACCCAGGACCAAAACAGCATAAATACAGCAAACTTGAACTGCCTCTCCCAGCTTCAGCTAATTTTATGTCCTCTTCTCGCGTTTAGGGAGACCCATGCGTGATTTGGCATACCTAGAATTCCCGTTAAGAAACACGATATCCAAAAACATACTGCTTGAAAAATTTGCAGGAATTTAAATAGCAATTACTTCAAGGATACTCCAAACGCATGCCCTCCCCAACTGATGAATATAAAACAGTTCCCTGCAGATGATTGAGGGCTCCAGTTGAACAGTTGGCATCCTGTTTGCAACAGATATGAATAAATAATTTGAGGGAAGAGATCGAACATCGCAAAGAAGGAAGATAAAATGGGAGAGAAATCAAAGAAAATATATGAAAGAGACTTCAACTACTACCTCAGAAAATTCAAATTGTGAATTTGTAATCATACAAGGCTGACATTTTATCTACCATGATAGAGACATCAGGTTCTAAACTTACGCCAAAACTGTTGAATAAGCAGTCACTGAACTATAATATCCAACTCCAGAAATGCTTACATTTCTCTCTTCAAGGCTTCTTGTCATGAAGATAACCACAGCATATACTTGATAAAAAAAACTTGCGAATGTCACATGATTAAATCCTTAACCAGGGAGTGATCAGAGCATAACAAGAATTTATATTGATATTACGACTCGACCCAGACAATCCCAATGGTTTATGATCTTGGGTTCAATATAGGTCAAGCTGACATCTTATAACAGAATCTCAAAACAAATTTCCAGTTTGAATATGCAAATGCAGATACTTCCCATGATTAGATCTTAGTAGCAGGAATCTTTTGTTCAGGACGACACACCTGCTCCAATATCTCGATGGAAGCTTGTCTCCTCACCCACTTCCTAAATATTTTTTTATTTATTTTTTACAGGATACCTGTTTTGCTGTACCCACACCCTACCCGTTACTGGTAACAAAGATTAGACTGCACAAATTTGTCTCAGAATCGATTTTTTGACTCTCATGATGCTATAAATAAAAAGATTATCAACAGTGAACAAACTGATAACAAGCTTAGACTTATTCCAATCATAAAATTGGGCAATCTAGTGACACGATCAAGGTTGACGTGTCATTTTCTGGTGGTGTGCTGCCCAGGCACTAGCACAATTGTACTTTGCCATTTCATGCTAGTGCATGACACGCTTGGCACACGATAGAACAACATGTCATTTAGTGGCTTGCAGATGGTACCATGACAGTACATGTGCTGTAAAGCACTAACATGATACCAACCTGCAATGTTGTTTCATGCCAGCCAACATTTAAATCCATTGACAAGACTCAACAACGCAATGTCTAATTGTTCAACCATGTTATTTGTTGATAGCATAATGTTGGATAGCATAAATCTAGTTAAATCCAACAGTTCAAACAGTGATGTCCAAGAATTTAGCTAAATCTAGGTTAATGTAGTAAAACTTGATGCTCTCAATCTTCTTATTCTTCCTCTCCTACATTTTTTTTTCCCCCCATATAATGCTCTCAATCTTCAAGCCTGAGCATTTTAGCATTTTTTATGGTTGAACAAAATTGTTGACTCTACAACAGCTGCACCTCTACAATCACTGGATTTTTGTTAATTTGGATGAAGATAGTTGCATACATATATTGCTGAATTCACCAATGCTGCATGCCTTTTTTTGGATGCTTGATTAGCAGCAGATGAAACAATTATGCATTTCCCAGGCTATCATTAGATCAGAGGAGGAAAGGAAAGGTGAAAACAGTTATTCAAAAAACTTAAAAGTGATATAGGTCAAAAGTATACCTAAGTGCAGAGAAATAGTGCAATACCTGAAAGTCAACAAATGCAACAGGAACTCCATTCTTATTTTGCATCTTCAGTTTTAAAAAGCCTGGGCATCTACACATAAAGGTGATATAAAACCACAAAAATGCATGAAAGGAGTTAAAGAAAATACGGACAAATACAAGTTGTTCCAAACCTTGAAAATACTTGAGTTAACTCTTGTTCTGAACAAGCTGGACCCAGATTTGCCACAAAAAGTGTTGGACAAGCGGGATTATTTTGAGGAACATAAGTTGAAGAATTATTCTGTTAAATTGGATATGTAAGTTTCTTACTAATGCAGAAGAGAAAAGATAAATTTTCAGAGATATAAATAATTATGCAAAGACACAGGCCCAAAGAGCACAAGAATGTTTGCAGATGCACCCAGGAGCACAAGCAATTGAAGAAATCTTAATAATAATTAAATATGCAAGGGCATAAGAAGCAAAACGAAAAGCCTCCAACTGAATCAGAACCCACTCCAGGAGAAACCTCAGCATTAGTTAAATAAGTTTCAGGTGCAAGTAGGTATATCTATGATGTCAGGATTTTATCAAGCAACAGCCTAAGAGATTTTTATAAACCTAGACCATATGGTAGTAGGTTTATGATTACACAAGATTGAAGGGTGTTGATGCAACAATAGTTATTAATAAATCATTTGATGCCAGAACAAGACATATGACTAATTGACAACGGCTTCACCATGACATGCAAATAAAACCATGTTGAATGTGAAATCCCTGCCATTTAACCTGGCACTATCCATCTTAACTGCCAGATGTTAACCAGCTTCAGCTAAGCATGGCATCTGGAACACTTTCTGCCACATTTTGCTTGACAGCAACTTGAGCAATCATTCTGATATTGCTGAGAAGAAAAATGAATCCTAATAATGAAGCCAAGCATTCATCTCTCAAAACCTGGCACCGCAATTAAATTGCCATTATGCTGTTGCACACAATATGCAAGTTGTCTCTGAAATGAGGGCAATAAAGTTATTTAACTGGAAGCAATTGCTCAGCATTCAATAATTTTCTGATAATGATGTTATGCTTTCAACTCTTGAAACCTGGAAAAGCAAAAGCAATTAAATTACCATTATATTTGTACCCTTTAACTACTATGCAACTAGTCTTTGAGACAAGGGAAACAAAGTAATTTA
The DNA here is from genome assembly GCA_006176705.1 of Cocos nucifera. Lineage (NCBI taxonomy): Eukaryota > Viridiplantae > Streptophyta > Magnoliopsida > Arecales > Arecaceae > Cocos > Cocos nucifera. The sequence continues at coordinate 1,120,397 of QRFJ01000122.1, forward strand.
ACCATAAGCCACTCACCCAGGTGGCTTATAGCAGAAGCTATGACCACATGCAGTCATGCTAGTATCAATTGTATAAAACTTCAGGCCTGAGACCTGTTTTGCAATCAAATGACAATTATACCCTTATAGGTATGATAGTGAGACCGCTAGTTCTGTCAATTAATTGCATGCTGATAGATTTGCAAACTGAATTGCTTAGATCAGGTTGCTTTAGGTCTCTTAAGTGGTTCATGGATGATTTGGATCTCTTCATGGATCCACAGTTCATACTTCTCATCATGCAAGAAGTCGTCATTCTGTCAAATAGAGAAATCCATGGATGAAACTTTCATGGGCTCAAGTTGTTCTTGAAGAGAGAGCTATGATTTATGAAGGGTTATAGTTTATCGACATAGAGATCTCATTAAGGTTTATCTCCATGGCTGGGTAACAGAGTTCAGAAGAGACTTATAAATACCAAACCCGGAGGTTTGTTAGTCAAATATTTCACTCTCTGATTGCTGAGGCTCTGTGATAATTTTAAGAAAAAGTGGGGAAGCCTTCTTTCCCCTATCACCAGCACTATCCTTATCCGTGGCTTTGTACCATGTTTTCAGACTCCTTCACATCTTCTCTGATATCATTGAAGCTTGTCACTTCCTTAACCATGCCATAACACTATTTCAGGAGCTTATCTCTCTTAGTAATGCTTCATGATTACATCTGGGTTCTAATGGAACCACAGTTTTAATTTAATTCACCTCAGGGATCAGAATAATTGAAAATAGAGTCCCTATGTGGAGAATCTGCCAAACTTTGAACTTTATATACAAAACAAAAGACATAAGACAAGATGAAAGAAAAGAATGTATGCACAAATGATAAATATAACAATATGATCATGAAAGCAGGACCGTAGACCAAGATAAACAGAAATTTCATAGAGATTTCTCAACGGAGATCCTTCTCTGGACTCTCCCTAGACTAGATGAGCACAACGAGTGACTTGGGGCTTAAAATAGGCAGGATGGTTTCTGTCATCATAGGGCCTCAGATGCCTAAAACCCTGGTGTCATCATATGGAGGTTGGAGATGATGGTGGAGTTATCATTATCATGACTCTTTCAATGTTACTTGGCTCAGGTAATCCAACCAATCTAGACCAAAGTTGCTGAATGTAACTTATAATCTGGTTCACCTAGATCACTCTGGATTAGCCTTGCACTAAAATGTAGGTTTTTATGACAAGGATATAAGTCATCTGTATGAAAGACAGGCTGATAAATAATATGCAAACAGTCACAAAAGTACCAATTGAAGTTGAATAACTTAAGTTTATGGGCTAATTTGTTTTGTTTTTGGATATAGCAACAAAAACACACTACAGGCATTGAGGTCAAGATTTCCTAGGGGAAAAAAATCAGGGATTTTCAAGAAACTTGTACAGGAGAAGTAATTTGTATGTTACTTTTCAGATATAGACTACATAAATATGATCTGCAACCCTTAATTATGGGAAAAGATCTAAGTGGACATAAATTTCAAAAACTGGGATTGCCATAGTATTTTTTAAAGAGAGAAGGCTGACTGCTCGAAGGGAGGAATGCTTGGTTATGAAAAGAAAAGAGGTACAATCACTTGTCTCTTCTCACTCTCTTCTTTCCTTTTCCTCACCTTCTTTTTCCATTCTTTGCTTCTCTCCATATTCCTTTTCTTTTCTCAGATGCAACATGACTCTTACATATCTGGATATCAAAGAATAATCTAGGTTCTGTACAGAATCAGACTGCAGAAATTAATTTAAATTGCTTGAATAATTTTCATATCTTATTAGATCTGGTTTTACGCCTGAAAACAGAAAAATCAGCAAAAGAGAGCAATCAGAGGGCCAATGGAGAAATGAGAGTATAGAAAAGGATAAAAGAAATAGAGATTAGAAAGAATCTTTCCATGGGAGTAGTTGATGAAGTAGAAGACCATAACCAGACCATGTGTCACCAAGATTTTTTTTAGATGCCAGGGCAAGCCTGCGCATGAGAAAAGTTGGAAGAGAAGACAAGCTGATATGCTCAATAGAGCGATCTACCATCAAAACTAAAACTAATTTTTACAGAGTCTCCTTTTATAGCTAAAAAAACCAAATAACTCTACTAAATATGACTGACAAGGAAGCAGGATTTTTTCCCTACATTCTTCATAACAAAAAGAACAAGCAAAGACTTCCTTAAAATAGGAAAATTTGTAACTCCATAGGAACCCATTTAAAATACCACTAAAATCCCTAGAAATCACAATTTTGGAACTTTTATAGTTTAATAATATTCCTGCTTAAAATGTGACTCAATAACTTGTTATAAAAATAGATCCACAAGTATCAAAATCCACAGAAAATGGAAAATCCTAATCTATATTCACAGTCTTAAACACAAAACTCCTAAGACTATATAAAACAATAAATTAACTATTAAAAAAAAAAATCCAGAGAATTACAATGTCTATATCTAAACTCAAACATGAAATACAGCAGCAGGCCACTTCAAAAAAAAAAACATGCTTTAACATTCAAGTCCTATCAATAGCAGTCCACATTCTACTTTTCTACAACAGTAAAGACAATCTTTTAGTGTATTAGCTACCTAGGAATTTCTAATAGCAACTTCTATTCATGTTTTCCTAGGTATTCTCCTCCAGTCAGAATTTTGACAGAAATCAGAGCCATCTTTTATCAGTTCAGGGTACATGATTTAAATAAATTCCCTCCATTTTATTATTAAATCAGTTGACTTGTTAAAGTTTTTCCCAACTGAACATCAGTTATAGAATAAAGGCCAATATGGGAATGTCTGATGATGGTACTATTTTTAGTTGAAATAAACTAATTTTTATGCCATAATATGAACAAAAAATAGTGAATAACTCCACAATAATGTCATGGTTACTATTCTAGGAAAAAGATCACATAGACTGCTGTGCAGAAAAGCAACCATATATAGATTTACTAAAGTAAATATTTACAACTGCCAACAAGCATGTTCTGTGAAACACTTGACTTTTCCACTAGACACTTGTAGCTCATGTTGGGAAGAGTAAAGGAAGTTCCAAATATTTTATGGTAAACAAGTTGAACATTATCTTTTCAAATTTAAACCTTTTGGTTTACAGCAATGCTTTTGTGATCACATCACAACATTGACACAAAAAATGGAGAAGGCCGTGTGGTTCCTTCGGCCTCCACAGATACTTCCAGATTGAAAAGCACAAGAAGACGGCCACCCTGTCCACAGCAGTAAATTTTATTTGCACACTAGTTGATTACTGTATGCAGCAAACAGAAATTATTATATATAAATCATGGTACATGTCAATACTACAAATAATGGAAAGCACCAAAAAAAGTGAAATTGGATTAACTAATATGATATTAATGAAAGTACCAAAAAGGCAAAGCTCACCATCTTCTTGGGGTCTGTGTCATTCACAGGATCATAATCATAGGTTGTGTGACTGTAAACATTGAACACAGTGAATAATCAGACAAACTGCAAAAGAGAATCACACAGAACTAACAGTAGTGTTATCAACTCTTCAAACAACATTCAATCCTTTTCATACTAGCCAGATAAATTATAAACCATGTAGCAACTAAAATGTAGCAAATTCAAGTAATGAAATCGTGCTTAAGTAGTGTGCCATAACCTTTGTGTAGAAGGATAACCATTCAAGCTGTAAGCAGAATTACCCATCCCAGGCATGTGAATATTGCTTCCGACACCTGTTAGTGCGCAAAGTGTGCCAAACATGTGCCACATGAGCTTTTGAAGTGATATGTGAGTAATTATCATGGTACCACTAGCGATAAATAGAAAAGGTTAAAACAAGAGCAAGTGAGCTCAGTCAGTGACTGTTCATAGAAATTGAAGGAAATTGTGCACTCTCACCCGCCTCGATTCTTGATCAACAGGCAGGTATTAATGCATCAAGAAGCAGCTAGTTTCAGCATAACTAAGGCCACAACAAACCTAATGAAATTTATAGATGCATTGATGCTGAGAATATAGCAATTAATCTTAATTCGTCACTAACAGGTGCTTTAACATCCATGGAACATATCATATTACCAGAATCTGGAAAGCCTCTTGAATATCCAACAGATCCTCTAACTCTTTTATCAGAAGAATAGGGCACACTGTCATCTGGTTCAAAAAGTAAGAAATTGATAAGTCCAAATTCATCATCAAGTAAGATTGTTAAGCTAAAATAGAAATTTTGGTCCTTCTGAAACTAAATCAGATACCAAATGAATGAATGTGTACTATATGAATAAAATTGATTACATGATAAAACTAAATTATGACCTTGTCTTGAGCGTTTTGTCCTAGAGTTTGACTTTGCAAGATCAATGTACAGAGTACATTCCTTCTCAAGATCAAACATCATTCCCTGCAAGCAATATTTAATGCTATGAAACTGCACAGAGAAACAAGGTACCCTAATGCTGAAAATGAATAAAAAGGGGGAAAAAAGGAAATTGATTGCTTCAGAAAAAAAAAAAACATCGGAACTACTCTCTGTCTACTTGAATATCATATTGGAAACGGTACAACTGAATCAATTACCATGAATCCTTCAAAATGTTTAAATAGATCAAGAAAAATATTCTGCAACTTATATATAATAAACAAGGTGAAGTTCAATCTATGAAAAGAAAATGACCATATGGTCTAGTGACTCTAGCCACTTCACAAAGATTTTTCATTTGATGATATTTCAATTCCTACAAACATGATATGATTAAAAGGCTTAAGCAGGTGAGTAAAGACATCATAATAAGTTTTAGCCTTTATGGAAACAACTCCAGAAAAAGTATTTCAGGTCCTCCAAAGGTCCTTGCTGGGCAAATCCCATTTCTATCCCTTTTACTTGCGATAATGAAGAGTTTATGCATGATGTTTAAAAGAGGTAATGGAGTTCCTCTGTGGGTTTGGTGATCAAAACTTAATAAAGCCATAGAGTCAGCTACATAACAATCCTAGTAAAACTATGTAAAATTCTCCATCAATATATAGGTTGGTATACAAAAACTTCCTTCTCTTTCTTCTGCACATGCTTTCAAGAAGGTAGGTTGCCACCATGTGCACTTTATACTTTATATATAAAAAATATTTACTCGTAAAAGAATAATGTATCGACTAAAATCAAACTGAGAGTTTTTTCGGAAGCACAACTATTTGGCAAAAGATAATGCTGACACAACATTATAAGATACATGTAAATATAAATCTGGTAGTTCCATACATTCAGGGCATGCATTGCAGCAAGTGCAGATTGTTGATCATTGAAAACAGCAAATGCATATGCCTGCAACATTAAAAAGAAAAGTCAGAATCAAGCAACAAGGAAAAAAAAAGACATTCACGTTCCTTAAGGAAATTTTCTGTCAATATAACTTCACAAATTTTCTGTTTTCTACAACCTATCATAAAGAAAAAAAAGAACTCTACAATGTGCATACACTAGTGTTTGCTACAGTGGATGCATTTTTTTCCTGCATATAGTATTTTCGGTAGATATATTGATGATATTTCAGGGTTAAAATTATAACATGTGATATTTGAAGCTGATGTTGGCCATGGCAGTATGGATGGCACAAAGTTTTAAATCTCGGTTTTGGTTTCAGTCTCTATCCTCTGGGTAGAATTTTGATTTCAGTAGTTTTGACAGTTTCACACTGAAAACTGAAGTTTTAGTGAAAAAAGTCAAGAAAATAAAAAAATAGAAAGTTAAAGAAAAATAAAAGAAATCAAGATGAGTTATTTCATATCATTTTGTTGTATTTTTATTCATCTAGAATCATGATCTGTATAATTTGGATAGTTCTAAGATTAAGCTGAAAAATATTGAAACTTAATGCATTAAGCTGAACAAAATATTGCACTAGTCTATTGAGTATACATACCAGACATCCCTCAATCAGAAACAAACTAACGATATAGGTACACAAGAGTATAGAATTAACAACATTATTTACCACCTGGTATAAAATTCTAACCCATCTGAGCAAGAAAAAAAAAATCTAAACATATGTCATTTTAATAGCCTATCTAAGCATATTCACATCTTTTTCATTCTAATAACCCATCTAAGCAAGAAAAAAAATCGATGGAAGCACATTTCCTTCTATTTCATTATAATAACCTATCTAGGGAAGGAAAAAACTAGTTATATCATTTTATTTCACCAAGGTTTTAAAGACCATGGGATGAAGCCAACCAGTCTTTTCATGGAATGAGATGGCCGCATACTAACACTTGGGATGGTGGACGCCCAATCCTATCCTATTTCATTTCCTAACTTGCCCCATCCCAACACTCATGACGGTGCCCTATCCTGACAGTTGGAACCCACCGGTATTTAAAACCTTGCATTCCACTATCACATTTTAAAATTTTATTTTGTTTATACAAAAAGAAATATCTAAGGAAAAGGAACCATATCAACATGTATTTTTTAATTAGTAAATAAATTCAAAGAAAAAAGAATCAAAGAAAACATTGAATATATGTACTTGTTTAGAAAAAAAAAAAGACCATTTCTGAAATACAAAACAAACTAAACTTAGCCAAAACCAGCCAAAACTACCAGATCAACTGGAATTGTTGAAATGAACCAAAAACCAACTTCGATTAGTTAAGATCAATTTCAGTTAAAACGTCAAACCTTGGATGGCAGGACTCAAGTTTAAAATAAAGTTCCATGACAAGGAGAAGTAAATGACAACATAGTTGAGAGTAAAGGACTTGTTGACAATAGCAAGGTTTACACTAAAATATTACAAGGAAATTATCATATAACAAAAGTTGAAGAGATCATAAACATTAAATCTTTTAAGTGCTTCTACCCCAAGGGAAACGAGTAACAAGTTCTATTGTGAAAGCTAGAATTAAACAATGCATGATCTCTGCAGTGGATACTTGGGATAAAGATTCGAAAAGGGCAAAATACATATACAGACACATGACACTAGCAACCCATGGAGAAATAACAAGTTATGGAAAGTGGTGGAGGTCAACATAGAATTCAAGCAAGAAAAGCTAGCCAAGGAAGTTCCTCTTCTAGGAAATCAAAACTTCATTGTACTACTTCTAGTTAACCAATAATTGGCTATAAGTAATTATTTTTGGCAACTTAACATCTTATGCATTAAAAAAGAGAAAAAAAATGGTTCAAAATTTCTCTCTAGTTGGATCACCAAGAAGCTAAATTGATTAGTGTACTAGTCATTGTACTGCCTCCTCTAGTTAAGCAGTAATTCAGTATAACTAATTATTTTTGGTAATTTAACTTCCTTATGTATTAGAAAAGAAAAAACTGTTCAATGATTTCCCTCAAGTTGGATCAACAAAATGTTTCTTATGTATTGTCTAAGAGAAATATCTAGTGTGGCTTAACAAAATAAAAACAAAGTGGAGATTTTTAGAAAAACCTAATGAATTTTCCTTCTTACAAAGTGCAAATCGAATATTGTTGGGCTAAAGGCATAATTTAGTGAAAAAAGTTTCAAATTTTTACACTTGGTCGGTTCATGAGGATATCAATAGACCAAGTAGTACTCTTGTGATTAGACCTCTCCTACATATTGGCACAAGAAGAAAGATTTTAAGCACTCCCTTTTGGTTTTATAAAGCCAAGTAATTAACATTTTAATGAAAGCATTCTCCAATTTTATGGATCAAGTTTATGAATACTTATTTGTCTAACATGCATACCAAGACTTGCATTTGACATCACAACTTTATCCAAGTCATCATAGATCTTCTAATTTTCTGTAATTCTTTCACACACACCAAAAAAAAAAAAAAAAACCACATTGCTTTCATTATCAAGGGTTCAATGAATTTTTATATACATGCTCATGTCAATTTAGTGTGGTTTCCACTTCTTTGTCCATGATTGGTACAATTCCATGGTGGCACCGATGAAGTAATCTCTCACCATATCTTCCATGTTCATGCATTCATCGCACCATTCTCATATATGTTATGCTTAACTTGCGTGCTTGGACCATGTTTGTTGCCCATCACTCATCTTTGTTACCTATAGACAACACTCCACCTTGCATACATAATAAACATGTATTATCTAAGCCACCATTCTTCTTATGAGTGAGGTAAAGAGGTGAGGAGAACTTGTTTGCTTAATGACCTATCTAAAAAAACTCTGATTGTGAAATAAATCTATGGGGCTATCTCAACCTCTTTGGATGCAAAGATTCCTAACAAAGTGGATCATGTCATCCTATGAGGGATAAATTATATCATCCAAGGATACGGGTTGATAAAAAGTTGTCGCCACATATTTTTCAATATATTGGTATGATCCAGAAATTACCTGAATTCGGAGTGGACACATGAGTGGAAGTAAGGGAATAAAAGCTCTGGAGACACACACACACACACACAAAGAGAGAGAGAGAGAGAGAGAGAGAGAGAGCACCTTTAAAAACCCAGAAAATAGGTGGAAGAGCATGATTTGAAGAAACTTTGTATCAAGCACAGCACACTAGCTAGAAATCGGTCATAGCTTAGTTAGTTCCAATGTAAAATCATAAGAATATTCTGAGTGTCCTTTTCCTCCCACTTGCACAACATAGATTCCTGAGGTGGTATATCTACATGATTTAGTCGCATAGGCACCCTTCACATCTAATGATAAAAAGAATACCAAAAGAAACTATTTGGAGAAAATTAAATCATACCTTGTATAAGGTATACACAGTTTTTAATGAAGAAAAACATTTTGTCCAATGTGACACTGAAGAAACATAAACCGTGTTATCATTAAACTCAACTCAACTCAACTAAGATTATTCAATCCAAAACTGGTTGGGGTGGGCTGCATGAATCCTTTGCCTCCATTCCACTCTGTTTAGGGCTACACTTTTTGAAAGATGTAGCAATATCAGATCTTTCCTTACTACTTCATCTTATATGATTTTCAGTTTCCCTCTACCTCTCTTTCCTTCTACGTGCATCAAAACACTCCATCATACATTAATGGACCAAATCAAGGTAACACATTTTCATCAATGGTGATCACTCATTTGTACCTGTAACACCTTAAAATTATATTGCTCACTAAAGATGTGCCATTTCAAATGTTTTTTTTTTTTTTTCCCAATCAAGTAGAAAATTGACCTCAAATATTGATAGAAAAGCACATCATACTTGTACACCAAAAAACCAAAAAGCACATCATACCAGCTTGAAGGACTAAACAAGTAAAAAATATTTGTCAGGCAATTATAGCATAATCACTACATTACCCACTCGTAATCTATTTCATTTTGGTAATGATTTTATGATAGAAGCATGAAGTAAATGCAAGAAATAACATGTTTTTACCGAAATAATATAATTATAATAACATCGACACTAACACCAACACTCAACAAAATCTGATAATACCCAAAATTCTGAAAAGCAGTTACAACATGCAGGTGGCTGAGGTATGTGTGAGTGGGTGACCTAGGTAGAGGAGGAGGAGGAAGGGGAGAGTATAGCGGATGGAAAATCAGGAGGCAAGGGACAGGTGGAAGGCACCTGCCACTTGACCAATTTCCATTCAAACCTTTCACTCCCTCCTTGATTTTCCTCAGTGCCTCTCATTTAGGGCTAAAAGTGTCAAAGCTAACAGTGAAGGGGCTTTTAAAGCTCGTCAAACTCAATCTACTCCACCCAAATCAGAATGATCCTCTGACACTCATTTTTGCCCAGTCCTCCTATTGGACGGGCAACATATGGATCACCAAGGAGATCACCATATAGCTTGATTAAATGCACAAGGCAGTCACTGGGCTGCAAATGCCAATGTGGTTGCATAAATGGTTTTCTAGGACAGTACTAACATCCAAGTATCTGGTTTCGTAGCAGAAGGTTTGCTGACTTGAAGTAAATTCCAAGATGATAACTAGGTCAAAGCGACAAAACAACTTGTTCCTTAAATTCAACAATGAATTTGATCCTAAGGAAACAATTAGGATCAAGCCAAGATATGAAAACAATAGGGAAGCGTTTCAGGACAAGGCAAACATGGCACGACAGCCTACAGTGAAAACTCTAATAGTTGAAATCTCATGGCTAGGCATCAAGATATAGAAAACAAGTGTGAGCTCAACAGATCAGTTGCGCCGACCATATAAGAGATAAGTAGTCCTAGGAATTTCTTTTGTAACTCCATGTTATTAACTAGACTTTCAAAGACTAACTGTTCAAGGATATATCAAAAAAAGTGTTTTTCCTAACGGTTATGAATTATGACCAATATGGTGAAGCTGATCAGCCATCCTGGCTTCAATCAATCAACTTATTAAAGGATAGGTACCGTTTACTGCAACTACGACACGTAATTTCCACAATAAAATCTTCGGAAAGCCCCGTCATAACTAACCATCTAAGTAATCTGGATATGGCTTCAACATTCCTAATCCCAAAAGCATACAAAACACTATTTAGCGCCCCAGCTTCCAGCAAATAAGAAATCAGAGCAACAGAAAAATGAAAGAACCTGGGATGATTGGCCGGTGCATCGGAGCTGGCAGGATTGGTAGCCGGAGAACTCGTGGAAGAGGTTATAGATCTCCCGGGGCTTCACGTCGTCGGGGAGGCCGGCGATGAAGAGGGTCCGGACCTCGTCCCGAGGGGGCTGCTGAGGAGGGATGGAGCAGGGAGCGCCATAAGGAGGGGGCTGCTGCTGGTGATGGGGATATGGAGAGGCCAGGTGAAGAGGCGGCGGCGGATGATGCTGCTGCTGCTGCAGCGGCGGCGGCGGCGGCGGCGGCGGTCCGGAGGTGGGGGCCAGCGGTGGAGGAGGGTAGAAGGGGTAGTGAGGAGCGGGGGGCGGCTGGTAGTAGGCGGCCGCCATGTCTTCCATAGAAGCGCCGCCCAGCAGAGAGAGCGCCTGGGTGCGTAGGTTTGGGAATCGGTAGGCAAGATGAGCCGTGGATGCAATTGTAAATAACTTCACAAAGAAGTCGGAAGAAAGATGACTTTCCGCCTGGGTCGCTTTGCTTGTTCCACTGCTTGGCACGTGCGTTCTACATGTGTGGAATTGTGATCCCTAAATAAATTTTTTTTTTCTTTTTCTTTTTCTTTTTCTTTTTTCTTGCTACTATATAATATTTTTTTGCATAGAAATGGCAATAAATTTAATATGAATCGAAGAAAAATTCTCTCTACACCGCAGATGGTGTAGCTCCATGGACACTGCTTACGATAATTCACTCTCACATGAGGCCCACATGCGGTGCTCGAAAAAATATTTTTTTTTACTATGGTCCTGCATGAGAGCAAATCACCGCTATCCGTGGTGTAGAAAGTATTTCCCATGAATTGAATTGGCCTATATCCATATATGCTCCATAAGTAAAAATCTTGTATCCATATCCGCTCCATATTCATCTCAGATTAGGTCGAATCGGATCAAATAGAGATTTGATTGAATAGAGAAGAGTTGGTCAAGTCAGATCATGTCGGATCGGATCGGATACATATAAAAAATATAAAATTATTATAATTTTAAAAGAGAGATATATATTAAAGTTATATCAGATTGGATTTGGATCAGAACATACCAATATCCATATCCGACCGAATCTATTTTGGATATTTTTTTAGAATTCATATCTGTCTCATATTCTAATTGGATTGAATAAAATCTGTCCTATTTGGATCAGATTGAATTAGATATCCAGTGGATATGCTAAAATTACTACCCTTAAAAAATGTAAAGATCTTATATAGTTCTTTTTTTATAGAAAAAAATAAAAGGAAGAAGAACAAATATTTTAAAAAAAGACATGGGGATTACTTGCTCACAATGGATAGGAGGTAGGTTCTAATATGGTATGGTTAATTGAATAGTTGCTCGGTTGCGCAACATATGCAAGAGACTATATATGAATTAAGAGTGGAAATAATTAATAAAAATTTATATAATTTAGAAAATTGAAAAATCTATATATTGTGGGTAAAATGTCTTCCAACCCGAAGACATGAGGAAACCGAAGATCTGAAGGAACTCAATCGCTACCAATCCCTATTCTCCGATCAACTTTTGGCATTTCCCAATTCGGTTCGTGGGAGAACATTGACCGCCGATCTCCTATTTGATCATTGATCCCACCATCTGTCGATCCTGTTATCAACTGATCGCATCATCAAACTATCCCACCATCAGCCGATCTCGCCATCTACCAATCCCATCTCAACTGATTACTACTCTTGTTGATATGAAGTCCCCTGGTCAAGCCCAATCTATCTATCTACGGTGTCCAATTATGAATAAATCAAATGATCACTACACAACCGCTGACCACAAAATCGATAAGATAGCATGCAATAACTATCCCATTTTGAGAATCCTGGCCATGAATTCCATCATATTATGCCCGAACAGATCGGGATAGACTTAAGTAACACCTCTCGAAACAGCTTTTACCTTTGTCTATAAATAGAGGCCTCAAAGGAACCGATCAAGTATGCAATCTCTCTCTCATATGCTCTTTCTCTTCTATTTTGGAGTTTCTGACTTGAGCATCAGAGGGTCTCTATCGGAGCCAACTCTAGCCAGAACTTATTTTGCAGGTTTCACCACCAAGAAACCATAGTCTCTGCTCAACTCTAGTGATCCCGACTTGAGTCGGAATTCTGCAGTAACAGATTGGCACTTGAGAAAGGGCTCCAAGCCTATTTTTTTAGAAGGAACATGCACAAGATCGAGTGCCATGGCATCACGTAAAGACACTTCTTCACGACATTCCAACACCACCACTTCTAGGCCAATTAAAAATTTGACCAACCACCAGGCATAACAGTCAGAGGTCCTGCCTCCGCCATCTCAATCGGGAGCAACCATTAGCATCGAATAATTCAACTTACTAGTCCAGCAAGTGAGAGATCTAATTGCAGTTATTTAAACAATGCAGCAGTTCAACCCTCATCGTAGGATGCACCATCATTGGAGCAGCCATAGATTCCTCCACATAGCCATAAGCGGGGGAGATAAACTCGACATTGCCGATCCAAAAGCCCAAAATGGAGGAGACAGTGGTCCTTAAGTCCTCGCTCTGAACACAACTCCATCCCGAGCTGGTCCCCTTCGCAATGCTTTGAGGTCTACACCATTCGAGATGCAAATATTGATTGAAATCTCCAAGAGATGAACCAGCAGATAGAAGCATTCTGCAACCAAGCCCCGGCCTAGAATGATGGATTCAACACTGATCTATTGTTCAGTGCCAGAATGATGTAAGAACCACTCTCCAGCCACTTAAAAATGCCGTAGTTGGAGAACTATGATGGGACTACCAATCCTGTAGATCACTTGAAGACTTTCAAAGTTATGATGCTCCTCTATAGAGAAACTGATGCTATCCTGTGCCAAGCCTTCTCCTCTACCTTTAAAAATGCTACTCAGTAATGATATTCAAGTCTAAAGTCAGGCACCATCCATTCATTCAACCAACTAGGTAGGTCATTTGTAGCCCACTTTGTGAGTAGTCAGAGGCAGTAATGAGGATCCGACTCCCTTATGAATATTAAACAAAGAAAAAAAGAAGAGTCCCTCCAATCCTATGTAAGCTATTTTAACATAGCCACACTTGAAGTGCATGACCTAGATCAATCGGTCGTCATGATCAACCTGACGGACGGACTTTTGAAGAATAATTTTTGATTTTCATCAGAGAAGATATACCTTTGAGACTTCGCCAAAATGCTAACTCTGGTGAAGAAGTATGCTCGTGTAGAGAAGGCTTTTGAGCTATGCGATCCTGATACCACAGCTAAAAAATAAGAAGCTGGGAGACTCTAGCTAATACAAGAGGACTGTAGGAAAGGTTGGTAGCACTCCAGGATGCTGCCCAGACGTCAGAGATCCAGAACCCCTCCTCGAAACCATTGACCTAGAAGCCCCTATGGGAGAGTGCGACGTACATCGCCATGGAGGAGGTTTACCGACCACACTTTACTGAATGCTCCCAGAACCCAAGTGTCAATGCAGATAAGGGAGCAGCTCCCTAGGGCAAGGAGGATGTGAGCCAAGCCGGATTAGTGTGATCCCAACAAATATTGCCTCTACCATTGTAACCATGGCTGTAATATAGAGGATTGCATCCAACTCCAAGATGAGATCGAGGAGTATATCCAGTGCGAGTGATTGGACCGATTCATTAGACATCGGTAGGGGATGTGAAGATCGACCACAACCACCTTGGATACTAGAGTTGCTGCCACAAGAACCCTCTGAGAATTGACCCACGGCTGGAGTCATAAACACCATAACTGGGGGGCATCGTGGTGGTGAAACAAGGGAACTTGAAGAGCCAGCCAAGAGATAGAGGACTGAAGAACCCATTGCTTTTATAGAAGAAGATGTACCGGGGGTCCAGTTCCCATATAATAATGTAGTTGTTGTATCATTGAACATAGTGAATTATGATATACACCATATATTAGTTAATAATAGAAGCTTGGCTAATGTATTATTTTATGATGCTTTCTCTAAAATGGGCATACCTTTAGATTGGCAAGACAGCTAGATTCTCCACTCACGGGATTTTAGGAGATGTTATGCTGATTGAAGGAGTGATCACTCTACTGATAAAAGTCGGTCGAGCCCCTCGATAATCCATCGCCTAGATCAACTTCTTAGTAGTTAGAATGCCATCGGCCTACAATGCCATCCTCGGACATCTAGGACTAAATGCGCTCTGAGTCGTGGTATCTACATATTGCTTGAAGATAAAATTTTCAATCAAATATGGAGTTGGAGAGCTCCAAGGAGACCAGGCCTTAGTGCCTTAATACCATACTCTCGCTCTTTGGGGGGCGAGATCTCATAACACATATCCTATTGATGGACTAGACACTGGTGATGAACTAGCCAAAGAACGTAGAGAACTAGTTGAGGATCTTGTCACTATCTCTTTAGAGGATGGGAACAAAGAACATAGTTCGGATATGGTCGAACTTAGACCATGTAACCAAAGGTCATCTCACCTTCTTTTTGTAGAAAAATGCCAACATCTTCGTCCGGACACCAGCCGATATGCCAAGCATCGACTTGATGATGATGTCACATCAGCTGGGCATGGATCTGACCTACTGACCCATCAAGTAAAAGTAAAGCTTTGTGCCCGGGCGATAAAGGATGATAGCTAAGGAGGTGGACAAGCAGCTCAATATCGGCTTCATTTAGGAGGCAACCTATCCAAATTGGATCGCAAACATGGTTCTCATGAAGAAGGTAAATAAAAAATAACAAATTTGCATTGATTTTACTAATATGAACAAAGCTTTCTTGAAGGACAACTACCTGCTATCTTAGATTGATCAATTGGTGGATGTCACTTTAGGCCACGAACTCCTCACCTTCATGGATGCTTTCTCTAGTTACAATCAAATCCAAATGGTGTCCGAAGATGACAAGAAAATCATTTTGATTACTGATCGAGGTCTCTTTTGTTACAGGATAATGTCCTTTAGAAAAATGCAGGCATAACCTATCAATGCCTCATGAACAAGATTTTCAAAGATCAGATTGGAAGAAACATAAAAGTCTATGTGGACGATATGCTCATTAAAAGTAAATCCTCGAAAACACATGTTGACGATCTCGAGGAAGCCTTCGCCATCCTTCAAAAGTATCAGATGAAGTTGAATTCAACTAAGTGTATTTTTGGAGTCACCTCGAGAAAGTTTCTAGGATTCATGGTTTCAAGCCAAGAAACACCATCGAATTCTAAGAAAATCTGAGCTGTGTAGAAGATGAATCCTCCAAAGACCATAAAAAAAGTCCAGTGCCTCACTAGAAAGGTGGTGGTGCTAAGTCGGTTTGTCTCTGATCGACATATCTACCATTTTTTCAAGTTTTCAAATAATCGAAGAACTTCTAGTGGAATGAAGAATGCCAACGCATATTTGAGGAATTAAAGAACTACCTCAGCTCCGCACCACTCCTTGGCAAGCCAGAGCCCAATGAGGAGGTCTATCTATATCTGGTGGTCTCGCTAGCTATAATAAGTGTGATGTTGGTTCGCGAATAGGATAGGGTTCAGAAGTCAATTTATTATATTAGTAGAATCCTTCGGGATGTAGAAACCAGATATACAGGACTTGAAAAGTTGATCTACGCTCTTATCATAGTGACCAAGAAGCTTCATCCTTACTTTCAGGCCCATACAATAATCCCCCTAACAGACCAGCCACTGAAGACCATTCTGCATCAATCAAACATATCGAGTTGAATCGCTAAGTAGGCAATTGAACTTACTGAGTCGACGTGAGGTTTCGACCTTGACCTTCAATTAAAGCATAAGTGTTAGTAGACTTTATGATGGAATACACAATCCCAAGTAAACCTGCAGGACCCGAACAACCAGAGAAAGGTCCATCTAAAGTAGAAGCAAAAGGTCCATCTAAAGCGAAAGCAAAATCTTGGGTCATGTATGTGGATGGGTCGTCGAGCTCCACTAGATTAGGGGTAGGTCTAATCCTTACTAGACTGGAAGGAATAGTTGCCGAATATTCTTTGCGATTTGAGTTTCTGGCAACCAACAATAAAATAGAATATAAAACTCTGGCCACAGAACTCAGAATAGCAAAGGACTTGGGAGTACAACATCTAAAGGCTGTAGTGACTCCTAATGGTGGTTGGGCACATCTGAGGTTATTATGAAGCTTGGAAAGAAAACATAAAAAGTTATTTACAGAAGGTAAAATATCTAGCCTCTATGTTCGTTAGTTTTGATATCCAATAGATACTAAGGTCAGAAAACTTCCAAGCCGATTTGCTATCTAAATTGCCAATGTCGGCACCAGGTGACCTATCCAAGAAATCTTTTTTTGAAACTATGAAAAGGCCAAGCATCAAAGAGTCGACAACAGTGTTGCAAGTGGAAAGTGAGTCCAGTTAGATTGATCCGCTAATCCGCTAGTTCAAAGAGGGAGTATTGCTTGGGGACCCGAAGGAAGCTCGGAGGTTGAGGAATCAAGTATCCTGTTACATTCTTCATGAAGAAAAATTGTACAAAAGATCATACTTCCTATCTCTCAAATGTTAGTATCCATCTGAAAGTGATTATGCGCTGCGAGAGGTGCATAAAGAAATATGTGGGAGCCACCTGGGAAGCAGATTGTTAGCCTACAAACTACTTCGGTAAGATTACTACTGACTGATAATGCAATAAGATGCAACCAACCTGGTTAGATGATGCGATCGATTCCAAAGGAATGCGAACATTCAATGCCAACCAGCTATACCGCTCACCTCCATATGTGCATCTTGGCCTTTCGTATAATGGGAGATGGACATCCTCGAGCCATTTTCCCTTACATCAGGTTAGCAAAAGTTCTAGTTAATTGCTGTGGACTACTTCACCAAGTGGATAAAAGTCGAGCCATTAGCCCACATTATCAAAGCAAAAGTGAAGGACTTTGTCTAGAAGTCTATTATATACTGGTTTGGCGTACCTTGAGTGTTGTTCAATGATGACGATCACTAGTTCACCAGAGCATGATTTGCTAAATTTTGTGGAGAGTTGAGCATCTCACATCATTTTACGTCCGTGAGTCATCTCCAAGCAAATGGAGAGGCCAAGGTAACTAATCGAACTCTTTTGCAGGGTTTGAAAGCAAGATTGGATTAGGCCAAGGGATCATGAGTCAACGAGCTCCACCACGTGCTATGGGAATACTAGACCATACAAAGGACCTGCATCGGAGAAACTTCCTTCAGCCTTGCTTTCAAAACTAAAGCTGTTATTCTCATCAAGATCAAAGTCCCTTCAGCGTGGGTCGAAAACTTCGATGAACGACTTAATCCAGAGGGACTCTAAATGAACCTGGGTTTGCTGGAGGAAGCTTGCAAAAAGGCTTGAATCAAAATGACAGCTTACCAACACAAGATCGCACGGTACTACAACTCTCGAGTTCAGGGCAAGACTTTCATAGTTAGAGATCTGGTGCTGCATAGAGTAGAAATCCTCT
Organism: Cocos nucifera; assembly: GCA_006176705.1. Classification (NCBI taxonomy): domain Eukaryota; kingdom Viridiplantae; phylum Streptophyta; class Magnoliopsida; order Arecales; family Arecaceae; genus Cocos; species Cocos nucifera. Next base: position 1,138,420 of record QRFJ01000122.1, read on the forward strand.
AGCCAGGAGAATAAAGCAAGTTATCCTCAAACTAGGAAGGCCCCTATAAGGTGAATGAGGTTATTAGGCCCAATACTTATTGACTGAAATAACTCGACAGGACTCCTCCATCTCAGCCATGGAATTCAAAGAACCTTCGGATGTACTATCAATGATGTGTTAATTATTTCTCTAATAAAATGAGTCTTTCTTTTCTAGACATCATCACTTCTGTTATGATCCATTGGTCAAAGATCTCGAATGACCATGAGTGATGAATGCCACTTATCATAAGATGAGGATAGCAAAAATTCTTGATCATCTGGGAAGTAAGGGCTAACCTAAAAGACCCTTAGAGCCCACAAATACAAGTTATTAGATCGGAGACCTCAATAATCAAGAAGTGAGGGCTAACCTATAAGGACCCTCAGAGCCCACTGATCCGAGCCATGTAGGTCGGAGACCTCGGCAGCTAAGAAATGTGGGTTAACCTATAAGGACCCTCAAAGCCCTCTTGTTCTTAAACAAGCTGAGCCAACTAAAATCTTGATTATACGAGAAGCGAAGACTAATCTAAAAGGATTTTTGGAAGGCCAAATTCTCTGAAAACCCCTAGTTCCTAAATGAGTTGGACTTAAAAGAACTTCGGCTGATAAAAAAATGAGGGCTAACTCAAAAGAACCTCAGAAGACTTCGATGCAAGACCTAAACCTATGTTTGTACAGTGCTGATGGATCAACAAAAGAGACCTCGGCTTACCTAAGGTTGGGATAAAAATGCTCAAAATAAATCCATGTCACTAGCATCGTAACAACGAGAAGCAAACACAGGTGAAATGTACAACTATAATTTAAAATATTTTTATTTCATTTGAAAAGTTGTCAACTAGCTATAGTGTTAACACTGCGAAGAGCGAGTGACTTTAAAAGTAAAGAAGAAAAAAGATACATCAATGTTTACCATGCTGAGGAGAATCACTAATGCACTGTGGGTATGATGTGTCTTCATCCCTAGAAGCCTCATGCATAGTATTGTCCACTTCGAGTGTTGAAAAAAATACCTCGAATTCGATCCATAAGGAGTCCACAGCGAAGGCCGCATCGAGAAGAAGCCCAAAAAGGCACCAAAAGCCCGAAATAGGCCTTGGGTCAGCCCATAGGAGCGGGGCTTGTGACCTAGGCATGGCCTAGATCCATACACAGATGCGCACAACCCATAGCATACGGTAGGCCTAGGCGTGCATGTGGCCCAGGCTAGTGTGCGGCCCAATGTGTGAATATGGCCTAGACTGCATGGCGCATAGCAGTCCATGACCATGTCAGCTATCCCACATGGTCCATGCAGGCACGTGGACCGCTTAGCGGCTTACCATGAAAAAACATGGCGTACAGAGGCATTAGCTCAGGCGAGCGTACGTGGCAAGTCGCGATTCATCCCGAGTGCATGTTGGACGCAATCCATACGTGGTCAATGGGTGTAGAACGCACGTTCCAACAGCTCTAGCTGCTTGTGGATAGGGACGATCTAGTGTTTTGATGGGAGTCCAATCTTCATTCTAAAGTCAAATTAGGCTGCTTCCGAGGTCTATAAAAGACCCTGTGATAGCTTGGAGCAGTATGTAGTTCAACAAATTCTAAGATGCAGCAAAGGCAAGATGAGTAGCAGGCTGCAGACTCTAAAGGATGTTAGTAGTGAACAGAAATAGGAGACTTTAGATAGACTACTAGGCAACAGACAGAGGTCGCTTCAAGAGATCTCCTAGAGAGAGAGAGCTTTATGAGAGAGTGCTTCTTATTGAGAGAGAAGGATTAGTGTATGAGGGTTGAGGATGTGATTTTTTCTTATAAATTTCTTTTTATTTCATAGTAAAGCCTTTGCACGTCCTATGGAGGTAAACCTTAATCTAGTCCATGTACTTGATGATATCTTATTTTTATTTTTTTTTCTTTCTACCATAATAAATGGTACCAGATTTCTAACAATTGATATTAAAGTCAGATAGTATCGGAGCACAGGTTGTGTCAATACTAATCAAGATTAAAGAAGATGGAGAAATCAAGCTCAATGGAGATCAATGGGTTTAATGGAAAGAGCAATTTTTCCTTATGGTAAGCGAGGATAAAGGACGTGCTTATCCAACAAAGATTGATCGATACTCACTTATGCGAGGAGATGCCGACTACCATGAAGGATTGAAGGTGGCTTCAGATGCAGATGGTGAGTATGATCCACTTGTACCTAGCAAATAATATGATAATCCATGTACTTGGCAAGATTTTTTCAACAGCAATGTAGTCGAAGCTCCAGGAGATATACATGATGAAGTTGCTCACCAACACACTCTTTCTATGAAAGTAGTTCTACCAGCTATGGATGATCGAGGAGCAGAGTATGCAGGAGCATCTTAGCAACTTTTAAAAGATCCTAACTGATCTCCTCAGTGTTACCAAGAAAGTTGAGAAGAAGACTGACGTTGGTTTTGCTTTCATCGCTTTTCTCTTCTTTTGAGTCCTTGGTGACTACTCTTCTAGTAGAAAAGAGCAACATCAAGATGGAAGAGATAACTTCTGCTATACTCCAAAATGAGATTCTTAGACGTAAGAACTGAGCCTCGAGTTTAGATAGCGACTTAGCTTTAATCATATCTGAAGGTGGTGGCAACATAAGATGGAGTGGCAGGAGATTACGAGATGGACGATCCAAGTCCAAAACGAGGAACTTAAGCAAGATCAAATGCTACCGATGTAACGAGTTGGAGCATTATGTCAGATATTATATCGATAACTTAGAGATTGGATGAAGGCTACTATGATAATGGCAAGTAGTGATACAGAAGATAGTAATAATGTTCTTCTGATAACAAACAAGATATCTACTTCTTTCCATTAGTAGATTATGGATTCTACTTATTCACATTATATGTATTGTAAGGAGGAGCTGTTTGACTCTCTAGAGAGCAGTGAAGGCATTATTTACTTATCGGATGGATCAAGCTGTGCGATCAAAGGCATTGAGATTGTGAGTGTGAAGGTATATAATGGAACAATAATAAAATTGGACAAGATTCGATACATATCTAGTTTTAGAAAGAATCTAATCTCATTAGGCAAATCGGATTTGATCGGCTCTAAGTGGAGAGCTGATAGAGAAATCCCAAAGATCTTGCACGATAGTAGGATTATCATGAGAGGAAGAAAGTATGGAAGACATTATCTCTTGGTAGAAAGCCTAGTACAAGGTGGAGCCAGTGAGAGTCTAGTGCAAGATGGGGCTCCAGGTGTAGGTGGATTACGCACGAGATGCGAGACTCGAAAGTATAATATGCGATGTCGCAAGGTAAAATTTTTATTGCCTAGGAGACTATCCTGAATAGATCTTAGGTTAGGCGGAGCATAGCAGGTGACGAAGATGGGATCGAACAGCCTGGCTCGACTTTCATATTTGTTCATCCATGATCAGCAAACATATACTTTAGGACATGAAGGCAAGATCATCTAGAAAGCTTTCAAGATTAGGTGGAGGCCAAATGTAGAATCGAGGTGGAAATTGTTTAAAAAAAATACCTCAAATTTGATCCACAAGAAGCCCACAACGAAGACCATAGTAAGAAGAAGCCTAGAAAAGCATCCAAGGCCCGAAATAGACCTTGGGTAGACCCACAGGAGTGAGGCCCGCAAGCTAGGTGTGGCCTAGATCCACGTGCATCATTGGTATGTGTTCTACTAATCTCACTTTATTTCCGCTCCGCTTCTCTATAAGCTATACTACAACTCGAAAGTTATAAGAAGTCATTAGTGCACAAATTATGCTGAATTAGCATTCCATTGTAACAGTATCTGCCACCCCACAAGTGGACAACTGACTCCATAACTAAGTGCTAACAACCTACTACTCTGACCCTGGCAATTCTAATTGCCTAACAAACTTTTCTCTATAAAGCAGAAAGAAAGGAAAAAAATGGAGGATTCTCTCTTAGAACACTCTCTCTCACTGTTCTTACTATCTTCTTCTACCATTCTCCCTTTCCGACTTCACTGACTTAAGCATTAGAGAGTCTCCTATTGGAGAACATACCATACTCTTCTCCGATGTGTGTGGATTTTCTTTGCAGGTGACCAAAAGTTTGAGCAACATTATCCTATTCCAGCTTCTTAGAGGAATCTTAGCTATTATCCCTATTGGAGAGGTGCAACAATATATATATATGTATGTATATATATATATATATATATATATATATATATATATATATATATATATATATATATATATATATATATATATATATATATATATATATATATATATATATATATATATATATGTATATATATATATATATATATATATATGTATATATATATGTATATATATATGTATATATATATATGTATATATATATATATATATGTATATATATGTATATATATATATATACATATATATATATATATATATATATATATGTATATATATCTATATATATATATATATATATATATATATACATATATACATATATATATATGTATATATATATATATATGTATATATATATATATATACATATACATATATATATGTATATATATATATGTATATATATATATGTATATATATATATATAAGAAAAATATTATGGATTAAGCACTAATATGTGTTTCTTATGAAATTGTCTAAGATTTCATGAAACTGATTTCTTTAATATATTATGTTCACAAAATTTTAAGTTTTAATATGATGAACAAATCATTCCAAATTCGAATTTAGAAGATATGGTACTTCATTTAAATAGAGAATCATGAAAATTCCAATTTCATGAGAGTTTTATTCTTGGATGACGACTCCAAATCTAACTATGTTAGGAGCTTTTTTTTTTGAGAATTTTAGCATGATTTAAATTTCTTTTCTTGGTAGAAGTTTAGCGTAGTTTAAAATTCCACGAGAGAAATATAGTTAGTGTTATCATGGGAATCAAAAGTTCAGAAATTGGGCCATTCCGGTCTTTGGATGCTTTTTGTTTGCGATAAAAAGAGGCTCTTTTGAAGCAAAACATACTAGACTTTAAATAACTATATCGAAACGTGACTCCTTCACCCTCATCTCCATTTAGCAAAGGAAGCAAATCCTCGGCATATTTGAGCTTATTAGGATATCAGCTCACTCTGATACCACTTGATGAGGATCTCGTACCAAAATATTATGGCAGAAAGAAAGAAGAAAATAAAATAAGAATATAATTAAGTACATGGATTAATCCATAGGCTCATCTTCATGGAGCATACAAAATTTTACTATGAAAAAGAAAGAGATACAAGAGGAGATTATCCACTCTCAACTCATGCATACAATCCTCTCAACAAGAAGTTATCTTTAACAAACTTTCTCTTAGAGATCCACGAAAATGACCGCAGTCCACTGCCTAGCTGTCTGTCATAAGTCCTTGCTCTTGCTGTCTGCTGGTGCCTTCTAATCTGCTTTCTATCATATTTTAGGTCCTGTCTAAACCACTGCCAAGCCACACACAGTTCACGAATTGTTCCAAGCCTTTTAGAGGCATCAGTTCAATCCCAGATTGAAATCCACAGTCCTACTCAAAATCAAAAATATCCCCAGCTGTTAGATCATGACTGCTGCCCTCCATTACCACTGGATCGCATAAATCCGCATCTATGCTCGTGTAGGCTGTAATAAAATACCTATAGACCTCTTAAGGGTCCACAGGCGTTGGTCCATGGTAGACCACGCCCCAAAAAAAGAGCGCTGCTAGACCACACCCCAAAAAAAGAGCACTACGTGGACAATGCACGTGCCTGTAGGGCCACGTTCGTGGCAGGCCCGTGCTGGGCCACGCCCGCATGTAGGTCCCGACTGGCCTGCGTAGTCCATCGGGCCTGGCGACCCGCTTCAGTGGTCTTACATGCTTCTTCGCCTGTATTTTCACCATCTAGACTCTGATTGGAGTATTCTTAGACTCGTTGGACTCCATTCATCATTCTAGATCTCACTATGAGCTTAATATGAGAGAATTCAAGATATTTTTCTCAACAATCTCCATTTAGACTTGATATTTGGTCTTTATCTATTCGAGAGTTCATCTAGTGCCTCCATGCCTTAGGACAATCACATGCTGATTATGGATGAGCAAATATAGGAGTCGAGCCAGGCTGCTCGATTCCATCTTCATCGGTTGCTGTGATCCTCCTAATCTGAGACCTGCTCAGCATAGCCTTCTACGATAATAGAAATTTTACCTTGCGACGTCATATGTCGTCCTTTTGAATCTCCCATCCCGTGCCTAATCCATCTCCACTTGGAGCTCCACCTCGCATTAGACTTCCTATCATAAGGTAATGTCCTCCATACTTTCTTCCTCTTAATATCATCCTACTGCCATGTATGACCTTTAGGACTCCTCCATCAACTTTCTATCTAAAGTCGGTTGAATCCAATCTGCTCAATAAGATTAGATTCTTCTTAAAGCTGGGTCTGTATCGGACCTCATCCAACTTTTTTACTGTTTCATTATGGAGCTTCATGCTGACCATTCTGTTGCCCTTGATCTCATTACTCGATCCGTTTGACAGAAACACAATATCCTCACTGATCTCCAGAGAGTCAAACATCTTCTCTCTACAACATACATGATGGAAATAAATAGAATCCATAATCCATTGAAAGAAAGAAGTAGATACCTCATCAGTAACTAGAAGAACGCCACTACTATCTTCTGTATCGCTACTGGCCATCGTCATAATAGCATATGTTCGATCTTTGAGTTGTGGGCAATTCTTGATTTGACATCCTAACTCGTCACACCGGTAGCATGTGGTCTTACTCTAGTCCCTTATCTTAGACTTGGATCATCCACCTCATGATCTTCTGCCACTCCATCTTCTGCCGCCATCATCTCCAATCATCATCAGTGTCGAGTTGTCATCTAAACTCGAGGCTCGATTCTCCTACTTAAAAACCTCATTCTAGAGTAGTGCAAAAATCACCTCTTCCATCTTGATAGTGCTCTTACCTATAAAAAGAGCAGTCATCAAAGACTCAAAAGAGGATGGAAGCGATGATAGCAAGATCAATGCCCCGGTCTTCTCCTCAATTTTTTCGCCTACATTGAGAAGATCGATAAGAATCTTCTGAAAGTGGTTGAGATGCTCCTACACACTCTGTCTCTCTATCATCCGCAGTTGATAGAACTACCTCCAAAGGAAAAGAATGTTGGTGAGAGACTTCACCATGTACAACTCCTTGAGCTTCGACCACAGTACCATTGAAAAAGTCTCGCTAAATACATGGATCACCACCTCATCCGTTAGGTACATGTGGATAGTACTCACCATCTGCATCTGTAGTCGCTCCTAGATTCTCTCCTCTATGGTGTCTGGCTTCTTTTCATTCAAAAGAGCATCGATCAATCTGTGTTAGATGAGCACGTCCTTCACCCTCGCTTGCCACAAGGAGAAATTGCTTTTCTCATTGAACCGATTGATTTTCATCTTGATTATGTTTGTTTTCTCCATCTTCTTTGATCTCAATCAATATTGTCATGATCTGGGCAACCACATGCATTGGTATCGCTTGGCTCTGATACTAATTGTTGGGCTATCAACTCACTCTGATACCGATTGTTGTGGAGTCTGGCCAGGACACCACAACCACAGGTCCTTGATACCATTTGCATTGCACTCGATCACGTGTGGATACTGCAAGAGAAAGAAAGAAGAATACAAGACAAGAGAGCTTACTAATCAAGCATACGTAGATTAGATCAAGATCTATCTCCACGAGGCATGCAAACTTCACTATAAGAGATAAAAAACAAACAAATACAAAAGGAACTTTCTACTCAACTTTTATATAAGAGTCTCTCAACAAGAAGCCCCAAAATCCTCATAAAAGTTCTTTAAAACCTCTCAAGAAATCTCTCAGCACCTTCAGGACATCATCAGCTTTCCGTGCAATAAACGGTTCGTCAATCGGAGTTATATAGATTCCAAAAATCCCAAAATAGTGTTCCAGTAGGAAATCCAGTCTCATGAAGAGAAATCCTGATTTCCCGGTTCAGGTTCGTTCAGATCTGATCAGATCAAGAGATATATTTCAAAATTTTTTCTCTTGATCCCAATCAGATCTTGATATGTTTCAGATCTGATTCTTATTATTTTAATAAAATAAAATTAAAAGATAAATTAAATCAAATTTAATTTACCTGATCTGGGTAATCCTATTACCCTGTTGATGATCCTGTTTGCAGCGGAAGGTTCTGGATCTTAGCCACGCAAGCGCCTGGCCTCTACCGGTATCCACTTGGGTTGGATCTGGAGATCCTCTTCTTCTCTATCACACCTCCAAAAATCAGATCTGGATCTGATCTGGAGGATCTTCAAAACTCTTTTGAAGATGAGCAGTCGTCCTTTGCAGCAGCGCAGCCTTCTTATTTTTGATCGCCTTTCTTTGATCTGAATCGCACCAACCAAGGTCCAAAACTCCTTTTGGATGTGGAGAGCAAGGGGAGAAGAGACTATGGCGTGGAGAAGGAGGGGAGAGGCAGCCTTGGGGCGTGGGGTTTCTCAATTGAATTGCTTTTTGTTATCTGAGTTGGGCGCAGGGTCTCTTTTATAGACTAAGCGTGATCCAACTCCTCTTCCTCCCAACCAATCACAACCCTTTGTGAAATCAGATCTAAATCTGATTGGTGGGAATAGAGACCCCTGGATTCCTCCTTAGAGGGCGCCTAAGACCAGTCAAAGTTGGTTCTTAGAAGAACTCTAATTGGAATCCAAAAAGGAGATGGAGTCCTTGTCCAACAAGGACTCCTAGGCGCCTCCAACTTGGGCACACGCCTAGGGTGGCGTGCGCCCTTCTCCTTGCCAGGTTCTGGCAGGGGGACAGGCCCCCACCAGCTCTCCAATAGGTGCATGACATGTGGTCAAAAGTCAAAGTGTCAACGGTCAACGTTTGACCAGTCAAAGGTAGACTTTTGACCAAAGTCAAAGAACAAGAAATGGCAGGTGACCAAAAATGGCAGGTAGTGTCTTACAAATAAGACAACCTTTTCTGACTTGGACAACCTCCTGTCAGACCATATGAAGGCCTCTGTTTGAGCACAAACTCCTTTGGCTCAGACAGGACAACTTATTTATGATAGCAAAAGAAGAACGTTAGGTTCAATCGAGTGCTAGCACGATTTTCTTGAACCTAATTGAATCTCATTCAGATCAATTGAACTAGATCAGTTCAATTGATGATCACCAGATTCAAACCCTTGTTTGTGTGACCCAGTTAGGTTCAGTTCTGTATGGTAATGGGATATGTCATGATCTCTATCATCGACATCATCGAAACTCCTTTCGATGGATCAGAACTCTTCTGATTCGAACAGCTAGAATGATCGATCATCTAAATCATTCTAATTGCTCCCAAAATCCACCAGTGACACCTAGCAGTATATGGTGGCAACCCATCAGAGCTGAATGCGAACCTCTTGGTGCAGCTACCTGTGTGATTCAGTTCTTCTATCTTGAGCCCCGATCAGATTAGGGTTAAGGTGAACTCGTCAAACCCTAGTTCTCTGTCATATGATGTAATCATTCGATTCGAGTCCAATGTGAAAATCTAAATAGAAACTCTTTCTATTATTTCACTCTACCATGGCCATGGATTTCTGGACTTGATTCTCATGATCATCATAGGGCTACTCCTCTACCACCGAGGTAGATAGATTCCATCTTGATGCAATCCAGTTCCTACAATGAACATGTCATAGCCAACATACACCTCAGGGTTCCATATGGCTAGGAGACCGAGTAATGGTGTAGTCAAACTATAACACCCTCAAGGTGAACTGCCGATGCATCTCAGGTCAAAGAACCAGACACACTACTGCAGCATCGAGTCAGTCATTGACGAGAAGGTAGACTCCCTAATGACTACTCGAGGTGGTCACGCTCAGTGCCCTCGTTCTCTAACGAGTACCTTGCACTCTCGCTCCGGTGTCTCCACACCATAGACTCAAGACTCATCTACTAAAGAGAAGCGATTGTACACCAATCTTCCGGATCAATCACCATCCTCGTGATGATCCTATGGTCAGGAGCAATTTATGAGTTAATAATGATTATTCATGTCTTAAATTTTCAACTCTTGAAAATATGAATTATCATTACCATTAACTCAAAGGATGTATCAGAGACACTAAATACACATATGTGATAGAAAATAACCCATTTATTGATTTTAGTCAAAATTACAATTTTGCCCCTAGAAGTGTATTACAAGTGTCAGCCAATTCTGACTTCTAGGGCACATATATCTAACATCTCAAACACATCCGAGATCAATTTCTGGCCGTCCGATCTTGATCGGCTCCCTCCTGGACCATCGGATCACGCACACAGCTCTTGATCAAGTCCGGATTGCTTTTCATCCATCCAATCACGATCGGGAGCTCTCCTGACCATTGGATCATGCAAAAAATATTCCAATCAGCATGAATCAAGTCCCAGTCGTTCGATCACGACCGACTCCTCTCTGAGCTGTCAGATCGCGATCGGTCCATGGAACAATACCATGGACCGCATTAAATGACTGGGGAAATCGAGTTTTGATCCATACGGGCGTCGATGAGCTGGTGGTCCATCGTGGATTGTGCTCCTCCTGGACTGGGGGCTTACGTGGCCTGCTCCTGCACGGCCCATGCACGCTCACGCACCTGGCCGGCCCAGCACTGGGCCATAGTGCTGCCGGCCGGCACCGCCTATGGGCTCGAGGGCCATGCTGCCTTGTCCCGACCTTTGTTTGCGCGTATCTTCTCTGGCTGGATTTCCGTTTGGACTATTCTTAGGCTCGTTGGACTTCGTTCGTCGTCCTGGATCTTGTTCTGGGCTTATTGTGGATCGAAACTTGAGGCATTTGTCTCAACAAAGCCGATATACAAGCTCCTAATTTTGCTGTTAATGAACGGAAAAAGATTATATTTATAATAAAGGAAAAGCTATAGTAGATGACGATTGGATCATTAACCAGAATCATAGTCAAGGCTTTTAACTTTATATTTTAAAGATGTTATCTATTTGCCATTCTATTATAAATATCATGATAACCTAATATGCATTATCTTATTTTGCTTTTTCATCTGATAAAATTATTTTTTTTAAATTTACTTCTCCTATTGTTGCTGCCAAAATCTTGCCTGGCTAGGACCATTTGGAGGTTGAATTATTTGATCCGCGATGATGAAATACGATCTACCTTAGAGTTGCGGATCTGCATATCAAAAGAATGAAAATGCTCGCCGGATTGGCTCCGATTGGGCCCTCCAATACTTTAGTCAGATCAGGCTTTGGAAAAACAAGAATAATAAGATTATAATAGAAAATTTAGTGTAAAATGTTACCCTATTCTGGTTGGCTTGGTTTTGGATGATCTTTATCTCTTTTCACTTCAGTTTTCTGGGCCTTCTTATGAGGTCGATTTACTCAGCCTTCTGATGAGGTCGAACTTACTCGACCTTCTGGAGAGGTCGACTTTGCTCGGCCTTCTGGTGAGGTCAAATTTACTCGGCCTTTTGGTAAGGTCGACTTACTCGATCTTCTAAGGAGGTTGACTTACTCAGTCTTCTAGTGAGGCTGACTTACTCGACCTTCTAAGGAGGTTAGACTTACTCGGCCTTCTAGTGAAGTTGACTTACTTGGCCTTCTAAGGAGGTTAGACTTACTCGATCTTTTAATAAATTGAACTTACGCAGCCTTTTGGTGAGGTCAACTTACTCGGCCTTTTGATGAGATCGAACTTACTTGGCCTTTTGGGAAGATCGAACTTACTCGGTCTTCTGGGAGATCGAACTTACTGAGCCTTCTGATGAGTTGGCTTACTTGGCTTTCTAGTGAGGTCGATTTACTCGACCTTTTGATGAGGTCGAATTTACTTGGCCTTCTGATGAGGTCGACTTTACTCGACCTCCAGAGGAGGTTGACTTACTCGACCTTCAGAGGAGGTCAAACTTACTCGGCCTTCTGGTGAGGTCGACTTACTCGGCCTTCTGGTGAGGTCGAACTTACTCGGCCTTCTGATGAGGTCGAACTTACTCGGTCTTTAGTAAGGTCAACTTACTCAACCTTCTAATGAGTCGGCTTACTCGACCTTCTGATAAGGTCGACTTCATGGGCCTTCTGATGAGGTCGAACTTACTCAGCTTTCTAGGAAGGTCAAACTTACTTGGCCTTCTGATGAGGTCGAACTTACTCGGCCTTCTAGGAAGGTCGAACTTATTTGACCTTCTTATGAGGTCAACTTACTCGGCCTTCTGGTGAGGTTAAACTTACTCGGCTTTTTGGTGACCTTCTCGGCCTTCTAACTTGCTCAATCTTCTGATGACCTTCTTGGCCTTCTGACCTACTCAGTCTTCTGATGACCTTTCACATGCAAGAAGAAAAGAAGAATATATAATGGATGAGGGCTTGTGAGCCTCTCACCATGAGAGCTTTGAGTTGTGGGAGTTTCTTCCTCTTAGATTCTACCTTTTTGGGGGTCCCTTACCCCTATTTGTATAAGTGTGGAGAAAGGATCCATTGAAGTTGGGGGTGGAAATCAAGAGATGAGATATTATTCTCTTATTATGAACCATTACCTCCTTTCTTTATTGAGATTAATTCTACTATAAAAATTCTTTCATTTTTGAATTTCTTTTAATAGTAAAGATGTAACTGCCTTTTATATAATTGCTTGCCACATGTCCATTAATGATTGAAAGGTTAATTTATATTCCATAACATATGCCCCCCACTTTCAAGTTCGAAGTGGTTTCTCTGCTTTGAACGACGGAAGTAGTCAATAAGTAGTCAAAATATCCAAAGTAGATCAGAAATTGAAGTATCCGAAGAATATTCGAAGTAGATCAGAAATCGAATTATCCGAAGAATATCCGAAGTAGATCAGAAGTCGATTTATCTGAAGAATATCTGAAGTAGATCGGAAGTCGAAATATCCAAAGAATATCTGAAGTAGATCGAAAGTTGAAATATCCGAGTAAGTCGAAAGTCGATATATTCGAAGAATATCCGAAGTCGAAATATTCGAAAAATATCTGAAGTAAATCAAAAGTTGAAATATCCAGAGAGTATCCGAAGTCGATCGAACGTCAAAATATCTAAAGAATATTCGAAGTAAATCGGAAGTCGATATATCTGAAGAATATTTGAAGTCGAAATATCTAAAGAATATCATAAGTCAATTACAATCCGACTTCTAAGTTCGTATTTTGGAGGCCCAAGTCGGGGCTTTTATTAGGTTAGTTTTTATCCGGGCAAGTTGAATTATCTCGAGCCGAAGCTCATACCTTTTATTAGGTCGATATTCAGCCAACCAAGTCAAATCATCTCGAGCTGGAGCTTGTACCTTTTTATTAGGTCAGTGTTCAGCCAACCAGGTTGAATCATCTGAGCCAGAGCTTGCTTCTATTGTTAGGTCGATTCTCTTCTGACCAAGTTGAATCATCTCAAGCCGGAGCTTATAGTTGTCATTAGATTGGTTCTTGTCCGACCAAGTCAAATCATCTCGAGCTAGAGCTTGTAGCTTTTATTATATCGGTGTTAAGCCGACCAAGTCAAATCATCTCAAGCTGAGCCAGTTGATTATCCTCATAGTTGGAATTCGAAGGTCCTAGTCGGAGCTAGGGTGACCTTAATTGATTTTCCTTAGTTGTTGGATGGATCCAGATCCTTAGCTGATTTTTTGATCTCCTTGCTTTTGGTGTCTAGCTCATCGGGTCTTATACTCAACTCGTTTCTGATATGAGGAGTGATTCATAGAGATCTTTCTCGGTTGGTCAATCGAGGTCAGCTTTGGCTGGATTGCTCTGAGTTTGTTGCAGCTTGGTGGAATCCAAGGTGGATCTTTTTTGTTGCCTTTTTAGAGGGAAGCAACCCCCTACCTGGCGCGCCAATTTGTTGCTGCCAAAATCTAGCCTGGCTAGGACCATCTGGAGGGCCCATTGTCTGATCCATGATGATGAAATATGATATATCTTAGAGTTATGGATCTACATATTAAAAGAATAAAAAAGCTCACCGGATTGGCTTCAGTCGAGCCCTCCGATGCTTAAGTTAGATCGGGCTTTGGAATAGGAATAATGAGATTATAATAGAAAATTTAGTGTAAAATGTTACCCTATCCTAATCGACCTAGTGTTGGATAACCTTTATCTCTTTTCACTTCGGTCTTCTGGGCCTTCTGATGATATTGACTTACTCGGCCTTTTGATGAGGTTGAACTTACTCGGCTTTCAATGATGTTGAACTTAGCCTTCTGGTGAGGTCGACTTACTCAGCCTTCTGATAAGGTCAAACTTACTCGGTTTTTTGATGAGTCGAATTTACTCGGCTTTCTGGTGAGGTCGATTTACTCGACTTTCTGGTGAGGTCGAACTTATTCTGCCTTCTGATGACGTTAAACTTACTCAGCCTTCTGGGAAGGTCGAATTTATTCGGCCTTCTGATGAGGTCGAACTTACTCGGTCTTTTGGTGAGGTCAACTTACTCGGCCTTCTGATGAGCCGGCTTACTCGGCTTTTTGGTAAGGTCGAATTTACTCGACTTTCTGGGGAGGTTGAACTTACTCGGCCTTGTGATGAGTCAAACCTAATTGACCTTCTGATGAGTTGGCTTACTCGGCTTTCTGGTGAGGTCAATTTACTCGGCTTTCTAATAAGATCGAACTTGGCCTTCTGAGGAGGTTGACTTTACTCGGTCTTCTGGTGAGGTCGAACTTACTTAGCCTTCTGAGGAGATCGACTTACTCGGCCTTCTAATGAGATCGAATTTACTCGACCTTCTGATGAGTGGAACTTACTCAATCTTTTAATGAGGTCAAACTTACTCAGCCTTCTGATTAACTTACTCAGCCTTCTGATGAGTCGGCTTACTCGGTCTTCTGATGAGGTCGAACTAACTCGGCCTTCTAAGAAGGTCGAACTTACTCGGCCTTATGATGAGTCGTACTTACTCGGCCTTCTGATGAGATCGAACCTACTTGGTCTTCTGATGAGTCGGCTAACTTGGCTTTCTAGTAAGGTCGAACTTATTCAGCTTTCTGGGGAGGTCGACTTTACTTGGCCTTCTAGTAAGGTCGAACTTGGCCTTTTGAGGAGGACGACTTACTCAGCCTTCTGGTGAGGTTGGACTTACTCGGCCTTCTGGTGAGATCGGACTTATTCGGCCTTTTGATGAGGTCAAACTTGCTCGGCCTTCTAGTAAGATCGACTTACTCGATCTTCTGGTGACCTTCTCGGCCTTCTGACTTACTCAGTCTTCTGATGACCTTCTCACATGCAAGAAGAAAAGAAGAATGTATGATGGATAAGGGTTTGTGAGTCTCTTACTATGAGAGCTTTGAGTTGTGGGAGTTTCTCTCCCTCAGAGTCTGCTTTTCTTGGAATTCTTGGCCCTTTTTTAATAGGTGTGGAGAAAGGATCCGTTGAAGTTGAAGGTGGAAACTGAGGGATGAGATATTTATCCATTACCTTTTTTCTTTGTTGAGATTAAATTTGTCATAAAAATCCTTCCATTTTTAGATTCCTTTTAATAGCAATGATGTAACTGTCTTCTATGTAATTGCTTGCCACGTGTCCATTAATGATAGAAAAACTGATTTATATTCCATAACATCCATCATTTGAATTAAAACAATCATTTATTTCTATTATTATCTACAGTTATATATGTCATCAAAAGAATTCACCTTAAAACCTTAACTGGAAATAGATAACTACCATAATCTCTGTTACATTGGTAGTTACAATTCATCGAACTGATTAGTTAGTAGGAAATCGGAGTTATTATTATCAATGTTAATTAACCGTGGCCTTTTTTCTGTAATGTTAATATTGTTAAAGGGTATTTAGGTAAATTTACTTATCAAATATTATATTACCCTATATCTATTTGTTTTGAGTTCTTTACCGTACTAATACTAATTTAAAAATTATTTACGTAACTGACGCAAGTTTCAACTTATTTATCGAAGTAATGTAAAAGAGAAAAACGCCATTTGGAATGGCGATTTTTCAGGCATAAAACACTATTTTGAATGACATTTTTCAAGCCCAGCCAGCGCCCACGTGGAACCAGCCCAAAAAAAATAAAAATAAAAAGATGAAGGAAAAATGCCAATTTGAGATGGCGTTTTTAAAAATGCCATTCTAAAGGACGTTTTTTCTTTTTTTTGTATTTCGTAGACGAAGACGGGTCGGTAGTGACCGGTGGGGACCCGGCCGAAGGCATTTCTCTTTTTTTTTATTTATTTATTTCGTGGATGGAAAGGGGCGAGGGGGCCGGTGGTGACCGGCGGGGACCCGGCTAGAGGGGGTTGGCGGCGGGGTGGGGTGATGGTAGTAGGCGGAGAGGGTGGGAGGGTGGGATGGCGTGGATTGGTGGGCGGAGAGGGCCGGCCAAGGTGGGTGAGGGGGTAGGGCCACCCGTGGGGGCAGTAATGGGTGGAGAGGTCAGGGGGTGGGAGAGCCGGGGGTGGGGGGAGGGGGAATTTTTTTTTCTTTTGGTGCAGCGGACGGAGGGGCGGGGGGTGCGGGGGTGGTGGTGACGGGTACCTGAAAGGGGGGGTGGGGTACGGGGGTGAAGGGGAGGGGGCGCAAGGGGTGCTGGTGACCGGTAGGGACCCGGCCGGGTGGGGGTGGGGGGGTGGAGAGGGCCGGCCGGGGTGAGGGCCGCCCGATGGGGGGTTGGGCAGAGAGGGCCGGGGGTGGGGCGCGTGAAGGGAAATCCTGATTTTCCGGTCCAGGTTCGTTCAGATCTGATCAGATCAAGAGATATATTTCAAAATTTTTCTCTTTAATCTGTATCAGATCTGGGATGTTTCAGATCTGATTCTTATTATTTTAATAAATAAAATAAAATAAGGATAAATTAAATCAAATTTAATTTACCTGATTTGGGTAATCCAATTATCCGTTGATGATCCTGTATGCAGCGGAAGGTTCTGGATCTAGCCACGCAAGCGCCTGGCCTCTACCGGTATCCACTCGGGCTGGATCTGGAGATCCTCTTCTTCTCTATCACGTCTCCAAAAATCAGATCTGGATCTGATCTGGAGGATCTTCAAAACTTCTTTTGAAGATCAGCAGTCGTCCTTTGCAGCAGTGCAGCCTTCTAGCTTTCACTCGCCTTTCTTTGATCTGGATCGCACCAACCAAGGTCCAAAACTCCTTTTGGACGTGGAGAGCAAGGGAGAAGATGGTTTTGGCATGGAGGAAGAGGGGAGAGGCAGCCTTAGGGCGTGGGGTTTCAATTCTCATCATAATCTGGGTTGGGCACAGGGTCTTATTTATAGACTGACTGTGATCCAACTTCTCTTCCTCCCAACCAATCACAACTCTTTGTGAAATCAGATCTAAATCTGATTGGTGGGAATAGAGTCCCCTGGATTTCTTCTTAGAGGGCGCCTAAGACCAGTCAAAGTTGGTTCTTAGGAGAACTCTAATTGGAATCCAAAAAGGAGATGGAGTCCTTGTCCAATAAGAACTCCTAGGCGCCTCCAGCTTGGGTACACGCCTAGGGTGGCGTGCGCCCTCTTCCTTGCCAGGTTCTGGCAGGGGGACAAGCCCCCACCGGCTCTCCAATAGGTGCATGACATGTGGTCAAAAGTCAAAGTGTCAATGGTCAACGTTTGACCAGTCAAAGGTAAACTTTTGACCAAAGTCAAAGAACAAGAAATGACAGGTGACCAAAAATGGTAGGTAATGTCTTACAAAATAAGACAACCTTTTCTGACTTGGACAACCTCCAGTCAGACCATATGAAGGCCTCTGATTGAGCACAAACTCCTTTGGCTCAGTCAGGACAACTAATTTATGATAGTAAAAGAAGAACGTTAGGTTCAATCGAGTGCTAGCACGATTTCCTTGAACCTAATTGAATCTCATTCAGATCAATTGAACTAGATCAGTTCAATTGATGATCATCAGATTCAAACCCTTGTTTGTGTGACCCAGTTAGGTTCAGTTCTGTATGGTAATGGGATATGTCATGATCTCTATCATCGACATCATCGAAACTCCTTTCGATGGATCAGAACTCTTCTGATTCGAACAGCTAGAATGATCGATCATCTAAATCATTCTAATTGCTCCCAAAATCCACCAGTGACACCTAGCAGTATATGGTGGCAACCCATCAGAGCTGAATGCGAACCTCTTGGTGCAGCTACCTGTGTGATTAAGTTCTTCTATCTTGAGCCCCGATCAGATTAGGGTTAAGGTAAACTCGTCAAACCCTAGTCTCTGTCATATGATGTAATCATTCGATTCGAGTCCGATGTGAAAATCTAAATAGAAACTCTTTCTATTATTTCACTCTACCATGGCCATGGATTTCTGGACTTGATTCTCATGATTATCATAGGGCTGCTCCTCTACCACCGAGGTAGATAGATTCCATCTTGATGCCATCCAGTTCCTACAATGAACATGCTATAGCCAACATACACCTCAGGGTTCCATATGGCTAGGAGACCGAGTAATGGTGTAGTCAAACTATAACACCCTCAAGGTGAATTGCCGATGCACCTCAGGTCAAAGAACCAGACACACTACTGCAGCATCGAGTCAGTCATTGACGAGAAGGTAGACTCCCTAATGACTACTCGAGGTGGTCACGCTCAGTGCCCTCGTTCTCTAACGAGTACCTGTACTCTCGCTTCGGTGTCTCCACACCGTAGACTCAAGACTCATCTACTAAAGAGAAGCGATTGTACACCAACCTTCCGGATCAATCACCATCCTCGTGATGATCCTATGGTCGGGAGCATTTTATGAGTTAATAATGATTATTCATGTCTTAAATTTTCAACTCTTGAAAATATGAATTATCATTACCATTAACTCAAAGGATGTATCACAGACACTAAATACACATATGTGATAGAAAATAACCCATTTTATTCATATTAGTCAAAATTACAATTTTGCCCCTAGAAGTGTATTACAAGTGTCAGCCAATTCTGGCTTCTAGGGCACATATATCTAACAATCTCCCACTTGTCCTAAAGCCAATTGGCTACAAGTCTAAGTCCCATCTTCTCAAGGTGGGCTTCGAACTTCTGCTGGCCCAACGGCTTTGTAAGTGGGTCTGCCACATTATCTATGGAGTTGACTCTCTTGACCTTGACATAACCCTTTTCGAGGATAATCGCGGATGAGGTGGTATCATCGTTTGCTTGGAACTCTTCCAACTGACAGCACCACCATTGCACACAAACAGACTCTCAGATGTCGACTTTCGATCATCTATATCGAACATGAAATCCGAGTCTGTGTATCCCTGGACTTGGAGTTCTCCATTATCAAAGACCAACATTATATCCTTAGTTCTTCTCAAGTACTTAAGGATACATTTCACAGAAGTCCAGTGTTCTTCACCTGGATTTGACTGATATCTGCTTGTGACACTCACAGCATGGGCTATATCAGGTCGTGTACATAGCATGGCATACATGAGGCTCCCTATTGCAGAAGCATAAGGGATCTTGCTCATGCGTTCTATTTCCTCAGGTGTGCTAGGGCACATCTTCTTGGAAAGATGAATACCATGTCTGAAGGGTATTAATCCCCTCTTAGAGTTTTCCATACTAAACCTCTTTAGTACTTTCTCTATGTACATCTTCTGTGAAAGTCCTAGCATCCTATTCGGTCTATCCCTATAGACCTTAATTCCTAGAATAAAGGATGCTTCACCTAGGTCTTTCATGGAGAATTCCTTGGACAACCACATTTTGACTGTCGTCAACATGGGAATATCATTCCCAATAAGGAGGATGTCATCCACGTACAATACGAGGAAGACAACAGCGCTCCCACTGACCTTTTTGAAAACACACGGTTCCTCTTCGTTTTTGATGAAACCAAACTTTTTGATCACATCATTGAAATGAGTGTTCCAGCTCCGAGATGCTTGCTTAAGTCCATATATGGACCTTTGCAGCTTGCAAACCTTGTGATCAGTATCACTGGATGTGAAACCTAGCGGCTGTTCCATATAGATATCTTCCTCAAGATATCCATTTAAGAATGCCGTTTTCACGTCCATTTGCCATATTTCATAATCGAAATAGGCTGCAACGGCAAGCAATGTGCGGATGGATTTTAGCATAGCCACTGGGAAAAGGTATCCTGATAGTCAATGCCTTCGCGTTGACTATAACCTTTTGCCACTAGTCTAGCCTTGAATGTCTCCACATTCCCATCTGCACCAATCTTTCTCTTGAAGATCCATTTACACCCAATAGGTACTATACCTTCTGGTGGATCTACCAAGGTCCAGACTTGGTTTGAGTGCATCGAGTCAATTTCTGACTGCATTGCCTCTAGCCATTTCTCGGAGTCGATATCTGATATCGCCTCGTTGTAGGTTTTGGGATCATCACCATGAGCACCATTACCTACGAGGAACATTTCCTCTACGTCCTCTGAAATAATACCTAAGTATCTCTCAGAGGGACGGGAAACTCTTTTCGATCTACGAGGTGGAGGAGGTAGTGTTCTTATTGGCTCAACCTGATTTGGTTCCAATTGGTCCTTAGCTCGTTCCACTTGTGAGACTTTCTCATCAAGCTTGATCTGTTTTCCAATGCCGTTGTCTTGAATAAACTATTTTTCAAGAAAAATGGCATGTCGACTCACAATCACATTGTGGTCTTCTGGAATGTAGAAATAGTATCCTAATGACTCTTTAGGATATCCTATGAATCGAGCTCTAAAGGACCTAAACTCTAACTTGTCCGCTTGTTGTCTTTTGACGTGAGCCGGACAACCCCAAATTCTGAGATGACTCAGACTTGGTTTTTTACCGTGCCATATCTCATACGGTGTGGTAGGAACGGTTTTAGAGGGAACCCTATTCAGTAGATAGATTGAAGTTAACAATGAGTGTCCCCAAAGAAGATCAGGGAGGTCTGTGAAGCTCATCATGGATCGAACCATATCCAATAGGGTCCGATTTCTCCATTCTGAAATGCCGTTAAGTTGAGGTGTTCCTGATGGAGTCCATTGAGAGACTATGCCATTTTCCTTTAGATAGTCTAGGAATTTTCGGCTAAGGTATTCACCTCGATCTGATCGAAGAACCTTAATGGGTTTTCCAGTTTGTTTTTCTACTTCATGTCTGAATTCTTTGAACTTTTCAAAAGCTTCAGACTTGTGTCTCATAAGATACACATACCCATACCTAGACAGATCATCGGTAAAGGTAATGAAGTAGACAAAATTGCCTCTAGCCGGCACATCAAATGGGCCGCACACATCAGTTTGTACTAGGGCAAGGAGATTTGTGGCCCTCTCCCCATGTCCAACAAAAGGGAGTTTAGTCATTTTGCCTTGAAGACAAGATTCACAAGTTGGATATGACTCGGAAGTCAACGGACTCAATAGTCCGTTTTTCTCTAATTTGTTGATCCTATCTTTTGCTATATGACCTAATCTCAAGTGCCATAGATATCTGTCGTTTGGACTATCCCTAGGTCATTTGGCATTCACGTTTTGCTCGAATAATGAGCATACCTCCAAAAGGACCTTCCTTCTTGTTCTTCAGGGTGGCCAGGTAAGTAGGGCAGTTCCGCTTCCAATGGCCGTCGCTGTTGCAATGGAAACACTTTCCTTTGACATCGGCCTTCTTCTTCGGCTCTGCCTTCTTCTTCTTTGATCCTTCCATCTTTTGCTTTTTCACAGACTTCTTTTTCTTTCCATAAGACTTTCTTTTGGAAGAAGTCCGTTCCATAGCAAAAACTGAGCCTTTAGAACCTTTCATAGAAAGCTCAGCGGTAACCAGCATATTCATTAATTCGGCCAAGGAATTCTGAAGTTTATGCATGTGGTAATTCATGATGAATTGCCCATATGCATCAGTCAAGGATTGCAGAATAATATCGTTCTGCAAGTCTAAGTCTAACTTCACACCGAGCTTCTCAAGCTCTTCTATGTCCTTGATCATTGTCAGACAGTGATCTTGGACTGACTGCCCATCACGCATCTTAGCCTTAAAAAGTCGTTTCGTGACTTGATATTTGGCTGCGCGACTCTGTTCACCAAACATCTCCTGCAGGTGAGCCAACATTTGGTGAGCAGTCCCGATATCCTCATGTTGGCGCTGGAGCTCATCAAGACATCGAGTCCAACATGTAATATCTGGCCTTATTGTCTTCGTCTATCCATTTCTCCAGAGACGCTCTCTGTTCAATAGATGGACGGGCTGGTAAGGTGGGAGGGTCCTGGTCCAGTACATGGGTTAACTTCTCGGAACTCAAAACTATTTTGTAGTTCCTGAGCCAATCTTTATAATTGGGTCCAGTCAGTCTATGTGTGTCCAGGATACATGCCAATGGGTTGGACGCAGACATTTTCCTGTAGAGAGTCAAAGATTCTAGTTAGATACTGTAATTTTGACTTGACCAATTTGTTTAGGGATTTTATTTTTAAACAAATTAGCTTCCACTATTTTCTCGGATCCCTACACTTCCTCTGTAGAGATGCGAAAATCTCCACGATTAATGATTTCTAGTGGGTGGTGCGGTCTCACCAACTGACTCATCACCTCACCTAACAGTTATTGGTGATGGGTTAGCCAATGAGTGAACAACTCTTGTTCAATGATTCTCTAATCATGGTGCACCCAAACTTGGTCTCTAATTCATGAATCTCACCGTATCCGGAATATTGATCCACTCCTTAGTTAAGTCAGACCCACCATTTGCATAGACTGGGTTCCTAATTGAGTCTCTCACCGTATCCGGAATATTGAGCCCAACTCATCCTCCAGCCCATAGCATCCAATGCCTAATAGACATGGTTGCATCTTTCCGGTGCAACTGAGCCACTATATTCAGTCGAGAACAATCAACCCCGGGAAGGGCCCGCACATCTACAATGGTGGAAGACCTCAGACTTAATCTTTTCTTAGGGAGAATTGATTCAGGTCTCATTAAACTAGACTTGGCTTAGTCATAACAATTATGACTAACCTAGTGGCATGGGTTAGCTCGGATTATTGACCACCTCAGATCAGAACTGTGTCAACAGATATGGCCAGGTAAGTGAGACCGGTGGAAGGAATATGCCATTAACTCGTACAAGAACGCATTCAGGTCGAGTAGCTTCCAATTAAAAATCAGTCGGATCGTATGTGCCAAACTTACCTTAGACACCAAATTGTTGAGCCAGAACCAATTGGGTTTAGCCTACAATCCAGACTCTAACCTCTGAGCCTAATTAGGTCTTGCTTGATCGTGACTCGATCTTGACCCAGACTTAATCCTATTAGGCTGGTCAATTTAAGCATTGTTGATCCCATCTAACCAACTCTTGATTCGATTTGATCAACCGCTTAGACCTAATTGAGCTACCCAAGCCCGAACCCAGTATTATGAATATGTCTTAGATCTGAAATTCTCAATTTTAGACCTAATTAATATTCCATAAACTTAATTCTTAATTAAGTAGGGTTCATAAACAAAATATGCACAATAAATCCTAGGGTTTCAGGATCTAGGGATTTTGCAGAAAGTAAGTTTTGGGTTTCTGATTAAGGACGAACACGCAGCACCCCTACACATCATAAGAACACCCCATCGAATGGGAAGAGAGGGCCTTTAAACCCTTCTTCGTTCTTATGATCGGACGGCCAAGAGGAACGCCTTAATCAGGAACATTCAATACTACAAAACAGTTTTAGATCTATATCATATATCTCATATATAAATCAGATCTAATTATGGCATATTTTGCATACATCTCATGTATCGAATCATGCATGTTTTCAGATCTAAATTATCTCATAATAATATGAAAAATTAGATTTAAATTGATCTAATCAAAATAAATTCTAATCTAGACAATTATGTAGAACTATTCTACAACTAGTCTAGACATGCATCAATCATATCTCATATGATGTTTAAAATTAAATAATTTTTATTTACTATTTTTTCAGATGTTATTATAACACTTATAATATCAGAAAATAGTAAATAAAAGGATCTAAAATATGATTTAATCAGATTAAATCAAAAACATGCAAGACTATTCTATAGAACTATTCTATTCTAGAACTAGTCATGCATATCTTCTAATCTTAGATCCAAATCATTTAATTTTAATTTTTTCTGATTTCAGATCTGATCACATCTCATGTGACATCTGAAATCAATTATTTTCTGATTAAAATAAATTTAAAATCAGATCTAAACATTTTTAGAACCATGGCTCTGATACCAGTTGAAGGAAAATCCTGATTTCTCGGTCCAGGTTCGTTCAGATCTGATCAGATCAAAAGATATATTTCAAAATTTTTCTCTTTGATCTGTATCAGATCTGGGATGTTTCAGATCTGATTCTTATTATTTTAATAAATAAAATAAAATAAGGATAAATTAAATCAAATTTAATTTATCTGATTTGGGTAATCCAATTACCCGTTGATGATCCTATATGCAGCGGAAGGTTCTGGATCTAGCCACGCAAGCGTCTGGCCTCTACCGGTATCCACTCGGGCTGGATCTGGAGATCCTCTTCTTCTCTATCACGTCTCCAAAAATCATATTTGGATCTGATCTGGAGGATCTTCAAAACTCCTTTTGAAGACCAGCAGTCGTCCTTTGCAGCAGTGCAGCCTTCTAGCTTTCACTCGCCTTTCTTTGATCTGGATCGCACCAACCAAGGTCCAAAACTCCTTTTGGACGTGGAGAGCAAGGGGGAAGATGGTTTTGGCGTGGAGGAAGAGGGGAGAGGCAGCCTTAGGGCGTGGGGTTTCAATTCTCATCATAATCTAGGTTGGGCACGGGGTCTTATTTATAGACTGACTGTGATCCAACTACTCTTCTTCCCAACCAATCACAACTCTTTGTGAAATCAGATCTAAATCTGATTGGTGGGAATAGTCCCCTGGATTCCTCCTTAGAGGGCGCCTAAGACCAGTCAAAGTTAGTTTTTAGGAGAACTTTAATTGGAATCCAAAAAGGAGATGGAGTCCTTGTCCAATAAGGACTCCTAGGCGCCTCCAGCTTGGGTACACGCCTAGGGTGGCGTGCGCCCTCTTCCTTGCCAGGTTCTGGCAGGGGGACAAGCCCCCACCGGCTCTCCAATAGGTGCGTGACATGTGGTCAAAAGTCAAAGTGTCAATGGTTAACGTTTGACCAGTCAAAGGTACACTTTTGACCAAAGTCAAAGAACAAGAAATGATAGGTGACCAAAAATGGCAGGTAATGTCTTACAAAATAAGATAACCTTTTCTGACTTGGACAACCTCCAGTCAGACCATATGAAGGCCTCTGATTGAGCACAAACTCCTTTGGCTCAGTCAGGACAACTAATTTATGATAGTAAAAGAAGAACGTTAGGTTCAATCGAGTGCTAGCACGATTTTCTTGAACCTAATTGAATCTCATTCAGATCAATTGAACTGGATCAGTTCAATTGATGATCACCAGATTCAAACCCTTGTTTGTGTGACCCAGTTAGGTTCAGTTCTGTATGGTAATGGGATATGTCATGATCTCTATCATCGACATCATCGAAACTCCTTTCGATGGATCAGAACTCTTCTGATTCGAACAGCTAGAATGATCGATCATCTAAATCATTCTAATTGCTCCCAAAATCCACCAGTGACACCTAGCAGTATATGGTGGCAACCCATCAGAGCTGAATGCGAACCTCTTGGTGCAGCTACCTGTGTGATTAAGTTCTTCTATCTTGAGCCCCGATCAGATTAGGGTTAAGGTAAACTCGTCAAACCCTAGTCTCTGTCATATGATGTAATCATTCGATTCGAGTCCGATGTGAAAATCTAAATAGAAACTCTTTCTATTATTTCACTCTACCATGGCCATGGAATTTCTGGACTTGATTCTCATGATTATCATAGGGCTGCTCCTCTACCACCGAGGTAGATAGATTCCATCTTGATGCCATCCAGTTCCTATAATGAACATGCTATAGCCAACATACACCTCAGGATTCCATATGGCTAGGAGATCGAGTAATGGTGTAGTCAAACTATAACACCCTCAAGGTGAACTGCCGATGCACCTCAGGTCAAAGAACCAGACACACTACTGCAGCATCGAGTCAGTCATTGACGAGAAGGTAGACTCCCTAATGACTACTCGAGGTGGTCACGCTCAGTGCCCTCGTTCTCTAACGAGTACCTGTACTCTCACTCCGGTGTCTCCACACCATAGACTCAAGACTCATCTATTAAAGAGAAGTGATTGTACACCAACCTTCCAGATCAATCACCATCCTCGTGATGATCCTATGGTCGGGAGCAATTTATGAGTTAATAATGATTATTCATGTCTTAAATTTTCAACTCTTGAAAATATGAATTATCATTACCATTAACTCAAAGGATGTATCATAGACACTAAATACACATATGTGATAGAAAATAATCCATTTTATTCATATTAGTTAAAATTATAATTTTGCCCCTAGAAGTGTATTACAAGTGTCAGCCAATTCTGACTTTTAGGGCACATATATCTAACAGCGCGAGGGGGTGGGTAAGGAGTTTTTTTCTTTCCTTTTCTTTTCTTTCTTTTAAATAAGAAAAAATAAAAATAAAATAATTTAAAATAATTAATAAGAAAAATAAAAATAATAATAATAAAGTAAATAAAATAAAATATTTAAAAATAATTAATTAGGTTTTTGAAATAATGATAAAATATTATTTTTAAAAAAAAATTAAAAAAAGTGGATGGGCATTGAGGAGTGGGGACAATGCGGAGGAGCCGTGGGCAGTGCCGATAGGGGTTCTAGGTGTTCGGGCACAAAGCCAAAAGCGGAGCCATGAGTGGTGCCGGAGGGAGGTGTGGGTATTCGGCACGAATCCATGGAAGGAGAAGAATAAAATGAAAAAATATATATTTTTAAAATAATAATAATAAATTATTTTTAAAAAATAATTTAGAAAAAATGTTTAAGATCCGGAGAACTCATCCAGCTCTCGAGCGCACTCCTCGACGGAGTTGGAAGGTGCTTATTTTTAAATTATTTTTTAAATTAATATTTTTTTATTATTTTAATTTTTTCCTTCCTTTTTAAAATTATTTTTTAAAATTAATATCATTATTATTATTATTTAGATTTCTTCCTCCTCCATAGATTATTATTATTTTAATAATAATTATTATTATTATTATAATTTTAGAAAATAATTTTAAAAAGAAGAAAAATAATAAAAATAATAAAAAAATCTTAATTTAAAAATAATTTAAACATAGGCGCCTTCCAACTCCGTCGAGGAGTGTGCCGGATGAGTTCTTCGGATCTTAAACATTTTTCTAAATTATTTTTTAAAAATAATTTATTATTATTATTTTAAAAATATATATTTTTCGTTTAATTCTTCTCCTTCCATGGACCTGCGTCGAATACCCACACCTTCCTCCGGCGCCACTCATGGCTCCTCTGTGCTGTCCCACTCACTCAATGCCCATCCGCATGTTTTTCAAATTTATTTTTTTAAAAATAATATTTTATCATTATTTTAAAAGTCTAATTAATTTTTTTTAAATATTTTATTTTATTTTATTTACTTTATTTATTTATATTTATATTTTTTTTATTAATTATTTTTAATTTTTTTATTTTTATTT
The DNA here is from genome assembly GCA_006176705.1 of Cocos nucifera. Classification (NCBI taxonomy): domain Eukaryota; kingdom Viridiplantae; phylum Streptophyta; class Magnoliopsida; order Arecales; family Arecaceae; genus Cocos; species Cocos nucifera. Next base: position 1,166,065 of record QRFJ01000122.1, read on the forward strand.
TTTCTTATTTACAAGAAAGAAAAGAAAAAAACTCCCTAGCCTCCCACCTCGGTCCCCAGCGCCCCATCCCCGGCCCTTTCCACCCACCCCCTACCCTCAGAGACCCACCGGGCGGCCCTTACCCCGGCCGGCCCTCTCCACCGCCCCACACCCCACCCCCCCGCCCAGCTGGGTCCCCGCCGGTCACCAGCGCCCCCCTCCCCTCCGCCCTCATACCCCACCCCCTTCTAGGTACCCATCACCATCGCCTCCACACCCCCCCGCTGGTCACCATTGCCTCCCGCGGCCCCCACCCTCTTCGTCTGCTGCACCAAAAGAAAAAAAAATTCCCATGCATATAGAGGGCATCTCTCCTACCATTATAGGGTGTGGAGAGGGCCAGATGTATGAAGTCTTAGTCCCACGTGCAGACGGGCTGTTTTGCATGTTCCGAACCCATGTCACGTAGGTCATAATAGAGCAACCTTACCATTACGCCAAAGCTCACCTTAAAAAAATCCCTCATGCATATGCATTACTATTTAGATTTACTAAAATAGGGTATTGTAGAAGTATTCTTATGTGGCAAGATGATCTTTTGCCTGCCTTTGTTCCACATTTATCCTTTTCAGACACATACATGCTAGGTTCAGTTAGCTGTTATATTCTTATTTTTCTTTAACACTGAACTGCTTGATTTTAAATTGTTAAACTTTTGTTTCTAAATTTGATGTACACGTATATTTTTCTTATTAGCAGCTCATCTAACCTAGTTTGTAACAACTGGGAAAAGCCTTTTGATAAATGGAGCTAAATTAAAGTAGTTTCCTAGGCTTTCTTCAAACTAAGTTGAATATTTATCTGGCTGTACTAGTGTCAGATTTGCTGTTCATACATCTTGTTGCATGCAGATGATCGTCGTTGATTGCAACTTCTCGAGGCTGTATCAAGCATGTCAACCATATTTTGGGTGATGTTATATCACTTATGTCACGAGCAAGGTTTGCGGACTTGATACCGCAACCCGTACTGATTGCTGGTTGGTACGGTATCGTACCATACGGTATCATATCATACCGTTCCATATCGATACCGGCCCATACCGATCCGTACCATACTGAACTGAGCAGTTCGGTGCGGTTCGGGGGGTTTACTGGAAAAAAAGACCGAACCGGACCGGTCCCCCCCGGTCCGGCTCGGTACGGGGTGTACTGGGCGGTTTGGCACGGTACAGCATTCCATGGTCATGAGAGTTGGGATTTCTTGTATTTCATAAGTTCTCTGCTATCTGCTATCAGCATCAATTGCCCGCAAGTTAGTAATGGGTACTGCAAAGCTGGTATATAGGTTCATGTTTGTAAATTATTGTGGAGTCCAGTAAGACAGTGGTGATTGTGTTTTGGTAAAATCTGAGCTATGGAAAGGTAAGTTAGTTTTTTTCTCATATCTAATAGTTTAATTATGCAAGGCTGATATTTCTGCCTAATTGATTTGCAGGTATAGAGTTATGCTAACTCATGGTGAGGAGAATGAGGAGATAGCTGCATTACTTGGGTCATTCCATGATGACCCCTCTATGCCATCGATTGATGACATACTCTGATCATTGGTTGATGGCAGCTTTTATGCACCGCTTGTTTATTTAGTTTATAATTCTTAATCATCCTAGATTTGCTTCACATACATTCCTTGATAATTCAATACCCTATGAAAGTGAAGCACCTCCTAATATTATGAACTAAACATGCCAATTGCTTGCTATATGAAACTCATACACTTGTCCATACATACTTCATGCACAGATATGCCACACATATTTTGACTTCGAGAAACAAGAATTTGTTGGAGAAATATTTAAAGTGAAATATATGTCATGTGTCTATATATGTCCTATGATCTTGCTACTTTGTTATTAATTGGCCCACACAAGAAAAAAATTGATATATTGCTTTGAATTTGTCACTTACTTTGGTTTTTTGGAAGCTCCATATGCACAATTACAGCTTAATAGCATCTTTAGAACTATCGATAGTGTTTAATGAAGAAATTGGTTTAATAGAATGTTCACCAAGTTTTTTGACCAAAATTGCATTTGATAGCCAAGAATTTGTAGTTTGGCATTTAGGTAAACTATTCCAAAGTTCAAAATTATCCACCTTTAGTCCGCCATTACTTATGCGGCATGGTCTCTCATATTCTTTGTATTAGCTAGGAGATTTTTACTAATGCAATTACAATGCATTTTTGGGTTTCATAGTCTCATGCTATTAACTTAATAAAACTTTATTTCATTAGTGATTGCAGATTTTATATACTCCCATCTAAATTGAGAATTTTGCTTTGTACCTTATGGTAGGAGTTCTTTTCTCTACTTTTGGTAGATATTGCCATGTCTTCTTGTAATGAATGTCTATGAAACCTTTCACTTTGTCAATATTGAAATCATTGTGGTTTTGTTAGCTTCAATTAGCTCTTGAGCTTCTGTGATCACAGTTTTTTTTGTCCGCTTATATGTTGTTCAATTTGGTTTGTATTTTACATATTATTCTCTTTGAGGGCTACAATAAATTTTTCGAAAGAGATGCAGATGCTTTAGTATATAGGAAAGAACATGCACGTGTTTGTTATAGACTCTCTAAGATCAGCCATATATTCTGCATATTTCATCTATTACTCGTCTTAAATGTCGTTGCAAGTCAATTTGTATCTCTTTCTTAGTCCACGGGATATAGTGGGAGAGTCATTTTCACTAATGTGGGGTGAATAGCTATTTCTTTTTGTCAACTGTTGGGGATAAACCTCGCTCCAGCCGAAGTCAAGTTCGGTGCCCAGCCTGATGCAGCCAGTAGCCACGGAAGAGCTTCAGCGGACGGATCTTGGCCGAACTCTTATAGCCGACCGAACTCTTAGCGGCCGAGCTTCTTCGAACTGCTTAGCGGCCGAGCTCCTTCGGACTCCTAGCAGCCGACCGAACTGCTTAATGGCCGAGCTCCTTCGGACTCCCAGCGGCCGGGCTTTAGCCGAACTCCTCAACCGCCGAGCTTCAGTCGGACTCCCACGAGAGTCGAACTCTCTCCGCGTCGTTCCAGCCAGGCGCCTACGGGAGCCGAACTCCCTCCAAGCTTTCTCTTCGATCGGATTTCTTCAGGAGCCGGACTTCTCCCAGGCATCTCCTTCAGTCGGTCGAACTCCTCCACGGCCGAGCTCCTCCCGAGCTTCTCCTTCGGTCGAACTTCTCCACATGTCCAAGCTCCTCTGGACGAACTGTTGCCATCAGTCTGCGACAGACGACGAGACCGGATGACATGGCCGCCACTACTGGCGACACCACTCTCTCCGTAACCATCCCCATGCGGCCCATGACCTGCCAGTATGGCTGTCACTATCCACCTGACGACGCCTTTTCCTTCGTACCGAACTCCATGCGGCCCCAACGGCTCGCTACCAGACGGTATGGCCGTCACCATCAATTAAGCTCCGCCTATAAAGGATCCTTCAGATACGCTAACTCTATCCTCTAATCTCTGAACTCTGATCTCTAAGCTCTCCTCTCCTTCTCTAAGCTCAGTGGAACTCATTTTCGAGCACTCCATTCCTGTTGGCCAGAGCTGACTTGATCGTCGGAAGATCCTGCCGGAGTCACCCTCCATCGGCTTCGGATGGGACTTCGTTTTGCAGATCCGGGCAGCGACCTCGTCCACCTTCGTTCCAGCTGATTCCGACGACGATCAGTTTCTGCGTCAACAGATTGGCGCTAGAGGAAGGGCACCCCGAACCTCCGAGGTTCCCTTATTCTTAAAGGAGTGCTCAGTGACGATTTCTCTCTCCGGAGATCTCTCTTCTTCCTCACCAGAGTTCTCTCCTAAAGAGAAAATGCTTCCTAGGAGAGCCTTGACTCGGCGATCGGCGGCCTCCGCGTTCCGATCCCATCCAGGTCCATCTGCTCCCGTTTTAGCCCCGGCAACCCAGGTTCCACTTGAAGCCACCATAGATGTGGAGCAGCTCAACCTGCTGGTCAGGTTCGTGGCTCCGCCGAGATAATACAGGCCGTGCGACAACCTCCGACGGAGATTTTGCCAGCAAACCCGCCATGAGGATGCGAGGAACCAGCCTTAAGGAAGAGCATTTGGGCATATCAATCGCACTTAGGAAGGAGAAACGGAGAGGTTTTGCAGGAAAGTGGAATGAAGTTCGGTGCAAGCGAGGCCGAGCTCCCTTCGAAGCTCATCATCAAGGAAGCCCCGACAAAGGGGCATGAAGTTCTCCCGCGGAAGGTTTCGCGGGAAAGCGGAATGAAGTTCGGGCAAGCAAAGCTGAGCTCTCCCAAAGCGGAATGAAGCTCGGCGTAAGCGGAACCAAAGCCCCCTCGAGCTCGTCGTCAAGGAAGTCCCGACAAAGGGGCATGAAGTTCTCTCGCGGAAGGTTTCGCGGGAAAGCGGAATGAAGTTCGGGCAAGCAAAGCCGAGCTCCCCCAAAGCGGAATGAAGCTCGGCGCAAGCGGAACCAAATCCCCCTCGAGCTCGTCGTCAAGGAAGTCCGGACAAAGAAGCATGAAGTTCCCCCGCGGAGGGTTTCACAAGGAGGCGGAATGAAGTTCGACCGCGTCCACGACCTCCCCAGCGCAAGCGAGGCCGAACTTCATCTCAAGCTCGCTATCAAGGAAGCCCCGATAAAGGGGCACGAAGTTCTCCCGCAGAAGGTTCCATAGGAAGTTCGGCCGCGCTCACGACCTCCCCAGCGCAAGCAAGGCCTGAACTTTTCAAGCTCGCCACCAAGGAAGCCCCGACAAAAGGGCACGAAGAAGTCCTCCTCCCAAAAGGTTCCGTGACTACGCCCCCCTCGACGCCCCTCGAACTCGAATTCTCACGGAGGTTAAGAAAGAGCCGCCAAGGCCAGAAGGACTACGGTCTCCCCAAACATGTGCGATCGAAGCAAGCAATGCCCCTACTATCGGGACCACGGTCACAACACTGAGGAATACATTCAGCTCCGAGACGAAATTGAGGAGCTCGTCAGAAAGGGGCGGCTGAGTAAATTCCTCCGACGCCAGTCTGAAGCAAAAGATCGGCCAAGGGCGCTATCGTAGCCAAAAACGACATGGAGGTCGGTCGCCTCACGGCGTCATCAACGTTATACCCTAGGAGGAGCTTGGTACATTGGCGACTCGTCGTCTCCCAGCGACAAAGCCAGAAGTTTGTTCCAAATTGAGAAGGCCAGCACGAGATAGAGGAGGTCGTCCGACCCGGGCCTTGCTGCCCAAGGGAATCCGGACGAACAACGCCCCCACGACCCTGAAACGGGGATATGCTGCGAGTAACTTCCCCTCGGTAAAATTCTCCCCCAACAAATAATATTGTTTCTGGGTGCAAAAACTATGTGATGATAGGAAAGAAGCAGTCAATGGTTGCCGTGTTAGGAAACAGAAGGAGAACCTCGTCCTAACACGTGCAGGTCAAAGACCTTCAACCTTGGTCAGAGATAAGATCTCTCCCGAGCGAAGGCCTCGTTCACAAAGGACGAGATGGGGGGAGAGGCACGGACGACGGTCCGAATGTGCCCCCACAGTCTGTTAGAAATAGGAGGAGAACCTCGTCCTAACGCGAGCAAAGTCGAAGGCCTCGTTCACAAAGGACGAGATGGGGGAAGAGGTATGGATGACGGTTCGAATGTGCCCCCACAGCCCGTTAGGAACAGGAGGAGAACTTCGTCCTAACGCGAGCAAAGTCGAAGGCCTTGTTCACCTTAGACGAGACGGGGGGAGACGGACGACGGTTCGAATGTGCCCCCACAGCCCGTTAGGAACAGGAGGAGAACCTCGTTCTAACGCGAGCAAAGTCGAAGACCTCGTTCACAAAGGACAAGATGGGGGGAGAGGTACGAACGACGGTCCGAATGTGCCCCCACAACCCGTTAGGAATAGGAGGAGAACCTAAACCATAAACAGCATTTCACAAGGGCTTTACCAATAGACCATTTATGGAGTTATTGTAAGCGGATTCTGCGATAGAACAGAATGACAAATTCCCATGTCCCAAAGTTATCAACACACTAGACACCTAAGTAAATACCAAGAATTCTATTTACAACCTTTGTTTTGACCATCGGTTTGAAATGAAAAGCCTGAAAAAAATTTTAAAAGTAAGCCCAAGATAATTTTCAAAGGATTTCCAAAAATAACTTAACAATTTACACATCACATCTAAACATATTTGAAGGGGGTAATCCGTGAAGCTCTAACAAACTTTCCTAAGAATTAATTAGCAACAGAAGCAAGCATTCCAAAATTTTTGCGATAAGGATAAAGGATGCCATTTTAGAAAAACTAATCAAAACCACTAAAATTGAATCGTGGGGTTTTTTTCCTTTTCTTTGCAGTTACTAAGATCTCCAAGAATAAAATCCATACTAAGATCTTTCCATAGAAAATGAGAATCAGTAAAGGAGTAATTAATCAAGTATTTGATTTTTCTAGCCTTGGCTACTGACACGCACGACACTGAGAAATTTTAGCTACGTCTTCTTAGAGATGGCTTAGTAAATCTATCTCAACATAGCTACAGTTTTATTTCATCCAAAATGACCTGCTAATCCTCCTACATGAAATTTTCAGACAAGAAAATCTCGTAATGATGTTTGAGGTATACAAAGATGACAACCTTTAAATAAAAACCGGTCTCTAATTAAAAGTCACACATTCTTGACAGGTTTTTCTTGACTACCTTTAGATAAGATATCAAAAAAATAGGTTCCTACAGCAATTTTAAATTAACCTAAAAAATTTAAATTTAATGAAAAAATTGTACTTTCATCTTATGATGCAGGTAGCAGACTGCTTATACGCGGTCTGTAGACCACGTGGTTTTCAATAAGAAGGGTTACTTCTTTTTTTTCCGAAAGCCTCCGATGTGAACTTCAGTCGGACAGTTGCGTTGGCCAGTGACGTGGGGCGCGACAAGACAGCGACGATGGTGGTTCCGACGATGGGGCGCACGAAAGACAGTGTATGATGGCGCTCCGACGATGGGAGCGACAACGACAGACGAGAAGGGAAAGGGGTAGGTGATCTTCAATCGGAGGGAAGACTGAAGTCGACCGCGATGAGACCATCGGCGTGACGACTGGGAAGGAGGTCCCGGCGGCGACTATGGCGAGAGGATTGGGAAGAAGACAGCATTCGGAGGGGGTTCCAAAGTTCTCACCTAATCGAAGGCTCTCGGACGCGAGGTCGGAGAGGCTGACAGATGCGCGTCAAAGGGAACGCGCATGATAGTGGTGCGATGGAGATGCGTACGGTCTAGGGTGGCGAAACGGAGGCGACGAGGAAGATGGCGACGATAGAACAAGAGAGGAGGAGGAAACAGGGGATTCTCACGAGCGACGGCGCACGACGATGGAGATGGAGTCGACGCCAATCAGCGGCCGATCGTGGATGACAGGAGGGTCGATTGGGTCGGATCGACGGCGGCAGGAGGGAACAAGCAGCTATTGGAGAGAGGCGCAACTGCTTGATCGAAGCTCTCCACTAACGGCACAGTCGTCGATCGGGACAGTGGAGCACGCAACTATGGCGAGAGGCGCGGATGCCTATGGATTGCGGCTGGCGAAAGATGGGCGGGAGGAAGGCCGGGGTGTCGGCATCGTGAAAGAACATGCGAGAGGCGCAGAGTGTGAGGGGAGAGGCGGATTGTGATACGGCACCAAAGAGAGAGGGAGGGAAAGGGAGTGGCCTAGCGGTTTTGATTTGAGGTGACGATGCCGTTTTCCTTTTTTATTTTTTGATCTGGGTGGAGACGGGAACAAAAGAGAAAGAAACATGAAGAGAGGAAAGGGTGCACTCAGGAATGAAAGAAAGATGAAATCAGTGAAGAAGAAATGAGGAATCTAATGACTTCGAAGCTCTGATACAAAGTTGAATGCAAAACAAAGAAAAAGAAAAAAATTAAAGAAAATTCAACTCAAGAATTTAATTTCTCCAATTTTCATATCATAGTCAGATCTGTCTTTTTCCACACACATTTGAAGCCTTTAAATAGAAAAATAAAAACATAACCATAATAAAATTCTAACAGATGACTTGAAACCCAATAAAACTCTTTTTACAGAGTCCTAACAAAATTAAAATTTTCAATAAAAATAAAATAACCTAAATTAAGCCCACAAAAATTAGGGTTAGGGTTTAGCGTCGCTTCCTTCTGAAAAATGTGCGCAATTCCTGATTCCTATGACATGGCTTCCTAAGAGTAGTTGATCACATCAATCTACTTCTATTGCTGCAACAGCTTTCTTCTCTCACTATTAATAATGATATTTGGTTTCCTGTAATTATATAAGAAAAAAGCACTTTCTAATGAGTCCAATCCAATAAGGGAGAAAGAAGAAATTATTTCAAGATGCTCAACTCAAATGTCTTAAAAGAATTTGGAAAATAAAAACATTGCGAAAGTAGAGTCTAGATCACTTTTTCTTTCATTATTGAATATTAAAATTGAGCTACAAAGTCTTTATTCATACTAATAAGATCCACTATTGCACAATTTGGATTGGACTTTTCTAGTTAAAAAAGATTACAGCTTTCTCGAAATATACCTGACTATTAAAATAATCACAAAAAACTAAAATCCTACAAAAGGTTAATTTTGACTTCTATAACAACTTTGTCTTCAGCAACACTACCTAATTTTTCTTGGATTAAGAGATTGGCAGACTCTTTTCCAAAAAGAAAAAAATTTGCTTCAGCCGGTCCATTTCAAGGCTCAAACAACGAAATTTGACCCTGATCAGTCAATAGGTTGGGGTGGGGTCATGCTGTAGAGCTAAAAAGGTTACTCGATTTTTTGAAAAAAAGGAGTACCTTAATCAGACATTTTATGGCAAGTTAGAGTCTTTGTAAGTTTGGCGTGAGATTTGGCTTCTCGACATAATGTATTTTGCTTTTGGACCTTGTCTGGTGCTCCTTGAAGTGGCCACAGTGGGCCACATCAACTTAGGTGATCTTCCTGGATCAAGACTGTTCCTATTTTGGGAATTTAGCTTTGCTAAATCAAAATTGAAGATGGAGAAATATCCAATTCCTTGTCCCATAACTGAAGCACTTGGCTTTGCAAGTAAGTTGACCCTTCTGGCCAATCTAAAAGGAATCAATCCTCTAGTGCCTTGTGTTTGTGACCTCTCTTGAGGACATAGTTCTTATCCAGTGGCCTTCCTTGCTCTACCTATGGATCTTCCATAGATGCTAGCACTGATTCCTAGCCTTGATCTTCATCGCACATGGAAAGTTCAAACAATTTCAGATTCTCAACATTGATTATCAAGTACATCTCCATGTATAGTCGCAAATCAAGCTAAAATGCACTCTCCCCTTTCTTCTTCCAAATTTTGAAGCAACCATATTGGATTGCTTTAATTTCTTTCCTTCACCCTTCAATCTTTCTTTTTGTTGAGATGAAGCCAGATTAGCTTCCTTTCTTGGAAGTTATATTTCACACGATGTTTGTCATGCCAATCCTTATACCATTGGTATTGTACCGACCTGACTCCTTGGATCATGTAGAAAATATTCTTAATCTTCCTCAGATTATTACCGAACTCAAGCTCAGACACATACTGACAGCATATAGTTTAACAATCCAGGTAGAACCTTCCAAGCCATTTCCTTTGTATACGCAATCATAGAGCTATAAGTCCAGCGTTGTGGGCATAATAACTGCCCACGATGGCTCAACGTGTAGTAACAACCCACAATTCCGGTCCATAAATGTATTAACTGCACCCCTAATATCTGGCGTAACAGCTTGTGTTCTCCCCCTCTATATAAAGAGGGGAAGAGGGGATCCTCAAGTAAGTCTTTTTTAGTACAGAAGTTCTCTCTCACCATTTTCTCTTTCTTTCGACTATTCTGCAAACTCCGACTTAGGCATCGGAAGCTCCCACCAGACAAACTCCAGCAAGTAGACTTTTGGTTGCAGGTTAAAGGAACCATCCGCCTCGGTCTCCTACCGAACACCTAGCTCATCTTCATACTGATCTCCAGCTCGGTTACCTATCGACCTTGCCAGAGTTTTGCAGCAACAAATATGTGATTTATGCAGCTGTCCTTTGGACTCCTTATGCAACTTTCTAATATTCCTGAGAAACCTGTAAACTTGCTTTGAACATTTCTTCTTGCTATGTCCATTGATCCCATGGCCACAATAATTTTCTAAGTCATGTCAATTAGCTTCTTGTTCTCCTCTTTCAAGTTGAGTTTTCCACTATCTTTCTTAAACTTATCACCCTTCCTGTCTTCCTTGGACTAATTTTTCTCCTTGATTCTCATCATCTTCATGCTAGCTTAACCGATGTTTTCAACTTTAAAGAGTTTTAGCTCCTTCCGGATACTCCCACAAAGACCTCCAACATACTTCATTAAGACTTCATAATCATCAAAGATTCCAAGTGAGATAGGTTGCTTGTGGAACTTGGTGCTATAGTTATAGACAGATCATGTTGGAACTATAATTAAAATTCTAGATGTGATTTAAGAAAACTAATAAGAATTTTGATTATAAAAATTGTAAATAACTTACAGAAAATCACAAATACCAAAATCAAAATCGAAAGTGTACAAGGCACTGTCCTAAGGCATATTTTCATCCCTCATGCAGGAAATATCCAAAAACATCACCCCAAGATACGACCGGTATCCTCTCCCTATAAGCATGACCATGAAAAAGGTTGATGAAAACTTTTCAGCACCCAGGAAAAGAAGAAGAATGTTTAGAAAGCTTAATAAGAAGAAGCTTGATAGGCTGTTTGATGGCTTATTAGATTAGGTCCCAAGGGGGCCTTTTTATAACCACCATTTTTTGACTATTTGGGCTGGCCTAACGTTCAGAAATTAAAGAGCCCAACGTTTAATATATTAAAAACTCAATGTTCAAAATATTTAAAATATTAAACTCAAATGCCCCTAAGGGCTTAGACAAACCCCTTTCTCATATAAAGGGCTAAAAAGATCTTTCCACTTCCGATGTGGGACTAAAAGATCTCAATCAAAGTGGTCAAAAGAAAAAACACATTTGAAGGGAAACTCATTTGGAAAATTTTGAGTTTCCAAATTTAAATCTCTCTCCAATAATCCCCCACAAAACTCAAAATTTTCCAAAGAATAGTAAAATAAAATTCAACAATTTTCTCGATGCTTATACTATGTAATGGGTAAGGTGACTTAACCTTACTTAGTGTGAATAGTTTTCATCTAAAGAAATTGGAGTGAACTAGATCTTGAACTACGTTCCTTTAATCCAGACTTCAACTACCACACACATAGTACAGAGTTCTTCATTGCGAGCTTGTGCATTAGTGGTCTTACACATGCATCTTGATTTTTCATGAGAGTTATTAAAGATAGCATAAATCTCATATCCACGGCCATGTACGGATACTCTCATACAAGCAAACCCCTCCAAAGATGTATGTACTGTCACATCTCGAGGAGTACCTCTCAGATCTCATTCAAAGATAAACTCATCTTAACTACTATATAGAAGCACTAATCATCATAAGGATGGGATGGAGCCTATGACTCCTATATCAGATAAATTATATGTGCTCCTTAACTAACCAATTAGCTTGTTATTACTACATTGAACTTCTTTCAAAAGATCTTTTATCACAGAGGTTAGGTTCCCACCATTGAAAGGTCTACTATGGACAAAGCCCCATCCCCCTCAATGACTCTAGAACCTTAGTCCTATTTGAACCTTTAGTAAGGTAGATTGATAAAAGAACCTTCCTCCACAAGTTCTAAGATACTTAAAATCATGGCATTGACTATCCTATAGTTGTTCAGTCGTATCATTAGAAATTATCAAGAAGTTAAAAAATTAAGCACAGATTTCAATATATAACTACTTAGGATAGTAAATCATCAAACAGAGCGTTCCGTCCTGACCCAACTCGGTTCGGTTCGGTTCACGCACGCATATTAAACATTTTCCTTCAAACCTCCCTAAGGGCTTAGACAAACCCTTTTCTTATATAAAGGGCTAAAAAGATCGTTCCACTTCTGATGTGGCACTAAAAGATCTCAATCAAGGTGGCCAAAAAAAAAAACACATTTGGAGGGAAACTCATTAGAAAAATTTTGAGTTTCCAAATTTAAATTTCCTTCCAACAGATTAGTCATATTTTGTAATAAATACTGCCACTTGATCAATCGATCTTTCTCATGGTTAATTGGGTAGAATTATTTTTTGATGAGACTTGAATTTACTCCATGTTAGATTAGAGATATTGTTGTTTCTCATATACAAATTCAATCAAGTTAGGGCATGGCTAGAGAGCTTGAGATAAGCAAAAGCTATCTTCTAAACACTAGCATATATAAAGATAATGAAATAGATCTCCAATTGGTCCAGTCAATTACTAGCTTCTCTATGTTGATAGCTCCATCATACATTGGGATCTTGATTCAGGCTTTGACTTCGAAAGGTTAAAGAGTGGGATTTTGAGTGTACATTGCTCATCTTCCCCGCTGGATGGTAAATCCCTAACTCTAGATGTTATAGATAGCTCCGTTATAGGTGTTGGTGGTGCTTGAGTTAAAAATATCACCTGTCAAGATACAAGCTCAATGAGTTGGACAATCTCCTCCTCCAGTTGTACAAGGCATTCTTCATCTCATCATCCATAGAGATAAAAATAGTAGCCTTATTCACCTTTGTCCTTGATGAACTTTGAGCACCAATATTAGTTCTCCCATACTCACACATCTGGACCATAAACTAAAGCCCTACAAATGAAGAGGACCAGAGCTATATATCAACTTGATCCATGAGGAGAAAGGAAGAAATTCCTTCAATTCACTCAACTAGAAACTCTTAAAAGAGAAACCAAAAAAACAGCAAAAATAGGATCTTAGCCACCTTTTTTTCCATTAATGAATGATAAAATTGGGTTATGGAGTCTCTATTTTCCTAGTAAGTACTTGCACAATTTAGATAAGATTTCTCTGGGTTACAACTTTTCCAAAATAGAACAGGTGAAAATAATCACAAAAAAACTAAAATCCTATAGGAGATAGATCTTAACTTCTACATCAACTTTGCTTTCAGTCACATCATCTAATTTTTTTAACACTAGGAGACATCTTGTTAGGTCTTTCTTGAAAAACCTTTTGCTTTAGTTGGCCTATTTCAAGAATAAAACTATAAATTTTTGCCCTAATTGCAAAATATGCCATGCCCGTGACAAGATGGTGCTATGTCATAGAGCTTGACAAGTTTTCTTATCTAATTTCAAAAAAGAGCATCTCAATATCATATGGACAAGTTAGAGCCTTCAAAAGTTTGACTTCCTAATATAGTGGGTCTCGCTTTTGGACCCTATCGAATCCTTTCCCTAATAACCAAAATGGTCTACATTAAGTTTGGTGATCCTCCTATAAAAGAGCTGCTCATCATCGTCCTAATTGATTAATTAGACTTGCCAATCCAATACTTTTAGGAGCAAGTCAACCAGTCCATCTTCTTCCTCCTTTGATGTATTGACTTACTCCCACAACTTTACAATCTCTGCAAGTTATTTTTTTTTTTCATTTTTGTCAATACAATGGTAATAAGACGTCTTGATTAACAAATCCTCAACTAAATGTTTATTAATAATGAATTAGAAAGGAGATGCTAGGGCCATGATGACACATAACAAACATCCATGACTGTAAATTGCAGGTTATCATAAAACATTATGGGACCCCAACACCCATGACGGTAAGTTGCAGCTTATCATAAAACATTATGGGACTCCATAATAACCATCATTCTGAGCATAAAATTTGAACCTTCTATTCCTATAATCAAATGTGAACTAATTGCAACTAAATTGGTAAAGAAATCTAAATCTGGCTCAGTTCTTCTAAAGGGCAATTCACATAGTTGTCTAGCAGTTTGCATTCATTAAGTTGTAAAAATAGTATTGTGTAAATTTCCTGAACTTGCTTGCATTTTTT